>CAWUFW010006675.1:0-600000 GCA_963921515.1 Calotriton arnoldi | reverse complement strand
TGTTTGCACTTTGCTTTTCTTCGAAGAAGTCTTTCCAGTCACGAGGTAGGTGACTCCTCCTTTCGGTGATAGTGCGCATGGGCATCGACTACATCCCCAGATTGTTTTTTTCCGCCATCGGGTTCGGATGTGTATTGCGACGCTCCGGTTCGGTATCGTTCTCGAACTTCTTCGACGCGCAATCTTGTACCTTCGACGGTATTGTCTTCGATCGCGGTTTCCCATTCGACGCGCATCATTCCAACTGAGAAAACCTACGATCGGATAACTCGAGGCGGGCTGTTGGGCCTACCTGTGTCGACTGCGCTAGCAGTCGATGGAACGGACTCCATTTAAACTATGTCCCGGACGTCATGTTAAGTTTCCACGCACCGATTTGCACGAGGTCTGCAACCTCTGCTTATCCCCGCCACTGTGAGGCGTGTCGATCGTTCCGATCGAAGAAAACAATTCGGGATAGTGGGGCTCGACGCCACGAGATGCAACACCACAGCGGCTCCGTACCGAACATCTTTGGAGAAGATACAGATATCCAACATCCAATCGAAGGAGCCGAGGAAGAAGAACAGATCTCCGTGTCCAAAGCAGAAGAGCACATCACTCCAGGTCAGCGTACTGTGAGTACTGATCCCCCTGTGACCACGCAACATAAAACAAAGGCTCCGGTACCACCTTCGCCTCCGGGCTTAGGTCGGCACCGACAGAAAGTTTCCGATGCCCCGCTCTCCAGCCCGGCTAAGAAACATAAAGAAAAGCCTTCTGGCTCGAGCCGCCCCCATTCCGGTGCCAAGCCAACTCCCTCGGCACCGGAACATAAGTCCAAGTCTCTGCCGGTCACCACACCACCGGGACCGAATACTATACCTTCCACACCGAAGGCTTCGGAACATAAGGCCTCCAAACCTAAATGTTCGGAAGGTTCGGAGCCGCAATCTACTGCACCGAAAGGCTTGGAGCCGAAATCCTCGGCGTCAAAACACCCGGAGCCGAAATCCTCCGCATCAAAAGACTCGGAGCCGAATTCCTCCGCACCGAAAGGCTCGAAACCGAAACCCACCAAACACAAAGACTCGCAGCCGAAAACTACCACCAAAGGTGCCGGAGCTGAAACTCTCGGCACCGAAAACGGCACACAAAAAAAAAGACACTCCACCCAAAGAGCCTCGGTCCGACGAGCCATCTTTGGACCCAAAACAAAAAAGACTTGTTATTAACCCTAAAACAGGGCATATTCAGGCCACTCTTCCTAAGAAACGGAAGCTGGACCTCACAGAGGACCCTTCTATACCTCCTAAGAAAAAGGACTCTGGTACTAACCCTTCTCCACCTTACATTCCACCTCCCTCTCCTCCTATTAATCCGAATTTGATAATTTCACCATCAAATTCACCACCACCTCCACTTTCACCTAACATTCAGGATGAGGATTATGGGGGTGGAGATGGGGATACTGATGAGGAGCAGGACATACAACCAGATCAGGATAGACCTCAAGATACTGATCCTTGGGAAAAGTACGATAAGGAACCAGATGCAGATAATGACCCTGACCTGTATCCTTCTAGACCCTCCCTACCAGATGATAACATTGGATACGCTCAACTCATTAACAGAGCTGCACAATATCATGGAGTGGAGCTCCATAAAGAGCCTCTGGAAGAAGATTTCCTCTTTGAGATACTCGCCTATTCTCAAAGATCTACTCACACTTTACCTATATTAAAGGGCATGTTAAAGCACACCAATGAGGTCTTTAAAGACCCAGTTAGAGCTCGAATACTCACACCCAGAGTAGACCAAAAATATAAACCCGCTCCAACAGACCCTGCTTATATTAGAGGTCAGTTACCTTTGGACTCTCTTGTAGTCTCTAACGCTCGCAAGAGAGCTAACTCTCAAACCACAGGTGAGGCTCCCCCTCCGGACAAGTAGTCCAAACTCATTGATGCCTCAGGCAAGAGAGTGGCTGCACAGGCTGCAAATTCTTGGCGCATTGCAAACGCTCCGGCTCTGCTAGCACACTATGATAGGGCTCATTATGATGAGTTAGAACAGCTCATGCAACACTTACCCAATCAGTATAAGGCAAAAGCTAATGACCTTTATCCAGGAAGGCAAACTTATTAGTAACACTTCCATTAAATGTGCACTCGATGCAGCAGACACAGCAGCTCGTGCAGTAAATACTAGCGTGCTATTGCGCAGACACGCTTGGCTTAGGATTTCCGGTTTTAAGCAGGAGGTACAATCCTCCATACTAAACCAGCCTTTTGATAAGGAGCATCTTTTCGGGCCTGCCGTAGATACTTCCCTTGAAAAGATGAAAAAAGACACTGAGGTTGCAAAGTCTCAGGGGGCTTTACAATTAACAACTAACAGAGGGTCCTTTTGCCGCTCCTTTTACAGGGGTGGCTCAAAGACGGTGTCCACAGACGATCCTTCTTCCTCGTATAAAGGGAATAATCAATCCACCTCTCCCAGAGGTTATTTTCGAGGAAATTATAGAGGGAACAATAATAGAGGAAGAGGCAAGGGCAACTCCACCCGCACTTCCCCCGCAAACAAACAGTGACTTCCCTTCGCTACCCCCGATCATTCCACACCTGTCGGGGGACGTCTCTCACAATTCCTGCCTGTCTGGAACTCAATCACCTCAGACAAGTGGGTCCTGCAAATTATCCAGTATGGTTACTGTCTGGAGCTTACAAGCACTCCCCCCAACTATTCTTCCAAAACCACATACAATGTCACCAGAACATCTCACTCTCCTAAAACAAGAGGTTCATTCTCTATTGGAGAAACATGCAATAGAACCAGTTCCATTGCAGTATCAAGGGCCAGGAGTATACTCCCTGTACTTCTAATCCCCAAAAAGGACGGCTCTCTCAGGCCTATATTAGACCTCAGACAGCTAAATCTCTACATTCAATCAGACCACTTCCACATGGTCACACTCCAATAGGTGCTTCCACTACTTCAGCAGGGCGACTTTCTATCCACTCTGGACTTAAAGGACGCCTACTTTCATATTCCCATTCACCCGGCTCACAGAAAATATCTCAGGTTCGTGGTGGACGAACAACATTACCAATTCAAAGTTCTCCCATTCAGGGTAACTACAGCACCCAGAGTCTTCACCAAGTGCCTAGCAGTAGTCGCAGCTCATTTAAGAAGACAACACATTCACGTCTTCCCTTACCTGGACGACTGGCTAATAAAAGCCAGTTTACAACACAGCTGCCTACACCACACTCACCAAACAGTTCAACTGCTTCACGACTTGGGGTTCACTGTAAACCTCACCAAGTCTCACCTCCAGCCATCCAAAACGCAAGCTTATCTAGGAGCTACAATAAACACTTGCAAAGCTCTAGCATACCCCAACCCAGTCAGGATACGCAACATGCAAAATCTGATATCCCAATGTCAGCCTCAACACTCATTACCAGCCCAAGTGTTCATGCAATTAATAGGCATGATGGCTTCTTGCATTCTCATCGTTCCTTACACAATACTTCAAATGCGTCCCCTACAGGAATGCTTAGCAAGTCAGTGGAACCAGGCTCAAGGTCAGTTAACAGATCTGGTGCTGGTGGACAGCCGCACCCATCGCTCTCTGCAGTGGTGGAATACACAAAACCTCTCCAAGGGGCGGCCATTCATCGACCCGGTTCCACAAATAGTGCTAAAAGCAGACGCATCGCTCACTGGTTGTGGAGCTCATCTTCAAAAACATACCATTCAGGGCATGTGGACCCGACAACAAAAACAACTCCACATAAACCACTTAGAGCTACTAGCAATTTTCCTGGCATTGTAAGCCTTTCAACTGCATCTAGTAGGCAAAGCTGTCCTAGTTCGTACAGACAACATGACAGCAATGTACTACATACAGAAACGGGGGGACACGCTCTCTACAGCTTTCACAACTAGCTCAAAGCATAAGGAGATGGACCATTCCTCAAAAAATAGATCTCCTTGCAGAACACCTCCCAGGTGCAAACAACCAGATTGCAGATCTGCTCAGTCGTCAAAGACAACAGATCCACGAATGGGAACTACATCCTCAAGTTCTCCTCCCATTCTTCCAGATGTGGGGCTACCCAGAAATAGATCTTTGCCATACACCTCAACGCAAAATGCCCAAGCTTCGCGTCCAGGTATCCTCACCCATTGTCCAAAGGCAATGCGCTATGGATGAATTGGTCAGGAAAATTTGCTTACGCTTTTCCACCTCTCCCGCTAATTCCATTCGTGGTTCGGAAACTCAAACAACATTCCTTGACAATGATCCTAATTGCTCCCACATGGCTCGACAACCATGGTTCACAACCCTGTTGGAACTATCAGTTGTTCCTCACCAAAAACTACACCTCTCCCCCAAGCTTCTCACTCAGAACCATGGAGAGATAAGACCCCCAGATCCCAGTCAACTCAACCTTGCGATCTGGCACCTTAAATCTTAGTTTGGCTACCTCAATCTTCCGACAGACTGTATGAACGTCATTAAAGAGGCTAGACGTCCTACCACGAGCATGCTATGCAGCTAAGTGGAAACGGTTTGTAATTTACCGTACAAACAATCAAATCAATCCACTAGATGCTTCCATCCAAAACATGATTTGCTATCTATTACACCTGCAGCGTTCCAATTTGGCGTATACATCCATACGCTTACATCTTGCTGCAATAGCTGCTTACCTACAAAACAGACAACACTTGTCTTTGTTTCGAGTGCCCGCTATCAAAGCTCTTATGGAAGGACTCCAGAGAATCATTCCTCCTATACTTCCACCTTCTCCAGTGTGGGATCTTAATATAGTTCTTACAAGATTAATGGGTCCACCATTTGAACCTTTACACAAATGTGACCTACAATTTCTCACCTGGAAGGTAGCCTTCCTTATAGCCATCACATCTCTTAGAAGAGTTGGTGAGCTTCAGGCACTAACCACATACAAGAACCCTTATTGCAAATACACCAAAACAAAGTGGCTCTTAGGACTAATCCCAAAGTAGTTTCTGCCTTCCATATCAACCAGTCTGTTGAATTACCCATGTTCTTCCCTCAACCAGACTCAGTGGCAGAGCGCGCTCTTCACACACTAGATGTCAAAAGAGCCATACTATATTACATTGAAAGAACTAAACCCTTTAGGACAACAAAACAACTTTTTGTTGCTTTTGCACCACCGCATAAAGGCAATCCCATATCAAAACAAGGTATTGCACGGTGGATAGTTAAGTGCATTCAAACATGCTATATTAAAGCTAAACGCACACTAACAATTCTCCCTAAAGCGCACTCCACACTCAAACTGGGGGTTCAATGGCATTCTTAGGGAATATACCATTAGATGACATCTGCAAAGCTGCAACATGGCCTACACCACACACATTCACAAAGCACTATTGTGTAGATGTTAACAAGACAACAAGCTAGTGTGGGCCAGGCAGTTTTACGAACATTATTTCAAACCACTGCAACAGCTACAGGTTAGCCACTGCTTGAGAGATAACTGCTGTATAGTCTATGCTAAAGCATATGATCTACAGCTCATATGCCTCGAACGGAAAATGCTACTTACCACAGTATGCATCTGTTCTTGGCATACAGAGCTGTAGATTCATATGCACCCACCCACCTCCCCGGGAACCTTTATCTGTTGCAGTATTATCTTACTTAGATACATTATACATGGACATCTCTTTACTACTCTTACTAACTCCATCATCACCCTTCTGGGAAAAACAATCTGGGGATGGAGTCGATGCCCATGCGCACTATCACCTAAAGGAGGAGTCACCTACCTCGTGACTGGAAAGACTTCTTCGAAGAAAAACAAAGTGCAAACATCCGGACCCAACACCAGATGGCGATCTATGCTAAAGCATATGAATCTACAGCTCTATATGCCAAGAACAGATGCATACTGTGGTAAGTAGCATTTTCCATTTGGTTTGCTGCTGTCCTTTTTTTTTTTTTTTTTTTTTTTTTCCTCCTTAGGATGTTCGTAAACATTGAACTAAGTTTAATTTTGAAAGTCAATCTAAAAATTGGACAGTGTTCTATGTGGTAGGTGTAGGAGTACAGCCTGTATTGGCAAGGACTATGCCTATACCAAATGTTTTCATTTGTTTTCTTTGATGTAAACAAATGTTGTTGCTTTCTTGATTTTAGAGCCCAATATAACTTGGCTTGTTTGTGTTTATTGGTTGGTGTAACAGATGGGACTGCTGCGGCATAAATTTTGCCTGAGGTTAGCTCCCTGATTCTTACTTTGTTCTTGAAAAACATTGGAGCATGTTTGTTACTTAGGACCCTTGCAATGTGCTGTACATCATCACCCCATGCACTGCCCCTTTTCTCTTGGAGCCCAATGACAGTTTATGAAACAAAATAAATAACATGTCAATATAGGCAGGTGTTCAGTTTATATTTAATTTGTTTTGATAACTCTTGAGTCCGGAAAATCAATTGTCTTGGGATTTTCTTTGATAAGGCAATATGTTTCTTTCACTCATCAAACTCTTCTTTGTTATTGAGTTAAAAAAAAAGCATCAGTCTGTTTCAGGCTCATTTTGTAGGAAATTGTCAATTGCAAAATGTGAAAGCTTGACACAAACTAGACAAACCTAATCTTACTTTGGACCTTGTGCTATATAATGCAGGTTTATGTCATTTGCTTTCCAGTCTTTCTTTTTAATGGCATCCGTTGCCCTCACGTTATTTATTTTCACACATACATCCCATTTCAGCTCTTAAATTGTGTTGGTCGCCTGCTTCGTTCATGCCATCATCTTCTGGATCTTGGTTAAAATGAAACTAATTAACCATCTCACTTGGATCGCTCTTAACAATTATAAAGCCCTTGACTCCTCCTCCTCCTACCCGCCCATAAAACACTAGCCACTGATCACATTCTTCTCAATTAATTTCAAGTTTACTGATTGGGAATAATACAACTCAGAAAGAGTTTTTTGATCACTGCTATTCCAAAGGTTCTTGTTAACTCAAGATTTGCTGGTTCATACTCATGAGTAAGTGTTTAGTGCAAGCAGTAGTTTGTTACCTGTGAACCAAAAAAATCCAGACAAGGATTGAGGGTGGGTCATTTCTCTTCGTGAAGTTGGACCACTCAGATCATCAATCAAAGAAAAGTTACCTCACAGAATTAGATTAAACAAATAGATTTCACATACGATCTAAGAAAACAAGCATTTGCAATGCAATCGGTCTCGCCTTTGGGACTTTATATGTATTTAGCTATGCAGCACATTAGCCTGGGTGCTGAAACATCTACTGTTCTTTAACATGGAGGGAAATTAAGCACCAAACTGCGTGACACGCCAGGTATGGAAACACATGGAGAGAAATATTGCCTTTCAGCAGGAAATGGTAAAGTCGAAAGCTCTGTTTTTAATATAAAAGCAGGGCCTTCGGTGGTCATATCACTGAAAATACAAGATTTGAAAAAAATATTATTGTCTACGGGTGCTCGTGGAAGACAATTTCTATGGACTGGTATCTAGAGAATGCTAAAGTGATTCTGGTATTTACCGACCTCTGCTGGTCGTTTTCTATCAAGAAAGTTTAATAGAGGCAGTTGCCAGAAAAAGAAAAAAAAGAAAGTTCCTCAGCAGAAAGCAATTCTGGTATTTTACTGACCTCTGCTGGTCATTTTCTATCAAGACAGAGGAAGTTGAACAGAAAAAAAAGTCCCTAAGCGGAATCAGACAAGTCCTAGGGCTGATCTCCAGAGCCCACAAAATATAAGTATATACTAAAGTATATACTAAAGTATATACAAGCGGTCTCGAATGCTCGACCTAAACCGTCATTTGATCAGAGTGGGATTCAATCCATAAGTTTCATTAGAACTTGCGTATGAACATTTTTAGCTGCAATTATAATTACCATACACAAGAGCCAACAAAATTACAAGAAAACATTAGCAACAATATAACAAGTCTCAAAACTAATTAATGCTGAGGCAGCACATTACAAAAACATATATGCTGTGTGTAAGATTGAAATTCAGACAGTAAGATGGAATTTTGCAAACTGTCCATGTAATACCAATTCAGTGCTTTCTATAAATACCAGTTCGGTCTTTTGTATATACACAAAGCTAGCATACCAGTACTTCTCAATTTTATTATCGGGGAAAGGAGTACACTCATAACTTAATCTGAAAATAAAGGACAGGTGAAATCCTTATGCAGGGGTGAAGCAGTGTTAATCCTTAATTGAGTAAACCTCTTATCATACATTGGTTGGTGTCCCTGTTTTCCATTTTTCCAGGTGTGTCAACTCGTTTCGACCTTCTGGGTTTTCCTCAGGATAAGGGAACTGGTGGTGTGTATTGACAAGGTGTTGTGAAAAAGGAGTTACCTTTCTGATATAGGTGGGGCCACCCAAGGGCTCATTGTGAGTATAATGAAGGGTAAGGAAAATGCCTTCTTTTCCTTGGACTTGGTCTTACATCATGCGAGTTGTCATGGAAAGAGGAAATGTAAGTAAGTGACAAGTTTTATAAGGAAAAACCATAATCCTGGAAACGTGTTGAGGGTGACAGACATCTTGTCGCTTATTTGTCAGCGGGCACGCTCAGCTGGAATTGCAGTGCTGAGTGGGTGAGATATGAAAATCCCTTGAAACTATCACTGTCTTCTTCTTGCAGGCCTACGTTGTCCTGGTCTTTTCTATCTACTCAGCTGAACGTACCGGGTAATTTTTCAGTATTGCTTCTGTGGTCAAGTGTTGTCCTGTATTTGCTACACGTTCTTCAGCCCCGTTGTCAGCAGTAGTGTGGACGCAGTCACACAGTAGTTTGTGTGTATTGCCCCATGCTAATGTTCATGGTACTTCTAGGCCTTATGGTTGGTGTTTCGGCCTTCATCATTATTCAGCTTCATTATAGTAGGCATATCTTATGAAGGCAAGCAAGCACACATACCTGGGTGCTCATGGATATAGTAGTCTCGGGTAGTTAGTGTCTCTGTACTTGCAGGGATGAAAGCGTTTGTAGATACCACTTGTTGTTGGAAGCTTATCCTAGTCTCATTATGTGAAGATAGAACAATCGGTGGCACTCTTAGGTTTCGTGTGGTCTGAACTTCACAGAAAAGACTCTCATTCCCTTGAGGTACTGATGATGATCCAAGATAGCTGGAGTGGCAGTGTTGCCTTATCAAAAAGGTGTAGATACTCGCGGGCTAGTGCTGGTCAATCACAGCTTTTCGGATTCTCCTGATCACCTAATTAAGCACCCATATGCAATGCATGGTTGTTGTTGGGGTTTCATTATTAAGGTCCAAGTGCCTCAAGAGGGATGTAGAATTTGGACTATATCATATCCTAGTGTGGTCTCAAGATCTAGAGCCACTGATGATTGAAAATATATCTCATCATGTTGGTTTGGAAAGCTATTCTGAATTTCTGACATTTCATTTAATCAGTGATTCCATATAGCCTCTTAGTGGGTCTTTTTCTATTACATCTATGATTGTACATTTGTAGTCTGTTTCACTGTGCAAACGTTCTAAAAAGTGTTTTACTAGGGGAGCAGTCATGTTCTTGCATTTGATTCTTGATTTGTGCTGTACTGGTAATGTGCCTCACAGCCTCTGTTCTTTTTAAATAGCACTATGAGATTTGGGGAAAGTAACAAAGATAACAAAAGTATTGACAGTTTGGGAGGAGGAAGGGTTGTGTGTGACTTCATTGAGGATACCTACAATTCAGAACGAGGGGTACAAGTAATTAACCTTTCCTTCTGCATCAGGGGATCCTCACTGATAGTCATACATGTAGAATAGAGTAGTAAGCATATCCCTTACCCTTACTCACGGGTGTTAATACAAGTTATGAGCTAAAAAGATTAACAGAGTTATTTTAACAAGAGGTATAGTGAGTAAGAATATTTTAGTTAAACAGATTCTTTAAAGTTGGCTGACCTGATGAAGAGTCAGCTTTTCAATCCTCGCCCAAGCAATAATACTTGGAAACGGTATGAACAGATTTCCATGTAGCTGGTTTCATATTTCTATTATTGGAACTATTTTTTTAGCCAGGCAACAGATGCTGCTTTACTATATGTACAGTGAGCTCTAGGATTACCCGGGAGAGTCTAGGTACCCAATTAATAACAAATAGTAATACAGGAAACAAATCAATCTACCTATGGCTTGTTTAGAGGAAGCCATACCATTTGTCGGAGGTCCATAATTTACGAACAATGGGTTCGTTTTTACTAATATCTTTAGTTCTGTCCAAATAAAATGTAAGAACTCTTTTAACATTTAAGGACTAGAGTGTCTTTTCTACTGGGAAGAAGGATTACTAAACAATACTGGAAGTAAAATTTTTTGATTGCTAAGAAAATCTGAGCTAACTTTTGGTAAAAAGGCTGTGTTCTTAACACTACTCTATTGTGAAATATTGTGTATGGTTCTATTGAGGAAAGAGCTTGGAGTTCATGGATTATCTTGCTGAAGTAATATCTTCCAAAAAAGCTACCTTCCAAGAAATGTGCTGCATTGAGGTCCCATGTATTTGTTCACAAGGAGGAACAATTAATTTAAATAAAACGAGATTCAAATCCCATGGAGGCAGAGACTGTCTTATAGGAGGAAAAATATTTTTACAATCTATCCCAGAAATCTTTTATAACTAGCGGAGAAGGAACTTTGTATTGGTGCTTTTCTATATGCTGTCATGGCAGCTGAACAGCTTTGATAGATTTGAGCATGCCAAATAAAGTAGATAAGGTAAAACTATATCCTCTTCACATTTTATTTGGTTGTTATTGTTTCTAAGGCATCAGATGGCAAATAGTTTCCACTTCAAAGCGTAAAAAGCTCTTGTATCTGATAGAGACATCTAGCCGCAGATTCCTTAATTAGAATCTTCTCCAGGCGGCAGACTTTTTTCCCCACAGTACGCCTGCGTGCAGGCAGAGGGCATCGAGCGACTCCGCTTCGACTTTGTCTTCTGGATGTGATGTCAGCGGAATCCATATATCTTCCTCGCTGACGACAGTTCCTTCTTTTCTGCGCTTGCAACGAGGATCCAGAGCAGAGTTCGGGCCATTATTGGGCCCTTCTTTTCCTCCTCTTCTAGTCTAGGGGAACAGTGTGACAGCGATGTCAAAGGGGTTTAAGCCCTGTCGTTCTTGCGAGAGGCAGATGTTGATCACAGATCCTCATACGATCTGTTTATGGTGTCTTGGTGAGGAGCACGACTCTGTTGACTGCGGCTCCTGTCAAGATCTCCGGCTGAAGGCGTTGAAGGAACGCCGTATGAATCTCCTCGCGGCTCGGTGTTCGAATGAACCGCAACGTCGTCCATCTTCCCCGAAGCAGATTCGCTCGGGTGGGGAGCCGCCGCTTTCCAAGATGGCCACAAAGGTCCAATGTGCTAAACGTAAGTTCAACTTCATCTCGCAACTGCCAGTTGCGGAGGCCTCTCAGGCGACCCCGTGCCTCCCTGCATATACTGGAGCCGGGGCAACCTTTGACCAAATGACAGAATACTTTCTTTCATGTCAACAGGTCTTTGACTCTCCGACTCCCTCTGGTGCGCTTTCGAGCCCCAAAAAGGAAGGGAGTGTCGTGGTTGTATCCTCACAGGCAGCTTCAGCCTCTGTCGCAGCGAGGCCCCCCGAATCCGAGGGCAGATTTGATGCGGCGCTGGCGCTCAGCCCTTTGAGGTTTACACAGTCTGCGTCTCTGCAGCCTGCGACTGGGACACTGCTCGACGCGGATTCCATTGATATTTCTGACGTAGAGTTGTCGCCGCACAGGTGCCGGAAAGCATCTGGTGCGGCGTCGGCAGCGCTGCCTATTGTGGACAATCCTGATTTAGACCCTATTCGGTCTTTTTCTACCTTTCCTACCAGAAATCCTTGCTTGGCAGGCGGAGTAGAGGCTCCGGGGCAAACTCCTTTAGGTACTCTTGCCCCATCTTCCTTGGCTGACTGATCTGGGGGCGCTAGTGGCCTGCAGTCCTCTCCAGCTTCAGATTTGCTTTCCCCTCCAAGCATTGCAAAGAAGGATAGTTCTTCTTTATCAGAGGTTTTGAGAAGGGCGACTGCAATTCTAAATTGCCAATTTTCTTCTGTGCAGTTATCCACAGATTCCTTGATGCAAGTTCTCCATCAAGGTGGGACGGAAGTAATCCTGTTACTCCCCTACAACAAATCCCTCTTTGATACATCATTAGGGTCTTGGGTGCAACCTTTCACAGGGGTGCCTGTTGACTGGGCAGTCGGCCATAGGCATTGTCCTGCCCCAGGGGATCCTCCCTGCCTTTTATGACACCCTACTACTAAAGGGCTGGTAGTACAGACTGCTACTGCATCAGCAGACCTCAGTGTCCTTCAGGTAGTACCCCCTGGCAAGGACTCCAGGTGGTTGGTTAATTGTGGTGGGAGTCTCTTTTCCTCTGCTAGTGCGGCACTGAGATCTTTAAACACAACCTGTGTGTTGGGTAGAATGTCTCATGCCCTATGGGACTCTGTTGCTGGCATCTGCCCTCTGTCGGAGACAGCCAGGTGGTACAGGATGGCCGAGAAGCGCCCAAATTTACCATTAAATGCAGTATGGACAGTACCGATTCTGCCACTAGGTGTATGGCTCAGACTCTCGTGTTGCGCAGGCATGCGCGGCTGCCGCTGTCTGAGTTTTCGGAACCAGTCAGAGACACTCTTTAGAATATGCCATTTGGTGGTGTCCATCTGTTTGGGGAGCAGGCTGATTCAGCTTTACGTCGGTTCATGGCTAGCCGATCTAATAAACCCACCTAAAAGGTATTTGCAGTTGTGTTGGTTCCAGCCTCAGGGCCGCGTTACTGCAGGTCTGAGTTTCAACCTGTTTTTCATCTGGTGTCACCAGCACCTTTTCTTATATGCAGTAAAAGACTGATTCCATTTCATATTGCCGTCCACTCCTTTCATGGGGTTACCTCTACATTTTACTGGCGATGTTCCAGTGGGTGTCGCACAATTGGTGCCGTTTTTTTCTTTTCTCTGCTAGTTGCAGAATTGCTTCTTAAGTTGTCGGCAGCAGATACAGCTGCTTTATTCAAATAGTGCTTCCTTACGTCATGTCGACCAGTTTTCAAAGTTGAACCTTAGCGGTATATACTATACCCTATGTGGGGTGTCTCTAGTATGCTTTCATTTAGCGTTTCTACCTATACCCATATACATTTTTGTATATTTGTTTTCTACTTCTCTATATCTATGCGTAGATATGCCGGATAACTCTGCTTACATATGTGGCTGGATATTCATATATGCTCTGTTTCAGGTGTATATTATTGTATATGTATGAATACATGTGTGTGTGTGTGTGTGTGTGTGTGTGTGTGTATGTGTGTGTATATATATATATATATATGTATATATATATATATATATATATATATATATATATATATATATATATATATATATATATATATATATATGCATTATTTTACATATCTGAAAGAGACACGTTAGTGATAGATTCCTTACCTTAGAATATCCCCAGGCGTCAGGCTGGATCCGGAAAGTTTTGCGTAGCAGTACCCCTTGCGCGCCGGTAGGCGGCGTCGTGCGGCTCCGCGTCCGTCGTCGGCGTCGTGATCGCCGGGATGACGTCGCGGGCAGTACTTAGGCGCCGCCCCTGCGCGCTGACGTCAGTTCTTCTTTTTCCGCGCCAGCAAGCGCAGATCCGGGAAGAGCAGTGCCCTGGTCAATTTTTGACCATACTTTTTGGTGATTTTTTCACTGGTTTTTTGTTTTTCCAACTTTACGGTGTCGTAGGGATGCCCGGCTTCAAGCGATGCGGCGCCTGTGCGCGGATGATGTCCGTCACCAACCCGCATTGGGAGTGTCTCTTCTGCCTCGGCCGAGGCCACGTCACCGAGTCTTGTCCCGAATGCCAGGCCCTCAACCCGAAAGCTTTGCGAGAGCGGTCTCGAAAGCTCCTCGAGGCCCGGCATTCGGCTCCGCGGAAGCCCCGGTCGCGTGAGAGGTCCAGGGGTCGCTCGCGGAGTGCACACCGGTCGTCGACTTCTTCGTCCGGTAAGTCTAAGCACAAGAAGTCCAAGAAGCATCGTCGCCTCGGACTTCGCCGCCGGTCTCGCGACTCGGCTGAGGCCCCTCCCCGGCACCGTCCCCGCCCCCGCGGCCCCGGACTTGCCTGTGGAGTCGCCCCCGTCATACCCGCCCTTCCCGGGTTCGGGGGCGGATCCGGCCAAGGTACAGGAGTTCCTGTCGGCCATGGCCCGCCTCTTCGGGCCTTCAGGCCCCTCCGGTGCGCCTTCGGGCCCCGCGGGCCCTGATGGGGTTGCTCCGGCGCCGCCGGCGGCTCCGGCCCCGGCGCTCGCCCCGAGCCTCCAGCCTCGATCCCGGCTCCGGCTTCGGCCCCGGCCTCGATCCCGGCTCCACAACCCCCATCGACGCCGGTCGACCTCACGACACCTCCGCCGGCGCCGATGTCTCCGGTGCCGTTCTCGACGCCGCCCTGGGCTCCGGGCGGCGTCGTCCCCCAGTTCCTTCCGGCTCCGGACATGGACCCGGAGCGACGTCGCTCGACGCCGGCTCCGGCGCCGATGGGACCTTGGGTCCCAAATGTCCCTCCTCCTCCTTATTTTGAACCAGAGGAGGACCAGGAGGACTGGGAGGGGTCTGATGACCCTCTGACACGCAACTGTCAGTATGATGAGGACTGGACAGAGAGTCTAGGGGAGGCCAGTGGTCTGGATACTTCTCCTGACACTGGCATGCTGTCTCCTCCCGTGGCTACGGAGGAGGGGGCCAATTTTGGTACGGTGTTGCGTAGGGCTGCTGGGGCCTTACGTCTCCAGCTCCCTACTTTGACGGTCAAGACTAACATCTTGACAGAGGTGCTTCAGCCGGCAGCCTCCTCTGCGGAGACTGTGCTGCCGTTTAACGACGCCCTCACTGACGTTCTTTGGGCGCCTGGTCCAAGCCCAACACAGGGGCTCCTGTGGATCGGAACGTGTCACGACGCCATCGCCCCGCTCCGGGCGACCCCCTGTTTCTTTCTGTCCACCCCACTCCTGAGAGCTTGGTTGTCCAAGCCTCCGCTTCCCAAACCGCCTTCCCTACCGCTCCTCCGGATAGGGAATCCAAACGCCTGGATCAGTTTGGGAAGAAAGGTTTTTCTTCCTCCAGTGCTGGCTTGCGGTCCGTTAACACCGCTTGTCTTTTGGGCCGATATACCCACTCCCTGTGGGATTCGGTGGCGGATGTTTTGCCCCAGTGCCCTGAGGAGGTCCAGGCACTGCTTTCCCGCGCCATTGCGGAAGGAAGGGATGCGGCCAAATACACTATCCGTTGTGGCCTTGACACCGCCGACTCGCTGGGCAGGTCGATTGCAACGACGGTGGCGCTCCGGCGCCACGCCTGGCTGAGAACCACTGGTTTTTCAGGGGATGTCCAGAATACTCTCATGGACATGCCCTTTGATGGAGTCGGTCTTTTGGGTCCAAAGCAGACCATGCGTTGGAGCGCTTTAAGGACTCACGGGCTACTGCAAAGTCCCTGGGCCTTTCTGCTACACGCCCTCCGCTGCCTTCTGCTTTTCGCCCCTATCGTGGCCACGGTAGGGCGCCCCTTCACGTCAGCAGCCCAGCCACCGGCCCGCGCAGCAGGCGTCTTCGCGTGGCCGAGGACGTGGATTCCGCCGTGGCGGATCGGGCAACCAGCGTGCGGGTCAGGCCACCACCTCCAACCCGTCCGCGGCCTCCAAGCCCTCCTAGTCCCTCCTTTCAGGTGCACGGCACGCCAGTAGGGGGCAGGGTCCGCCATCACCTTCCCCACTGGCGCACCATCACCTCGGACAGGTGGGTCTTGGACATTGTCCAAAGGGGCTACTCCCTCCCCTTCGAGACCACCCCCCAGCCATGCCACCTCAATTCCACCGCATGTCAGGGGATCACTTGGTGCTTCTACAGAAGGAGTCACGGCCCTCTTGACCAAGAGGGCCATCGAGCATGTTCCGACCCCAGAAGTAGGGTGTGGTTGCTACTCCCACTACTTTCTGGTGCCCAAAAGGACAAGGAGGACATGCGTCCTATCTTGGACCTCCGGAACGTCAATCGCTTCCTCCGGAAGGAGAAGTTCAAGATGCTCACCCTAGCTCAGGTCTTGACTGCCCTCGACCCTGGAGACTGGTTGGTAGCGTTGGACTTGCAGGACGCGTATTTCCACATCCCCGTCCTGCCGGCCCACCGGCGTTACCTTCGGTTCACGGTAGGCCCCGAGCATTTTCAGTTCACCGTGCTCCCCTTGGCCTTACCAGTGCCCCTCGGGTGTTCACGAAAGTGATGGCGGTGGTCGCAGCTCATCTGCGCCGGGCAGGGGTTTCAGTCTTCCCCTACCTCGACGACTGGCTGCTGAAGGCGGGCTCGTCCCAGGCAGTCGTCTCCCACCTCCAGACTACGGCCGAACTCCTGCACTCGCTGGGGTTCTCCATCAATGTGCCGAAGTCGCATCTAATTCCTTCTCCACAGCTCCTTTTCATCGGAGCAGTTCTGGACACGACGCAGTTTCGGGCTCTATCCTCCCGAACGGCGAGTCCGGGATATTCAGGCTATGATTCCGATCTTTCGGCCTTTATCCTGGGTTTCGGTACGGATGACCCTGAGGCTGCTGGGCCTCATGGCCTCCTGCATCCTGCTGGTCAATCATGCCAGATGGCATATGCGGGCTCTGCAGTGGGACCTGAAGTTCCAGTGGGCGCAGCACCAGGGCAACCTGTCCGATCACGTCCAGATCTCGGAGGGGACTGCAAAACAGTTGCAGTGGTGGCTCTCGAACCGGCAATGGGTCATGGGCAGATCCCTCTCCCTTCCCCAGCCAGAGCATACAGTTGTGACGGACGCGTCCCTTCTGGGATGGGGCGGTCACATGGGAGAGGCGGAGATCAGAGGCCTCTGGTCTCCGGCGGAGTCCCGGCTCCATATCAACCTTCTGGAGCTCCGGGCGATCCGGCTTGCACTCAAGGCATTCCTTCCCTCTGTCAAAGGGAAGGTAGTGCAGGTGTTCACAGACAACACCACCGCCATGTAGTACTGCAACAAACAGGGCGGGGTGGGGTCTTGGACCCTTTGTCAGGAGGCTCTGCGCCTCTGGACATGGCTGGAACATCAGGGCATGTTCCTGAGTGGTTCAACACCTGGCAGGTTCTCTGAACGCCAGGGCGGACGAACCTCAGCCGCAGGTGCATGATGGATCACGAATGGCGTCTTCACTCGGAAGTGGCGCAAGGACTCTTTCTACAGTGGGGAGAGCCTTGGTTAGATCTATTCGCCACCGAAGAGAACGCGCAATGTCATCAGTTCTGCGCGTTGGAATTTCCAAGGCGGCACTCCGCTCGGCGACGCTCCGTCGCGAGTGGAGTTGCGGTCTGTTGTGCGCTTTTCCGCCTATACCACTTCTACCCAGAGTGTTGAAGAAGATTCGGCACGACCGGGCCCAAGTCATTCTTGTGGCTCCGGACTGGGCTCGAAGAGTTTGGTATCCCGAGCTACTCAATATGAGCGTCGATCCCCCGATCCGTCTGCCTCTTCGGGAGGATCTTCTGTCGCAGCAGCAGGGGACGGTCCTCCACCCGAACCTGTCCAGTCTACACCTGCTTGCGTGGAGATTGAGCGGCGGCAGTTGATTCCTTTCGACTTGCCTCCCGAAGTTTGTGATGTGATTCTGGCAGCCAGGCGTCCCTCCACTAAGGTGGTATACGCCTGCAGGTGGAACAAATTTGTGGCATGGTGCACAGCAAAGGCTGTGGATCCCCTTTCTGCCCCTCTTTCTGAGGTCCTTCTGTTCCTTCTCTCTCTGGCCCAACAGGGTTCTGCCCTGGGTACCATCAAGGGTTATCTTTGTGCTATCTCGGCCTTCCTCAGGCTCCCTGATCAGCCCTCCCTTTTCAAGTCCCCTGTTGTTAACAGGTTCTTAAAAGGCATTACTCACCTCTTCCCTCCTGTTCCGTTTGTAATGCCTCAGTGGGACTTGAACTTGGTTCTTACCTTTTTAATGTGCGCTCCCTTTGAGCCTCTGCATAACTGTCCTCTTCGTCTTCTGACTCTGAAGACAGCCTTTCTGGTGGCCATCACCTCCGCTCGGCGGGTGAGTGAGCTCCAGGCTCTATCTTGCAAACCTCCCTTTCTGTCTGTTCATCCAGACAAGGTTGTTCTTCGGACGCGTCCGTCCTTCTTGCCAAAGGTGGTTACTGCTTTCCACATTGGGCAGACCATCACTTTGCCCACCTTCTTTCCGCCTCCGCATCCTTCCAGAGAGGAAGAGAGGCTCCACCGTCTGGACCCAAAACGTGCGCTCTCTTTCTATATTGACCGCACAAACCACTTCCGGGTGGATGACCAGCTCTTTGTTGGCTGCGTGGGCGCCAAAAGGTCGGGCGGTGCACAAGAGGACCATCTCCCGCTGGGTTACCTTGTGCATCAAGACCTGCTATTCTTTGGCTAAGAAGGAGCCTCC
The DNA here is from genome assembly GCA_963921515.1 of Calotriton arnoldi. NCBI lineage: Eukaryota > Metazoa > Chordata > Amphibia > Caudata > Salamandridae > Calotriton > Calotriton arnoldi. The sequence continues at coordinate 581,485 of CAWUFW010006675.1, read as the reverse complement.
TGTTGGGCTGCGTGCCCATTCCACAGGGCAACGGCTGCTACCACGGCCTTGGGCCGCGGTGTTCCGCTGCCGGTTATCTGTCAGGCAGCTACGTGGGCCTCGCTGCACACGTTTACAAAGCATTACTGCCTTGACAGTCAGGTCCGGAGGGACGGCTTCTTTGGCCGTTCTGTCCTCCAGGACTTCCTTGTCTGGATCTTTGTTCGCAGACCCACCACCGGGGTTGGTATTGCTGGGGTATCTATTCTAAGGTAAGGAATCTATCACTAACGTGTCTCTTTCAGATGCACAAGCTACTAACTTGTGTAACGATATATCTGTAAGAGACAGTAGTTAGTGATAGATTCCTACCGCTCCACCCATCCTCCCCGTTCTGCGAACTGATTTCTAGGGTTAAGGACATCCCTTTCAGGGCCCTAGTATTTTTCAGACACCTGTGTCAGCTTCTTGCATGGCTCTGCGTTCCTGGCGCGGAAAGTCGTGTACAGAACTGACGTCAGCGCGCAGGGGCGGCGCCTAAGTACTGCCCGCGACGTCATCCCGGCGATCACGACGCCGACGACGGACGCGGAGCCGCACGACGCCGCCTACCGACGCGCAAGGGTACTGCTACGCAAAACTTTCCGGATCCAGCCTGACGCCTGGGGATATTCTAAGGTAAGGAATCTATCACTAACTACTGTCTCTTACAGATATATCGTTACACAAGTTAGTAACTTGTGCATTCGGTTATGTCTTTATATGTTTAGCCTTGTGGGCTTCACTTGTGAGATGCTTCTACCCTTGACCCTTCCCTTTCTATAGGATTACTTCGTCACATTGTATCATACATGGGTTGTAGTACCTCTTGTAGGTACTGACTTTCTGTACCACATGAGGCATTGAAGTGATCTTCATCTTTGACTTAATTCTCTTGATAAAGTTTTCTTTATATATATATATATATATATATATATATATATATCTATATATCCTTATCTAAGCCTTAGTACGTTAGGTGGACGCATACTTGTCTTCTGCATTAACGTTCTTTTTTCTTCATGCAGTGACATTGTCTATCCCACCACTACTTCCAGTATTGCGTACAGTTAAGCGATGCGTGAGCTGCTGTGTGTGGTTGCTTGGCGTCTTGGTGAACTTTCATACTGGGGAGTTCCAGCATTCCAAGCAAGGAACTGCTTATGTGGTGTTTTTTTTTTTTTATTCCCTTGTCTATTGTTACCACATGGTCCTGGCTGTACTATCACACTGTGCTTTGTATGCTCTTTTCTACCTTGGAAAAGTATAACTCTATGCATTACTATTCTTGCCTCCCTTTCTTGTGGTTTTTTTCCTCCTACTATTAGGCATTCTTTCTGGCTATGATGGTGTTCATAGCCATTGTTCTGTCAGGAGTAGAGGCATTCGCCTTTTGGTTTTACCACTCATTGCTTCTCTACTTCTTCCTCCTCATTCAAGTTCTGGTTCTCTTAGAAACAATTCCTTTCTTTACATGCCTCCACTGGCAGGTAGTTGGGAGATTATTTATATATCTATATCCATCCATCCATCCTACTGGCGGTAGCCAGTAGGTAGTTATAGTTAGAACCTTGTTTCTATTCAAAAAGGGTTTTTTCTTTTGCCAATAACTTTAGCGCCGTTTGACAAATCTTCACGAAATTCTCAAAACTAATGGCCTGCTCAGGTCAGCTGCTGTCTTGAAAGTTTTGGGCTGAGAAAAAAGGGGGGGGGGGGTCCCAAAACGTGTTTTCTCCATGTTAATTTCCATAGGAAACTTTAGACACGGCTACAGCCTGAACTGCTGAACGGAATTGCACCAAATTTGGCAAAAAGGTAGCTTTTGGTCCAGAAAGCACGCTTTTCTTTAAATGGTGTAAATCGGTTCAGTAGTTTTTGAGATATTTAAAGATTTACAGATATCGATATTTGAGAATTGTGCGATCTAATTGGCTGAACCCTCCCGATCACAAGCTTGTTTCTGATTGGCTGGCAACACTTCAAACCAGGAAGTGTTGGCAGCCATCTTGTGACTCGCTATGAGTGAGAAGCAAAAAGGTGAGAGAAACAGTAAAAAACAAGAAAAGGGGGCAGGGTAAAAACTCCCTGACCCCCTAGGCCTTGGGTGTCCGGCCGAAATATTTTTAAAAAACGAAGCGCGGTCTCCCGTGCTTCGTTTTTTTAAAGCCCCTGAGTGGGCCAGGTCCCAGGGGCAATGTTTTATTATGGTGTGGGGGCCCGCAGCCCCGGGGACCGCCACCTCCCCGGGGCTTTATCAATAACGTGCAGGGAGGCATGCGGCCCCCCCCGCAGCCCCCAGGGACCACCACCTCCCGGGGGCTTTACTGAAAAAATGCCCCCCCCACGCTGTCCCGGGGACCGCCACCTCCCTGGGGCATAAGTTAAATTACTTGCGGGGGCCTCACTGGCCCCCCCAAGCCCTGGGGACCGCCACCTCCCCGGGGCTTCAATTTAAATAAACAAGTGGGGGTGTCGGGGGTCACGGGAGTCACGCACTCACAGGCAGGAACAAAGCACAGCTGGCAGGAACTACAACTCCCGGCAGCCTTGGAGGACGTCGGACGTGAGACGCGACGTCTCACGTGACTTCCGGGAATGCTGAAAGGACGCTGTCACGGCAAGAGACGCTGCCGATTATTCCGAGTGACCGATACCTCGTAACATTATGTGCTCCTGTTCTTCGCATCCTGGGAATCCATTGGTCCGGTAGGGGTGTCGCATGACACCGCTTATCTTTCTATAGTCCTTGGCCTGTTCATAATTCTTGGGGTGGTTCCCTCGTTGGAGAGTCTGCTGTGCAGACACCATTCTCTAACGGACTCATGCGAGGAAATCAAGGGGGTAATATAGCGCGTAGATAAGCAAAACGCTATGCCCCTGTATCTTCCTACAATCTAAGCGATAACGGCTATATCTTCCCTGTTGGCGAGCCCGTTTGGCAGCGGCTCATGCAGGGAAGTATTGTGTGATACCTTGATTCGATTTGACTTTCTGTTGGAGAGTGAAATTAAACTCGCACTTTTGTTCTTTGTTTATGATACTCCATTCTACTAAATCTCTTTCCGTGGAGGGTGCGATTAAAGAGATTGCTGTTGTAGTAACAAACGTTATATCACATTGCCTGCTCGTTCTCCTTTCATTTTGTACAGGGGTGTCGAGGCAGGTGGTCACCTTTCAGCTTCCTCATTCAAGAGACTTGTTTTCATGCAGAGGTATATGAGGGATACAGTGTTTAGTGTTATCGTAGTACCTGAGTAGAAGAGAACACAAAATAATGCTATATGTTTATCCCCTTGCAGTCTTCCATACCCGACACTGTGATTGCCTGCTCTTCCCCCGTGTCTGCACTACAGTATTTTCTTTCTTTACAGGTTAGTGCAAGACAGAGATTCACTCAAGCATAGTAGTGGTGCATACTGTAGAAACTTTGTGTGGAGCGTTCTCTTCTCTTGTATTTTAGGTCTCCTTCCCGCATGTCCCCATCCTTCCTTCCCCCGCTTGACCATCCTAACGTCTGTGTGTATATTATATCCAGACTTGGGGCTGTCGAGAGGTGGACCCCTAAGAGCATCGGTTCGATCCTGAGGATGCGTTCAGGCTTGGGACAGGGGGGCTCCTGCCCCCCCCCCACACTGCCCCGGGGGCCACCTCCTCCCCGGGGCATTGCGTAAGTTAAATACGGGGGTCCGTAGCGGCCCCCCGGCCCCGGGGACCACCACCTCCCAGGGCTTTCAATTTGTTGGAGGGGGGCCGCGCGGCCCCCCTCGTGGAGCCCTCCTTGGCCCATGGGACCGCCACTCCTCAGGGCCGGCTCCAGCAATATCCCGGGGTGCCTACCCCCGCGACATTGCAGTTTGCAATGACGGTGCTGGAGCACGGCTCCCGCCCTGTCATTGCAAACACTGCTTCGCTTCATGGAAGCGAGAGCAGGAAACCTGCTCTCGCTTCCATGAAGTGAAGCTGAATTGCTTTTGGGCAAAGGGGAGCTGCATGTCAGCAGCTCCCCTTGTCCAAAAGCAGTGCCGGCTCCCGCAGGAGGCGGGGAGCCGGCTGGGACTGCCGGGATATTGAGGCTCCCCCCGCGGTCCCAAGCGTGTGGCCAGGCCCCGGGGGATGTGGTCCCCAGGGCCAAAAGTGGCCCAGGGAAGGCCCCTCCCGTAATTAAAAAAAAATGAGAGGCGAAGCCCCGGGGCCAAAAATGGCCGCGCGGCCCCCTCCTTTAAAATTAAAAAATAAATAAACAAGTGGCCAAGCCCCGGGGGATGGGGTCCCCGGGGCCGTAATCGGCCTCGGCAGGGGGCCACGCGGCCACCTTCCTGTTTAAAAAAAAAAAAAATATATATATATTTTTTTAAATCCTCAGGCCCTGGGGGATGGGGTCCCCAGGGCCCACAACATATTAAGAGAAGGGGGGCCACACACCACCCCTTCTAACAAAAAAAAAAAAAGAAGGAAAGCCGGCATCTCGCCGGAGGCCCCGCCCCCTCCCTACACCACTCTGCCTTCTGGCGCGTTCTAAGTTGGGGGATTAAGTCCCCTTGAATCCTGAGGGTCCCTGGGGGCCAACTAGCCCACCAGGTACCTCCAGTAAGCCCCACACAGTGGGATTGCTGAGAGTTGGTCCGAGGCCACGCCCCTTTTTACACCACTCTGCAAACGCGCCTCTTGGCGCATTGCTGGTGGGGCGATGAGGTCCTCTTGTATCCTGAGGACCTCGGGACTAAAGTGGACTTCATCCCCCGAGCAGCAGTGCGCCAGGAGGCGTGTTTGCAGAGTGGTATAAAAAGGGGGGCTAGTTGGCCCTCAGGGACCCTCAGGAGGCAAGGGGACTTCATCCCCCAACCAAGAGTGCGCCAGGAGGCGCATTTGCAGAGTGGTGGAGAAAGGGGGCGTCCACCTGTCAGCAATCCCACTATCTGGTGCATACTGGAGGTATCAGGTAGGCTAGTTGGCCCCTAAGGACCCCCAGCAGCGAAGGGGACTTTAATCCCCATCCAAGAGCGCGCCAGGGAGCGCGTTTGCACAGTGGTGGGGAAAGGGGGCATGGCCTCCTCTGCGAACTTAGCAATCCTGCTATGTGGGACTCACTGGAGGTAATAGGAGGGGTAGTTGGCCCCCAAGGTTGCCCTTAGGGGCCAACTATCCCTCCAGTTACCTCCAGTAAGTCCCACACAGTGGGATTGCTAAGAGGTCTTCGGAGGCCACGCTCTCCTTTCTCTACCACTCTGCAAACGCGCCTCCTGGCACAGTACTGGTTGGGGGATGAAGTCCACTTTACTCCTGAGGGACTTTGGGGGCCAAGTAGCCCTCCTGGTACCTCCTGTGAGTCTTACGCAGCGGAATTCCAGAGCGCTGGTCGGAGGCCCAGGCCCCTTTCTGCACCACTCTCCAAACGCGACTACTACGTTATAGTTCGAAATTGGCATTTATAAAACCATAGAAATTCACTGAAAAAACCCACAGGTTTCAGGGACGTTATAGTTAGTTGGACATTTCACTCGTACAAAACCAGAGTAATTCGGCGGTTATAGTTAGTTGAGCTAACTATAACTTGCGCCCCCGCAATGCACTGCTGATGACGTCACATATTACATCACTCATGACCTGGTCAGTGACATCACTGATGACATCATCCAGTGACTGTGTGTTTCTGAAAAATTTAAGTATGTTATATATATATATATACGCCAAGGTGTATTGAATAATGAGTGGGTGTATGAGTGACTGAATGGCTGATTTAGTAGGTGCGTGAGTGACTGTATAAGTGAGTGAATAAACGTGTCTTACTGAATGCATGAGTGAGTGACTAATCTGTGTGAATGTCTGTATCAGTCTGTTAGTTGGTGTGTAAGTGGCTGCATGGGTTGGTGAGTAGCTACATGAGTGTCTATATGGGTTAATGATTGGTGGTGTGTGTATAACTGTATAATGAGTAAATGGCAGTGTGATTGATTCTTTCGGTAACTGACTAGGTGTGTGAGTAACTATGGGTGAGTGGTGGTGCGTGCGTATCTGTATAGGTTTATGAGTGCAATTATCAGTGGCTATATTGATTAGTGACTGTGTGTATGAGTGTATGGGTAAGTGGATGTGTGTAGACCTATGAATCAGTGAGTGGGTATGTACTAATTGGAATTGGTGTCTCTATGGTTTCGAGAATGGTAGTGTTTTTTTTTGAGTAGGTGTATGAAAGGTTATATTAGGGTGTGAGGAGTTGCATCAGATATTAAGTGGATGATGTCATCGGTGATGTCATTTGAGATGTCATTTGAGATGTCATCAGTGATGTCACTGACCATGTCATCAGTGATGTAATATGTGACGTCATCAGCAATGCATTGCGGGGGCGCGAGTTATAGTTAGCTCAACTAACTATAACGGCTGAATTTTATCTGGTTTTGTACGAGTGAAATGTCCAACTAACTATAGCGTCCCTGAAACCTGTGTTTTTTTCAGTGAATATATATATATTACCTACTGGCGGTCGCCAGTAGGTAGTTATAGTTAGAACCTAGTTTCCATAGGAAAAGCGTTTTTTGATTTGCCAATAACTTTGGCGCCGTTTGACGAATCTTCACAAAATTTTCAAAACTAATTGTTCACTCCGGTCAGCTCCTGTTAATTTCCATAGGAAACTTTAGACACGGCTACAGCCTGAACTGCTGAACGGAATTACACCAAATTTGGCACAGAGATAGCTCTTGGTCCAGAAAGCACGCTTTTTTAAAAATGGTGTAAAACGTGCCTCTTGGCGCACTGCTGGTGGGGCGATGAGGTCCTCTTGTGTCCGGAGGTCCTCAGGACACAAGTGGGCTTCATCCTCCGAGCAGCAGTGCGCCAGGAGCTGTGTTTGCAGAGTGGTGGAGAAAGGGGCCGTGGCTTGGTATGAAAAGTTAGCAATCCTGCTGTGTGGGACTTACTGGAGGTAATAGGAGGGGTAATTGGCCTCCAAGGTTAACGTGGGGGGCTAACTACCCCTCCTGTTACCTCCAGTAAATCCCACACAGTGGGATTGCTAAGAGGTGTTCGGGGGCCACGCTCACCTTTCTCCACCACTCTGCAAACGCGACTGCTATGTTAAAGTTAGAAATTAGCATTTAAAAAACCATAGGAATTCACTGTGACGTCACATATTACATCACTCATGACATGCTCAGTGACATCACTGATGACATCATCCAGTGACTGTTTCTAAAAAGTTCAAAAATGTTATATCTATATATGCCAATGTATATTGAAGAATGATTGGTTGTCTGAGAACCTGTATGGGTGCCTGAGTGTCTGTGTGGGTAGGGGGGTGTGTGACTCCCTGCATGGATGTGTGAGTGGGTGATTCACTTGGTGTATGCGTTTATGAGTGCGTGTGTTAGGGAGTGTATGGGTGAGTGAGTGTACGTATAGCTGTATTGGTGAGTGAATGGATGTGTTAGTGGTATATGTGTAAGTAACTGTGTACATATGTGAAAGGCAGTATTTGTAAGTGTTGGAGTATATAAGTGAGTATATGTGACTGAGTGATTGTGACAGTGGCTGCATGGATAAGTGTGTGCTTATGTCAGTAATTGTTGAAGATAGTACGTATCTGTATGAATAAGTGACGTAGTGTGTAACTGTATAGGTGAGTAAATGGCAGTGTAATTAATTCTTTGGGTGACTGACTAGGTTTTTGAGTAACTCTTTGGGTGAGTGGCAGTGTGTGGGTGTCTATATGGGTGTATGAGTGGATATATCAGTGGCTGTATTGATGAATGACTGCGTGTATGAGTCACTGTATGGGTTAGTGGGTGGATGTGTGTGTAGACGTATGAATCACTGAGCAGGTATATACTAACTGCTATTGGTCTGTCTATGGTTTCGATATTGGTAGTCTGTATTTTAGAGTGGGTGTATGAAAGATTTTATTAGGGTGTGAGGAGGTGCATCAGATCACGTGGATGAGGTCATCAGTGATGTCATTTGAGATGTCATCAGTGATGTCATTGAGCATGTCATGAGTGATGTAATATGTGACATCATCAGCAGTGCATTGCGGGGGTGCGAATTATAGTTAGCTCTACTAACTATAACAGCTGAATTTCTCTGGTTTTGTATGAGTGAAATTTCCAACTAACTATAACTTCCCTGAAACCTATGGTTTTTTCAGTGAATTTCTAAGGTTTTTTAAATGCTAATTTCTAACTATAACGTCCGTAAAACCTATGGTTTTTTCAGTGAATTTCTAAGGTTTTTTAAATGCTAATTTCTAACTATGACGTCCCTAAAACCTATGGTTTTTCAGTGAATATATATATATATATATCTGCCACTTATTTTACTTACAGATGTTTGCTACGATATCCGCCTTGTGCTTCTACCTACAGTCTGTAGACTTATTCTTACATCATCTGTGGATGCTTTTGAGGTCAGGTACTCCTCCACTTAAGGTCAGGCACTACATTGTGCTGTAGGGGTTCCCTTAAGTTGGACCATTTCCTCTTCCTATGCTATCTTGGTTTATAGTGGTTTACATGCGCCTTCCTTCATTTCTTGGTGGGAATGAGTTTGTTTTCCTGTGTACTGTACTGCTCCATGATTCTATGTTGCCATATCAGTACTCTGTATTGTTCTTTTCTGTCATTCTTACAAATAATTAATCTCTATTGTGGGGGCATAAGCATATTCCTACGCTTTTCCCTTTCCCATGGAGATGTATGTGCATATCTATGTCCTATATGTATATCTAATGATATTCTATGTCTGTATGTTTCCATGTTTATGGATATTCAGTGGATTTTCCTAGAGCTCTTCATGTCTCTAGCTTCTTTTTTCTATTGATGGCCGTTTCTATGCGGATTGTTGTTGAGGTTTTTCAACTTCAGATTGTTTCAATTTCGCTGCATGATTCTTTCTGCGGTGTTAACAGATTGCTCAGTGGCCAGTAGTTTTTAGAGGTTCTGTGATCCACAGGACCTGTTTAACCTTCTAGATTAGTTCTACAATCACTGATGGCCTTGTTAGGTCATTTATTGGCGTTTTCTTCTTGCCATGGATATTTTCTCCTACCTTTGTTGGTTATTTTGTCTAACCTGTAGTTAGGTGCACAGTTGTTGGCACATTATATGCATGGGTCAGATGCTGCTGTGTTTGAAAACCTTTTTGTTTATTCTGTTGCATTCCTTGGGCAGTGATGTGTCAGGCTAACTGGCATTTTGCTCCCATGGATTTCGGTGTATGATTCTTCTGAGCCTGGTCCCTCATGCGGGACTTATATGACTGAGTTTGACATTTCCTCAGCTGCTCTTTGTTTCGGGTATCTTTGTCTTCTGGACTGGATTCATTCTTCTTGCTGTATTCTTTTGTAGTCCCAGTTTGCAGTCCCTCCTGCTGGGATGGTATGGCTTGGGTTTCTGATTCTAAATAAGGAATCTGCAGCTAGATGTCTCTATCAGACGAACAAGTTACTCACCTTCGGGAACGCTGTATCTAGTAGAGCCAGGATCTAGCCGCAGATTCCTTACGCCCCTCAATCCTCCCCACCCTGCAAACTATTTTCTTTCTTTCATATTGAGCCTGATATGGGATATTCCTCCTTGCAGATATCCTTGTTGTGTTGCAGGTTCTTCCTACTTCAGATCTGGATACTGCCCCGTCCTGTATGGTTGTATTCTTGGAGGCTATGTCAATTCATTGGAGGATGATAGGACATTGCTGTTCCTGCGTTCTGCCCTGAGTTTTCTTCAGCCTCTTACATTTGTTGGTCGTTTCTTATTAAAATGTTAAAACAGTAGGGATGTGACACATGGTGTCTATGTTCTTGGCACACTGTTCCAATGTGCAGTTTCTATCTGTGGCTCCACGTTTCGAGCACAGACATTAGTCACGGAAGAAACTGACGTCAGCGAGGGAGTTATATGGACTCCGCTGACGATGCATCCGGAGGACGACGTCGCTGCGGAGTAGTTTGACACCCTCTGCCGGCGCGCTGGCGTACTGTGGGAAAAAAAGTTTCCGAATCCAGTATGGCGCCTGGGGAAGATTCTAAGTAACGAATCTGCGGCTAGATCCTGTCTCTACCAGTTACAGCGTTACTGAAGGTAAGTAACTTGTTCGGTAGGATGTTTGGCTTCCTTAAGAATGGTCATACACTGTGGGGGAAATTTAAGTGTCCTTATTGAATGACTTCTGGAGCCATGCTCTCAAACTCAAGGATTGTACGTTGGGGTGATAGATTTTGCCTTGCATTCTCAATAGAAGGTTGTATTTGCATGGCAACCTCTTTTGGGATCTCCTGGAGAGGTGAAGTAGCTCTGGATACCACTATTGTCTGGACCACTCTGGTGCTATTAAACTCATTAATGCATTCAGTACTTTGAGTTTGAGATGTAATGTGGAGATCAGTGGGATTGAAGCGAACGTATAGAGAAAACTATTTGACCTATCGATCAAAAGGGCATTGCCCAACGAGTTTGGTTCTCACATTCTCAGTGCATAGTTTGGAGATTTTGCGTTTTCCAGTAAATCCATTTACGGAAAACCTGAGTCTTGGAAAATGTTTGTTTAATAAGAAGGAATCGTTTAGTTACCATTTGTGATTGTCTATGAAGCATTTGCTTAAGAGATGCGCTTGAGAGTTTTGGCACCTGGCAAATGAATTGCTTGCATTGCTAAGTTTCTTGTCAGTAACCAATGCAAAATTGCTTCAGCGTCTAATGAAGGAATCCTTGATCTGGTGCCCCCTTGCTTGTTCAAATAATGCATTGTTGTTGTATTGTCTGTTTAAACTAGGATTCTGTTCAACAATAATGGTGGTGCAAAAGTCTTCAAAGCTAGATGGACTGCCTTCAACTCCAGAACATTTATGTGGTATAAGTTTTCTTTTTTGACCACTGGCCTTTAACTCTGCCATTCTGCAGATGTGCTTCTCATCCTGTCAGAGAAGCATCAGTGACTATTGTTTGTTGTAGAAGATCCTTTCAGTAGGTTGATTCTCTTGCACCACAAAGTCAGAGATTGTTTGGTATGTCCAGTGAGAGAAAGACTGTCTTACCAATTGTCTTTCCATTGGGGCCACTGATTCTCGAGGCACTGTTGTAAAGGCCTCATGTGAAGATGCACATTTGAGGCTAGAAAGATGCATGATGCCATGGTTCCCAGTAGAGATGAGATCTTATGGAGCTGTTGGATGTGATATCTGAAACAACTGGTGACCGATTTGAAAAATAATAGAGCGAGACTACTCAAAGGATACACTTCTGTCTTTAGAGTGTCCAGTGTGGCTCCCAGATAGTCGAGAGGTTGGAAAGGGGCGAAATAGATTTCTCGTGGTTTATAAATAAGCCCAGTTATGTCAAAAAGTTGGTTGTGATGTTGAAGTCTAAACTGCGTTTGACGATAAGAAGGTACCTTTATCAACCAATTATCTAGATATGGATAAATGTAAATTATTTTCCTACGTAGGTGAGCTGCAACCACTGCCTTCCGCTTGGAGATTGTTTGTGTAGTTGAATTTAGTCTGAAAGGAAAGACTTTGTATTGAAAATGAGCTTTGCCCACTCTAAATGTTAAAAAATCCTGTATTTTCTTTGTTATGGGTATGTGAAAGTATGCATCTTGAGGATCCATATAGCACATCCCGTCTCCCTTCCTGTAACTGTGGATGTATCAGGTGTAAATCGAACATCCTGAATTTTGTTTCTTAATACATTTGTTTGCCTATCTTAGGTCGAGGATATGCCTGAATTCTGTTTTCTTGCTTTTCTTTGGGACATTTTGTGACTTTTTGAGATGGATCAACTGGTTCTTTGCTTGTTTGTGGAGTAGAGACTTTACCGCCTTTCTTAATTGCAGCCACAGATATTTTGGTGCTGGCTTCAGAGGTGTTGATGGATTGGTCGATTTTCGAACTGGATGACGACGTATCCTTTCTGCATGACCTGAAAACCCCATTTGTTGGTGGTTATTACTTTCCACTCTGTTAACTGATGTGAACAATAGGGGGACTGGTATTTTCACTGTTTTGATTGGGGTTCTTGACTTCGTTGAGTGTTGGTACTGTGACTTCTTACTCGATTTCTCCTATGCTCTGCTGTTGCTGTTACTGTTGCTGTCCCTGAGATTGAGGGTAGAGCGATCATTGAAGGGCTAGAACCCTCTGCCTTAACTGATATTTGCAGTCCCTGCGCTGGTATTGAGCGGTAACATTTTATTTTCTCTTCCAGCCTTCAGAGTTTCTGCCTACTTCTTTATCCTATGTTTTCTATCAGTGTGAGCCCCAAATAAAGCTAGTCCTGTGAAAGCACTCTAATGATGATGATGATGACTAGACATAAGGCAGGCGATTTATTTATTTATTTATTTTAAACGTAACTAAAGCATCGTGTGGTAGTACAATATTGTTTTCAGACAGCACATTTTCCATTGAAATAGTCACTAAATTTGCACAGACATTAGGGGCCAGATGTAGGTAAAATCAAATTTGCGAGTCCTTAATAGCGAATTTTACCGATTTGCTATTAAGGACTCGCAAAATTGAATGTAGGTAGGAATCGCTTAAATATTAGCGATTCCTTAATATTCCTTAATAACGAATCGCAAATTGAGATTCGTTAATAAGGAATACCTACCCATTCATTCCTATGGGCTAGGAGGCCCATAGGAATGAATGAGAAGATATTCACTATTTGCGATTCGCTATTAAAGAATCGCAAATAGTGGGAGCTATTTCAAGGGTGCCAGGGTGTCAAAAGGACACCCTGTTGCACCCCTGAAATGTGCATGTGTGCACATGTGGCGCACATACATGCCCTAAGGGCATGAATGTGTGCCACATGGCACTTTAAACAAGCATTGGCATAGCCAATAGCTCTCGCCTTTGGGGCCTTATAAGTGTTTAGCCAGAGCTATTGACTTTGCCAATGTCTTCAAGCTGTGCTGTAGAGAAGTGTGGCTGCTGTGCGGCATGCTGAAAAGTTATAATAAAAAAGTGTCAGAAGCATTTTTGTTACTTTATATATGACCAAGAAGGCATTATGTAAAACTGAACGACCATATTAAAAAAAGTATTTACAATAAAAAATGTCCTCCGTTTTCTTTTGTTCTTGCAATGCTGGCAACTTGTTTCTGCCTATTGCAATGGTTGTTTGTTAAAGCTTTTTTTTTTGAGGGGGCATAAACAATCGGAGGGTGAAGGTTGGGAACTAGTACCTGTATTATAACACTAGCAGCGGCCAGACGCTAGGGGAGAATCAACAGATTCCAGATTCCGAGAGCAGGCTGAGGTGGTGCTGAGTGATGCTGAGGTGGTAGTGGTGGTGGTGGTGACTGTTGCGGAGACGATGCTGAGGTGTTGCTGAGTGATACTGCTGTGGTGCTGAGTGATGCTGTGGTGGTGCTGAGTGATATTGTCTTGGCGCTGAGTGATGCTGTGGTGGTGCTGAGTGATATTGTCTTGGCGCGGAGTGATGTTGTGGTGGCGCGGAGTGATGTTGTGGTGGCGCGGAGTGATGTTGTGGTGGCGCTGAGTGATGCTGTTGTGGCGCTAAGTGATGCTGTGGTTGTGCTGAGTAATGCTGTGGTTGTGCTGAGTGATGCTGTGGTTGTGCTGAGTGATGCTGTAGTTGCGCTGAGTAATGCTGTGGTTGCACTGAGTGATGCTGTGGTTGCACTGAGTGATGCTGTGATGGCGTTGAGTGATGCTGTGATGGCGTTGAGAGATGTTGTGTTGGTGCTGAGTGATGCTGTGGTTGCGCTGAGTGATGCTGTGATGTTGCCGTGTGAGAGATAGAGTGAAGATATAATGCCCAATTAGAGAGGGTGGTGAGAGAGAAAGGGTGTACATAGAAGAAAGAGTGGAGCGGGAGAGAGAGAAAGAAGGGGAGAGAGAGTGAATGAAGGAGTTTGAAAGAGAAACAGATAAAGGGGTGAGAGAGAATGAAAGGCTAAAAAAGATAGAGAGGGGAGAGTTAATTAAGTAGAGAGGGAGAGAGAGAGAGAAGGAGAGAGACAATAAGAGTGGGGGTGTGGAGTTTAAATAGTGAAGAAGTGACGCGGAAAAAGTCACCTTAAATATAGCTTTGTGCTTTGCGCGAATAAATATTTAAAAAAAACAGTGAGAGACAAAAATACTGGTAATTAGGCTGTGACTCCCAATATAAAACAAATAGCGATATAAGGTGAAATCAACCCAACGAAGCAATATTTCTAACTAGACAAAAAAAGCTTGCATTTCAATGCTAATCGCTGTTGTTTTTCATGTGACTGTAGTCCAGGGCCCTCAGTTGGTAATGTGAGCTGCTGCTGCGATTGAAACATCAGAGTCCAGAGAGTTAATGAGCCATGACGAGGAAATGAGGAAGAGATAGGAAACCCAGATGCCAGCTGCGCGTGCACGCCATCGTGAACTCAAGCTGGTCGCCAGCCGAAAGCCAGTGTTTGCACTTCCAAAACCCGCTTACTAAAACTCTCGGCCAGACCAGCGCAAGCGCTGGTGCAGGCCGAGACCTAAAAAAGCAAAAAAGTGCTTTTTTAAAGGAAATTGCTAATTACCACCAACTTGAAGTTGGTGGTAATTAGCTGATTCCTTAAGGCTAAAGTGCACTTTCTTTTGTGCTACTTACATTGCATTTAAGGAATCGCAATTTGCGATTCCTTAAATGCAAACAAATAAGGAATCGCAATTTTGCGATTCCTTATTTTGCTAGTAGGTTTAAACTCACCTACATTGCTCGCAGCCAAATAGCGATCACAAACGCTGAAATTCTGCGAATTTCAGCGTTAGCGCTCGGTATTTGGCCACCTACATCTGGCCCATAGTTGTATAGGTAAAACTATATTGCGCACACGTCCTAATGTGTGGAAATTGGGTTTCAGTGAATATTTATTATTTGTGCTTCACTGAGTAAAGTGTCTTGATTTGTTCAGATCCTACTCAAATATTTGCTTCCTACACACTTCAAAATTACAAAATAAAATGTGTCATTTTGCTTTCCGAACTGCTGAATGTGTACAGTTCATTTACAGATATTTGTTTTGTTGTGTGTTAGGAAAAAAATTATATCCCCCAGCTTTCCTTTCACACTTCATGTACCCCAGCAGCGCTGTCAGATAATTCATTTAATTTTTCTTTCTTTGACTGCAAAGCGAGAGGAGTTCGTAAACACCAGTCTGTGTTAAAAAAATAAGCAACAAAAGACAGCCTGACATTTGACCTCTGCCTTTGAAGTGCAGCACATGTGTCACGATAAATACGTATTTCAAAGACATCTTTATTTATTGCTTGGATTTTGGTGACCCCAAAAAATTATCTCGAGACCCACCAATGGGTCGTGACCCATAGTTTTGGAAACACTGAACTAGAGGTCTTTAAGGTGAGAGATGCGGAACTAAGTCTTATACTTTCTCTTTCAGGAGGAACTGAAGTTTCTGTAGCCAGAGTGTATACCCGAGACTATTATGGAATCTGGTTTAGGATCCTGTCTCATTAAATGGGATCCTGGTTAGAGTCTTTGTATTTTTTGAGAATCCGAGAGTTGTGGCTTTTACAGCTGCTGGACTAAGGAACTTCTCCTCTGCAAGTTCTGCAAACCCAGGTACCAAAGGTACAGTAGGTCTTGGAGAGGTCCTCAGTTGAAGAGTCTTCCTTATCACCAAAACTACTACTGGAGGAATCTGTAGTAGTATATTTAATTTAGTAGCACCTCTGACTAAGACATCGGTAAATATATGGCGTGTTGGAATAAGACCTAGTTGCTGCAGGGGAAAGAGAAGTATTGATCATCATCTTTTCTGTTTTGTCAATGTAGAACGTCTTGGACAAGTTGATTGTGGTGGTCTGCTGGTATCTGGTGACACTGTAGCTCTTGCCTGGCTGTGTGGAAGCAAGGGGGTATTGTAGGACTTATTGGTGAGATAGGCCTTGGTTGCAATCAAGAGGTGTAAGATTCCTGTATGGTCTCATCTTCTGAGATTATTAGCCTTGGTATAGGTAGAGAAGCTGTTTCTTCCTGATATGAATGATGACCATGTGAAACTAAAAAAATAGAGACTTCTGAGTGTCTTGCTGTCGATCTGCTTGATGTTAAGCACCTCCTCAAGCTTCTTGCCACACGACGTGCGACGCAGCAACGGTCTTGATCCCGGTTGAGGGGAAGGTCCCGGGATAGGTCGCAGAGCCCAGGATCCTCGCCACACTCCCAAGTCGTCGGGTAAGTCCCACAAGCGCAAAGAGATTAAGGAGCGAAAGAGGTCTTCCAGTTCCCCTGTCTGCTGAATTCATCCGACGAGGGAGCATTGCCATTCGAGGCCTGGCTCCGCGGTTGCGCCTGTGCTGGCTCCTTGAGTTTCCGGGAGCTGGAGCAACCCCTGCCTAACTCCGTGAGCTCTGTGAGGCCATGAACCTCATATTTGGGCTGCTTGTTCCCACTGGCGTGCCTTCTGGCCCCGTGGGTTTGAGCGGGGTCCCCCCACTGGTTCTCCAGCGACTCCGCCACTGGCTCCAGTCAGACCCTTTAAATCTACAGATAGATCCGAGCCGGCGACAGTTGTACCACCTTGACTTTCCCCTGCACCTGTCCCAATGCCGACACTCCCAGTGCCGTCAGAGTTCCAATTCTCATCTCTGATATGAAGCTAGAGGGGTGTCGTCCAACGCAGACTGTAGCCATGCCTTCCAGTTCATAGCCTGAGCCCTATTCTTATGGGCTATGACTCGCTTTGAGAGGGGTCTCTGGACCCTGAAGAATACCAGCCCCTAGTCTCCAATATGGACTGGTGTGAGAAATTGGTGGATGCCAGCAGACTGGACACCTCTCCAGATACTGGCATGCTCTCTCCCCCTACAGTGGCTAAGGAGAAGGAGGCTTCTTTTGCTATGGTGCTGAGAAGGGTGGCCTAGGTCCTGGACTATAACCTACCCTCAGTGGCAGTCAAGACTAAAGTCTTGACAGTGGTACTTGAGCCGGGAGTGACCCCCTCAGAACCGCTTCTCCTATTCAGTGAAGCCCTCATGGACATCCTGCTGGAGATCTGTTCCAAGTCCTGCACAGGGCTACTGTGAACCGTACGATTGCCCACCGCCCCAGGCCTGCTCCAGGGGACCACAATTTCTGCACGCAACACCCTACCGCTTGGTGGTCCACGCCTCCACCTCACGTGTAACTCCTGGTTCATTCCCTACCACCCCACTGGGTAGGGAATCCAAGAGGCTGGATACCTTAGGAAAGAAAATGCTTTCTTCCACCAGCCTGGCACTGCAGTCCTTGAACACTGCACGCCTTCTGGGTCGTTACTCCCATTCCTTGTGGGATTCTGTTGCGCAAGTGCTGCCTATAGTTCGGTAGGAGGCCCGGGCCATACTCTTTTGAGCTATGGCTGATGGGAGGGATGAAACTAAGTTCAGGATTCGATTTGGGCTGGACACGACCGACTTGCTGGGCAAGAGCAGTTTCCTAGTCAGTGGCCTTACGGTGCCACGCCTGGCTGAGAGCAACTGCCTTTTCCGGGGATGTCCAAGCCTCGCTTATGGACTAGCCCTTTTATGGCTTCAGTCTCTTCGGAGACAAGGCGGACTCAGCACTGGAGCAATTCAAGGATAGCAGAGCTACAGCCAGTTCCTTGGGCCTTTCCATGGCCCCTCGCCAACCCTAGTCTGCCTTACGCGCCTTTCGTGGCCATGGAAGGGGCTTCCAGCCGTGTCTTGCCCAGCCACCATGGCGCACAGGCTTCTCACCCTCTGCATGGCCTAGGACGCGGTACCCACAGACCCCTTGGGTTGGGCAGCCAGAGGTCAGGCCAGCCCACCACTCCCCTGGCAGCCATGCTTCATTTTGCCTCATCAGCCCCCTCGGGTGGTCACCAACGTGTGATGGCGGTGGTTGCAGCTCATCTGTCGTCTTCCACCTCCAGACTACAGCAGACTTCCTGCACTCACTGGGGTTCCCTCTCAGGCACTCTGTTTCATCAGAGCTGTTACGGACATAGTGCAGTTTCGGACCTATCCTCCTGAACCGCAAATCCAGGATATGCAGGCTATGATACTGATGTTTCAGCCTCTATGCTGGATTTCGGTGAGACTGACTGAGACTGCTGGGCCTCATGGCCTCCTGCATCCTACTTGTGACACATGCCCGCTGGCATATTCGCATATGCGGGCTCTGCAGTGGGAGCTGACGTTCCAGGGGGCTCCGCATTAGGGCAATCTTTCTGACATGGTCCAGATCTCAGAGGTAAATGCAAAAGATCTGCAGTGGTGGTTAACGAACCGTGATTGGGTCAGCGGCAGACCCCTCTCCCTTCCCCAACCAGATCTGACAGTGGTGACAGATGCGTTACTCCTGGGATGGGGCAGCCATCTAGGAGAGGTGGACATTAGAGGTAATTGGTCTCCTGTGAAATCTGGACTCCACATCATCCTACTGGAGCTCCAGGCGATCCGGATGGCATTAAAAGCCTTTCTGCCCTCCATTAAGGGAAGGCTAGTGCAGGTGCTCATGGACAACACCACCGCCATGTGCTACTGCAATAAACAGGGCGGGATGGGGTTGTGGACCCTCTGTCAAGAGGTCCTGCGTCGCTGGACATGGCTGGAACGTCAGAGCATTTCCCTGGTGTTTCAACACCTGATGGACTCTCTGAAGACCAGTGTAGACAAACTCAGCCAAAGATGCCTAACGGATCACAAATGACTTCTCCATCTGGAGGTGGTGCAAGGTCTCTTTCAGCTCTGGGGAGATCCTTGGTTAGATCTGTTTGCCACTGCTGACAATGCACAATGTCGGCAGTTCTGTGTTTTGGGGTTTCCAAGGCAGCTCTCGCTCCGAGACGCTTTTTGCCTCGAGTGGGGCTCAGGCCTCCTGTATGCCTTTTCGCCCTTATCACTCCTTCCCAGAGCTCTTAACACGATCAGGAGCGACCGGGCCGCAGTTATCCTTGTGGCTCCAGACTGGACATAGAGATTTTGTTATCCTGAACTGTTTAGAATGGCCATCGGTCCCCCGATCAAGCTGCCTTTTCGGGAGGATCTTCTGTGGCAGCAGCACAGGATAGTGCTCCACCTGAACCTGTAAACGCTTCGCCTTCTTGCGTGGAGATAGAGCGTCAACAATTGACAGCTTTTGACATTCCGCCCTAAGTCTGCATTGTTATCTTGGCAGCCACACGTCCCTCCACCAAGGCTGCATCCGCTTGCTGCTCTGGCAAGTTTGTGGCATGGTGTGCAGAGAAACGGGTTGACCCTCTTTCTGCTCCCCTCTCTCAGGTCCTTCTCTTTATCCTTTCTCTTGCCGAGCAGGACTCTGCCATGGGCACATCAAAGTTCTATCTTTCTGTTATCCCAGCCTTTCTGCGGTTGCCTGATCAACCATCCCTCTCCAAATACCCTGTTGTATTTTGGTTCTTGAAAGGTTTGCAACATGTTTCCACTTTCGCCCTTCATATACCTCAGTGGGACCATAATCTTGTCTTTTGTGATGTCTTAATTTGGGCCATTGCTCAATTGTCCTCTCAAGCTCCCTACCATCAAGACTGTCTTATTGTTGACAGTAACATCTGCCCGGAGGGTCAGTGAGCTTCAGGCTGCCAGCCAAGCCCCCGTACCTGAACATCTACCCAGACAAGCTGGGTCTTCATACTAGAGCTTCCTTTCTGCTGAAAGTTGTCACTCCCTTTCGTGTAGGCCAGTCCATCAACCTGTCTACTTTTTACTCTCTTCCATATCTCCCCAAGGAAGAGGAGCAACTTCACCTTACAGACCCAAAAAGAGGTTTGTCGTTCTACCTTGACCGTACGAAAGAATTCCGGGTGGACGAAACTCTTCGTGGGGTATGTCGGAGCAAAGAAGTGAAGGGCTGTGCAGAAGTGGACCATCTCCAGATAGATCGTGCTCTGCATTATAATCTGCTATGCATTGGCCAAGAATCAACCCTCGGAGGGCTTGCGGGCTCATTCCACCAGAGCCAAGGGTGTGACCACTGCATTATCACGCGGAGTCCTGGTCCTGGCCTTCTACCAGGCAGTAGTGTGGGCCTCTCTGCACACGTTCACAAAACACTACTGCCTGGACAGTCAGGGCTGTTGAGATGGGCACTTTGCCCGTTAAGTCCTACAGGACTTTGTGGTGTGAAATTTTCTCAGACCCACCTCCATCGGAGGTATTGCTTTGGTATCTATTCTAAAGTAAGGAATGTGCAGCTAGAAGTCTCTATCAGATGAACAAGTTATTTACCTATGGTAACGCCGTATCTGGTAGAGACTCTATCTAGCTGCAGATTCCTTACCGACCCACCCAACCTCCCCACTCGGTGAATTGATTTCTAGGGACAGGGCTTTCTCCTTTCAGGGCCCTAGTTTTCCACAGCAGTGGTCCGTATTCTTCATGGCTCCGCGCTCCTGCCGTGGAAAGTCGTGAAAAGAAACGGACATCCACGCACTAGGGTGGCGCCTACATAGGCACCATGCACATCACTTCTGGGGCAGATGACGCCGTGCGGAGCTGAACAATGCCACCTACCGGTGCGCAAGGGTACTGCTTACGACAAATTTCTAGACCCAGTCTGACGACTGTGAATAATTCTAAAGTAAGGAATCTGCGACTAGATAGTCTTTCCAGATAAGGCATTACCGAAGGTAAGTAACTTATTTTTTCATGTGAATCTGAGGAGAAGCTAAGCAGTTAAGTGAAGTCCACCCTGATCCTAGATTACCTATGGAAAGAGTGACTGAAGCTAATGAAGGCCCCAGCAACAATGCATTCACCTGGAGAAAACGAACTGACCTTAATAGTCCACATCATTGTGCTTTAAGCACTAGCTGAAGCCTAACTCCATTATCTTGGTGGCTGCGCGGGGGGGGGTCATCTGACCCTGGTGCGCCCAGCACTCCCTAAGAGATTTGTAGGAAAATACACACTGTGGAAGAGGGTGAGTGCCATGCCTGCCTCCTCTATAAAGGCAACCAACGCGTTAGCTAGCTTACAAGAGTGTGTGTATGCCTCAGCAGCAAACGTAGGTTAATTGAGTGACACATCAAATTTAGGCTTCGCAAATTGGCAGGGCTGGTCTTCTTGCACCAGCAGTGGTGGGTGCAGAGTACAGCCTTCAGTCCCAATGTCCAAAGCAAGATACTGGGCATGCTATTAAAATGGCACACCCTATTTGGAATCAAATTGACAAAGCTCTGCAGGGGATAAAGACAGATAATCCACCTGTTTTTTTTGGGAGTGTTACTGGTTTGGTAACCAACAATTTTTCATCGCTGTACAAGGGCCCAGGCAGATCAAGGAGGCTCCTGGTATTACAGGGACCGAAGCAAGCAATATAATATATATTATCTAACTGCCTATAGACAGAGCTTCGCTTCTAATGCAGATCAACAGAGGCAGTTGTACAGCTGCTCTACATCCAGGAGATGGGGTCTTGCAGTTTTTATCCCAGGAGACTTCCTTTAAGAGCCTCCCTCTATAATGTTGACCTGCAGGCTTCTCTTTGTCTCAGGCTGTTGGGCAAAGTATTTCAGATTTTGCTCTTGTATGGAGGAGTATCATGTCAAATGGATAGGTGCTTTTAGTACAGTTGTGTCATATATTGTAGTGCCTCTAGAGGCGACCATACCTCCCGCCCCGGAAGGAAATTCACCTTTAAGAATTGTAACTGGGGAATCTTAGGGTTGCATCTCCGTGGAGCAGTAAAACAGGTGCACACTACCCAGCACGGTCCGTTCCAGGCTAATATTGGTTTAGAAAAAGGAGAGGATGGGGGCTGGTCCTGGATTTTAGGGCCTTAAATACGTTCCTGAAAAAATAGTCCTTCAGCAGGGGGTCGCTCTAAAAGGCATTGTCTTGCTGCTGTAGGATGGAAAATATTTTACCTCTCTCAACCTCAGTTACTTCAAAATCTATACTTCCAATTCGCATCCACTTTTTGAGGTTCTCAGTAGCTGTTCCCCATTGTCATTTCAAAGCACTTTGCTTCCGTTTGAAGTGAGCCACAAGAATGTTCACAAAATACTTTGTTTCAGTGTCAAGATATCTGAGAATACAAATGTTTTTGTACCTGGACAACTACTAATGCAAGAGGCGATCATATCCACAGAAACATGCTTGCATTTTTTCAGTGTCAGAAGCTCATTCGTTATGTAATCATATTGAATCTTCAGTCTGCAAAGCTTCTCTTTTTAGGAACTCTTCTGATCACCTCAGGGTAAGGCCTAGCCTCCCAATGCCATATTACAAACTGATTTCAATGGCTGCAAGCTTACAAGTACATACAGCATGTTGGAAGACAGAACCTAAAAGTCAATCTTGGTCTTCTTGCCATCATGCATTCTGTTAATTTCCTTCTACTGGATGAGAATGCCTCCTATCAAACGGGCAGTAGACCCTAATCGCAGCAAGTCTCAGAAATGTGCAAAGATATATTACGGAGTACCCTATACCTCAAACGAATGCTACTCTGGTGGAGGATTTCCAAGGATTTGTCAGTAAGACTTCCGTTCCAGCCCTCTTGTCCCAGAAATGTCATGACGACTGCAGGATATGTAGGATCTAGCTACACTCATGATCTGTCTACATGCAGGATCTGTTTACAAAAGGCATGTGGATACAAAGCTTGACATTAACATGCAGACAATGCTGCTTGGCCTATAAGCCTTACTGCCGAGGTTGAGAGGTCAGACAGTGCTGATGAAGACAGATAACATTACCTATATCTCCGCAATCATTAAACAAGAGAGCACAAAATGTTTTCACTGTTTCAGAGGAGATGTAAGACCTGTTGAACAGGGAGGTCCTCACCATTGTGTACCTTTAAATGGAATACACTAGGATTCAGCAGTGACTTAGTGGATGCCTTAAGTTGCTCTTCGTTGGACTGCCATGATTGGGAGCTGCATCCCAACGAACTTCAGATGATTTTTAAGTACTGGATCTAGACAACTGAAAAAGAATTGGCCTGTACATTGCTAGCAGGCACTGGCAGCTGTGGGGTAAGATTGGGAGCAGGGTGGAATTGGGAAGTGTTTTTAGTGGCCTGTTGCCACTTCCACACCTGTGCTATTCATGTGTCTGTCTTGGCCCTAAGCACCATCAGCAAAGCCAGGACGTAACCATGTAACTGGATTCTCGCAGCACTGGTGTTGTCGACACTGAACTGGTTCTGCGCTCTGCTGAAGCAGTTTTGCTGTTCACCGATAATATTTAAGATCCAATCTTTTCTGCTGTCAGAACTACAAAGCCAAGTTATACATCAAAACCTGAAGTCCTTGAACCTCGCAGCCTGGCTCTTAGCCACATAGAGTTCAGTCACCTGGAGATTCCTCTCAAAGGCCGACCAATCCTGGCATAGGCTTGCACACTGTTGTCTGCAGGAACGGTTTTATGTCTGAATTCACAAAAAAAGGCTTGCATCCTTAATCATCACAGCCTCATCAGATCCCTGCATAGCTGATGCATCAGGATCTCGTGTGTCAATTAGAGTGCACCCTGCAGCCTTTTCCCGATATTTGAGGATCTTCTCAGCCACTTCTTTTGTTATGAAATTTCTCTTCAGGACAGTTCCATCAGTATGTCTGATCCACAGGGTAGTGCTTAAGTTCTTTTCTTGAAAGACTACTATTCTCCGGTCTTTATCATTGCCAAGAAGGGTGGGTGAAGTTAGGATGTTTACAGTTCAATCAAGCAATCAATCAAATAACTTTATTCAATCTTAAAATAAGATCATAAAAGTACAATACATCGTAAAGTGCATATTTGCAGTACATCAAATGTCAGATGATTTGTATACAAATGCCAATTTTTTATAAAAAGTAAAAACTGAGTCTAAAAACGGAAGCTATAAAACCCTCTATTAGGTGATTACTAAAACCATCCAACTCGTAATGTAATGTACAAAATTCAAAAATAGGATTGAAATGGTGTTACAAGACAATTCTGGGGAACCGGGTTCGAGTCTTGGCAAGGACGCGCAACATCCTGTGATTCTGGGCAAATCACTTAATCTCCTTGTGCCAAAAATTAATGTGTCCTCATGTAATGCAACTGGTGCTCGTGTAAAGTGCTCTGATACCCAATACCTTCGGGTCAAGTTCGCGCTATATAAAACTCTGTAAAAAAAAATAAAAAAAAAATAAAAAAAATGTATCTCCTAGTTGTTAACGCCATACATAAATAAGATGCAAGGGAAAAACACACAAATGTATCGGCATTTGGAGAAAGAAAAGGGCTGGACGACATTGCACAAATTTGTATTTCCGCAGAAGAGGAATAATAAACTTTTTACGATGTAACGTATAAAATTTGCAAAATAAGTTAAGGTGTAGATTAGATTGAGGGGGAGGTACCATCGCACAGGCAAACTGGCAATTCATTAAGTGAGTAAACTCCCGCTGGAAAGCCCAGCATGTACGGCATAAGATTTCATCTAAATCTCACCAATACACAACGATGACGAATATTTGTAACAAAGACTAGATAGGAGTTTAAATCAAAAGGGATAGAGGGAAACCCCAGATATGATACCATAGTTTTATTACGGTTTTGTTCATATCCCATATGTATACTGAAATAGGTTTTAATTTCAGCTTTGGAGATTGAGTGGCAGTTGACTGGATCCTTAGAGAGGGTCAAGACCCAATACTATCAGTATTTCTTTTACACATTGCATCCATGGTACCTTATAAGCCTGGTCAAGAGTTATGCCACCGTATCCCTCCGCCAGATCGAATTCCAAAGTAAAACCGGAGCAAGGCGGGTTAAATCTGAAATATAGAGGATGTTCATCTCTTTATGCAGAATAAAATTTGAGCAGCTTTTAGGAAGAGCTAATCATTTCTTATAAAAACCATCTTCTATTCGTTGTAGTGCGCCAGCCTTCATTGTTCACCAAATCCCTGCCCCATATGTGGCTGCTGAAATTGCTTTTGCAGAATAAATCTGTTGAATTGGCTCTAATGGCTTTGAACCTAATTTTTTCACAAAGGAAAATATGGCCATAGTGCTTTTTTCTAGCACATTACATCTATTCATTACCATATTTGATCATGGGGCTGAACTATTACATAAAACACCCAAATATAAAAAAAGGTCTGGGTAATTTCAATTCTGCGGGCCGAAATATAAAAAGAAGGAAGTTTTCTAGGCCGTTTCCCCATAATTAAAATATACGTTTTCGCTTCGTTGACCTGGAGGTCCAATGAAGCCATATAGGACACATAATTATCAATGAGCTTTTGCAGTGCTAAACCAGTCCTAGCTATCAATACAGCATCATCTGTGTATAGCAGTATGGGTATGCGCATTTTATTAGCCATGGGGACATCAGTTGTAGAATGAACCACTGCTGATTCCACACCATTTGTATAAAGGGAAAACAAAAGGGGAGCCAGGACGCAACCCTGCCTGACTCCCCTAAGAATAGGGAATGATCTTGTGCGTTCCCCCTGGCTACCATACCTAACACACGCAGAAGATTGAGAATATCATTGACGTATGAATTCTATTATGGCTTCATCAACACCCATTTCTTTCATAATACTCCATAGCTTACAATGTGAGAGACAATCGAACGCTGCAGAGAGGTCCATGAATGCCATAAAAATACTTCCTTCTGTAGCTTGGGTATACTTGGCTGCAATTAAGTTCAAATTTAAACATTGATCAAGGGCCCCAATCCCTTTTTTAAAACCATATTGTGCCAGTTGTAAAATGTTTTTGTCAGTGGCCCAATCCTTTAATCTATTTAATAATAGACGGCCCATTAACTTAACGGTGCCGTCCAAGAGAGAGAGATGGGCCTATAGTTTTTAGGCAATGATTTATCACCCTTCTTATGTATTGGCAAAATAATTGTCCACTTCCATGAATCCGGGGCCCCCACTACCGCGATTGCGTTAAAAACGTTCATCAATAGTGGTGTCCCAAGGTCTGGATTTAGGAAAAATAAATCTATGGGGACTCCATCCGGGCCCGTAGCTTTAGCACTACTACGTCGAGCAAACCACATTTTACCTCTGCCATAGAGAAGATAATAGGGATTTGTATATCATTAGTCTCAGCATTGGGGGTTAAATATTCCCTTTCAGAAGCAGACCCAAATATATTTGTGTAGTGGTCAACCCAGGCATCCTCTCCCACATGGACATCTAGAGTTGGCCATATCTTGTTTCAAGAATGGAGAATTAATTATAGCCCAGAACTCTTTTGAAATTTTTGAGAGTGCAGTATGTTGTACATTTTCCCAGGCATCCTCCTTCAGAGCTCTGAGTCTAGTCCTCCTTGCTTCCTAATATTGGAAGCGGAGATATGTGACCATTTCTTTATCTCTTGGGTTTTTTCTTAGTGCCATATGTAACTTACTGAGTGCCTTGGTGCACGCGGCATCAAACCAGCGTGGGACCGAAGATTTCAAAGTTCTCTTCGGAGACAATAAATTACTTTCTACGGCATTCAGTATTAATACAAATGCCTTCACTATACAAAAGGGTTCAATGTGAAGGTCTAGGCAAGTCGATATTTCCTCCTGAGAACTCCCAACTACACTGGATATTAGGTCAACGTTATTTATCGTAGCCTATTTGAGAACTATACCATTCCTTCTTACTATAGTTGGCGCAAGGGTTCTCCTATCTGACGATTTAAAATAATCTTTCCAGTGGATTTGGAAGGTAATAGCAGCATGATCACTAAAAACTGTAATGAGGGTTTGTACATGGCTAAAAAATGATTTTAGGGGCGTCGCAACCAACAAGTTATCTATCGTAGTGCCTTGGGTAGTATTTCCAAATGTTTTTCCCAAGAAACCCTTGGATTCATCTATTGGGCTAAACATTACCATGTTCCTTATGGTCAGAAGCCTATTCAGCATATTACCGTAGGGGGTGTGTGAGAAGTGAAACGGTACAACACCCTCTTCATCAATTAGACCACATGTTGGTGTCGACAACCTGGTACAACTATGAGCGTTAAAGTCGCCCATCCATACTATATTCAAAGGGTGGCAGTGGTTAGTCATGACCTTATCTATTGCACTCTCTAGTGAATCAATCACCTGGGACATATTACCCTCAAAATAATTATTATAAAAATTTATTAACAACATATCCTCTGCACCTGGCTCGTCACACACTATAAAATGGAAATAGGGGGATTCAGTAATAGTCTCAAAAAGATTCACATGTAATGTGTTTCTAATCAGAGTCAAAAGACCTCCTCTTGTTCTACCGGACCTTTAACGGGTTGCTGGAGTATGAAATGTACGAAATCCGTCAATATGGATAGAGTTAACTTCCCACATTTCTTGTAGGCATACTAAATCAAATTGATTTATAAGCCTGGTTCATTCTGGGTTGCCCAACTTGGATCTGAGCCCAGCTATATTCCAATTTAATGATCTTATTATATCTCTTCTGGACTGTGATAGATGGCTACCAATTACAGAGTTCTCCACCGGATGGGCCGGTATATGGTGAACCTCCGTAGCTACCGCCTGTCAATCACATGCTTCAAGCCCCTCCAGGACAGCAAATTTGTAATCCAGTGATATAGCCCCTATATGTTTACAGTTGAAAAGCATTGCTTCGATTCTCCAAAGACAGTTGCATTGTGAAAAAACCCTAAGTTATGACTAAGGTGTCTTTTGGTTTTCATCTGAACAAACCATTGGTATGACAGTCTTTCGGTCCCAATCCCTCTTGAAACGTGGAAAAGACACTGCTCACATACATTTTCACATTTGCTTGAAATTCTGCACTAATGGAACCAAATGTATCCGGCCTTCCGATCAGCAGTTCCTCTCTTTTGGACAACCCAGAAGCAGTCCTCATAAGCCTGTGCAGCAAGGTGGATTCTAGTCTACGTCCCTTTTTGACATGGAAAATCCTTCACCTCTTAAGTGGGGGTGGGGGGACTGCGAGTGCACACTCGACAAGTACTGTCATCCACAGCTGCTATGTATACTGGTGTGTCAGTCTGCAACGTTTCCAACCCACAGCCTGCAGGAACACATGGCCACTTTTCAATACTGTCTAGATACTAATGTGGCTGTTGCTGCTTCATTTGGGCCAAGAAGTTCTATACAGCCTGCTTCACTGAATGTGAATCTGCTTCCCACTTTCTAAATGATAACTCTACTCCACGGTTTTCAGATTCAAGCATGTTAAATGTCTTTGGCTGGAGAGGAACTAAGTTGCTTAACTAAAACCGCAGTTCTCCAGCATTGGTATGTTTCATGGATTCGCATGCAACCATCCCTCTGCCCCATTTTGACTCTCATTTGCTTTATTCTCCTTCAATATCGGACTGTGAAATCTTTAGGGGGTGTGGCGTGTTTGGCACATACCCTCATTGGTTCGAATTTGGGAAGTTTCCTATCAGGTGAATGTGCAATAATTAATTGCTTTGCTTGTGAGCATGTTTATTAGGTCCCGCCTGAGACCGTGCATGCGCTGTAACCTGCAAGACATTTTGTTAGCTTACACAGGGCTTAGAGCCCACCTATTGCTTACCATTGGTTGGCTTCATTGTCTCTCTCATTTGCTTGGTTTTGTTTGGTTAGCCCATGCCATCTTTACCGCCTCCTTGTCTCTTTGACCCTCGACTGGCGCATGGCCACAGTACTTGTGTCCTTCCCCTGCTTGCCTTGCGGGAGCTATTTTTTCACTCCCTGTGACTGCACGTATTTGTGCGATGCCTAGTTCATCATGTGGCCACCCTTTGGTTTTGTTCTCTGTGTCCCGTATGTTTTTTTTCTTAAGTCATCATGTTTATGTGCCACGGTAATACAATTGAAAATGCCATGCTGGTGCTGTTTTTCAATTTGAAACAGCAAATCAAGTTTTATAGTAATGATGCAGAAATCTCTCTTTTAAACTCCTGTCCCGCTCCATAAGGCATTTTAAGTTGAATTGCAAATATTTCAGAAGCTTACCTTTTTTAAGTTCTGCTAGTCAATGTTTGTGAAGTGTTAAAGGTCTTGTATTGGCTTCTTAAACCCCCCCGCCCCGAACCCCAACTCCACCCCCCTCTTGATATGCATTTTGTTGTTGTGTTGTATTGGTATTTGTGTAGTAATTTCATGCCACTTGCTGGCACTAAAACTGTGAAACTGTTCTAAGCTTATCTGCCTCAGAAGATGAACTTGAAGTACATATTTCAAAGCTTCCTAGCTCTATCTTCTTTTAAGAATTTTTTTTAAAGAGTTTTTATATAGTGCGAACTAGACCCGAAGATATCCGGTATCAGAGCTCTTTACATAGCACCAGTTTCGTTACATGAGGACACATTCATTTTTGTTAGGCACAGAGAGATTAAGTGATTTGCCCAGAATCACAGGATGTTGAGCGTCGTTGCCGAGACTCGAACCTGGTTCCCCAGCTTCGACGTCGATCGCTCTAGCCGTAAGGCTACATCCTCTATGTTGAGCGTCGTTGCCGAGACTCGAACCTGGTTCCCCAGCTTCGACGTCGATCGCTCTAGCCGTAAGGCTACATCCTCTCCCCAAATGTGATACAGTGACAAACACTCCACATTTAGAAGCTAAGTTTAAAAATGCAATAATCATATTACAGCGCAACGGCAACTCACTCAATAGACTACTAGGAAATCCTGGAGTTATAAAATATATGGCAACTTCAATAACCTATGAGATGTGTAATTTTAAAAGAACAGGCAAGTGTCTTATTTACTTTAGGCTCTACAAGCATTGGTAAAACCTTACCTACGAGAGCTATTGGGGTTGTCAATGTTTTTTTGCGATGTTGTTTAGCAGCGTAGCTGTAGTGCAACATGGCTGAAAGTTTAAAATATAAAAAAAAAGAAAAAAAAAAAGCTCTGAAGTGGCAGCGCTCTGTAGCTTAGCTCTTTTAAAAAAAAAAACTTTCAGCCATGCTGCAGAGCAGCCACATTGCTGTACAACATGGCTGGAATGCATTTGATCACACTAATTTGGGTTATCAATATTTTTCAACCATATTGCACAGTAACGCGCTTGCCATGCAACTTGACAAAGATTTTTGGGAAAATAAGGCGCTATGATGTGGAGTGCTGCCGCGTCATAGCATTTTTTCTTTAAGTTTTATTCTGCAGGTATTTTGGTACAGTTTGGATTTTAGCAATTCATCTTTTACTAATGGGTAGCATTTTACGAGTAGGGTATGTGTTCAGTATTTATTCTTGTCCTCACTGTATTTCTCTTTAGTACAACAGTCTTTTGTTTCCTTTGTAGGGACTTCAAATGAGTTAAAGTATGGAATTTTACCAGAATCCTGGCCCAAGGAATCATGGGAAAATGGTAGGTGTCACAAAATTAAGTTAGACAAATTGATGTTTGTATTGTGGTTCATGCCTCACTGAATTTTATATGAGATTATAGTGAAGTTTCATTTTTGATCTTTTAAGAATTCACTTACCGTTTACAGGCTTGTAGGTTTTCAGTGGTATTTTACATTGCTTTAAATAAATATAATTCTATAGACTCTGAGAACTGGAACGGTTGTTGCCTTTTTTCTGTCAGCTGCATCCACTTTGAATTTTAAGCTGTAGACTTGCGCTAATCAGGTTTAGCTGCATAGATCTTTTGAAAATGTGTACACCACCTAGACAATTTTTCTAAACCATAAAACGACCTATCACCTAAATACAGTGAGAGAAAAATGAAGGACAGCATGATGCAGAGAGAAGCTGTTTATCCAAGAGTAAGTTGCTGAGTTGTGAAAGTGTTTTATTTTATGTGGAATCCATTTTGTCTTGGTCACGTTTTGTGATATTCAATGATAAAGCTTTTATAATTTGTCCAGTCGGGGTAAGACAGTTTGTCCTATCTATATATGGTATGCAAAGGATAGCTGTTTCTGGGCCAGTAAGCTAATGCATGTTGCAAGTAGTGTCCTTGAGAAAACCTTGCATTATAAGCTGTCTAGTCTAGCAGGGTACATTAGTTTATACAAGATCTACTTCTGCACATATTATTCAGGCCTTGTCATCATTGAATATCACAAAACGTGACCAAGACAAAATGGATTCCCTAAAAAATAAACCACACTTTCACATCCCCTCCTCTGATCATCAGTGATTTCATGGTGTTCCTAATCCTCCTGGCACTGGCACCGCAAAGCCCTGGAGCAAAATTTAGGTTGTGGAATCTAAGTAAAAGAGTCACAAACACAGTCAATCTCATAGGCAGCTTTAAATATATATAACCTGCCTGATGTAATATTTCCTTTTGTTGAACATTTTCCTTGCTGTGGTCTCTTTTCTCTTTTTTTTGTGTTTTGTCTGTTGCCTCCCTGACACGCTGACCTCCATGCAATGCACCATGTGACTTATTTTCGACCGGGACGGTTCTTGTTGGTTGTTTTCGATTGTTTACAATTTCGGACTGGTCTGTCCCATGAGAATGACTTTGAGTGTGCCTGGGGGTTGTCCCAGGCAAAGGTGTGTACATATTTTGATTGTGCACTGTTTTGAGGATTAGGAATACCAGCAGATTTAGCTTTTATATTGGCCAATGTACGAAGGTTGTGATTCTTCCTTCTGAAATAGTGGGGAGCTGTGGGTGCTCTGCTGATTTGACTTGTCTCCTCCGTCGACTTTGTGATTCACTCGTACTGAGGGTGCGCCTGACGGCACTTTCCAGCTCCACAGGACTCTTCGTCAGAACCAGAGCTCATCTAGCTAACTACAGAGGACAGACGTTTGTGGCTCCCTTGCACCAGGCGAGGATCTCAGACCCGGTAACGCATGCGCTACTGACACTTAAGCCCCAGCCCGGTCAGCCATATCCTAAATTCCCTGGCCCAGGATTGTATCTGGCAGTCTTCCTCAGTGCCATGTTTGCCATCTTCCACAGGGGCATGGTCCCCACTAGTGCTCTTTTGATGGCCCCTTAGGTGCTATGGGATATGCCTTTTGGGCACTGCCAACTCCATATCCTGCAGCATCCTTTGTCCCGTTTCTTCCTTTGCTGCCTGTGATACTGGCCCTGACTTTGACGCCTCTGCTTCTTCGCCATGACTGGTGAGCTCTTCACCTTCGGCGCCGAACCAAGCTTCACCACTCACTCAATCAGCACCACAACAGACTCCGCAGTTGCCTCAACTCTCCGCATCTGATCCATTACCCCTGACACAGATGATGGGGATGGACAATCTGTGACTATGGGTGAAGACCTTGCTGTGCTCAGGGACATGAGTCGTCTGGATACTTCTCCTAAGTGGAAGCTCTACTCCTCAATCTATTTACCACCTCCAGTGGTCACCCCACACCATGCCTTAGTAAAGAAAGTGGTGGAAGCCTTGGACCTCCCACTCTCCTCTGCTGAGACCAAAGCGAGCTTGCTGACAGAGGTCTTACACTCCTGCCCATGCTGTTGAACCTCCGTTGTCCATTGATGAGGCCTTGATGGAACCCATAGCGGTGTGGGGGAAAAAGCAACGCCTGCTGCAGTGAACAGAGTGGTAGTGAGAAGAACTAGACCAGTGGAAGGAGACGTATCCTTTTTATCTTCGCATCGCTCACTGGAGATTTGTGTGGTACAAGTGTCCTGTTTCTAAAAGCTTTCGCCAGGGGCATTCAATCAATCACCATTTGGATAGCGAACAGCTGCTTCCAAGGAGGTGTCCCGGCTCTCAAGCGGAAAATTGACAACCAATATAACCAGTGCAGATAAATAGGAAGGGTTAGCTTTTGTTTGAGAGAAAGTGTTCAGTTCTTTCTTAAAAATTGAGATAGAAGCAGCTCTACGCAGATTTATTGGGAGAGTGTTTCACAGCTTGAATGCCAAGACTGTGAAAGATCTTCCTCCTTGCCTAGTCTTGACCAATTTTGGGAAATGAAGCAGTAGAAGATGGCTTGACGTGAGCGCTCTAGATTGCTGATATGGGCACAGTCTTTTTGGCAGCTATGCATGGCCCTGCCCAGGAAAAACTCTATAAGCTAGTGCTAGAACTTTAAACTTGACACGATTTATCACAGGTACCTAATGAGGTTGCTTCAAGTGAGGAAATAGGGTCTACCTGCACAGGACTCTTCGAACCACCCTTGCTGTTGCATTCGGCACAATCTCAAGTCTGCGAATTAAAAAAGCAGAGTCCCAGAAACAGATTATTAGCATAGTCCAACCGAGAGATGACCAAGGTATTAACCACTGTCTTACGAGTCTTTTCTGGGATCAGGTGCAACATATTCTTTAAGGATTTTAGTTTGGCAAAACAAGCAGATGACACGCTTTTGGTTTGTGTGGAGAAAGAGAGACTCGAGTCAAACATGACTCCTAAATTTCTCGCATGGTCTGTAGGGCCGATAGGAGGCCAAGTTCCTCAGTCCACCATAGGCTAGAAGAGGAGGGAGAGCATGTACCAAAGAACAGGTCTTCGGCTTTGTCTGAATTTAGCTTTAGAGAATTATCATTCATCCAGCCTGCAACTCCTTTGAGGCATTCTTTACACTTAAT
Source organism: Calotriton arnoldi (assembly GCA_963921515.1). NCBI lineage: Eukaryota > Metazoa > Chordata > Amphibia > Caudata > Salamandridae > Calotriton > Calotriton arnoldi. Next base: position 548,057 of record CAWUFW010006675.1, on the reverse strand, counting down.
CAGGGCTGAGTCAGAGTGTTCCTGGAAAGATAGCAGAAGCTCTGTGTCTTCCTCATAGAACATCACTTGCATACTCCAAGCTTCAATCAGTTAAGCCAGGATGGCTAGGTAAAGATTAAAGAGTGTGGGGCTCAATGCAGAGCTTGGCAGAACTCCATGTAGTATGGGCCTAGGGGAGGACGAAAACGGTTGAAGATGGACTCTGTGTTCATTCCTGTAGAAGAGACCTCAACCAAGAGAATGCTTTCCCTTGACTATCTTCCATTTTGAATCTGTTTAAGAGGGTAGCATAAGAGACTGTTGAACGCTGCTGATAGGTCTAAAAGCACCACCATCGCCATGCGTAGGCCATGAAGATGTTCTTTGATGAATTCTCTAACTTCCGGTAAGGTAGTCTCAGTGATCACCCCATTCGGAAGCCAGATTGCAAATCATGCAACAGGCCATTAGATTCCAGGTAGGCAGAGAGCTGTCGGTTAATCAATTTCTCTGATATTTTTGCAGCTGCCGGCAAGAGGGAAAAGGATCTGAAATTGCTCAGTATGGCCGGATCAGCAGAAGGTTTCTTCAGCAGCAGTCGAAGAAAAGTTTACTTCCATTCTGATGGAAAGAGACGTACTTCTAGAGATTGAGTCAGAATTCTGTGTAATATTGGGTTAATAATGGGGGCAATCCATTTTAAAATTCTAGGAGGACATGGGTCAACTGACATCTGTGTCTCTGTTCCAGAGCTTGCCGGAAATATAGCATAGATTTTTTAACCTTTTCATAAAAAAATAGTGATTGGTCATCACACAGTTCCCTAGAAGGGCTAAAATTGCTGTTGACAGCCTCTGAGGAAAGAAAAGACCGAGCAATTTTTGATATTTCCCGAGAAGTATTGGGCACCACAAAATTTGTGAGGCAAAATATTCTCTGCACTTCACAGGTAGCTTTGTGGAGGTTTCTCAATGCTTCTTTGTATTGGATCTTTGCTTCCAATCAATAGGATTCTAGTTTTTTACAGTGGCTTTTTTTCTCCCTTAACTCAGTCGTAACCAGGGGGCTGAAGATTTCATCCTCTTTACTCTTAGAGGTTTTAATGGAGCTACCAAATCTAGGGCATCAGTAATGCATTAATTAAAATTGGCCACATTCGTATCCAGACTCTCCGCTAAAAGTGGAGTCATAGAGTGTAACTTTAGGGAAAGAGATGCCTCTCTGGTTTTATGCCATGCCCTGGAGAAGTATGGAGGGTTGCTTACTTTCTTCCGATTTGGTATCACCTTAAAAGAGAAAGGGATTAAAAAGTGATCAGAGAAAATAAGACATTTTGGTGGCAAAACCTGTCGGCCATCAATATTTGAAAAAATCAGATCAAGGTCCTGCCTTATGTTATGTTATGTTACAAAGTTTTTATATAGCGCACATACACCAAACGGTTTCTTGGCGCTGGTAGGGCAGACAGGTGCTAGCAGGAAGCAGGAGTTTAAATGTCATATGATTGGATGAATAAGTGAGTTTTTTTTTTGATAATCAATTTTATTGACATTTAAGAGAAACCACGACAACAACACAACGACAGCCAGTGTCAGCACAATAACTTGTGGAATCATAGCAGGAGGAAAAAGCCACAAACCCACTTCCCCACTCACCGTCCCAGGGGCCCCTATAAGTCTGTCCCCACACCCAAGACCACCGTATTGATTATGGTATAAGATTAAACCATTTACCCCAAATTTTCCGAAATAAATCAGGACAGCCTCGGGCCTCAAAGAGAGGTTCCTCTTGAGATCCGCACCAGTCCACCCCCGTCTCCATCTCTGCATTGTAGGGGGTTTGCTCTGAGACCACAACGCAGCAATGTCCCTCTTGGCCACAGCCACCGCAGTGCCAAGGAGACGCTTGTCGGCTCGCGAACCACCCAGGCCATCAAACACCCCCAGAAGCAGGCACACCGCGTCGTGGGGGATCTCCCACCCCAGGGCCAATGTGAGCTCCCGTTCCACCCCCGTCCAGAATGCTGCAAGGGCGGGGCATTGCCAGGTCATGTGGTAGAAATCAGCAGGGGAGTGGTCGCAGCGTGCGCAGTTCGGGGTAGGCCGCAGTCGCGCCCTGTATAGCCGCTCAGGGGTGAGATATGCCGTGTGTAGATAATATATTTGCGATACAAAAGGGGATGATGGACGGAACGTTTGAGCCAATCAAACACTCACCCCCAGTCAACTGATCTGGGTTTAATCCATCATCATTCTTTAGCTCACTCCACCACCCCAGTTCAGACATGGCCATATGCAAATCAGTCTGACCCTGTGCCTCATGGGAACAGTCCAGCCCGAACTGCCAAGCCATGTCTTCCCTGGACCGGAAACAAGCATCCTAGGACCGGTTTCTGGCATTCCAGCCGTCATCAGCCAGGCTTGCTTGAATCCAGTGGCAAAGTGAGCAAGGGACCCACGTCTGGGCATACCCCCGCCAACTTAGGGCGAACAAAGCGATACAAAAGGGGATGATGGACGGAACGTTTGAGCCAATCAAACACTCACCCCCAGTCAACTGATCTGGGTTTAATCCATCATCATTCTTTAGCTCACTCCACCACCCCAGTTCAGACATGGCCATAATATATTTGCACCAGACGCAGTTTAGAGGAGGTCGTGAGGGTCCTGGGGGCCATCAGTGCGTCGCGCCAGTCCTCATCCTCTAAGGGGCGCAGCCAACCCTCCCAGCGGGTGCGCAGTGAGTCCAGGGATGCAGGGCCGTTATTCACAAGGGAGCGATAAATCCTTGATACCCCCCCACTGCCTAAGTTACCCATCATCACTTGCGCCTCAAGCGGGCTGAACTCGGGAAGGGAGGTGGGGGACGGGATGTGCACAGTGAGGGCGTGTCGGAGCTGTAGGTATCGATAAAACTGGGAGGGAGAAGGGAGTAGCGTTGCTGCAGGTCTGTGAAGGTCCTGATATGGTCCCCTGTCCAGACATCCCCCAAAAGTGAGATCCCCAGACGGTCCCAGTGGTCAAAGTCCCGTAGGGAAGAAGTCTCCCGCAGCCAAGTTCCATGCCATAAGGGCGTATGTTGGGTAAGTTTCCGGCTCCATTTCGTGTGACGCAGGGCGGTGCGCCAGGCCAGGAAGACGGCCTTGGTAAGGGGGGGAAGGGTTTGGGGTATCGGGGCCCCATACAAGTACGCCTGAAGTTGCGGGAAATCCATCTTACGGAGCTCAACTCGGTATGTCGGGTCAGACCAGCCGCCGTTAAACCAGTCGTGGACCACTATGAGCCTGGTGGCCAAGTAGTAGAGATGTAGATTAGTCACCCCCATACCGCCGTCGTATGGAGGGATCCGGCAGTGAGCCAGCGCCATCCGTGGTCGTCTGCCCCCCCCCACAAAAATCGGGTAAGTAGGCCATCGAGCTCTCGAAACCAGCTCCCTGGGAGGTGAAGGGTTATATTCTGGAGAATGTAAAGAAAGCGGGGAAGGATCATCATTTTGAAAAGGGCGCTACGGCCTAGAGGATTAAGGGGGAGAGACTGCCATCGTTTAAGGTCCGTCTTGGTTTTGTTGACCAAGGGCGTAAGGTTAAGGGCCCATTCGAGCGCTGGGAGCAGGGTCACCCAGATCCCCAGGTAGCTTAAAGGACTGTCGCCGCAGGGGATGGTAGATTGCCAATCGAAACAGGATCGGGACGGGTGAAGAGGGACCAGCGTGGATTTTGCCGGGTTAAGGCGCAGGCCCAAGACCTGTTCGAAGGCAAGGAGAACCTCCAAGCTCCGTGGGCCGGAGACCTCCGGGTCCGCCAGGAAGAGAAGGACATCATCCGCGTAGAGGGCGATTTTGTCCACTCGAGAGGAGTCCCATTCCCACCCCCGGATGAGAGGGTCTCCCCGGACGAGCCGGGCCAGAGGCACCATCGCCAAGGCAAACAGGAGCGGTGAGAGCGGGCAGCCTTGACGGGTGCCCCTACGGATAGGGAATGCCTCGGAGCGCTCCATTGACCAGGACCCGCGCCGTGGGGTTGGAATATAGGACATGGATGAAGCTCCTGAAGGGGGACCAAATCCCATCAGCTCCAGGACCTCCTCCAAGTAGCGCCAGTCAACGGTATCGAAGGCCTTCTCGAAATCTATGAGAAGCAGGGCCAGATACGGGGTAAGCGACTGGCGGTGGGCGAGAGCGAGGTGGAGGCGGCGTATGCAATGCCGAGTACTACGGGCGGGCATAAAACCGCATTGGTCTGGGTGGACCAAGTCATGCAGATAGGGACGGAGGCGTTGCGCCAGGACCGTGGCGAAAATCTTCACCTCTGCATTGATGAGGGAGATGGGGCGATAGGCCGCGCAGACGAGTGAGGGCGGCTGCGTCTTGGGGATCACCACTATGGTGGCCACATCTGTCTCTGCAGGGAAGGAGCCTGCGTCTACCACATGGCGGAACAGCTCCACCAAGGGCGGGACCAGCAACTCCCGATACGCCGCATAGTACTCCTGGGGATAGCCATCCGGGCCGGGGGTCCTGCCAGAGTGCAGGAGAGTTATGGCCTTGTGTACCTCCTCCGGCGTGAAGGGGAGATCGAGCGTCTCCGAGACCGCCCGGGGAAGGCTGGGCAGCCTAACAGAGGCCCTGGAGAGCAGCTCGGCCACCGGGGCCCCCAAGGGCCGTGCCTCGTAGAGGCGGGCATAGTATTCCGCAAATGTCTGGGCTATGGCCCGGGAGGAGAGGTGATGATTACCAGCTCCGTCCTGGATCTCGGGGATGATACGATTAGCTCTGGGGTAGGAAACAAGACTGTGAAGGAGCTTCCCGTTCTTGTCCCCCATCCGTAGATGCGCGCCACCGAGGATCGCCAAAGCGCCTTGGCGGATTCTAGGGATATGTGGCAGATCTCCTCACGGAGGAGAGCGAGCTGTCGGGAGGTAGATGCATCATCGGGAATAGGGTGGGTTGCCTCCAACTGAGCCACCTGGGCCTCCAGCTGCATCAAGCGGGCATTCTGGGTCGCGCGTCGTGCATGGATCAGCCCCCGCGCTACGCCGCGCATCGTGGCCTTACCGGCCTCCCAGACTGTGCCTGGGGAGGGGACCGAGCCCACATTAGTGGCCAGGTAGTGCTCGAGCTCTCGCCGAAGGTGTTCCACAAAGTCAGCGTCTTGCAAAAACCAGGCGTTCATCCGCCAGACCGTGCGGGAATAAGTGAGTTTTAAACAGTTTCCTAAACTGTGTATACGACGTAGCCCGTCTTAGCTCCACCGGGAGGAAATTCCAAAATTGAGGAGCCAAAACTGCGAATCTGGAACCTCCATGCTTTTTGCGTTTGAAGGAGGGAATGGCTAATAGATTTAGATGGGACGATCGCAAGACCCTGGAGGGGGTGTATCTTTGAATTAGGGAGGAGATGAAAACTGGGCTATTGCCGTGAAGGGCTTTGAAGATAGTGCAGCCCAACTTGAAGGCGCACCTCTTGGCCACCGGAAGCCAGTGTAACTTCTTCAAAATAGGAGTCACATGCTGCCACTTTGGTTGATGGAAAATAAGTCTGGCAGCTTGATTTTGAACCAGCTGAAGGCGTCTCAGTTGATAGGCGGGGATGCCAAAATATAATGAATTGGCGTAGTCTAGTCGGGAAGTAACCAATGCTAGGATAACCATGGTTAAAGCTTCCCTGGACAGAAATCTACTGATCTTCCTTATTCTCCGCAGTTGAAAAAAACTTGCGGAGACCACAGCGCCAATTTGGGCATTCATAGACAGATCATTAGAGATCACAATGCCTAAGCTTTTAGCTGAGCTTACCGGCATCGGAGGGCTACCCAAAGAGGGGGCCAGTAGTTGGAGTGCCAGGGGTTGGAAGAACCACCAGTGAGAATCAGCTCAGTTTTGTCGGGGTTCAACTTGAGTTGGTTAACATTCATCCAGTTGCTTATAAAAATCATGGTGGATTGGAAGTGGGAAATTGAAGATGCTGATGAGTTGATGTCAAACACCAGTTGGAGATCATCAGCGTAGTTGAATGTACCAATCTTGCTTTCTCTCAAGGATTGGATTAGAGGCAAGAGATATAAGTTAAAAAGAAGAGGGGAAAGGGAGGAGCCCTGTGGGACTCCACAAGTCAGTTCCCCCTTGTTAGATGATAAGTTGGCAATCCGTACTGCTTGGAAACGGTTGCTGAGAAAGGAGGAGAGCCAGTTCAGCGCCATACCCTGGATCCCGACATTTCTGACACGGTCGAGCAGAATAGTATAGTCGACCGTGTCAAATGCAGCTGACAAATCTAAGAGGACCAGGGCTTGGGAAATACCGCTATCAGCTCCCCTTCTTAATTCATCCAGAACTGTAAGTATAACAGATTCCGTTGAATGAGCTGGTCTGAAACCAGCCTGATGGGAATCCAGGAGCTGATGGTGTTCGACGAATGTGCTCAAGCAGTTTGCCACGTAAGCCTCTAAGACTTTGCCCAGATAGGGTAGCAAGGAGATAGGGCGATAGTTACTTAGAACTGTCGGATCTGCGCCCGGTTTTTTCAGAATGGGAAGAATTTCGGCACTTTTGAAAATATCAGGAACAATGCCATATTTAAGTGAGTTGTTGAGAAGAGAGAGAGGGGGATCGGGGCAGATAGTAAAGGCTTCCCGAAGTATATGTGGAGGGCAGCAGTCGAGAGGAGAGCCAGAGTCGATCTTTCAAAGTAAATTCAAAAAGTCTCCTTGGAGATTGGAGGAATTTGATCCATCCGAGAAGCAATCCGGTGAGTGTTTGGATTGGGTATAGAGAAAGTAGAAGAAAGGATACTAGCTTTGATGGAAGCAATTTTCTCCAAGAAAAAAGAGTTGAGCGAGTCGCAAAATGACTGTGTGAGAGCTGGCTTCAGGAAAATTCGATCTGGCTTAGAAAGCTTGTTTACTATGGAGAAAATTTCTTTGTGTTTGTTAGAGGCATTGAGAATCTTCTTAGAAAAGTAATTTTCCTTGGTACGGAGGATCTCCTTTTTATATTCTTTCAGTAGGGTTACATAAATAGCCCTCTTGTCAGGGAGGTAGTGGCGTCTCCAGCTGCGTTCAGCCTGTCTTAAGAGGAGTTTCCTATTTTTTAAGTCATCTGAGAACCAAAGTTGGGCATCATGGGGTCTCATCGTGGTGATTTTCTTAAGGGGAGCGACACGGTCGCTAACCCGTATGAGCCATGTCTTGATACTCTCTGCCTGAGTCAGAAACGGCTCCTGTGGAGAGGGAGCCATGTCTGTTAACAATAGTCTGAATTGCTCGGTGTTTATACACCGCCAATTTCTAGACGTTACATTCTTTAAGCATTGGGGTTTGGGGGGAAACGTTAGTGAGGGAGAATTTTATAAGATGGTGATCAGACCAGATACAGGGAGAAATCGATGGAGTGGAAATTTCTAAATTCGATGTCCAAATTTGGTCTAAAATATGCCCTTTTATATGTGTCGCGGTCTTTACGTGCTGGGTGCAGTTCATCCCAGTTAAGAGATCTGTCAGTTCAACCGAACTGGAACATTCCTTTTCATCAGAAGGCCAATAGTTGAAGTCGCCTATTATCAGTATTCTTGCATGGTTAATAACCAGATGAGATAACATTTCGCCCAGTGCCTGTGGGAATGTGGGCATATGTTGGGGGGGCATATAGAAAAGGGCGCAGACGAAAGGTGACTGTGAAGATTCAAATTTTAAAACTAGGCAATCAACTGAGGGAGGGCCAGTGACCACTAAGGAGGTAAACTGGTAATCCATGTGAATAATGGCAGCCACGCCGCCGCCGGCTTTTCCTGAGGAACGATTGGTCTGCAGGATATAATTGTTGTCCGGTATTGCGGCCAAGATGTCGGGAACTGATTCCTCAGTGAGCCACGTTTCCGTGAAAAGGACAATATCTGGTTTATCTGTATCCAAAAGTTGGAAAATTTCCAGTTGATGTTTTACCATAGAGCGAGTGTTTAGGTAATAAACAATAAGGCCCTTTAACTCCTGGATTTTCTTTGTTTTAACGGCCGGTATTAGGGGTGTAATAAGAGTGTGATGGTTATTCCTATCAATTTCGGGAAAGGTGTTTCTATGAATTAGGATATCTGCTTTCTCTAGATCTGCACGGATTGTGTCATTGATGTGATAAACACCCTGATGGAATATCAACTCTCTGGGCGTGTAACGACGATAATGATCATACTGACCGGCCCCCGGACCCGGTCGGGCACGGACGGGCGCAGACGGGCTTGCCTTTGGCGCGCCTTTGGCGCGCCCACGGCACGCCCGCTGCGCGTATAGGGGTGCATCTTGTTTAAATCCTCTCTCGGCTCCCGCCACCAGCACGGCAACCAGCCGGAAGTGGGAGTGGAATGAGTGAGAGGTGTGGCCTACAGCGTTTCTCCGCACAATCGGCACAGAGATGCCGTGACGGACCAGAAACGCTGGGAGAGCAAGTAGGTCAACAGAGTGCAAATAGGATTTAAAAACAGTGAAATCGGCTATTTAAAATTATATTTCTTATCGGAAAATGTGCAAAATATGCTTGTGCAGTATTCAGTTAAAATTAGCTGTGCGACTGTCCGACTATTGGTTAAAAATGCTTTGCGAGTGCTATTGTTTTTAGAATCAATGATCAAAGTCCCCCCCACCACGAGCAGCAAGCAAACCTTGAACCGCAGCGCCTACGGGAGAGCTTCCCGTTTAAATCCTCTCTCGGCTCCCGCCACCAGCACGGCAACCAGCCGGAAGTGGGAGTGGAATGAGTGAGAGGTGTGGCCTACAGCGTTTCTCCGCACAATCGGCACAGAGATGCCGTGACGGACCAGAAACGCTGGGAGAGCAAGTAAGTCAACAGAGTGCAAATAGGATTTAAAAACAGTGAAATCGGCTATTTAAAATTATATTTCTTATCGGAAAATGTGCAAAATATGCTTATGCAGTATTCAGTTAAAATTAGCTGTGCGACTGTCCGACTATTGGTTGAAAATGCTTTGCGAGTGCTATTGTGCTTATGTGTGGGTGTTTGAACCGATGGAGAGACGTTCAAACATGCCAAAGTAGCGATGAGATGTACTGCTTGCGAGCATTTCAAGTCATCCATGTGTACATTAAAACCCCCAAGAAATGTGAAATTCGCATGTTGCAAAGACAGTTGGGCAATCAAGTCAAAGAATTTAGGAAGGCCATTATGTGAGCTGTCCAGGGGCCTATATAGCAGGATGCCGGAAAAGGAGGGAGCTAAAAATCAGACCCTCAATACCATCTTTTTGCTCTAGAGGGGTGGAGGATCCCTCTAAAGTATCCCTAAAGATAACCACGTTCCCTCCACCCGCATCATTTTTACCATCTCGATTGACCGATAGGATACAATAACCTGGGGAAATAGCTAGCGCCAAGTCAGGTGGGGATGATTCATTCAGTCATGTTTCTGTTAAAAACATGAAATCCCAGATGTTGTCGGTGAATAGATTGAACACCTCAAAGGAATGTTTTGAGATACATTTACAGTTAATGAAACCGGCTCTGTAGGCTCAGATCAGTGTCCTGTGAGGGATTCGCAGGTACACGTGGTGACTGCTTGTTCTTGAAATTCGGATGCGTTCCAGTGGGTTCCCGATAGCATTCAGAGTCAGCCTACAGCCGTCGCAGGCACAGTGCTGATCTAAATTAATGACTTGCGGTGTGGAACAACCGCCTTTTCTTAGATTGAGAAACATTTCCCTAGTGTATGATCTCATCTGGGATAAGCCTGTATCCATTTGGGCAGCATGGCTGGCGCTGGCTGTGCTCTGGACTTGGAGGGACGCGGAGGGGTACAGATGGGCTTGATTTTGGAGCACTTTCAGCGTGCCAGTGGAATGAGCATCAAGCAAGAGCGGAAGCAAGGAGAAAGGTTGCCCTGTCTGCCCAACCACTGGAGTGCTAACAAACAAAATGTCATTTCAGAGGTGGTGGAGGAGATAAAGGAGTAGAAATGCCGGACCCCCCAATCCCCCATTATATTTACTTGTTTTTTTCTAGCAGCAAGATTATGTGCACAATAAGCAATTTATGTGCAGAACAGCAGTTAAAAACACAGAACACAACACTTCGTCATACAATGTTTAAAAAACTGTTTAAAAAAAAGTTTTAAAAAACGACATGTTATTCCTCCCTAAAATTCAAAATAAAATTGAAGTTTGTAAAAGAATTTCAAACCCGAATAGTTTTTAAAGGATTTCAAGCTGTCATAATTCAAGTGCAAAAAGACGATTATACTAAGTACGCTGCGCGTCCGCTGCGTGAGCAGCTTTTATCAAGCAAGAGTGGGGAGAGAGGACATGTGTTGCCCTCTCAGCCCAACTACTAGAGCGCTAACAAACAAAATAGAGTTTCAGTGGTGGTGCAGATAAAGAAATAGAAATGGCAGCCCTCCCCATAAATTTAAGGGGCGTTCCCTACTACTCCCTCAGACTGAGTCCAAAAAGATTGAACAGTTTGCCAAAAAAACATTTTTAGCTGGGAGCATGGCATTGTCTCTCAATGTTGCCTTTCTCATGGGTTGTTAAACCAACGCCCACTTGTATACGGCCTTGTTGGTGGTACCTAACCTACCGGAACACCTCCAGAACCATATCACCGAGCTAGTGAGACAGACAAGCGGCCGCCAAACATGTTATACAGTCTGTGCTCAATACTGTGAATTTGCTGGCTTGCGCTATAGGGATATCAATTTCACTCCATTGTCATGCATGGCTGAGGAACTCTGGGTTCTCCCAGGTTGTGCAAACTACCCTTATGGATCTGACCCTTTGATAGAGCATGTCTGGTTGGGGTAAAAGGCAGATTCTGTGCTTGAGAGGTTCAAAGAAAGCAAGGAAATTGTTCACTCACGTGGCCTCAAGACTAAGCTGAGGGCCTATTGCGTTTAAGAAATGTATGGCTTCTTGCGAGGTTTATACTTTTTGTGCAAGACAACAACCTCAATCCTTCTTCCCAGTTACTGCAGGGCAGGAGCCCTAGTTCCACACAGGTTGGCTGTCCTTTTGATAGGCTTGGAAGACCATCACTTCAGATTAATGGGTCTTAGAAATTGTGAAACGTAGGTATGCCCTACTCTTTTAGCAGGCCTCTCCATCATTCCCTCTTCCCATTCTGACTCCAGCCTGACCACCAGCAGATCCTTTAACAGAAAAAGGGGACAGTGGAGATGGTGCCAGAGCAGAAAAGAGGGCATACATGCTACTTCCAGTACTTCTTGGTCCCCAAGAAGGACGACAGTCTTCATCCAAGCCTAGATCTCAGGGTCTTGAAATGGCTTTTGAGAAAGGAGAAGTTCAAGATTCTGTCCAGGGCACAGGTGTTTGCTGTGCTGGAAGTGGAAGACTGGATAGTGACTGTCGACCTGCAGGATACTTATTTTCACATCCTGATTTTGCGATCCCTCAGGAAGTGTGCCACTATCAGTTTGTTCTAACTTCTGCACCAAGAGTTTTCACGAAGGTAATGGCACTGATCGCAGCCACTTGGGATTTGGTGGCTCAAGTCCTCCCAGGTGTCCAAGATGACCTACGACTTGTCCTCACCCAAGCCATGCAGTACTGTTGTTATGCAGCCCAGTTCACAATTCGTTGTGGCTTGGAAAAGACCAATTCCATTGGGCGAGGGTGAGCCATTGGCTCCAGCGTTACCATTTGCTGCCACGCCTGGCTGTGGTTTCTCAGGTGAGGTCCAGTCATCCCTTATGGACCTGCCCTTTGATGGGACTCACTTGTTTGATGACAAAGCTCGTCTGCTCTAGAGGGGTTCAAGTAGAGCAGTGCCACTGAACACACTCTGGGCTCATCTGCCCATCTCGCTAGCTGCACCAGCCCTACAGTTCCGTTCACAGCTTTGGCCGAGGTACCCTGTCCCTTCAGCCAATTTGGCCTCAGCAGGGTGCACAGCAGTTACATGACTACGGTGCACAGTGCCCCCATAGTCAGGGCTAGTGAGCTGCTCAGTCCAGAGCCCCTCCCCCTCCCGCCCCCACCCAGCCCTACTTGGCAAACCTTTTAGCATGTCCATAGTGGAGCACAGCCACGCGGTTGGAGCCATGATCCAACGATTCTTGCCAGGTTGTCAGAACATCACGTCGGATAGGTGGGACCAGCAGATAATCCAGAAGGGTTACACTTTACCTTTCATTGCCACTCCGCCACACCTTCCACCATCCCCATAGCAACTGACAGGACCATCTGTCTGTCTTACAGTAGGAAGAGCAGGCCCTTTTGGCTAAAGTGGCTTTCAAGAGGGTGCCGGCGCCAGAAGTAGGTTGTGGTTGTTATTTCTGCTACTTTCTGGTGCAGACGAAGGACGGAGGCCTTTGCCCTACTTTAGACCTGCACCCTCTCAAAGCGTTCCTCTGGATAGAACAATCAAAGATGCTTATAGTTGCCTAGGTCTTGGTTGCCCTCGAGACTGGATGATAGTGTGTTGAACCAACAGGAGACCTATTTCTATATACCTGTCCTGCAGGCCCATCGATGCTACCTGCAGTTCATGGTCTGGCAGGAGCATTTTCAGTTCCCTGTACTCCCCTTTGGTTTTACCTCCGCCCCTCAGTTGTCCAGGCAAGTGATGGCAATGGTAGCAGCACACCATCGGAAGTCGGGGATTCCAGTCTTTCCCTACCTTGACGTCTGACTTTTAAAGGCGGGCTCAACACTGGCAGTCATCAACCACCTAGAGACTACCGCAAACCTCCTGCCATCTTTGGGGTTCACTATCACCGTGTCGAAGTCAACACCTGACTCCTTCTCAGGATCGCCACTTCATCTGAGCCATTCTTGACATGGTTTGATTTCGTGCATTTCCCCTCGGAAAGGAGAGTCCAGGGCATTTGGGCTATGATCCTGATCTTTTGGCCTCTGTCCTGGATTTCAGGGAGCTCAACTCTGAAGCTATTGGGACTGATGACCTCCTGCATCCTACTGGTCAAGCACATCAGGTGGCATATTCAGGCACTGCAGTGGGATCTGAAGTTTCAGTCACATCAAGGGGATCTCTCCGACCCTGTACAGATAACAGAGGTGACTGCAAAAGATTTGCAGTAGTGGTTACTGGAACACAATTGGGCCAGTGGCAAACTCCTCACCCCACCCAGAGTGACAGTAGTGACCAATACTTCCCTTCTGGGTTGGGGGGCATCTGAGCGAAGTGGAGATCAAGGGCCTCTGGTCTCCCGCAGACGACTAGCTACAAATTCAACCTCCTGGAGTTGAGAGCCATCCGCTTGCCATTAAAAGCCAAACAATACCACTGCCATGTGGTATTTCAACAAGCAGGGCAGTGTGGGGCCCTGGGCCCTGTGCCAGGAGACACTGCACCTTTGGAAATGACTGGACTATTGGGATCTTCCTGGTGGTGAATCACCTGACAGGATCTTTAAATGCCAGGGCAGACAAGCTTAGCCACCCACGCCCAGGGGGATCATGAGTGGCACTTACACCCGTAGGTGGCAGAAGGTCAGTTTGGCGAAAGTATAGAACCTTGGCTCGATCTATGTGCAACCGCCGAGAACACGCAATGTGCGCAGTTCTACCTGTTGGAGTTTCCAAGTCACCTCTCCCTACGGGACCCATTCCGCCTAGAGTGGAACTCGAGATTCCTGTATGTTTTCATGCCAATACCACTCTTGCCCTGAATTCTGAAGAAGATTGGGAACCACTGAAACCAGGTCATCCTAGTGCTTTTGATTGGGCATTGGGCATGGACAGTATGGTATCAAGAACTCCAGGACTTGAGGATCTGTCTTCCGATCAGGCTGCCCCTCTAGGAAGACCTGCTGTCGCAACAACGTGGCACGGTTCTGCACCCGGCCTTCGCTATCTTCACCTACTTCCATGGAGATTGAGAAGCAACAGCTGAACACCTTTGCCCTCCCTCCGGAGGTGGTTGATGTCAACTGTATACGCCTTTCGTTGTGACATGTTTGTGGTTTGGTGTGGCACACACTAGATAAACCCCTCCAGGACAAGTTATCTGACGTTCTGTTTGTTTTGTCTCTTACTTGGAAAGGCTTTGCTTTTGGCACAGTTGAGGGGTACCTTTCCGCTCTTTTGGCCTTTTTGCGGTTGCTGGACTAGCCTTCATTATTCAAGTCACTGTTTGTAATGCGTTTTTTATTTAAAGGTCTCCAACACTTGTTTCCCCCTCCCTTCTCCTTTCGTTATGCCTCAGTGGGACCTCTACTTGGTCCTCACATATTTGATGCGCTCTAATTTTGAGCCGCTTCACAGTTGTCCCTTGTGGCTCTTCACCCACGTCGCCATCAGCTCGGCTCAGCGAGTGAGGGTGCTTCAGGCTCTCTATATTAGCCCACCGGACACCGCCTTCTTCTCAGACAAACTGGTTCTGCGGATGCAAGCATCCTTCTTACCAAAAGTTGTGATGCCGTTCCACGTCGGTCAGTCACCCTGCCAGCATTCTATGCTCTTCTGGAACCCCTCCAAGAAGGACGAGAGACTCCATTGCTTGGACCCCAGAAGAGTGCTAAGCTTTTACATCTATTGTACCAAAGAACACCAGGTGTATGATCAGCTCTTTGTGGTATTCGCCAGGGTGGAAAAATGCAAGGCCATGCAGAAGAGGAACATCTCCCATTGGATCATACTCTGCATCAAGATGTACTAACTCATGGGGAAAAAAGCAGCCTCCAGAAGGTTTACGAGTCCATTCTACCAGGGCTAAATCTGCTACCACTGTGATGACAGGCAGCGTTCCTTTCCTGGACATCTGCCAGGCAGCTACGTGGGCGTCGCTCAAAGCACTACTGTCTGGAGAGCCTGGTTCCCCGAAAAAGGGGATTTAACCTGCTGGCTCCTACAGGGCTTTTTGATTTGTGCAAATTCACAGCCCTACCTCCTAATAAGTACGTTTCTGGTATCTGTTACAACGGTGAGGAATCTGCGCTTAGAAGTCTCTATCAGAGGAAGAAGTTACCTCTGGTAATGCTCTCTCTGGTAAAGTCTATCTTACCGCAGATTCCTCACCAGTTCTCCCACTCTGCCTGTTCTGTGAATTGGGCTCTGTCCATTAAACATGGGTTGAAGCCAATTTGCTTCTGGGGCTCAGCGCCTGAGATCCAGTCTGACACCTGAGGAATATTCACTAGGTGAAGAATCTTCTGTTTGATAGTGTCTACCAGAAAGAGTATTTCCGAAAGGTGTAACTTGTTCTTTAGGAATTCTGGGGAGTTCTCCCATGGTTTTACCATGTGGAAAATGCTGAGCCACTCCATGCTGGCATTTGAAGGAACCATGTTTAAGAGAAAACATGATTTTTTTCATAGACGTTATGGAATGTTCTTTAGAAGCTAAAATGAGAGCACATTTTCTGTACATTCACACTACCATCCACAGCCATATGAGAATAAAGTTTGATATTCTGAGTATAATATTCTTCCAGCAATAGCCTGTCATTTGGTTCCCAAGTGTTCTACTGCAGTTTCCCACAATTTTCTATTAAAAAACTTGAGCTCTAACATTCTGTATTTATAAGTGTGGCACACCTGATGCCATTTTAATGGATTCAGAGCTGTAATTTAGAAATTAACTAAATAAGGGTGTTGTTTTTGTGATTAAAAATTCTGGTTAGTGTTCTAAAAGGCTAGAATGAGGAAACGTTGCCTCTAAAAAAAAATATATAGGACTAGAACAGGGCCCACAGTATTGCCGAATAGATCCTAAACTGGATTCTGTGGTGGTTGTAGCAGTGAGAAGGGAATGCAGCTGCTTTCGAAATCACAATGCTATCTGTCAGGGAGAGTAAATATCTGGATATTTTAGATCAAACAATCTGTGGGACTCCAGCAGCATCAATGAAGGCGGCCAGTGGGACTGCCCTTTTATACCTTAAGATTTGTGCTGTGAGAAACTGCTAATTTTCACAGACTTAACTGCCTTAGGACTGACACAAAGACTGCATGGAGGTTGTAGATGAAGTTGCTGTCTGCCGTACAGTTAGGTAATAAGTGTCTCCCCAGACAGCGATTACGGCTGCTTCCAGCCACTGCCATGGGCTTAGTCTCTGTAAAACATCTTGGCTGAAAATAGCATCTTTAGAAAATGACATATAGATGACAATTCTAATTCTTCCTTTCACCAGTTTGCTACTATTTGGCCCGGGCACAGATATGGTGCAAAGGATGTGGTCTAAGACACAAACATTAAAACAGTAGGGCTGGAGGAAAATAAGATTTTCAAAGCTCCACACAATCCTAAAGTCCGAAGGAGAGGCATTACCATCATTGCAGCTCATCCTATCTGCCTCAGAGGTTTCAAGCTTTCTTTGGCAGCCCGAACATAACACTAGCAACTTCAGTAAAGGCAGCTCTACCAACCCTTCCATTCATCTCCAGGTTGAGGCTCCCAGCAACACCAACCGGATTCAGTACGAAAGTCCTGTGTCAATGATTTCTCCTTTCTGTGCACTGTTCTGGTTTCGATGAGGAGGATTGCGAGTAGGGGGAGGGGAGGATGGGGCGGCAGTTATAAATCATCTTTAATAATGGCAAAGTATTTCAAAGATAGATGGGTACTGAAAATTGTGCAAAATGGTCATACTGTATTTCAAAGCGCACCCTCCTTCTGTTCCACCAAAGAAGACCCCGTAGTTTTGAATTAATCTACTAAGGAAAGGCATTCAAACTTAACTTGAGACAAAATATATAGAATGTGTACCACCATCAGAAAACAGACATCTGTTTGATGAGTTATAGTGCAAAAAAGGATCCCATATGCTGGCATATGAGGGCCTTCCAGTGGTGTCTCTGCAGGCAGTGGTTTCAACACAATGGAGATCTTGAGGAATTGGTCAGAATCTCCAGAGACACTGCCGCAGATCTCCAATGGTGGAGTGTTCTAGGTAACCTGTCTCAAGGGAAACCGGTTCACTCTCTTTCTCCGGTGGCCACAGTGATAACGGATGCCTTCACTCTAGGGTGGGGAGCTCATTTGGGGATCCGGAGGTCAAAGGTGTTTGGTCTCCAGAGGAAAGATTGTTTCATATCAATTTTTTGGAATTGCCGGCGATGTGTTTGGCTCTCAAGGCCTTCCTTCATTCGCGGTCAGTCGATCCAGGTCTTAACAGACAGCACTACCGCGATGTGGTACATCAACAAACAGGGAGGGGTAGGGTTATATCTTCTCTACAGAGAGGCTCTACGACTTTGGTCCTGGGCTCAGGACCATAAGATTTGCTTTTTCGCAAATCATCTGAAGAACTGAATTTGCAGTGTGTGTGCGGACATTCTCAGTCTGCAATTTTTGACCGATCACGAGTGGCATCTCCATCCAGAGGTGGTACTTCACATTTTCAGGATATGGGGGTTTCCTCGGTTTGACCGGTTTGCCACTCATGAGAACACGTACTGCCTGTCGTTCTGCAGTCTCTAGTATCCGGCGCAGGGGGGGTTGGGTGACGCGTTTCAGTTAGATTGGGACTCACAGCTTCTTCATGCGTTTCCCCCCCATACTCTTGATTCCTCGAGGTCTGAGGAAGATTCGCCAAGACCAGGCCCAAGTCATATTGATTACCCCACATTGGCCGTGAAGGGTGTGGTACACAGACCTTCTTACCTTTCATTGTACTCTCCATTCCATCTCCCTCACAGGGCAGACCTCCTCTTGCAATCGCATGGGGGCTGGTTCTACACCCCCACCTCCAGAGCCTGGACCTTCAAGCCTGAAGATTGAATGGGGCAACCCAAGTTCTTTCTCTCTTTCACCTGAGGTGGTGGACGTTATTTTATCGGCAGAAGACACTCCACCAAATCGGTCTATGCTGGTAGGTGGGCTAAATTTGTGAAATGGTGTGCAGAGAAATCAATTGACTCCTTGAAGGCACATTTATGTGATGCACTGAGTTTTTCACTTTCCTTGGCACAACAAGGTTGCGCTGTGGCAACTGTTAAAGGTTACTTATCTGCTTTGTCGGGCTTCTTTGTTTGCCAGATCAACCCTCATTGTTTAAATCTCCTATAGTTTTGAGGTTCATTAAGGGTCTCACTAATTGGTTTCCTTCCACTCCCTTCATTATGCCTCAGTGAGATCTTAATCTTGTTCTTACGTTTTTGATGGGTTTGCTGTAACTGGTCCTAGGATGCTTGTTTCTGGTCCAGGAAAGACCTGGCCTGGCAGTTCAGGCTGGACTGTTCCTATAAGGCACAGGGTCAAGACTGATTTGCATATGGCTGTGTCTAAACTGGGGTGGCGAAGTGAGCTAAAGAACGATGATGGATTCAACGCAGAACTGTGACTGGGGGTGAGTGTCTCAAAAGTTTCAGCACCTCCGTCCATCATCTCCTTGTGTTTCGGTTTGCTGTCTGAACCGTTGCATAGTTGTCCTTCGAGGTTTCTCGCATTCAAAACTATATGTTCGAGGCATGTGAGCTGTAGATCACATGCTTTGCATACTCCTGCCATCTAGTGTCGGGTCTGGATGTTTGCAAGTTATTTTCCTTCGAAGAAGTCTTTCCAGTCATGAGGTAAGGTGACTCCTCCTTTTGGTGATAGTGCGCATGGGCATCGACTCCATTGTTAGATTGTTTTTTTCCACCATCGTGTTCGGACGTGAATTGCTGCGCTCTGGTTCGAAACTGTTCTTCGGGTTCCCCTTGGTGCGCAATCTACTATAACCGTGTCGATATTGTTTTGTACGCGTATTCCACTTCTCCGCGTATCGTATTGGTCGAGGAAAATTTCAATTTCGATCGGAAGACTCTTAGAAGGCAGTCAAACCTAACCGCAACGGTCCACCTCTCAGTCGATGGAACGGACTCAATTCAAATTGTGCCCTCGGTGCCATGCAAAATATCCGCGCACCGACTCGCACAAAGATGGAACTTGTGCTTATCTCCAGAGCACCACGAAAAAGACTGCGACACGTGCAGATCCTTTCGATCCAAGAAAACTCTCTGCAACCGTCGGGCTCGACGTCGTGAAATGCAAAGCCAAAACTTTGAATACACGCCGGACATCTTAGGTGAAGGATCTGAGCAAGAAGAATTCGATGCACAAGGGGCCAAAGAGGGACAGGAAGAGCAGCCCTTATCTATTCCTGAATCGGACTCAGAGATGGAAGAGGTCATACCGCAGGGCCAAGCTCCCATGAGTACCGAACACCCCTTGCCCTGAAATCCAACTCAAAATAAGCAAAAGGCTTCGGGCCCACTGCCACGGTCGGCACCAAGACTATGATTCTGTCGCCCCGCCTCCCGACTTGTCACAGAAATCTATTGTCAAGCCTTCTGGCTCGGGTTCGAGTCGGCCAAAGTCCGGCACAGTGCCGAAACCTTCGAGCTCAAAGCCGAAGACTGCTTAGGAGCCAAAACCCTAGAAGCCAACATTCAAACCGGCTTCGGAGCCCAAACCTTCCGTGCCGAAAAGTCATTCCATCTCGGCACTGAAGTTATCGGCTCCGAAACCGAAAAATGCTCCTTCGAAGCCACAGGATCCGATTCTCGACTTACCACCCCCCAAAACGGATCCTAAACAAAAGGAACTTTACATTAACCCTGAAACAGGACATCTTCTTACCAAACTGTCTCACAAACGCAAACCTGAGTCAGAGGACATACAATATAAGATTCCTTTAAAAAAGAAGAATGTCGGTACTAACTCTTCTTCTCCTCCTCCTCTTCCACCACATTCCCCTACACCTTCATCACCTTCTCCAGTATTGGAATATTTTCTTATCACACCACACGATGATGATGATGATGGAGATATTCAGTTACCTGTAGATCCCTGGAAAGTCTACACTATTGATCCACCTACAGATAATGACCCAGACCTTTACCCTGCAAAGCCTTCCTGCCTGACGACAATGTAGGTTATTTAGAGTTTCTTGCTAGAGCTGCACAATATCACGGGGTACAACTACACAAAGAATCCCTAGAAGAAGATTTCTTGTTCGAAACTTTGAGTAGTACACACAGATCTAGTCAGACTCTCCCTATGCTCAAAGGCATGATGAGACATGCTGATGACATATTCAAAGACCCTGTTCGTGCTTGCATTCTGACTCCCAGAATAGATAAAAAGTAGAAGCCTGCTCCCTCTGATCCAGTCTTTATTAAGGGGCAGTTACCTCTAGACTCACTTGTTGTCTCTATTGCCCGTAAACGGGCTAATTCACAAACCTCTTGGGATGCCCCCCTCCGGACAAAGAGTCAAAATTAATAGACGCCTCTGGCAAACGAATAACTGCCCAGTCGGCGAATCATTGGCGCATCACCAACACCCAGGCCCTCTTAGCCAGGTATGATAGAGCGCACTGGGACGAAATGGAGCAATTGCTCCAATATCTCCCAGATCAGCACAAAGCTAAAGCACAGGATTTAGTATAAGAAAGAAAGCTCATCTCCAATTCTTTCTATTAGATGTGCCTTAGATGCTGCTGACACTGCAGCTCGAGAGATTAACACTAGCGTTTTACTCAGGAGACACTCCTGGTTAAAGATTTCCGGTTTCAAACCTGAAGTCCAGCAATTCATCTTGAACACTTAATTTGATAAGGAGCATCTTTTCGGGCCTGAAGTTGATCAGGCTTTAGAGAAAATGAAAAAAGAGGGGTGTGGAACCCTTTCCTCTACCCTTGCCGTTGTTTCCTCTATATCCTCCTCTAAAGAAACCTCTTGTGGAGGAAGGTTGATTGTTGCCTTTATAGGAGGAAATATTGGTGTCTGAAAATGTGGTCTTAGACCCCCCACGATAAAAGGAGCAACGAAAGGTGCCCCGGTTTGAAGGACTTCAAGTCTATGGGAGCTCTACAGTCTCCTTCAAACCGGGGCACCTTTCGTTGCTCCTTTTATCGTGGGGGGTCTAAGACCACATTTTCAGACACCAATATTTCCTCCTATAAAGGCAACAATCAACCTTCCTCCACAAGAGGTTTCTTTAGAGGAGGATATAGAGGAAACAACGGCAAGGGTAGAGGAAAGGGTTCCACACCCCGTAACTCCCCTTCCTCTAACAAGCAGTGACCCTCCCCCCGATCATTTAACACCTGTCGGGGGACGTCTTCTAAAATTCCTCCCCATTTGGCAATCTATAACAACAGACAAATGGGTGTTAGGAATTATCCAACATGGTTATTGCCTGAAGCTTACCACCAATCCTCCAAACATTCCACCTCGTTCTCACAAACTGTCACCAGAACATTTTCACCTCCTCAAACCGGAAGCCCAGTCTCTCTTGCCGAAAGGAGCAATAGATACCATTACAATATCAAGGGTCAGGCGTTTACTCCCTGTATTTTCTAATTCCCAAAAAGGACGGCTTGTTAAGACCTATTCTGGACCTCAGAGAACTGAACTTTTACATACTGTCAGAACATTTCCACATGGTGACACTTCAACAAGTTCTCCCACTTTTACAACAGGACGACTTTGTCTACTCTAGACTAGGACTCATATTTCCACATTCCAATTCACCCCGCTCATCGCAAATATCTCATATTTGTGATAGCGGGCCAACATTACCAATTCAAAGTACTACCGTTTGGAGTCACCACTGCTCCCAGAGTATTTACCAAATGCCTGGCAGTAGTCGCAGCTCATCTGAGAAGACAGCATATCACGCCTTCCCCTATCTGGACGACTGGCTCATCAAAGCCAGCACTTACCAGAAGTATCTCCAACACACTCAAGCCACAATTCACTTACTACACCAACTCGGGTTTACAGTGAATGCGCTGAAGTCCCATTTGCAGCCTTCAAACACACAGACCTATTTGGGAGCCACCATAGACACTCAAAAAGATCTAGCCTCTCCCAATGCAGCCATAATTCACAGTATTCAGTCTCTTCTCACTCAGTTTCAGCCCAACCACTCATTACCAGCCAGAGTCTTCTTGCAACTGCTGGGAATGATGGCGTCTTGCATCATAATCGTACCCCATGCAAGACATGCGTCTCCTTCAAGAATGCTTAGCAAGTCAGTGGAACCAGTCGCAGGGTCAATTAACCCATCTACTGTTGGTAGACGGCCGCACCCATCACTCTCTGCAGTGGTGGAACCCACAAAATTTATCCAAAGGGCGGTACTTCATCGACCCTGTTCCACAGAGAGTGCTAACAGCAGACGCATTGCTTACTGTTTGGGGTGCTAACTTACAGGATCACACAATTCAAGGATTGTGGAGTCTAAAGCACAAAAGTCTCCATGTAAATCACCTAGAGCTACTAGCAGTGTTTCTAGCGCTCAAAGCCTTTCAAACTCGCCTCGTAGGCAAAGCTGTCCTAGTCTGCACGGACAACATGACAGCTATGTACTATATACAAAAACAGGGAGGGGGACACACTCTCCAACTGTCACGCCTAGCGCAAGCCATTTGGAAATGGGCTATACACCACAAAATTTATCTCCTGGCAGAACACCTTCCAGGAGTAAACAATCAAATTGCAGACCTTCTCAGCAGACAGAAGCAGCAAATCCACGAGTGGGAACTTCACCCTCAAGTTCTCCTTCTCTACTTTCAGGAATGGAGATTTCCTCAGATAGACCTGTTCGCCACAGCACAAAATGCCCAAGCTTCGCCTCCAGGTTCCCCCACCTGCTCTCCAAAGGCAATGCCCTATGGATGAACTGGTCAGGGATATTGGAGCTGTCAATAGTTCCACACCAAAAACTGCATTTCACCTCCAGTCACCTCACTCGGAGCCAATTACAATTCCTCTCATGGAAGGTTGCTTTCCTCATCGCAATAACTTCACTGAGAAGAGTTGGTGAACTCCAGGCATTAACTATACAAGAGCCTTTCTTTCAGCTTCATAGAGACAAAGTGGTTCTTCGCACCAATCCTAAATTTCTCCCTAAAGTAGTTTCTGCCTTTCATATCAATCAATCGGTTGAGTTACCTGTGTTCTTTCCTCAACATGATTCTATAGCAGAACGAGCTCTACACACCCTTGATGTTAGAAGAGCTCTACTATATTACATTGAAAGAACAAAAGAATTTCGAAAAACAAAGCAACTTTTTGTTGCTTTTTCTCCACCACACAAAGGCAATCCCATATTTAAATCAGGCATTGCAAGATTGATCGTAAAATGTATCCAGGCATGTTATCAGAAAGCAAAAAGAACTTTGCTTATACCCCCTAGAGCACATTCCACTCTCAAAATAGGGGCTACTTCACCGTTTGGCCCCCAAGAGGGCAGTGAGCTTTTACTTGGATAGAACCAACGAATTCAGACTGGATGACCAGCTCTTCATCGGATATGTGGGCAAGATGAAGGGCAAGGCTGTCCACAAAAGAATGCTGTCCTGGTGGATAATCCTGTGCATCATGATTTGCTACACCATGGCCAAGAAGGAGCCTCTTGAAGGTATTCGTGCTCATCCTACCAGAGCTAAGTCTTCGGCTTTGGCTAGAGGTGTCCGTGTGGTTGACATTTACAACGCAGCAACTTGGACCTCCCCCTCTGCATTACCTTGCTCTCCATACCCAGTGCAGGCAGTGCTACAGTGTACTATAGTGCTGCTTCAGTATCACTGCGGAGTGTGTGAACTGATTCAGAGTATGCTTGAACTACCTTCAATTTCCATACTTGCTGCATGCAGTTTCATATGATCCTGCACCACCCTAGCCCCCTGCATGCCCCATAGCAATATATAATGACACTGACTCTCTTAACTGCCTCTTGCTACATGTACCCCGGCACGGACCAGCTGCGACGGTCCATTGTTGTATTCTGTTCTGGACACTACACACACACATTGTTGCAGTAGGCCCAGCCGCTAACTCCCTGTCGGTTCTCAGTGTAGGCAGTGCTGCCCCACCACTGCTGACACGCACAGGCATTGTCCCGTTCTTGTTGTCCATTGGCGCCCTGGCTGTGCACCAAAGGCCAAGAATGTGCCATTTGTCTAAACTATTTCTGGGCAGTATCAAAGACACATGCAGACTGCAGCAGAGCAACAGACCTGATCTGCACTGTAGTGTAAGCGACAGACATAGACAGACACACACCAGACACACACACACCATACACATAGAACAGACACACACATAGAACAGACATAGAACAGACAGACACACACACACATAGAACAGACACACACATAGAACAGACACACACACATAGAACAGACACACACACACACATAGAACAGACACACACACACACACACACACATAGAACAGACACACACACACCCATAGAACAGACACACACACACCCATAGAACGCACACACATACCCATAGAACACACACACTTCCATAGAACAGACGCACACACCACACACACAGAACAGACACACACACCACACACATAGAGCAGACACACCAGACACACACACACCAGACACCCACACACACATAGAACAGGCACACACATAGAACAGACACACACACATAGAACAGACACACACACATACACATAGAACAGACAGACACACACACACACACACACATAGAACAGACACACACACATAGAACAGACACACACACACATAGAACAGACACACACACACATAGAACAGACACACACACATAGAACAGACACACACACCCATAGAACACACACACCCATAGAACAGACACACACACCTATAGAACAGACACACACACACACACACACACACACATAGAACAGACACACACACCCATAGAACACACACACTTCCATAGAACAGACACACACACAGAACAGACACACACCACCACCTAGAGCAGACACACACACCAGACACACACACACATAGAACAGGCACACACATAGAACAGACACACACACACACACATAGAACAGACACACACACATAGAACAGACACACACACACACGTAGACCAGACACACACACACACGTAGACCAGACACACACACACACACACACACACGTAGACCAGACACACACACACACACGTAGACCAGACACACACACACACGTAGACCAGACACACACATGTAGAACAGACACACCCATGTAGAACAGACACACCCATGTAGAACAGACACACCCATGTAGAACAGACACACCCATGTAGAACAGACACACACATAGAACAGACACACACACATAGAACAGACACACACACATAGAACAGACACACACACATAGAACAGACACACACACATAGAACAGACACACACACATAGAACAGACACACACACATAGAACAGACACACACACATAGAACAGAAACACACACATAGAACAGACACACACACATAGAACAGACACACACACATAGAACAGACACACACATAGAACAGACACACCCATAGAACAGACACACACACACCCATAGAGCACACACACACACCCATAGAACAGACACACACACACCCATAGAACAGACACACACACACACACTTCCATAGAACAGACACACACATACACTTCCATAGAACAGACACACACACATACACTTCCATAGAACAGACACACACACATACACTTCCATAGAACAGACACACACACATACACTGCCATAGAACAGTACCACACACACACACTGTCATAGAACAGTACCACACACACACTGTCATAGAACAGACACACACACACTGTCATAGAACAGACACACACACACTGTCATAGAACAGACACACACACACTGTCATAGAACAGACACACACACACTTCCATAGAACAGACACACACACACACTTCCATAGAACAGACACACACACACACTTCCATAGAACAGACACACACACACACTTCCATAGAACAGACACACACACACACTTCCATAGAACAGACACACACACACACTTCCATAGAACAGACACACACACACACACTTCCATAGAACAGACACACACACACATAGAACAGACACACACACATAGAACAGACACACACACATAGAACAGACACACACACCTATAGAACACACACACTTCCATAGAACAGACACACACACACTTCTATAGAACACACACACACTTCTATAGAACACACACACACTTCTATAGAACACACGCGCACTTCTATAGAACACACGCACACTTCTATAGAACACACGCACACACACTTTCATAGAAGACACGCACACACACTTTCATAGAAGACACGCACACACACTTCCATAGAAGACACACACACACACACTTCCATAGAACAGACACACACTTCCATAGAACAGACACACACTTCAATAGAACAGACACACACACACTTCCATAGAACAGACACGCACACACACTTCCATAGAAGACACACACACACACTTCCATAGACCAGACACACACACTTCTATAGAACAGACACACACTTCAATAGAACAGACACACACACACACTTCCATAGAACAGACACACACACACTTCCATAGAACAGAAACACACACTTCCATAGAACAGACACACACACACTTCCATAGAACAGACACACACACACATCCATAGAACAGACACACACACTTCCATAGAACAGACACACACACTTCCATAGAACAGACACACACACACACTTCCATAGAACACACACACACACACTTCCATAGAACACACACACACTTCCATAGAACAGACACACACGCACACACTTCCATAGAACAGACACACCCCCCATCGAACAGACACACACACACACACACACACTTCCATAGAACAGACACACACACTTCCATAGTACAGACACACACACACTTCCATAGAACAGACACACACGCACACACTTCCATAGAACAGACACACCCCCCCATCGAACAGACACACACACACACACACACACACACACACACTTCCCTAGAACAGACACACAGTGACGCTCAGGTTCCAATAGTGATGTGCTGCCTTTGCCATATAGTTTCAAGCTCCTTCAGGGCAGGCATTAATTAGCTGGAACCTCCATTCTTGCAGTTTCCAGTTTCCATCGATGTGAGCATCAAAAGCTGATGCTTTGGGGTTAATCATTTCCTGGAGCACTGACGCACTTGGCACAGTAGGGTGAACACCAGGAACTCTGAAGGTGGTAGTGCTGCATGCACCATGACACACTCTCACTGCCTACTGCTGCACAACAGAGTACCCTGAAAGTGTCCAGCTGACTGCCCAGGGCTGTACTGATGCAATGTACTTTGACATGTTCTCTCTATCCCTGTTCAATGCATGCACTGCTGCAGTATGAACTGTCTTCCTCACACTTCCCAGGGAGTCTACCTGTGTGCAGGTTGTGTGCTGTGGAACCAGAGCACTGTAATCAGGAATCAGCATCCTTCTACCGAGGTGTCCAAGGTTCAGTCCTCAGCACTGCATGTCCCCGCTTCTGAGCAAGAGGTCAGATCCTGTTCTTCAACTCCACAGAGGTGACTGTAACTTTATTCCTGTGCTCATGCCCCAGTGTGAAATGATCTTCATTTCTCTCTGCGTGTATTAAATGTCAAAGAAACTGTGCACAAGCCTGTCGCTAAGAATCACCATGGCCCAACAGAAGATATAAATCACATTAGTCATCTAAGTCTACCCATGGATACCTCAAACAACACTCAAGGCAAAACGTATCTGGCATTGTGCCCATGCCAAACCTCAAAATGACAGATGAAAGTCACAGAATAATAAAATGTGTGAGTCACCTTATGTTATGCTATTTTACCTGAATTCGCAGAGCACATTTCTACCGGTTCATAGTTCTCTGGCACTTTAGGAATCTCGATGCCCTTTCTGCATGGTTCCGTTTTTAGGTTGTGCCTAGAGGCAGTGCGCATGCGCAGCTCTGCGAGGCATGATCTAATCCTTCTCAGGGCATTGCACACGCCTAGCTCTTTTTGATTGGTTGCTTGGTCTGCCCTTAAACAGTCCATTGCTTTTGTTGGTGAATAGTGGACATTTGTCCCGCCTTGTGCCTGTTTTGTTCCCGCCCTGGTGGCCGCCCCTGTTACAAGGATCCTTCCAGTAGTGGGCATATGTTTTATTTTAGTGCACTTCTTTTTTTTTTTTTATGCCGTTTCCTTGCCACTCGTGGGTGCACACCGCTGCCTCCAGAGCCAGTTTTGTTTTTTGTCCGACTCGACTCATGCCAAACCCTTGTCTCTGGGGTTCCCACTGTTTCACCGTCTCACACAAATAAAAGTGTCTAAGCTTTGTGCATAGAACCTAGAGTGCCGCAGCTACGTAGGTCTCGGTTTCCCACATGACGTCAAGCAGGTTCGTGAAAAACGTTAAATTTAAGGTACTTTAATGTACAGTGCTAAAAGATGCCCGCAAACAAGAGATGTGGTGTTACATAACGAGTCATAACTAAAGACTGCGGCGGGCACTCTGCCAAAAACGCAACGTTCATAAAAGATAACATGTGGCACCATTTCGATTGAGGCTGTATTGTACTCGAATGTAAGGAAAATACCAGTCAACCTCCTTACATCAAATATAAATAAAATGATATCCATGTCCAGCAGTCACCACGTTTATATTTTAATTAAACTGCGTTGTCTGCGAGAGAACCTAAAGCCACTGCAATCTCTGCTCCGACCCATGAAACCCGTTGTTCCAATTAATAACACTGCACCGCAAACGTTCGACTTTTGCCACACTTCCTCCCACCTCAAACACCCCCCCTCCCCCCCTCCCTCCCTCCCCAGGGGTAGCTAGTCGTTTCTCTCCTCCTACCCTGGACCTCTTCCGACGAGACACCAGTTCAGCAATTTCATTTTACAGCAGCTCTGTGCAGACAACGGCCATCCTCACTTCAGCAATCACCAAAGGTCAGGCCCCAGGGAAACACACATCACACTCTCTTCCCCTCTGCACACTGGATGCCTTCTGAACTGGACTCTGAACCCTTTGATGCTGCGGTACAGCTGCCCTTCTGATCTCGCACCTCAGTGTTTCCAGCAATGTCCATCCCACACAGTGAATGCACCAGAGGCAGCATCCATCTGTGTCAGCCCCCAGCACTCCAGAGCAGGGGCTGGATGCACTGCACCAGATGGACCGCAGAGTGCACATGATGCAGCAAATCTAATAAAATATTTTATCTGATAGACATCTAGCCGCAGATTCCTTAACTTAGAATATCCTCCAGGCACCAGTACCTCTGCGCGCACGGGGACGGCGTCGCATGGCTCCGCCCTGACGTCGTCCACGGATAGGACGTTAGTGGAGCCATACAAGTCCCTCCCGGTGCGCTGACGTCAGTTTTTTCTTTTCTGCGCCTACGCCGCTGATCCAGGAGAAGCGGTTTCTCTGGCCTGTTTTAGTTTTTAGGCCTTTCTGACGCCTTTTCGCATCCGGGAACAGTGTGCCATGCATTCGGGCTTCAAATCGTGTGAGACATGTACGTGGCAGATTTCGGCGACGGATCCCCACGCGATCTGTATGTGGTGCTTGGGTGAGCACCACGACTGCGAGGAGTGCGACGCCTGTCTGAAGCTGAAGCCGAAGTCCCTGCGGGAACGTAAGATGAAATTGTTGTCCTCCCCGATGTCCCGTTCTGAGTCCAAGCGTCGCCAGTCTCCGTCTCGAGCTTGGGCTCCTGTCTGGGGCAGTCTCTGAGTCGTTTCCGAGGACACCGCTCCCCTTACTCAGGTAAGCACAAGAAGAAGTCATGGTGGCTGTCGGCCTCACGTGGTCCTGACGTCGGTGCCCAGGGCTCCCGGTCTTTACTGGACACGGCCCTGCAAAAGTCGACCCCCACCTACCCACCATTTCCTGGTGTTGGGGCAACTAGAACCCAGATGGAAGCTTATTGCCAGGCTTTGCAGGCCATCTTTGGGTCGACCCCTCTCCCTGGCGCGCCTTCGGGCCCCTCAGAGGTGGTAGGGACTCAGATTGGGAGCTCGCTGGCGGGTTCGCCCTTGGCGCCAATCGATTACCCTGACACCGGTCTCGGAGTCACTGCAATGTCGGGAGTCGGCTCGGTAGGGCTTCCCATTCATATGTCGGGACGCAGTCCACCTACAGTGTCTTGGCACAGCCCTGTGGGGCTCCCTGCGATGATGTCTGATGCGGCCGCAGCAGGGGACATGTCCCCGAGTCGACGCCGTCCCACTCCACAGTCCCGCATCGCAATGGATGTCGGGTAGACGCCGGCCCGACGCCTGTAATCAGAGCCTCCTTCGGCGTTCGTCGACGTCGATGCGGCGCCGTCTCAACGTCGTCCGACGCTGGAGAAGGCCTTTCCTCCTCCTTTGCTAATGGTGGATGAGGCCCCTGGGGATTCATCCCCCCAGTGTTGCGTACGCGTTCCTCGGAACATGTTGATGTGGAGCATCTGCAGGCCCTTGGGCATCCTCGGACTACAGAGCCTTTGGCTTTTGGTGGACGTGTTAGCCTGCAACCGTCCCCTAATTATGATCTGCTGTCGCAACCTAGAATGGCCACGGAGGCTAGTGCAGCGTTTGCACGAGTTGTTCGCAAAGCTGCTGACATTTTAGAGTTCCAGCCTCCCTCTGTCTCTCTACCTTCCGATCCCTTATTGGATCTGCTCCACCAGGGAAACACGGATGTTGAGCCCTTGCTGCCGTTTGGCACGTCGTTGTACGACATTCTTCTGGGGACCTGGGCGAGGCCCTCCTTCGGGGACCGTGTGGAACGTGCTATCGCACATCGTCAACGCCCGGCTCCAGATGACCCTGTCTGTCTGCCCTTACACCCTAGGGCTCAAGGGCTTGTTGTCCAGGCAGCCTCAGCTTCGCTGCCGTCGTCCTCTCCTCTGCTACTCCCACCTTCTAGGGAGTCTCGCTGGTTGGAGACATGTGTAGACAACTGTTTGCGTCCGCGAGCTCGGGCTTTCGGTCCTTGAACATGTCCTGCGTGTTTGCACGGGCTACTTTCGCCCTCTGGGACTCGGTTGAGCGCCTCCTTCCCTCTCTTCCGGAAGGCCCTTGGGCTGACCTGACTCGGGTACTCCAAGATGGTCGTTAGCTGGCGAAATGTTTGATTCGAGCCACCATGGACACCACTGACTCGGTGGGCCGGGCTATGGCCAGGTCAGTTGCTCTGCGTCGCCATTCTTGGCTGCGTGATGGCAGTTTTCCTGAAAATGTTCAGGAGCGTCTCCGACATTTGCCCTTTGATGGAGCCCATCTTTTTGACAGTCCTGCGGACTCAGCGGTCCAGCGTCTCATGTCTAGCTTCCCGTAATTGACATTATTTTAAGGCCATTGTTGTGATCTTGTTTGCATTGGTTGCAGTATTGTCACTGCTTGTCTCTGGTTTCTGTCTCTGGGTTCACGCTATTTCCCAGACGGACGGTACAGCTATACAGCTGTTTCTGCCATTATTTTCGTCTCCTCTGCCTAAGAGGTAGTCTCAAGAGGTGTTCCCTTGCTTTTATAGCGATGTGACATACCCTATGTGGGGTATTCGTTGGTTATTGTATAGCCATTCTAACTTACCACGGGAAGTGTTCTTCCTGGGTGGTGTGTGTATAATGTTCCAGGAATGGTTCTTCCTGGATGGTGTAGGTCCTTCCTGAGGATCCTGCAAGGTCCTCTTAGGATTGTTATCTTATTTCCCTCTTCGGAATTTTCCAATAGTTCATGCCGTGGGCTTCTCGCGATATGGTTTTTGCTTCTTCACGCTCTCCCTACTGTTGTGGGACTTCTCCTCTGGTACACATGGGTGATGTAGTTCTCTTTGGAGCTTACATGGTGGCGTAGCTCTCTCTTTGGAGCTTACATGCTTGTCTTTTATGGTTGGTCCATAGTTCCTTCCTGACTCTGAGGATGCGGACTTCTCCAGAGTTTTGTTGGGTTTACGCCACGACAGGCTTGTCCCGGCGTGTTTACCTCTTCATTTTTTGCCTTTGGCTGTCTCTCAAGCATTTCGCTGTGTTTCCGCCCTCTGTTGCCTATGTTAGCTGTCTCAGCCGTCAGCCAGTGGCTCTTGTGGGCATGTTTTTCTGTTCCACTTCCAGAACAGTTTCTATCCGCTTTCAGTTCTGGCACAGTAAGTGGGTACACACTAGGTACTTTCACAGGCACTGGGTGCCTGCTGGTCCATCTTGCGCCACAGCGTTGGCTGCGTTCTAATCTTTGTGGTATTATCTGCTCTTCAGTCTCTGGTGTTGAGAAGCCCTTATGTCCTTGGTCTTCCCTCTGCTCTTTGCCACGCAGGGGCTCAGGTCCCTCTGCTCCTGGTCTCTGCCGATTTTATCCTTGAAAGTCGCTTTGTTTCGAGATGCTCATGGTGAATTATACAGTGTCTGTATATGGATATATATACATGTTTCTGAATATGTATGTAATTTACTGTGTTTTGACATATGTTATGTCGTGCTATGGTTCACATCGGTGCTGTAGGTACCTATTGTGCGGGCTGCTGTATTTGTCTTGGGCATGCCCTTCGAATTTCCCTAGTCTTTCAAAAACAAAAAAAACAAACAAACACAATATATACATATGTATATATTTGGATGTGTGTCTTTATATATATGTATATGGGTATATCTATGTATGTAGGTAAGTATACATATCATATATGCATACTAACTGCGAGAGAGTACACGTACAGGGTTTTTCCCTGTTGCAGTATCTTGGGTTTCTTGCCCCAGATTCATTCTCCCTCCCCTCTCCTCGAGGACCTTTTCAGGTTGGGGTCTTACCCATTGGTCTTTCTACCAGTGGTTTCTGTCGTGTTAGTCTACTTCACATCCTTCCCAGGTCAGGATGTTTATTCTATTTTGCCTGTTGCTTCTCCACCCATTCTTACTTTGGGTGGTGGGCTCTCTTATCCATCCACGCTCTTGCTCCCTGGTTCTTTTCCAGTGTGGAGATTGGTCATGCCCATCTTCCCTCCCTCCCCCCGGATACTTTTCTCCATTTGTTTGGGATCTATTTGGCTATGCTACAAGTCGATAGGTCATATATATATAGTATGTATCTTTGCACATTCTCTGTTGTTGCAGAAATGTTGTCAATTGCCATAACAGTCATGTTGTTAAAGTTTTGTTGTCCATTACCATAACATTCATGTGGTTGCAGACTGCTTGTCTTTTACCATAGCATTCATTTTCATTGCTGTTTTGCCTCATAGGAGGGTATGGTTCTTTGCTTGTGCGAGACTGTTTCTAGGGACGAGTACTCTGCTCTCTCCCCTCAGTCCCTTACAGTATGAAGTGTTTTTCTTTGACATGCATTGTGATGTTTCTCATCACTTTCCTTTTTATTGTCATGGTTGCTTCAACGATTTTTAATCTTTTTTGGCACATTGTTCCCACACTCGCAGTTTTAGTAGTGGCTCCGCGTTGTGGCGCGGAAAAGTTTCACAGTAGAAAACTGACATCAGCGCACCGGGAGGGACTTATATGGTTCCAATGATGTCATATCCGTGGACGATGGCAGGGCAGAGCCATGCAACGCCATCCCCCAACGCGCAGCCGTACTGCTGAAAAATCTCTGGATCCAGACTTGCTCCTGGAGGATATTCTAAGTTAAGGAATCTGCGGCTAGACTGTGTCTCTACCACATACATTGTTACCGAAGGTAAGTAACTTGTTCTACAAAGTTGCCTGCAAGCTCCTCTGGACTCTGTAACTGTGGGCATTACAGCTTAGATCATGGAGCCTCTCATACCCTTTTAAATCAAAAGAGAAGGGTGACCTACAAATCAAACATGTTACCCTGCAGTCTTGCTTTTTGCTAACAAGCCTTTTTGCCAATTTAGGTCACTCGTTACCCTAATACACCTTTGTGTGCCAGGCTGTCTTATTTCTAAAGTGTAGACAGTTCAAAATGTGCTCTCCCTGCATCTCAAGAAATGCATGACATCCCGCTGTGCTTATTGCGCTCATTCTACCAAAGATTCTTCTCTGGAGAAAATACTCAATACGTATCTTTTTAGAGCAGTATGTGCACCCATTCCTTAAGAAAAACGCATGCCTCTACATGATTAATTCAGTGGGCAAAGTTACACAATACAGGTTTATTCATTCATATTACTCTTTCAAAGAATGTACACCTCCACGCGATTCAGTATGTTGTTACATAATACAAGTTCATTAATTCATTCATCATTGCACTCTTTCATAGAGCGCATGCCTGTAGGCGAATCGGTTTGCAGAGTTACCCAATAGATAATTCATTCATTTAACTCTTTCAAAGAACATATGCCTGTGGGGGTGATGCAGTTTGCAAAGTTAAGTAATACAGGCTTTTTCATACACTATTCCAATCATTCGCCCCCAGCTCTTGTACATAGGTTCCGTAAATTGCCTTTTTATCAGGTCAGCGTTAAATTTGACAGCCAGCATGGGGAAAGCTGGCAAGAAATGTACTGTGTGGCTGAACACTTATAAGGTCCCAAAGGCGAGACCTATTGGCTATGCCAATGCTTGTTTTTAGAAAGCATTGCCCCTTTTGAATATGTTCACGCTTTCTTTTCCTCTAACTCCTTTGTCAACTTGAGACAAGCGTTCACCTTCAAATTTCTCTTTCTTCATCACTGAGTACCTCTTAGTGCCATGACCTAATCAAGGGTCTCTCTCAAGCATGATCGCATTTTGCTCTGAATTACGCTTTTAATCATGTCCTCATTTAATTTCCCCTGCTAGGTCTCGAGGGTCTCTGCCTGATCAGACATGATGGGGTTTATATAGATCTAGGACTAACCCACAAAGCTAAAAATTACTCCTAGGGACAGTCTGTGTGTTTTTATGAGGCAGATTGTAACTGATATATATATATTTTGTTGAGTGATAGGGAGAGGGTAGATTAAAAAGTGTTAGGGATTAATTGCCACTGTAACAAAGGGAGATAAAAAGCCTTCTCGAAGTACTCAGCGCACTGATCAACTGTCAGCTGATCACTATAGAGGGGGCACTGTAACCGTCAATTATTTATCAGCGTGCCGTGGTCGTTGTCATGCGCATTCCTCAAATGTTGTGACATTAATGTGGCCTAATGCAGATAGCGGCCTGCCGCATCTGAAAGCCTAGCAAGACGTGCGCCGCTGGGGCGATCCTTGTCCCTGCGGCCCGTAATTTTAATCCCAGGAGTAAGAGCGGTGCAGCCAGACCATGCAGGTCCGGTTTGAAAATCGAGGGCGTCGCTCCGCAGTGAGAGCCGGTAGACTGCACTTCAGACAATGAAGCACGCATGCCTTATTATTCTTATTGATTCATGAAGCGCGACTGCCTATTTACTGTAATTAACCCACAAAGATGTAGTAAATAAAAGAAAACGAGGTGTTTCCGTAAATTGGAAACAGTGATGACAAAGGAAATTAAAAAGGCTTCACAGCGCTTCTAGTAGTAAGCCATAATAGCCCAAATACTTAAGCTCTAAACCGAAAACATTATTTATGAAGAAACAGAACCGCAAACAGAGCAATAGCAATTGGAGGTTACTTATCTGCGAGGAGCAGCATTTAAAAGAGGCAGAATACTCACAGCATGGACTTATTATGTGTGCTGACTATTCTATTCTGGAATGTTTTCTTTGTGATGTTAAATACTTTCAAGTGCTGCGTAGCATTGAAGAAATAATGCATAATAGTAGCCTCCGATCTTGTAATGACATTTTGGAATGCCATGCAACAGTGTCCACTCCCCTGATTGAGTCAAACTGTCTAATTGCAGCTGCCAGTGGTACCAGTGTAACAAGGAAGAGCAAAGGTCAAAGTGGATAGCCCACAAACGTGGAAGGGATCCAACTAAAAGCCCCCATAGTCAGTCCGGACTGTTGTAAAGCCTCTTAACTTTAGTCCGAAAATGGGCCAATACCCTCCTCTCTAATGTTTAATACAGAAATACTCCTTCGGCACAATGAACCCTCTTTTCCGCTTCTATAGAGAGGGCCACAGTGTTGTCAAGGTCATCTTTAACCTGCACTCTGATATCGGACCGAGCCACCAATGATTTCTAGATGAAAGACTAGAAACAAAGGCCATCTGAGATTCATGAATCAGACTCATGGATGCCCTTTCAAAGGAGAGTCACTAGTATTTTCGCCAGAAGTTTCGTGTTGGAGTAAAAGAAAACGGTGTGTAGCTGGAACAAAGAAGCAGATCCCTGTCCTGTTTCAGCAGTAAAATTTGTATTATCTTGTTAAACTCTGCTCTGAGCCTACCGGTCTCCTTCAACTCTTTGAAGATGTCATGCAAGTGAGGTCTTATTGATCCTGTGGAATTTGTCAGGTAAGCACCCTTCACCTGATGCCTTGCCCTAGGGAAGGTCGGCAATCACCACCTCCATTTTCTCCATTGGATCTCACTGTACAGCAGTGCTCAACCTTCATGAGATAGATCAAGTAGCCATATGCACTCCAGGATCTCCCTTTCGGCTGCAGAGGTGTCCTTATAGTTTGAGCTACAGAGGGGTTGGAAAAAATGCACGAATATTTGCTGTCTCCTCAGGGTGGGTGACAAGGATTTGTGACCCTTTGTACACAGCTGATATGGCGGATTGGGCCTTCCTCTGCTGGAGATGACCCAAGTTCTTGCCTTGCCCATAATGTTGCCACTGGGATGGAGTTAGGGACGGTTCTTCTGTGTTAATGAGATAGTCTCTCATGCCTGGATATCGTCGTTCCCCATCTTCTGGACACTGGGGAAACATGACCAAGCTTGAGGTCCATTGGGACCATGGAATGGGCCAGTATCCTACCTTCTAGTACAGAGCATTTGGATGTGTTTCTAAGGATTTAGCCTGATTTGAGGATATAACCTATCCTGCCATTGGTGCAGCATATAAGTGTGAATCATGTATCAAAGGACCTGCAAACTCCTTGATCTTCCTGTCTATACTAACCAGCGTTCTTGCTGCTTCCAGCTGGCAGTACCGAATATCTCACTTAACAAAGTAAAGAGCGTAGTGCCAAAACCTTTTTCTATCGGTTTCTTGTGAGAAATCAGCACTTGCAAAGATCCAGTGTGGGCCATTAAGAAGATGACCATTACTCTTTTTTGCTCTCGCAATTAATTGGCTGGCCTGGTGGTGATGCATAAGTGCTTGATGACTGGCATGGAGTGGCCATTGGCAGCTAGAGGGCCTCTGGAGAAGGTCCTGTGTTCTCTTTTAATTCCAGTTGCAGGTTGGAGGGCTCATTGATCAGTTCTGGTAAAAAGCATGCCAGGAAGTATACTATTTCATTAGCTTTAGCACCCTCCAGAAAAACTGAGATGTGAACATTGTTTCTAAGATTTCTGTCAGTCATTCTTCTGGCATAGAAGCCAAAGTACACATCCATGATGCGAGCCATTACGCATTCGATACAATTGACTTTCCATTGCAGACACCATTCTCTCCGTTGTGCTCATTCTAGACTGGAAGAATGTCTTCTCAGTTCTCTTCCAGGGGATACTCATCAATAGTCCTAAGCACTGACTAATCCCCGCCCACGTGCGGGATCCCGGAGCATATACAAAAATGCATATATATGTGTATGTTTAGGTAAAAAACAGTACAGAGTACCTCCAAAACATACATATATACATGTATACATATATAAACATGCAGTCTCAAATATAGAATCGGCTAATATGCCAAAATTACATGGGTTTTTCATTAAAAGAAAATCTCACATATAAATACTGTAACAGAGAACATACACTCCAATAGTGTTCCAACACAGCCCTTTATTTTCTGAGAAAAAGACAAGTAATAGTAGGCAATTAGCCCATTGGCTGCATAGATGAAAAAACATCACAGTTCTAAAAAACTGGCACCCTGCCTTTAAGAATTCCAAGAACCTGGACACCGTGCCTTTAAGACCTCCGGGAGCCCCCTCCTCCCATCGTGCACCAAAGGTGACAGGTCAGTTCTTTTTTCCGGCTCCTTCTGTGAGGATCCTGGAGCATTGAGCTAGTCAATTTTTGATTATTCTAGTCAGAAATGGGTTTATTTCAGTCTCTACATGACGTTTTGTGACTGCTGACAACTTTTTCAGTTGTTTTCTGACAATTTTGAGAACTATTTTCTGTCAGAAATGCCAGCTTTATTTAACAAATGTCCCTCCTGTGGGAAGAAAATGGCAAAATCAGACCCACATTCTATCTGTATTGTGTGCTTACCATCATCACACAATCAAGAGAAATGTTATTACTGCCAGCAATTCTCCAGAAGAACTCTTCATGACAGGGAGAAGATAAAGCTACATGCCTTACTAGAGAGATGAAAAGGACCTTCAAAAAGTGGCCTTGAGAGCAATCCTGCTTTCAAAGAGCCTTCCTCTCAGGAAAGAGACAGTAAACGGCGTCGATCTGCTTCTCCAGCATCAAAAAGGAAGCAGATCCACGATTGTTCGCCGTCGGCATCGAGATTGACGTCGGAAAAGCAAGCAAGGCATGCAACGACGTTGAGGAACAGATCGCCATCGAAGCGGCGAGAGCCTCAGTCGCCGAAACGTAAGTAGACGTCGAGGCATACTTCTTCGGGCTTGAAGTATGTTGGTCCCGAGAGACCTAAGTCGACGTCAAAGTTTGGATCGACGTCGTGAAAACATCCGTCGACGTCGAGACACCAGTCGACGTCTAGATCTCTGCCGCCGTCACGGCGGTTGGCGTCTAGAGGCTCCACGTCGAAGACTTCACCTCAGGCCTACAGGCGGTCGAGGACTCCACCACTGTCCCGCAGACAGTCGACGTCGAGGGGACCAATGTCGAGGGCATCTTCGCACAGACGTGAGTCGCCAAATGCCTCGCCGCAGAAGCGGTCAACGTCGAAGGTGGCACAATCGGTGTTGTCGGCGAGAGGTTATCGTTCGACGTCGAGGGAAGAAAATCCTACGGCGCCATCGGTGGAAGTGCTAGAAAGGCTGAGGTCGACGTTGAAGTCCATACGGTCGACGTCGAGGGAAGTGTCATCTTATCCTGGCATTAATATTGTGCAGATCATGCCGGAGGGATCTCCGGTTCCGGGAGAGAAGACTCCCCCTGTTAACCTTTCTCCAAGGTGGCTAGAGAGTGTTCGACACTGGAAGGTTCCACACAGAAGTCTGGGCTCGGATTTCTACCGATCATACTCACCCTCAAGAGTCTCTGCTGGGCCTCCTCCTACTGCATCCACGAGGGCATCACCACGCAGGTCCCCATGGAGAGCTAGGTCTCCATTGGCTCGACGTTCAGGATCCAGGACACGTGGACGATCTGAATCTCGCCCTTCTTCCACTCCTAAAAGGAGACGGAGGTCTCAGTCATGGTCCA
Organism: Calotriton arnoldi; assembly: GCA_963921515.1. NCBI lineage: Eukaryota > Metazoa > Chordata > Amphibia > Caudata > Salamandridae > Calotriton > Calotriton arnoldi. The sequence continues at coordinate 509,043 of CAWUFW010006675.1, read as the reverse complement.
TGTCCTCAAGATCATCTATGAGAGACTATTCACCAACATTGTCTGCGTCACCTCCAGCCAGAGTGTCTCCAATTGATGATATAGGGACTTTTAATGAGGTTCTATGCCGGGGTGCCAGCAAATTGAACATTGATAGGTCGGCACCGACTGTCTCTTCGTCAGTCATATTTGAAACCCTGCACCACAGATCCTCAGCGAGGCCCTTACTTCCTTTGGTTCCGGGACTGCTAGAACCAGCGATGCAGACTTTTCTGACTCCGGCTACAGTGGGTTCAGCTCCCCCACGTATTTCTAAGAAGTACAAGGCCCCGGATCAGGACCCCTTGTTTCTTTGATCGGATCCTCCTCCAGATTCGGTCATAGTGGCGGCAGCGAGGAAAACACATCCTGCAGCAACGTCCTCCACAGTCCCTCCGGAGAAGGACAGTAAAAACATGGACTCGTTGGTCAAAAGGATGTGCAACACATCTGCATCCATAATGAAGGTGGCTAGTGCCTCTGCTCTTCTGGGGAGGTATGACCGGTCTCTCTGGGACTCTTTGGCCCGATTCACTGAGACCGCTACCAAAAGAAGACCAGCAAGATTTTCAGGAAGTCCTGCAGGAAGGGCGCTTGGTTGCAAACCAGGTCATTAGTGCAGCTGCGGATGCATCGGATCTGGCTGCGCATGGTTACTCCCATGGCATTTGCGCTAGACGCTCAGCCTGGTTGCATCTCACTGGTCTGAAACCTGATGCGCAAAGGAGAATTGTAAATCTTCCCTTCAATGGCACGTCTCTCTTTGGATCTCATGCAGATGATGAGATGTCCAAAATGAAAACGGAGTTGGACACTCTAAAAGCTGTTGGTCTGGAGAAACAAAAGGAGTTTCGGCGCAAGTACCGACCTTCCGACCGTCGCTATTTCCAACAGAGGGTTCAAACCCCTCACTGGTCGACACAGCAACAACATCAACCCAGGTCTCACTACCATCAGCGAAGACCGGGTCGAGGAAGGGGAGCTGCAGGACAAGCACCTTCTGCAGCGAAACAATCTGCAAAACAATGAACTCTGGCTTCCCCCATCCCAGTTACCCACTCCGGTGGGGGGGAAGTATTATGTTTCACTTGGACGAGTGTAAGAAGATATCAAAAGACAAGTGGGTACTGAATATTGTGCAGAATGGCTATTTGCTCAGTTTCAAATCCCCACCTCCATCAGTACCTCCTCAAGAAAGATCCCTCCAAAAACACCACTTGTTGCAAGCAGAGGTGAACAGTCTGCTACAGAAAGATGCCACAGAAGCAGTCCCTGCTCTGCAACGAAGGCAGGGAATCTATTCTCGTTACTTTCTGGTACAGAAAAGAGGCCCTACCAGAGAGTACAGACTAATACTCGACCTGAGACTTTTGAACAAATTAATTCGCATACAAAAATTTTGGATGTTAGCACTGCACCAAATCTTTCCTCAACTACACCAAGGGGACTGGATGTGCGCCATAGACTTGCAGGACGCCTACTTTCACGTACCGATTTCCAGGAAACATTGGAAATTCCTGTGTTTTCAGGTAGTGCTCCAGCACTTCCAGTTCAAGGTTCTCCAGTTTGGACTCGAATCAGCCCCCCGCACGTTCTCGAATTGTATGGCAGTAGTAGCAGCTTTTCTTCGCAAACAAAGGATATTCATTTATACTTACCTGGACGACTGGCTTCTGGAGAGCTCGTCACCCACCCTTCTTCAGAGTCATCTCTCATACTGCCTTCAAGTGCTGAGCAATCTGGGCCTGCAAGTCAACTACAAAAAGTCGATCTTCAACCCGACCTAAAAGATCCACTACCTGGGTGCCTCTCTGGATACCTCAAGGGCAAACGTGTGTCCTTCGGAGGAGAGGTTATCCTCAATTCACGAAAAATGCTGCAATCTTCTCCATTCTCAGCATCCCACAGTCAGACGGGTGTTCTCGCTGCTTGGCTCGATGGCATCCTGCATCTTCATCGTGCCAAACGCCAGACTACACATGCAGGACTCTGCAGCAATCTCTGGAGGACCAGTAGACGCAGATATCAGGTTGCTGGGAGGACCGTGTGTTTCTCCCCCTGTCGGCCAAGGTTTTCATCAGATGGTGGATGAAGCAATCACATCTGCTGAAGGGAGTGCTTTTTCACCAGGACCTGCCTACTCAGACAATCGTCACGGATGCTTCCCTACAAGGTTGGGGGGCTCATATGGGTCCTCTTCAGGTTCCAAGACTCTGGTCAGAGACAGAACAAGGGTACCACATCAACTTCTTAGAACTGAGAGCGGTACACCTAGCACTCAAATCACTGTTTCCTTCCTTCCATTCACGTTCCCTGTTGGTTCAAACTGACAATACCACAACAAAGCATTATCTGAACAAACTGGGGGGAACCCGGTCGAGACCTCTCTCTCTGGAGGCTCAGGCCATCTGGAAATGGCTTCTCGCAAGAAATCTGACCATTGTGGCGATTCACCTCCCGGGAACTCTCAACGTCCAGGCAGATGCCCTAAGTCGGGACTTCGTCGAAGCTCACGACTGGGTACTAAACGATGACGTCGCGCAGGACATCTTCCACCAATGGGGAGTTCCAGACATCGACCTGTTTGCAGACACGGCAAACGCAAAATGCCCCGTCTTCGCATCCAGGTTTCACCAACCAGGGTCCCGAGGGAATGCGCTTTTGATAAAATGGTCTCAGAAATTTCTTTACGCTTTTCCTCCAATTCCACTGATACCCACGGTGATCACCAAGTTCTACAGGGCCAAGACCAGAATGATACTGATCGCACCAGAATGGCCTCGTCAGTGGTGGTACCCGGACCTTCTTCAATTATCAGAGGTACCGCACAGGAGGTTACCATGCCGACCAGACTTACTATCCAAGAACGGGGGGAAGGTGTTCCACCCCAACCTCTCATCTCTACGATTGATGGCATGGCTCCTGAAGTCCTTCAATACGGGCACTTAGACTTGTCTTCTGACTGTATGGAAGAAGGCCTTCCACCAGAAAATCGTATGCTTTCAAATGGAAGCTATTTTACTTTTGGTGCATTGATAATGGTCATGATCCCGTTTGGGGTCAAGAACAGGTGATTTTATCGTATTTACTGTACCTGGCCAAATCAGGCCTTCAATTTTCCTCTATAAAGGTCCATCTAACAGCTATTACAGCATACAGAAAGTCTCCTATGCAGGTTTCCTTTTTTTCAAATTCCTGTGGTTAAGGACTTTCTTGAGGGGTTAAAAAAGGTCTACCCACTGATCAGAGCTCCGTCTCTACCATGGGAGCTTAACATAGTTCTTGCTAGATTGATGGGTGCCCCATTTGAACCTATTAACAAAGCCTCTCTGCAGCATTTGTCATGGAAGACCGCTTCTTCAGTGGCCATCACCTCTGCTCGCAGAGTGAGTGAGATTCAAGCTTTGTGCTGTAAAGAGCCTTATATCATTTTTCATGCGAACAGAGTGGTTCTTAGAACCCATCCGAGTTTTCTACCTAAAGTTGTCTCGGATATCCATATTTATTTATTTATTTATAGAGTTTTATATAGCCCGAACATGACCAATGGGTATCAGAGCCCTTCACAGTTACATGCCGTTAGTCGTTTAGAATACAACCGGTATAGCAGTAGTAATATACATATGGTTCCTGTGCGTACCTTTTCGTATCAGTTTCAACAATAACAAGATTAGGATCAGTTTGGAGTACAACAGGTATCACAGTAATATTATACATATGGTTCCGACGTGTACCTTTCGTATCTGTTGCAACAATATCACGATTAGGGTCCATTAATTGTAGTAATGTACAGCCTAAAGTGCCTTCGTAGCTAACTGGTGAGTTTATCCTTACATACGTTAATGTCCTGTTGAGGTAAACACCTATATCAGATCTAAATGGCACAACTCTTCGATCATTGGTGAGGGCTGTTTTGGTGTCATTGTGATCTTTCTTGTGTAGGATGTATCCATATCTGTTTTGGTGGTCTTGTGATCTTTCTTGTGTAGGATGTATCCATATCTGACAGGATTATGCAGCGCCTAGCAATTAACCACTATGCAGATGATGATCAATCGTTGTTTAGGGTAGGAATTTGCTCATTAGGAAGATCTTTGCTTCCCTCTTGAAGGTTGACGTGTTTGGAATTTTTCTAATGTTTGGAGGGAGTGAGTTCCAGATTCTGGGGGCAGCTCCGGAGAATGCTCTGTCATACGTTTTCTTCTGAAAGATGGGAGGTTCCAGCAAAAGGTCTCTGGCATTCCGGGATGGTCTGCCTCCACCGGATAACTCAATTTTCTGAGCTAAGTACATTGGCGTTTTGTAGTGGAGCGCTTTGTGGGTAATACATGCCAGTTTAAGTTGAATTCTGGCTTCATATGGTAGCCAGTTTAATGCCTTCAAGTGTGGGGAAATGTGTTCATATTTTCTTGAACCTGTAATGAGTCATGCGGCCGCATTGAGACAGGCTTTTAGTGGTGCTGTGGAGATTTTAGGTAGACCTGTTAATGTTGTACAGCCATATTCAATCCTTGATATGACTAAGGACTGAACTGCCAATTTGATGTCTGACGTAGTAATGAGTGGTTTCATTTTTCTAAGGTAGTTCAGGTGAAAACGGGCACTTTTCGCCATAGATTTGATGTGGGTTTTCATGTCTAGGTTCTTATCAAGCGTGATTCCTAGTGATTTGGTAGAGTCAACTAGGATAGGGGTGCAGTTTAGCGCCGTGCTCAGTTTGGTCCATTCCTTCAGATCTGCGGAGCTTTTTGGAGGGGATATTAATAGGAATTCCGTTTTTTGCGCATTTAATTTCAGGTGATTGCTAGTTAACCAATGTAATGACTTTTTTAAGGCCTCCTTCATTGTCTTGATCTCCTCCAGCGACGAGATCTTGATGTAGATCTGAGTGTCATCTGCGTAATCAGGCCATCACTCTGCCTACGTTTTTTCCTAATCCTTCGAACCCTCCGGAGAGGTCCCTTCATTCACTAGACCTTAAAAGGGTTCTGAAATTCTACTTAGACAAAACCAAGGCGTTAAGAAAATCAGACCGCCTGTTTGTAAACTATGGTTCCATAAATACTGGCTGTTCAACTTCCAAATGGTCCATCTCTAGATGGATAGTCTCTTGTATTTCTTTGTCTTACAGTTAGCCAACAAGTCCCTCCTGGGCAAACCAAAGGCTCATTCTACCAGGGGAAAGGCCTCGACCACGGCTCTCCTTAGAAATGTACCTATTGCAGAGATTTGTAAAGCGGCCACATGGCAATCAGTACACACTTTCACTCGCCATTACTATTAGGACTCTGACACGCAGGCAGATGCTCAGTTTGGGCAAGCCTCGTTAAGAAATCTGTTTGGATAATTCATCCTTAAAGTGTTATCTTTGCTGTACTTATACTGTTACTCATCCGCGGGAAAGTGGGTATGGGCTTGCTATTCTATTCAGTGCTTATGACTATTGATGAGTATCCCCTGGAAGAGAAGGATAAGTTACTTACCTGTAATCCTAGTTCTCTTCCAGGGGTATACTCATCAAAGTCATGAGCAACCCTCCCGCCTCCCTGGACGAGTATTGTCAGTATAGTAGTGTTTTGCACCTTATGTCCTGGTTCCTATATGTTAGTACACCGTAAAAAAGAACTGACCTAACTGTCACCTGCGGTGCATGATGGGAGCAGGGGGCTCCTGGAGGTCTTAAAGGCACGGTGTCCAGGTTCTTGGAATTCTTAAAGGCAGGGCGCCAGTTTTTTAGTACTGTGATGTTTTTCATCTATGCAGCCTATGGGCTAATTGCCTACTATTACTTGCCTTTTTCTCAGAAAATAAAGGGCAGTGTTGGAACACAATTGGAGTGTATGTTCTCTCTTACAGTATTTATATGTGAGATTATTTTCTTTTAATGAAAAACCCATGTAATTTTGGCATATAAGCCTATTTGAGGTATAATAGGCTGCATGCCTATATATGTATACATGTATAAATGTATGTTTTGGAGGTACTCTGTACTTTTTTTTACCTAAGCATACACATATATATGTATTTTTGTATGTGCTCCGGGGTCCCGCATGTGGGCGGGCATTATTCCGTGTTTATGACTTTGATGAGTATACCCCTGGAATAGAACTAGGATTACAGGTAAGTAACTTATCCTTCTCAGCGACTTGGCAAGTAGACCTCAGCATGTGCGTGTAAAACCAGACCTCCAACTTATTGCTAGGGCTCACAGCTTGGTGGCTCCACCCTTGGCTGTTTAGTTGCTGGGCGTGCTTTCAGGAGCAATATTGGCCCCTCAGCCACTTAAGCGGCCCCTATCCTGCCTGTAAATGACATACCACAGGCAACGATGCCAGAAAGAGCAGTTAAACATGGCGGGGAGGACAGGAGCTTTAGCATATGCTGGTCATCTTGAGCCTGTCCAATCTCTGTCTCCTATGTATCAATTTTAAGGTCTCACTTACCAGACCGCGCAAGCAGTCTTTTTGCAGAAGGCCTATTTTGGCTTACCAAAAACGCAGTGAGTGGGCTTAAAGCCACCATTGCTTAAAACTGGTTGTCTTTGCCACTCATTTGCCACTCATTTGCTTCATCTTACTCAATGCCTTGTCTTGTCCATCATATATGTTTGTCCACCCCCTGGACCATATCCTCTTTGCCCTCCTTGACTGACTTGCATCTTCTTCTGCTGCTCAAGTTTAGGGTACTACTTTTTTCTTCGTTAAGCTCTCCATTAGAATCCATACTTGCGGTGTATGGTTGATAATTAAGCACATCATAAAACAAGCATTTACAATGCAATAGGTCTCACATTTACGTGAATGTGAGCTATCGGCATTGTAAATGACAATGCCAACAGCTTAAACTGTCTGGCAAATACAAGACCTACTGCATTGGAAATCCAATATTTGTAAAAGCGCCCCATGGCGCCCTTTCAGATTAATGGCGGGTGCTTGCCTAAAGAAAGGAGCATGGGCTGCCATTAAGGTGAAAGCGCTGTAGGGGGGCGCTTTAGCTCCAACTATGGAAGAGTGGATTTAAAATTCATCTGACAGTGGGAAAGGTAATTATTTTGGGGTCCCCCCCCCTCAACTGAAGGTGAGGACCCAGATGATAACCTAGAAAGAAAAAGCATGCCGTGCGGAATGATTTTGTGGTGGTCCCATGGTACTAGGACCACCACAGGTTATGGGCCAAAAATGTGTTTTGAATAAAGGGCCCGCAAAGCATTATGGGACGAGTTTCCGTAGTGCAATGAATATCATAGTATCGGCTCCCCTGCTGTGTCAGGGACGAGCTGCGGTTAAGTTTTCCTTTTTTATTTCCTTTCTGCAGCTCCCATTGCGTTTCCCTTTTTGAATGGGTGCACAAAAAAAGCATTTGTTTGTAATGTTGACAAAAAATGCTTTTTTTGTAAAGCGCCCCATGACCGCTTTCACAATAATGTCGGCCGCCCCCGTTCTTTACACGAGCCAGCCGTGTCTAAAGAAAGGGGCAGGCTGCCATTTTAAAATTTAAAAAAAGTGTTGCTAGAGAGCTTATCCTGCCTGCAACAGCAGGGCAGAAAACCATTTAGCAAAATAGTGCTCAGAGGCTGTAATTAAAGCTTACCGTGTAACGACACATGTAACAGGGGTGTCCCCATGGGAGGTTACAAATTTACAAAGGGAGATACCAAGGAGAGACTACTAAGCCTCATGACCAATGAAAAGCCACAGTTTCCAAAGGACAGTCACACAAGTCATTTAAAGAAATGGGCGGAGCTTCAAGTCCGCACCACAATACAGCATGCCGTGCTCAGCAGCGCATGCGCTGGCCAGGCTTGACCAAAAAACCAATGAAGTTCACAGAAAAGTGTGTCTTTTAGTAGACTATCAAAATGACCCTGGAAACTGCCACTGTTATATGCTGTTTTTCTGGTGGTCCATGGGCAGTCTTAAGATGACAGTGAAGTTTTCTCTCTATGGAAGCCTGCATGCCCATGAAAACACTTACTTTGCTTGTTTTCTCTCTTTAAAAGGGGCAAATGACACAGAGGTTGGGGCAGACAAGGTGTTCTATGAATGTAAACCTACATTTCTCATTTTGTGATGTTATTTTTTCTTTTACATTGCTTTGGAAAAGAAGAAAAAAATAAGCCTATGTTGCCTTTTCTTGGGTGTTTTATTTTGGCGTATCTACATCGTTTTTCGCTCTGTTTTTAAGTGATCCTAGAGCTATTCAGTGTTATTGAATTTAATGAAGATACCCTCCGTGGAGAACTGGTCTTATGTGTAACTTTTTCTTCTTAAGCTTTTCCTCTTCATTTCACGAGGTCACCACTTTTACTGTATTTTGACTACAGCAGCCTGCTGTGCACTCAACAGATGTTCAGAAACCAAGAGTAATTGGGCCAAGGTTGTTGCTTTATCTCTGCCTTATTTTGCTTACTAACCATGTCCAGCTAGATGTCGACATCAGTGTGCCATCAACTAAAAGAATGACATTTTTTTTTATAAAAAATATTTATTTTAAATATTTTCAATAAGCAAAGCAGATTAATGTAAATCCTGGTTGTACAACCAACTAACCGTCTCACCGTCCTGTCTTCCCACTTGGCATCAATAGTGGATTACAGGTGATATTACACTTCCTCCCCTCCCTGGCACCCATCCTCCTGTTGCAGGGATTCTGCTCAGGAACAGAACTATGCTTGGGACCATAGAACATCAGCAGGTAGGTACTGAGTCTCCATACGACCTCAGTATCTATGAGCCAGAGTCCGGCTAGCTATAGTGCCTCACTTGCTCTCCTAACCTTTCTAGAGAAACAAGTGAGCTGGCACCCCAGAACCCAACACTCTCGACCCTTTCAGGGATCGCTGTAACAGGACACACCCTTTCGTTCGTTCACTCGTACCTGTCCACAATACGATGTATAAGAGACACTAAGGAAGTTTATAATATTTATTTAAAATATCTCGCTCTAAGATGCAGTATTTGTGCCTCAATTAACAAACAAATGCATACTAAAAATATAATTAGCAAGGTTATCAGCCCATATATCATAAAAAGCCCTGTCATGTTATCAGACATATTAGCCTGAACCCCCCCTTTTCAACTGAAGCTAAATGATGATATATATATGAAGACTTGATCCAAAAGTGGTGTGAGAACACAGGAGAATGTTCCATTAAGTTAATGCACACCTTAATCAAACATGCTAAAAGAAAGATGGAACAACAGACGGCCATCATTAATGAAATAACAAAACAATTGGAACTGCAGAAAAAGTTCCATTGGTTAAAGATCTGTTGGTAAAAATGGAAAAGAATCTCCAGAATTATGAAGAAGAAATTACAGAAAGAAAGGCGCTTAAATTCACCCGAGACAGACTGCATTGCCAGCATGGTCGAATATTTACCTTTGCAAAGAATTTTACCATTCGAGAATGAAAGAGAAAGAAAGACCTAGTCAAAGCGAGATGAGCTTGGACGCAGGGTCTAGTGCGGATGAAGCACCTGGAGAGCAACTCCATTTTCACCGATAACTGCTAATATTATGAATGTCTACGCGACAAGGTGGGGGAAATCAAGGATTACGAAATCAAGAAAAAGATGGAGGAGAACAAGGAGGGGCAAGAGGCAGAGGAAAGAGCAAAGGGAGAGAAAGAAATTAATGACTGATGAAGGAACAACCACTGGAATGAATCATTCCTGAAGCACAAAGTCCACGGTCATAAATCTATGAAAAGTCACCCTGAACCCGAATCAACAAAGAATTCTCAATTTAGGCCTCACTTATTGCTCTACAGCAGTGATACTCAAAGTACGGCCCGGGGGCCGCTTGCGGCCCTCTTGACCTTTACATGCAGCCCCCAGGTGAACAGTAGCACCAGCTGCTGTTTACTTGCTGAGCACTAAAGTTCAGAAAAAAAAAAGTTAAATAAACAGACAAGCATTTATTTGCAGGATAAATGAAGCAACTATTGTGGTGTCCTGCACCACTTAACTTTAGTTAGCCTACAAATAAATGCTTGCCTGTTTATGAAACATTTTTTTAGACCTCCATGCACTATCCCTGACCCACCCAGGATCCCCTACAGCCACAGTGCGGTCCTCAGTCACACCATACTTTGTGGCCCCTGGGCAGATGTTTGAGTACCCATGCTCTACAGCAACCCCATATTTTACGGATACCCGGATTAAATTATATAAATATATCAGGAAATTGAAATTGCATGCGCACTTTAAATTAAAACCAAAGCATAACATAGAAAGGAAGATCCAGAATCCCACATCTTTTAGAATAAAAGATATAAACGAACTGTTAGAAATTCAGGATCTGGACCAAATACAAGAACAACCGAGAGAAATGCTGAGACACCTGGAGAATACATATGAAAGAACAATAGCAGATATGAAAAAACTGAAACAAATGGGTTTTACCATGGGTGAATCCACTCCAAGTGAATGCAAAAGAAAATCAAAATTCTGCCCACAACTCCTTCCGGGTAATAAAATTAATTTATTCCATGAGCTAACAGTTGATGACTTGAACAAATTGAGAGGCAGGTGGTACTTTGGAAAGGACCGGGGAAATTTCTCTCCTAAAGATTGGCATTACATCATCATCTTGAAAAAAAAAAAATCCTTCCCTTATCATAAAACCCTCAGATAAGGGAGGTAACATAGTCTTAATGAACCGGGAATTGTATTTGAAGGAGGCAATGAAACAATTGAACCATATGGCAAACTACCAGCGCCTCTCATCAAACCCTTTGAAGGAGATGGAAAAAGAATTCCTCATGAAGCTCCAAGTGTGGTATGACAAAAACTTATTGGAATGGGAGGAATTTATGTATCTAAAAACTGAACTCACCAAGATGGCCACCTTCTATTTTTTACCAAAAATTAAAAACATAGAAGTTCCACCAGGTAGGCCAATAGTGAGCTCGCTAGGCTCACAAATGGAAAACTGTGCTTAATTCCTAGACTTGTTTTTACAACCCTACGTCACATCCCTTCCTTCATACTTAAGGGATTTGACTGACTTCCTGCAAAAGTTGGATGGAATACCATGGAGAACTGAGTATGTCATGCTGACTCCCTACGTAGTTTCCCTATATACATCTATTAATCATAAGGATGGCATCATGGAATGCAAATATTTCCTAAGAGACAGACCATTTGAGCATTTGGAACACACCCAAATGGTGAGGGACATGCTGGATTATGGCCTCACACACAACGTTTTCAATTTCTGTGGACAGTTCTACCTCCAACTACAGGGCTTAGCCATGGGCACCTCCTTTGCCCCCACATACGAAAATGTATTCATGGGGTGGTGGGAGAAGGAGGTGGTCTGGAAAGAGGACAACAATGTTTACATGGAAAAGGTCATGCTTTGGTGTCGTTTCATAGACTACTTATTTGTTTTGTGGGATGGGGAGATAACAGAACTGAAGGAGTTCATCTTGAGATTGAACAGCAATGAGGTCAATATCAAACTTACCTCATCCATCAGTAAGACACATTGCGAGTTTTTGGATGTAAATTTGGATGTCCAAGATGGAGATCTGGTTTCAACCATCCACAGAAAAGTCACAGCCTTACATGCTAACAGTGAACACCCAGCAGCATTGAAATGGAGCATTCCATATAGCCAAATGCTACGAGTGAAAAGAATCTGCTCAACTGAAGAACAATTGGCAAAAGAAATGATAGAAAAATTCATCCAACAGGGCTACCCGAGAAGTGTATTACAGGATGCCAGTAAAAGTCAGAAAAAAGACACGAGCACAGGTACTCTATCAAACAGAAATAGAAAAAGAAGAAAAAAAGAAAACTGAAACGAAAAGACTCTTTGGAATACAACTCAGCACATCCAATGATAAAGAGAATAATAAAGAAAAACTGGAACATATTGCGAAAAGAGAATCTGATCAAGGACGTGGTGGAATAGAGTATATGGAAGTCGGGGCCACATAGGACAAATATTGCAACGAAAGACACTAATCACTTTAGTATATCCCTTAGTATAAAGCAGTACAAGTCACTTTGATAGAATACATGTAATAGCACTACTCACTTTGAGGGATTTGTACAATAAGGATAAATGAAGCCATATACATGTCTTTTTGATGAGGGTAATAAGTGCAATATTATTAGACATTTTTTAGCACATGTAACTTTAGTGAAGTAAGTTATCTTAGTGGAAATAGTGCAGTAATGAAATATGTGATATTTAGGAGTTAAATACATAATATACGCGCTATAGAATACACAGCGCAATAATAAACCAGCATTGGCATAGCCAATAGGTCTCGCCTTTGGGACCTTATAAGTGTTTAGCCATGTAACAGGTGATGTTGTTGCACCAAGGATATTGTGCTGGATAACTAAACACTTATAAGGTCCCAAAGGCGAGACCTATTGGCTATGCCAATGCTTGTTTAGAATGTGGCTTCTAACACAATGTCAGCTGGATTATTTCCTGTCTGGGACCACCATGCACAGCATGCTTAGCACTGCGGTCCGTCTTGGGAGAAAAGGCACACCAATTGTTCACGTTAAGAAAATAAACCCTGCTTGTGTGGTTTGATATTGGAAAATGAAGAAGATGCTGCCACACCACCATGGCATGGTGGGCCAGCTGGCGATGTGTGGTTTTAGAAAAAGTGCTCTTTCCTCTTGGGCAGAAGCATGTTTTCACACAAAATTCCCACCGACCAGATGGGGACCTCTAGGCTACTCTAGTGGTGTGGAGAGATGTTGTCTCTGCCGCCTAAGCAGTTGAGTGGCTCGTCTCAGCTCCAAAGGAAGTCCTAAGAGAGGTAAAATCGCTTTGCGTATTCTTAGCCTTTGTGTCGTCTTCAGGGTGTTCATTGTGTATGAAGGCATCTGCATTTTGGGTTTGGTTGGTAAAGTGTACGTTTGTAATCTAATCGTGGTGAGAGATGGTAGACTTCATGACCTGCTCAAGCTCCATGAAGTCCACCAAGAATTCGCTACATGTTTAAGAGAAGAAGAAAAATTATAGTTAAAATGGCCGAGAATTTGAAGTTGTGTGAACATTATTCTCAAAAGTTTGGCTGAAAAAAACTACGTTGATCAGGTTTACTTACCCTTTACTTACCCCAGTACAAACGAAAAATGCACACACTGCACATGTAATCAACTGGTGTTTTCGTTCAGTGAAATGTTTGAGGCACCTCATCAACATTTTCACAAAAAAAAACACATTTAGAGAAAATAAGTAATTTCCACTAGTATGGTGTGACCTTATTCTTACAGCGATCAGGTGATGCCACATCTGTTCGGTAAAAAGCTGTGCCCCTTGTAATCAGCATGTGTGCGATTTTTAGGGAGTTCTCAAAGAATTCCTGAAGTGCTCCTGGACACAATCAGGAGCACTCACTCACAGAGCTGACATTTAGTTGTGTGAAATTCACACGTAATGGAAACGTGTGCCTGCTGAACTGTAACGAAAACATTCAATGTCACATTTAACTCTTCTTTTTTTTTTGCTTTGGAGAACCCCTACATCTAACATTTTATTGAGCAAGGATGTTGCATTTGCATTTCCGTAAACGTAGCACACCTGAGTTCGAGAATACCCACAGACTTACGTGTTTTAAAGGGCCTGATTTATAGTTTGGTGGACGGGTATTTCTCACAAGTGCGACTGATATCCCAACCGGCATCGCGACATGCGTCACATTGCTAAGGAGTAGCTCGTCCACCAAAGCCTAGATCAGGCCCTTTGTTAGCTCTCCTTGTTCTCTATTGTATCCACGAGGAAGCCATGTGTTTCATGAGAGATTGACAAGTGTCTCTTGACGGGAGGTGTGACCGTGCACTTACACACGTGAGATGCTCCATCAGACTGATGTCTCGCATGTAAACATGTCACCCTGTTGAGCCTCGAGCCTCTGAACTCTGATTGCGCAGGATTCCCCACACAGAGCTGCCCAGGAAGACAGGCTAAGTGATCAACGCGAGACCGGGGGTTTATAAACAGACGCATTCTCAGGCTGTGAGGTGGGCACCTTGTGATAAGGAGGGCGGGCAAGGAAAACAGAGCAGCAGGGCAGAGCAAGGGTAGAGGAAGCGGCGGGCGCCTGAAGAGAAAGGATGGGGTCCGATGTTAAAGGGGAAATGTTAGAAAAGGTGGAATCAAGCAGAAAAAGTGATAAGGGAAGGGGATTATAAAATGGAGCGGCGGGTAGGGTGGGGGAGAAATGAAGATGCAAGATGGCAGAAAGTGGGTGATAAGGAAAGGAGAAAGAGATGACGAGAGAAGAATAGCAACATAGCTGACACGAGAGAGTAAGAAAAGAGAATGGCACAAAAGGAGCACGTATTAATAGGTCTGGCTTGCATTCTGCCTAAAAAGTTGAAAAATGCCTGTCACAATAAAAACAAGCGCTGAAACACAAGCGCGGCCCCGCGGCCGCTAAAGTTAATTGTTGTGAGAGAGAGGGGGAGCAGGAGGTGAGCCCGCGAGTGGTGCACGCGCGCGCTTGGGAGAGCAGTCTTCACTTTTCAAGCACTGCACTCGTGCTTGTGGCGCGCCGCTGCTCGCTCCCGCAAGGTGGATGCCGCCACAAGCACGAGTGCAGTGCTTGAAAAATGAAGACCGATGGCTAAAGGTCCTCCTAGAGCAGCGCATGCGCGCTGCCTAGGCGAGACCTAAAAAGCACATCAAGCACTTTGACTCATTTCCAATTTGAATTAATATTTACTACTTTAATAGTATAGCTGCAATAGCGCAAAACCCCTCTGAAGGATAGTGCAATAATGATCATTATGACAATAGGAGATTAATTGACAGTACACATAAAATCAGGTACCCCAGTTTAAAAACAGCATTGTATTGTACAGGTCACATTTAGCACAAAATAGACAACAAAATAGACAACAAACTAGGTAGAAGTTGTACATATCAATGTGAAGCCCCAAGAGTATAATACATTTAAAAAGGAGAAAAAAGGAACATAAATGTTTGTAATTTAAAAATGGGATAGAACAGGTGCATTATGGCTCTGAAAATTAACCAGCCTAAGAGAGTAATCCGTTCTCTAGTAGTTAACTGGGAATGAACATAGTGAAAGGACATGTTAAATAAGATGGTGTATGTCCGCCACGGTGTAATTGGAGACCCAGTAGAAGGTGGAAGTTGAAACGTGTCAGCCTGGGAACTAAATATTGATTTGCAGAATCTTGCGAAACTTGATTTCAAATTAAAGTAAAGGGTGAAAATAATACCTACAAAGACCGACGTCTGAGGTGCTTGTGTTCCGCCGTATGGCGAGTCACGGAAGGTGACGACGTTTGTTGTGAACAGAAGAACACACACGCGAAAACACACACACCTACACGGCTCCATTTTCAAAAGTGACAGCGTGCAATCCTCATTCTGACCCTGGCGCGTTTCAGCTATGGTGCAAGCCATGATCACAGGTGGGTGAGGTTTACTTTGATAGGATAACCAGCCTTTATATGCAAGTGGGACATACTCAAAGTTCTTTGTAAAATACATAGACCAGCATGCAATTTCAAATACACATTACAGTATATCCAAGTCCTGGTTAAATACCGTTGAAAACTGCTGTGCTTTCAATACTCTTCTGCTCTTGCATTTAAAAATATTGAATACATTACACACAAATATATATCAATCCAACTGAGTTGCCCCAAACGGAAAGAGTCCACACAGGTAAGTTTGCCTCACATTTTAATGGGTGCTGCAGCAAGATTAGACCGGAAACCGCATACAGTTATTCACCAAGCCGACGCGTTTCGGGCCCCCGCCCTTTGTCATAGGCCTCATGGAAATGCGGAAAGTAAATGCAAATTCACACCACCTGGATTTATAAAGAAGACCCTGCCCTTGTGGGCGTGGCCGTTGCACGGCCTTCTGGTCTTTGAAGTGTTGTATTCCTCCCGTGAGGTGCTTACAGTCCGCTCAAATTACATTCCTATATATATATATATATATATATATATATATATATATATATATATATATATATATATATGTATACGTACCTTAGCATACATAGATGGATGTTCTACATCTCAGCTGACTCAGTACTCTTGCTTCAGTACCTTCGCACAGTGTGTGTTTTTTCAGAGCCCTTGTCCTCAGTTATATGACAAGACGTGTGTTCCCAAACCGCAGCTACATTTTCATGTTATGTCTTAAGTGCTAGTGTCTCTCCAAAGAAAATAACACAGGGCATTGTTGTTTGACCTTGTCTGTGTTCAGACTAAATCCCAGGAAAAGAATAAAATATGAAAACATGGGCAAGTTCTGTGTGAAGTATAGTAACGTGCAAAATTAAAGCGGCCTACTTCGTGCACAGTTAGGCTAACATAGGGAAAACAACAATGGGCCATACCAAGAAACACATGACACTCCTGCCAAAGGTCCACCCCCACATGTGATTTAGGGCCAGATGTACGACCGTTTTGCGACCGCAAAATAGGGTCCTGGTATGTACAAACGCTATTTTGCGAGTTGGTGACTCGCAAAATAGCGCTTGCGACTCTCGCTATTAGGAAGAGGCATCCTTTCCTAATAGCGAGTCACAATGTAATGTACACTTGCAGTTTACCACCTACTTCAAGTAGGTGGTAAGCCACTCGCAACCCTTTGTGAATGGATGCGAAAATATTTTTTAAGAGCAGGCAGTGGTCCCAGGGACCACTGCCTGCCCTTAAGAAATGAAACAAACGTTTCATTTTTATTTTTTAAATGCATCCCGTTTTTCTTTAAGGAAAGCAGGCAGCATTTTAAAAAAACTGCTTTATTAAAACAGCAGTCACAGACATGGTGGCCTGCTGACCCTAGCAGGCCACCATCTCTCTGAGTGCTGGCCATTTCTAATGGGGTCGCAAATAGCACCTGCCTCATGAATATTAATGAGGCAGGCAATTTGCGACCCCATTAGGAATTGCTAACAGTGTCTCAGACACTGTTGTGAATTGCCTATTGCGACTCACAAAGCGACGCAATTTGTGAGTCGCAAAATGTAAGGGTCGTACATCTGGCCCTTAATGTGCGTGCTTGTACATACTGTATATGTTGAGACGTGAATCACAGCAGGCACAGGGCATTAGCGTCGCACACATAATAGCACACTGCCCCATACCTAACTGGGTACTCACTGTAATATCCGATTGAAGGACCTATATGCAGAGTATCAGTTTCTCCCGCATCAGAGTACTCCAGTATGACACCAGCTCAAATCATAAGGTGATCTCCCGCTTTCTCATCCCTCCTGTTCTGTGGAATAAGGATCTCCTCTGCAAGAGCCCACTCCATTGTATCCCTCACCTACATCTCGGCATCTGAAGAATGCCTGCCCAGCCAACCAATTGCTATTCGTTGTTCTGCTAGCAGAAGGGCTAACTGGAGAAATTTGTATTCCATTTATTTCTGTCTGGGCGTAGTAAGAATGACCTTTTCAGTGCTGTTGCTCTGTCTTTGTACTCTTCACATACTTGCCTGGTTTGAAACAATTAGGTATTCTCCTGGCTTCTACTCTAACTTAATCTAAACTTATACAGGGGATGTCTTGGGGGAGGGGAGTAAGGTATATTTAAGACCTTCAGTTTCAAGCAAGAGAGATGATAGAGCCGAGGGGACTAGGCCAGGGTAGTTCGAGAGAGCAGGTCTCCTAGCGATTTAAATGCGTTTTCCAATTTCTTTTCTAGCTCAAGATTTTTGGAGAGTTGGTAATCTGAAGCATCCTAAGGACAAACAATAGAGTACCTAATTAAGTTTTATTTATAATTTTAGTATTGTTTAAGTGTTACATGCCACTGATTTAGCTGTTTCAGCACTCCAATGTAAAGAACTTAACTCTTGTTTCTACTTTGGTAATAAGTTACCATATCTGTTATCACATTTTTAATTTGGGAAATTAACAAACTGCGTATTTTAATATGTAAAGTAGTACCACTACTTACTACCCGATGACATTTACAAACCTGCATTTGGAAATCTCCATCTCTCCTATATTTTGTATGAGGAGATACTCATACATGTGAGTTTAGTACTTAGTAGTAAGTGTGGGTGTAACCAGGGGAGTGTCTGGAAAATGAGAAATATTTATTACTAAATGGGAGGGGGTTGGGGAAGGCTAAGGTGTAGTTTTGGAAAGGACAGACACCCACCCACAAAAGAGTAAGCCCATCACTATCTACAAAGTGCAGTTTTAAAGTTTCTGCAGCCAAAAAGGTCCCAAAGCAGTAGTCAATGTACTGAAGCTCAGATGCGGAGTAAGTAGAGCACTGGCCAACCACTAGTACTGCAGCACTCTCCAATAGAATAAAATGGAGTCTGGGCATTAAATAGAGTCCAATAGGAAATCATATAAAATAAATAAATCTATTTCGACTTTAAAAAAACCCATGTGTGTGTGTATGTGTATATATAGATATAGATATATATAGATATAGATATATATATATATATACACACGCACACATATATATTTAATATATTTGCACACATACATTTAATTTGATTTTAAAGTATATTTAAATAAAAATATTTTATGATAAAATATTTGAATAAGCTTTATTGAAAAGTCACAACTTTAAAAATATGATTTCATATAAATTAGGTCTGTACATAACGTTTTGTACTTTTAAATACATAATATAAAAATCTTCAAATTATTAATTTAAAAAAAAAAACTTTAAATGAGTTTATTTTAAAGTTTAATCCACCTTTTACATTTTTCCTATATTTTACTATAACGAGATTTCCATGCCTGTGGTGGAAAGTCACTAGTAGTAACTTAATAAATTTAGCTCCACCCCATGTTTCAGGGTTGTAATCTGTAAACCGTTTTCCTTACCATACCTGTTTTTTTTCTTTCAGGAATTTCAAGTGAGTTAAAGTATGGAGTATTGCCAGAATCCTGGCCAAGGGAACCATGGGAAAATGGTAGGTTAAATTAATTTTTTAATTCTGTGGGGTTTATAGGGCATAGTGATTTTAACTTGAGGCTTCATTGTAATAGAACTCTCTTGATTCTATATGCAAGTGTGTGTGTGTGAAATTATGAATGTCGGTATTCTTCCAATTTTTGCATTTAAACTGCTGAATATTATTAAACTTACAATGTCACAATGCATCTGTATGCCCATTGTTGGAATAAATTGGTCTGCGGAATGCCAAGTTTTTCTCTAACTCGCCCCTTCTGAGCTGTTCAACTAGGATTCCAGAATTTTGATTTTACTAGTTTGCCTTTTAGGGACATAGAGGGACCACAGTGGATGCCTTTCTCAAGCATGGGATCCTCTGATATTGTTATAAACATTACCTATCTCTCGTCATTCCTAGTATCCTTGAATGTTTTCAAAAACATTTGTATTTTTAATGTTTAGCTTGGGGTTTCATCGAAATGACCTTATTCTTTCATATTTGTAAACTGGTGCTCTTGTGAGTGTCTGTGCCTGCTGGACTGTGATTTTGTTTTGTTTTAATCTGTTTTTATTGTTTTTTTTCTTCGTCTCAATACTGAACAAACAGATAAACTTTACATGGTACAATGCATCACATCTCTTGATGACAGTCATTACAGATATGTAATATAGATTCTCTTCCAGGGGATACTCATCAATAGTCATAAGCACTGAATAATCTCCGCCCACGTGCGGGAACCCGGAGCATATATAAAAATACATATATATGTGTATGTAGTAGAAAAGGAGTACATAGTACGAAATAACACACACATATACATGTATTACATAAAAAATATGCAGCCTCAAACATATCCAACAGGCTAAGAAGCCAGAATTACATGTATTTCTCTAGTATGAAAATGCCATATAAACATATAATGTAAGAGAAGGACATGTACAGTAAGAGCATTCCGCAAAAAACCTTTTATTTTCATCAAGAAAACAGTAATGCCAGGCAATTAGCCCAAATAAGGCTGCATAAATAAATAACATCCCTGTACAGAAAAGGAAAAACTGGCACCTCGCCTTTAAGGCCTCAGAGACTCTGAGCACTATGCCTTTAAGACCTCCAGGAGCCCCTGCTCCCATCATGCACCACAGGTGACAGTTAGGTCAGTTCTTTTTTCCGGCTCCTTCTGTGAGGAACCTGGAGCTTGAGCTTAACTGATTTTGACTTTTCCAGTCAGAATTTATATTTCCAACAATATTCTAACAATATTTCTTTTTACTGGTTTTAATATCAGTCTTTTTCTGACTAATTGACGTTCTTTTTAGTCAGATATGCCACCTTTATTCGATAAATGTCCTTCCTGTGGGAAGAAGATGGCCAAATCCGATCCTCATTCGGTCTGTGTCGTGTGTCTTCCTTCTTCTCACAACACAGAGACATGCTACCACTGTCGTCAACTTTCAAGTCGAACATTGAAAGACAGAGAGAAGATCAGACTTCTAGCCTTGATGGTGAAAGGAAAGAAAAGTGGCCCAGAAAGTCATCATCCATCTGGAGGGCCCTCTTCTCCAAGGAAACGGCAAAAATCTACTTCACCAAAAGCTGGAAGTAAGAAAAAACATCATAGCATGTCGTCGACGTCGAGACCAACCAAACACGTCAAGTCGGCGTCGAAGACAAGATCGCCGTCGAGAAGTAAGTCGACGTCGAGAGCTATGACCCAAGTGAGATCGAGATCGACGTCGAAGGCAAGATCGCCGTCGAGAGTGAGACCGAGATCGACGTCGAAGGCAAAATCGCCGTCGAGGAGTACGCCGTCGAAAAGTAAGTCGACGTCGAGACATGTTTCGGGCTCGAAGCATGATAGACCTCGGTCGACGTCGAAACGTCCGTCGACATTATTTCAGAGGTCGACGTCGAGATCTCCGCCACCTTCTCGAAGGTCGGCGTCGAGTCTCTACAATTCACCCTCTTGGACCCGTCAGCGGTCTACGTCGAGGGCAGGGTCGACGTCGAAGACACCGCATGAACACCAGCGGTCGTCGTCGAAGAGACCGACGTCGAGGGCTTCGTCCCATAGATCTCCACCGTCAAGAGTTTCACCTCCACGGTCGCCGTCGATGGTGGCTCATTCTGGTTCGACGTCGAGGCGTTCGACGTCGAGGGACAAGCAAGTTATTCCAGCTGAAGGTTTAGAAAAATCATCTTCAAAATCACGGTCGACGTCGAGGAAGCTTCTTCCTCGCCTGGTATAACTATTATTCAGGTTACACCGGAGGGCTCTCCGGCGAGAGACAAATCTCCTCCCATCAATATGTCACCCAGATGGTTGGAGGACATTAGGCACTGGAAGAACAAACCCAGATCTACTGAAAGACTTCCTCCCACGGAATCCGCAAGATCTTCCGCTGGTAGGTCCCCGAGACGTTCCAGATCTCCATTAAGACGGCATTCACGTTCAAAGAACGCTCAGAACCCCGCCGATCACATACGCCAAGGAGAAGACAGAGGTCTCCTACAACGACCTCATCAACAAGGTCATCGTATAGAGACTATTCCCCTACTATATCGTCAACCCCACCATCCAGAGTTTCTCCTGTTGACGATATGGGGACATTCAACGAGGTTCTCTGTAGAGGTGCCAGCAAGTTGAATATAACCATGACTGTGCCTCAGGTTTCTACATCTGTTCTATTCGAAACTTTGCACCATCGAGCTTCTGCAAAGCCTCTTCTACCTTTGGTACCAGGATTATTAGAGCCTGCGATGAAGACTTTTTGACACCTGCCACAGTGGGCTCGGGTCCCGCAAGGATTTCAAAAAAGTATAAGGCCCCAGACCAAGATCCTTTATTTCTGCGGTCTGACCCGCCACCGGATTCTCTTATAGTCGCCGCCGCCAGAAAAGCACATGCAAATACCTCTGTCATCTGCTCCTCCAGAGAAGGATAGCAAAAACATGGATTCTTTGGGACGGCGAATGTCCAATACATCAGGATCCGTTATGAGAGTGGCTAGTGCAGCCGCTCTACTGGGACGATATGACCGGTCTTTATGGGACTCTCTGACGAGATTCACAGACAGATTACCCAAAGAGGATCAAAAAGATTTTCTAGAGATTGTACAGGAAGGGGGCCTAGTTGCTAATCAGATCATTAGTACAGCGGCCGACTCTGCAGATTTGGCAGCTCATGGGTACGCACATGGCGTTTGTTCCCGAAGATCAGCCTGGCTTCGACTCACAGGTCTCAAGCCCGATGCTCAAAGAAAGATAGCCAATCTGCCCTTTAATGGATCATCGTTGTTTGGTTCACATGCTGACGACGAAATGGCAAAAATGAAAACTGAGTTGGATACTCTCAAGGCTGTAGGCCTCGAAAAGAAGAAAGAATTTCGTCGTCGTTTTCGCCCCTATGATAAACGCTCTTTTCAACAGCGAGGTCAATCATCTAACTGGTCATCGCAGAACCAAGGTCAGACGCAACAAAGATCCCAGTCCCAGCAACGTAGACCTGGACGTGGCAGAGGTGGAAACAAACAACAGTCAACAGCACCAAAGCAGCCACAAAAGCAATGAGATGTGTCTTCCTCCAAAGCTGTTGTCCACTCCGGTGGGAGGAAGTGTTTCATTACATCTGGAGGAGTGGAGACGTATAACAAAAGACAAATGGGTCATCAACATTGTTCAGAATGGCTATCTTCTCAGATTCATAACTCCTCCTCCATCAATACCTCCAAGAGGCATTTCTCACCACAACAAACGATTGTTACAAAAGGAGATAAACACCTTAGTGAAGAAAGGAGCTATAGAAAAAGTCCCCGCTCCTCAAAGAAATCAAGGAGTCTACTCTTGTTACTTCCTTGTAAGAAAAAGAGGCCCGCCACAGAATACAGACCTATTCTGGACTTGAGACTGTTGAACAAACACATTCGCAGAGAAAAATTTCGAATGTTGGCACTCCATCAAATTTTCCCACAGCTTCATCAAGAGGATTGGATGTGCTCCATCGACTTGCAGGATGCATACTTCCACGTACCAATCTCAAAGAAACATCGCAAATTTCTACGCTTTCGAGTGTCTTTTCAACATTACCAGTACTCAGTTCTCCCGTTCGGGCTCAAATCAGCTCCCGAACATTCTCCAAATGTATGGCTGTGGTGGCCGCTTTTCTCCGCAAGCAGAAAATATTCATATATCCTTACCTAGACGACTGGCTCCTGAAGAGCTCATCTCCAACTCTGCTGCAGGATCATCTCACGTGCTGCCTTCAGCTTCTCCACAACTTGGGCCTTCACGTCAATTTCAAGAAATCCATACTAAATCCAACGCAAAAGATCCATTACCTAGGCTCCTTCCTGGACACCAAAAAAGCAAGCGTGTGTCCTTCGGAGGAGAGATTGTCATCAATCCAAGGAAAATGTCTGACTCTTCTTCACACGCTTCTCCCAACAGTTCGACAGGTGTCATCACTACTGGGATCGATGGCATCGTGCATCTTTATAGTACCAAACGCACGATTACACATGCGTCCACTACAACAATGTTTGGAGGACCAGTGGATGCAAGTATCAGGGCGCTGAGAGGATCAGGTAATTCTCCATCAATCAGCCAAAGACTCCATCCGGTGGTGGATGAAGCGATCGCACCTGATGAAGGGAGTCCCTTTCCATCAGGACCCTCCAACCCAGACTTTAGTCACGGACGCCTCTCTCCAGGGTTGGGGTGCTCATATGGGCCCTCTGCAAGTACAAGGTCTATGGTCCGACTCCGAAAAGAGCTACCACATCAACCTGCTAGAACTGAGAGCAGTACATCTAGCACTCAAGTCCCTGGTTCCGTCGTTCAAGTCTCGCTCCATTCTGATCCAAACGGACAATACAACGACGATGTATTATTTGAACAAACAGGGAGGTACCCGATCAAGGACACTCTCCATAGAGTCTCAAACCATATGGAACTGGCTTCTAGCGAGAGACCTGTCAATAGTAGCCATTCATCTACCGGGCTCTCTCAACTCCCAGGCGGACTTCCTCAGCAGAGACTTCGTCGAAGCCCACGATTGGGTTCTCAACAACGAAGTCGCTCAAAGCATCTTTCGAGAATGGGGAACGCCAGACATCGACCTGTTTGCAGACGCGGTAAACGCAAAATGCCCCGCCTTCGCATCCAGGTGTCCCCAACAAGGATCTCGAGGGAATGCCCTTTTGATCGAATGGTCTCAGAGCTTACTGTACGCCTTTCCACCGATTCCGTTGATACCAGTTGTAATCAACAAGCTGTACAGGACCACCACCAGGATGATCCTAATAGCCCCGGAGTGGCCTCGCCAGTGGTGGTTTCCGGACCTCCTTCAACTTATCGGAAGTACCACACAAGAGGTTGCCATGCCGCCCGGATCTCCTATCCAAACAGGCAGGGAGAGTATTCCATCCCAACCTGTCCTCCCTCCGGTTGACAGCATGGCTCCTGAAGTCATACAATATGGACACCTACAATTGAATCCAGACTGTATGGCTATTCTCAAAGAAGCGAAAAGACCTTCCACGAGGAAATCATATGCCTTTAAGTGGAAGCGGTTCTTCCTATGGTGTGTGGACAATGGACATGATCCCATCCGGGGTCAGGAACAGGTGATTTTACCCTATTTGCTGCATTTGGCTAGATCTGGTCTTCAGTTCTCTTCTATCAAAGTCCACCTTGCAGCAATCACAGCCTATAGGAAGTCCCCCACCAGGCTTCTTTGTTTAGAATTCCGGTGGTAAAGGATTTCCTTGAGGGCTTAAAAAGGTTTATCCACCAGTCAGGTCTCCCTCTCCTCCTTGGGAGCTTAACATTGTGTTAACAAAGTTGATGGGGTCTCCTTTCGAGCCTATTCATAAAGCTTCCTTACAGCATTTAACATGGAAAGCCGCGTTCCTGGTGGCCATTACTTCTGCTCGCAGGGTCAGTGAGATCCAGGCTCTTTGCTGTAAGGAACCTTATACTGTGTTTCACGCTAACAGAGTAGTTCTCAGAAGTCATCCTAGCTTTTTGCCTAAAGTGGTCTCGGACTTCCATATTAACCAGACTATCACTTTACCTACCTTTTTCCGAATCCTTCGAATCCTCCGGAAAGATCTCTTCACTCACTAGATCTCAAGAGGGTTCTGAAGTTTTATTTGGACAAAACAAAGACACTGAGGAATTCGGAACGTTTGTTTATTAACTATGGTCCTGTTAATACAGGTTCTGCAGCTTCCAAGAGATCCATTTCTAGATGGATAGTTTCTTGTATTCTACTGTCATACCAATTGACCAACAAATCCCTTCCGGGGAAGCCTAAGGCACATTCCACTAGGGGAAAGCTTCTACCACGGCTCTCCTGAGGAATGTCCCCATGGCAGAGATTTGTAAAGCAGCTACATGGCGATCAGTTCATACCTTTACTCGCCACTACTGTTTAGATGCTGACACGCAGGCAGATGCTCAGGTTGGGCAGGCCTCGCTGAGAAACTTGTTTGCAAATACTGTTTAAAATGTGTATCTTAATTGAGTTCTCTGTGTTTTGCTCGTCCGCACGGAAGTGGGTATGGGCTTGCTACTCTATTCAGTGCTTATGACTATTGATGAGTATCCCTTGGAAGAGAAGGATAAGTTACTTACCTGTAATCCTAGTTCTCTTCCAGGGGTATACTCATCAAAGTCATAAGCAACCCGCCCTCCTCCCCGGACGAGCATTGACAGTTTACTCGATATTCTTGCATCTTTGATGCAGGTTCCTACAGGTTTCTTATACCGTACAAAAGAACTGACCTAACTGTCACCTGTGGTGCATGATGGGAGCAGGGGCTCCTGGAGGTCTTAAAGGCATAGTGCTCAGAGTCTCTGAGGCCTTAAAGGCGAGGTGCCAGTTTTCCTTTTCTGTACAGGGATGTTATTTATTTATGCAGCCTTATTTGGGCTAATTGCCTGGCATTACTGTTTTCTTGATGAAAATAAAAGGTTTTTTGCGGAATGCTCTTACTGTACATGTCCTTCTCTTACATTATATGTTTATATGGCATTTTCATACTAGAGAAATACATGTAATTCTGGCTTCTTAGCCTATTGGATATGTTTGAGGCTGCATATTTTTTATGTAATACATGTATATGTGTGTGTTATTTCGTACTATGTACTCCTTTTCTACTACATACACATATATATGTATTTTTATATATGCTCCGGGTTCCCGCACGTGGGCGGAGATTATTCAGTGCTTATGACTTTGATGAGTATACCCCTGGAAGAGAACTAGGATTACAGGTAAGTAACTTATCCATATAGTATTACAATCTTGTTGACTCAGGAACAGTGTGTGGTGAAGCGACTCATGACTCAACAGTGAATTCCGATTCCTGACGCGTTATTGGTCACCGATGGGAAGCTTGCCTACTAGCGGGTTGTGTGCGTACCACATTCTAAAAGTGTTAACTTTGGAGGTGGGAGGTAAAATCAGGGACAACTAAAATTGAACTGGGATGGGGTCAAACTTGGCGTGGCACCTCTGATTACTTAAAGTGGTGTTCCCTGGACTGCAGTAGTGGTTGGCGTGAATATGCTGTTGTTGTGTAGCATGCAGGCTCTACTTATTGCATGTTCAATGGCTTTCTATCTGGGTGCAACTGTTTGGATGTCGTGTATGTGAGAGGTCATCTCGAGGTTTGTGCAGACTATAATAGGGCGCGTCTGCTGCTGGCTCCACTTCGGGCTCTGGGGTCTTGTACCTTCCTGATAGCTCTGGTAGAATTGTATCCCAATACGCTGTGATTGGAGTTTTGCGCAGTCCTAACGTGTGCTCCCTGTGCAGCGCCACACTTTCAGCCTTGGCCCACACCTGCAATGAGTGCTCCCAGGCACTCGTGGCCGGAGGCTCAGCTGAGTGCCATCTTTTAGTGATTAGTCATTTCGCAGCAACCAACCCCAACGCAATGAACAGAGAGGTGACTCTTAGGCTTTTGGTGTTAGTGTAGAGGTGCAGAATACAGGTCTGCCAATTCAGGGGTATCAAACGATCTGTACAGCAGCTCAGTGAGGATACCACTGACTCCCAATACTCCCTCAAACGCGGACAACTCCACACCTTATGCAACAAGTCTGCTCCGGTAGTGTGACAGCGTGGGCAGGCAGCGTCTCCGTCGCCATAAAATGTATTACATTTCACTGGAGTAAGTTATACCCTCTGGGTGATGAAATATTGTGTTGGGTGAAAACGCATATTTCGCAGAACACTGTTTGGTCCCTCCAACACCCTACTCCATTCAGCATCCGTGAAGGGGCGTTGTAGGTCTCCTTCCCAACTCCTCCGTAAGGGAAGCAACGTGGTCGCTGCGTGGTGTCTGAGGGAGGCAGTGAACCACTTGATCAAGTGTCATCCCTGTCCCATGACATGCACGTATTGCATAGTTAAGTGTGTTGGGGGCTCTCTTGACATGTCACCTTAGTGTTTGTGTAGCGCGGCTTTGACTGTACGGTGTATGAGGAATTGCCCTGGTCCAATCCCATTACTTTCTGCCATGAAGGCAAATGCAAAAGAAACAATTGATGGACGGAATGCTGGACAATGACATCAAGCTGCCTTCGTGATACAGATCCCCCACGTCCTGTATTCCGTCCACAGTTAGGTGTCGTAGCTCGCAGGCTGTGATGGACGTGCGGTCCCTTGGTGTGCCTATTAGCGGGAGTGCGGGGGCGTACGGCTTCGTTTCGTGTAATAAACAGGCTTCTGCAGTAGCATCTGTATGCTACATTGAGTAGTATCTGCAGTGGGGTTTTTTGTTTATTGCATGGGTGAAATTGGAAGAGAAGGGCTTGATGGGTCAAGACCTGTAGACTGGTTGCTGTGTCGGATAAATAACGCTCCAAGAGCCATCGGGCCACCCACTGCGGTTGGGCTGCAAGGTAGTATTGCTCTGAGTTAGGAAGTGTGAGCCTACCTTCGTTTGTCGGCAGGTAGAGTTTCAGAAGAGCGACTCTGTTATGGGAGGTTCCCCAGATGAGCTCTCTCACCACTCTTTCCAGCCTTCTGAAGAAAGCTGGTGGGATATATATAGGAAGATTGGCGAAGAAATATAAAAGTCACGGTAAGACTATCATTTTGACTAAGGCTACGCGTCCCATAGTTGCCAGAGGGAGTGCGCCCCAGAATGTAATTTGCGAGCGGATTGAAGCTATTGCCCTGCCTAGATTACCTTCAAGCAAGTCCTCTTGGCGGTGGTATATACGGATCCCTAAGTATTGGAAAGTGTATGCCACTCAATGCCCATGTTGTTGAGTACGTAATGGGGGTTGGGACATGTCATCGAATGGATGAAGACAGTACTTGGATGCGTTTATTACTGTGCGTTTATTACTAGTCCAGACAGGGCAGCAAATTCCACCAGGATGTGTTCCACCTCTCCCGGGATTGAGTGCACATCTTTAAGGTATAGGAGGAGGTCATCTGCATATAATGAGATGATGTGCGTGCCATCTCCCAAAGGGATCCTCCAACCTGTGCCCCTCGCTCGAAACATTGCTGCCAATGGCTCCACAGCGAGCGAGAACAGCAATGGGGACACCCCTGCCTGGTGCCCCGCTACACCTTGACCGGGACCGAGATATATTGGCCTGTCTGTACCCTCAACACTAGGTCCTTGTATAGAAGCTGAACCATTCTAATGAACATTTCTCCAAGCCCATATAATGGCAGCACCGCAAAGAGGAAGTCCCATTCCAGGGTATCGAAGGCCTTCTCTAGGTCTAGAATCAGGCTGCCTGCTCAAGGCCATCGGTCTGTGCATATTTAGTGACTCTGAAAAACCGTCGGAGGTTCAAAGAAGTGCTTCGTGCTGAGACAAATACTTTCTGGTCCTCATGTACCAGTGAGTGGACCAGTGGTGCTAGCTGGTATGCTAGAAGCTTTGCCAGGATTTTATAGTCTGTGTTTATCAGAGCCAGAGGCCTGTATGAGCTCAGCTCTATAGGGTCTCTGTCGGGCTTGGGGAGTGAGACCAGCCGTGCTTTGTTCAGTGATTGCAGGAGGGCGGCATCCTCTATAGCAGCGGCAAAGATTGCCTGGAGGTGTGGCGCCAGTGTTGCCACATATGTTTTGTAGAATTCTGTCGGGAGCCCATCTACGCCAGGGGTTTCCCTGTTACCAGCGCCACTATAACCC
The DNA here is from genome assembly GCA_963921515.1 of Calotriton arnoldi. Lineage (NCBI taxonomy): Eukaryota > Metazoa > Chordata > Amphibia > Caudata > Salamandridae > Calotriton > Calotriton arnoldi. Next base: position 479,958 of record CAWUFW010006675.1, on the reverse strand, counting down.
CTTTAATCTCAACTTGCTCAATTGGAGCGCTTAGTGCCTCGCTCTGCTCTGGTGTTATGGTGGGTAGGTGTAGCATGGACAAGAACGCTCTTGTTATTTCCCAGCCTAGTTGGGTGGTGCATTTGTAGAGGGTCGTGTAGTGTTTTGTCATCTCGACATGTATTTTGTGTTGGGTGTACACTGTAGGGCCTACTGTAGGGCGTATAGCGTGCATGGGGTGTTGAGGCTGCTCCTGTCGCAGCAGCCATGCCAGTAATCTTCCAGGTCGGTATGACGTCGCGTGTGTGCGTGCTGAATGTGCGGTGTAATTTAAACAGCGCCTCAGCTCTAACAATTCTATATGTTTGTTTCGCTTCTTGCGCAGTTGGTGCGAGTCTTCCGAGCCCGATGCCATTTGAGTTTCGCAGGGTAAAATCTCCTGTTCTATTTTCCCTATCTCCCGGATTAGCTGTCTGCGCATATTCCAGATTAGTCCCATGCTGTGCCCCCTGATAACCACTTTAAATGCTTTCCATTCAGTTGATTTGCTATGTGTATTGCCGGTGTTATTTTTTAAATATTTTGTTGTAGCTACTCCCAGTGAGGCCCGAAATGCTGGGTCTTCCAGCGCCGCTGGCTGGAGGCGCCAAGTGGGGACTGGGGTTGGCCTCCCAGCTCAGTTGTAGCAATTGGGGATTGTGGTCGGAGTGTGTGCGACCAAGGTAGTCTGTGAGCTCTCCCTCACTGCTGCCACTCGTCAAACATGCAATCTGGTCCAGCCTCACATGTAGGCCGTATACGTGGGAATAAAAAGAATACACGCTGGTGTCTGGGTTACGGGCACGTCAAGTATCTGCCAGAGACCAGTGTGCCAGCCAAGCATTCAGGGCTGATGCAGTTGAGGAGGCCGTCGCTTGTGTCAATGGAGAGAAGGTTCGGTCTAAAGAAGTTTTGAGCACTGAATTGAAGTCCCTCACCCCCAGCAGCCATGGGACACCGCTCCAGGGTGCGATTGTTTGTGTGAGGTGACGTAGGAAGGCAGACTGGTCTACATTTGGAACATATATGGACCTCTTAGGATGGATTGGCCATTTAATCAGCCTTTCACGAGGACATACCTGCCATCTGGGTCTTTCCTTGCCTCCTCTGCCGCGAAGGGGGTCCCCGCCCTGACCCATATTAGTGATCCCCTGGCTTGAGTGGAGAAGTTGGTGCTGAACACTTGCCCTTACCAGCACCGGCAGAGTCAGGAGACTTCTAACTGTGTTATATGTGTCTCTTGCAATAACACTATATTGGTAGCCCTGCGCTGCAAGTATGAGTATATGGAATATCTCCTGGCTGGGGTATGGATGCCTCTCACGTTCCATGTGATAACGTTGATTTGTGTCAATTGATTCGATTATGCATCCGCGTGCTGTGTCTTAGATGTAGGGAGCCTGTTGACCTTTTAGCGATGCGGCTGCTTGGGTGTGCAAGATCCAGGTGATATTTGCTTTGGTGTGAGGTGCATAAAGAAAAGTAGGAGGGATTAAACAGTGAAATCTGAAGAACATTATCAGAGCAGGTCCTAAACGAGGACCCTCCCAAACCGTGTTGCAGTCGCATACTGCTTCCAACAATGACAGTTCGATATAGGGCTGGTTCGTGCAGTGGCGGCAGTCTCTTTGTGCCCTTGTGGTGTGACATCCGTGGAATCCCTTGCATAGGCCAGCAGGCCTCCGATAACCTTTTAATGTATTCATGGTGCTGCAGCATGGCGTTATAATATGGTTTTCCCTGGGTGTTGCGTGAGACATGATCGGGTTGTGACCCCTGGGAGGAGAGTTCCGGTCATGACTGTCCCACTGGCTCACATGGGGATGGGGGCGCGGGTGGGGGGGAAGCAGAGTATATTAGGGTGGATTGGTGATCCACTCCGGCTAGATGATGTCGTCAGAGGTTTGTGGTGTCACCTCTGGGAGGTGTGGCGAATCTAGCCCCTCGGGCCATGGATGAGTGAGATCTTCATTCATGGACTGAATGGATTCTGTGTCTGGGTCTGAACTACGAGGTTGGTCACCCATTGTTGCTGCAATGTGGAAAGCTCTCCGGTGCTCCGTGATTATTTGTTCCAGATTAGGGAGTGTGATGGGTGTGGTTGACTGAGTCGCGTCCTTGTGCTTGTTCCGTTTCCGGTTGTTCCTGTTGCGACGTGCCCTCGCATTGGCACCAAATGCCGTGCGCTCCTGTGTCAGTCCCAGGTCCTCCAGCCAGCCACCAGGCCTCCGCAGGAGAGTTGAAGAAGTGTGTGGAACCCTCAGCCACTACTCGAAGTCGAGCTGGAAACCGAAGGGAATAGCGCATCTCTTGGAGGCGCCTCTTCACCGGTTGATAGGATCCCCTATGCCTCTGCACTTGGGCAGTGTAGTCCGGGAATAGCATGACGCGGGCGTTGAGTACAGTTATGTCTGGCGATTTCTGCGTCTCTTTCAGTATAGTATCCCTTTCCCTGAAGTTCAGCAACCTGATCAGGAAGGGCCTGAGCCTCGCTTCATGGGGAGGCCTACGGGACGGCACCCTGTGCGCTCGTTCCACCACTAATTGAGAGGATAGCACATTCTCTGGCAGAAGATCCCGTATCTAGCGTTCTGCGTAGGACACAGGTCTTGGCCTTCGACATCCTCCGATAGACCCACTACGCGGACATTATTGCGCTGCGATCGGCCCTCAGTGTCTTCCAGCCTCTCTTCTAAGGCCTGAACCTTGGTCGTAAGGGCGAGTAGTGTCGCTGTGTTTGAGCTGGTGGTGGGGCGGAGCTCCGCGAGTGCAGTTTCGTGGGCTTGCACCTTGCCTGTCAATTTATGGTGGTCTGCATGTAACAGTGTAAAATCTGTAGCTACCTTGTCTATTGGTTGGTTCAAGTGATGTGCCAAGCTTCTCCACTGCGCTCAGAACTGTCTCCATTTTTGCTGCCAGCAACTGATGTAGGAGATCTGCATTCTGTGCTGCGTGTGCCTGGGGCAGTCCCTCGGAATCCTAGCGGGTAGATTTCTTCGGAGCGTTGGATCGTAGCTGACCCATGGCTAGCTGTTGAGCTGGAGGCATAGAGTTGCCTAGTCTTAAATTCCTGAAGTAGAAAGCACACTGCGGGGCTCAGTGCGTCACGGGTTGTGCGGGGGCGCAGTTCGTGCGTCCGTACCCTCTGGCACATGGGGGGAGACTCGGTGTGTTCATGTGGCTTCCGAGGAGACAAGGAAAGGGAGGGGCCAGCGTTCACCCCCGGTTCCGACAGCGCTGACCTTTGTGCCAGGCACTGGGGCAACGGACAGCCCAGTGCGGTTTATGAACTTCAGCCCAAGGTGGCTGTGGTCTGTTAGTCTCTCGTCTCCTCCTCAGGCCCGGACGCCGACCGACAAAGAAACGGGGATGGGGGGGGAGGAAAGAGAGCCCAACGCAGTGTCACACTCGGACTTAAATCGATAATGACGGCTATAGGCCGGTTCTGCAAGCCTCCGTCCCTGCCGTGTACCCCTCTCCCTCCCCGCCCCCAGCTATTTTGTTCCTGGGAGCTTATTTCCTTTATTTTCGACTTCTGTTGGTAAAGTTGCCTTGTTTATGATGGTGTGCAGCTCGTGCCTCCAGCCGGTAAGAGTGCCACTTTTTCAATCATTGAAGACAGGCAACCCAAAACGGTCGCTTTAATTTCGACTGTGTCTCTGTGGGGAGGGGTGAATCGGCTGCACAGGGGCCCGCCGCCACCTGGGGGGATTACAGCGGGTCTGGTTATGTGGGCACTGTGCCGTGGGCTTGCAGGCTCAACAGACGACAACAGTGGCTGGCGTAGAGATGCCGGAGGAGCGGGGTAGGCCTCACGCGCACACTCGCATTCCTGCAGACCTGGGCCTGACGCGACCGCCGTGCCGCCTTCGGCGTGCTTCTCCCGCCTCCCCGCTCCTTACCTCTACATCCTGCAGTTGTGGGGTGCCTCCTCGTTGAATCACGGGAGGCTGCATTGCCTTCAGCCTCGGCCCGCTTCCTGAAGGCTCCTCGGCAGACCAGAATTGGGCCGCCGTTCCCTCTTCAGGAGAGGCCCATCACTCCTTCGAGTTGCTGCCACAGCCAAGCGCGGCACTGCTGCCGTATCTCGGGCCGCTTCATTGCCGACTCGCCAATCCCTCCGCCACACCAGGTGGCTCCGCCATGCTGGATCCCAGCTTGATTCACACTCCGCCGGTGCTGCCGGTATAGTGCGTGGGCGCGAGAGGCCAGGAGAGCTCTGTGTTCGCAGCGCATCGGCAGTAGTGCGGAGCGCCTGTCTCCATGCGACTCGCAATTCCTCCTCCACGCTCGGCCCGTGACAGCCTCCCTGCTTCACTATTCTCTGCGCCAGCTGAGCCCATTACAAGCAGGAGATGTATCGTTTTCTGGCTATGCGTTGATGCTGTCCCTGTTCTGGGGATTTTACAGGATAATAAGGGCAGACAGTGAAGCAGTATTAAATTGCGTCCGCCATCTTGGCCACTCGGCCACGCCCCCCCTGCCTGCTGGACTGTGATGATATAAAGGACTGTGATTTTTGCCGGGCAATTGTTGTGGCATTGGCTGGAAGGCGAGATTAGAAGACTCATGAAAGACATTGGCATCTCAGGCTGGCTTGTTGTCAAACCATTTGGATTTGAAAGGGTGTGCGTGCTTTACTCATGATTTACATCGACCTTATCCCTACCCGACCTATGCGAAGATCAGGAAAACATTGAGTATCACTAGTTGCTGTTCCCACCGTAGGACGTACTTGACATTGTGGATATTTATGATTTTGAAAACAAGCGCATTTATGGTCCCCTCAGCAGTGGGGACGCCTTTAACGTCCGAGTATTCCTGGTCAATGCAATCTCATTATATGCAATACATCACTTATTCTTCTCTGAGGGAAAGTGTTTTGATTGTGAAGCCCCTAACACCAGTAGGTTTCTTGTGAAATTGACCTATTCCTGAATGTTAAGGGGGTGAGAAAACCAGGAAGAGTCGGGAACATCCCTGAACTAGGAGACTTGCGTCTCCTGTTCATAAGAGACCTAAGGCAATACAGCATTTCAAGATGATCTCTGGCCAAGACATCTAGCACTCAGGTTGATGCTCAGCCTGAAAGAGTCCTCCTCAGAACCTACCTCTATCTCCAACAAAATTGCCTTCACGAGTTTTACCTATCATTCGGCATCTCAATTCTCAATATATAATGATGTTCTTACCAGGGCAATGGTGGAAGTTGGTATCCCATGATTACTAGACAGGTGAGACTATTCATAATGTTTGCAATCTTACATCATAACACGTTATTTAGACCTCTTCTGCTGCTATTATCTGATATAGACTTCTAGCTCAGACTGGATCCCGAAATGTTTGTGTGAGCAGTACCCCTGAGCCCTGTTGTGTGGCTTCGTTCGGTTCTGTGCGTCAGAAGTGATGTTGCGGTCACCTATATAGACGCTATCCAGGCACGCGGACATCAGTTCTTTTCTTTCCGCGCCAGTTGGCGCTGATCCAGAGAAGAGCTATCCCTCTGTCTCTTTTTGACAGACTTTTCTTCATTTTGTCAAATATTTTTTCTTGTGTGTCTAGAATGTCCTCTAGGAAGGTAGGGTTTAAGCCGGGTCGCGCCAGTCACTGCGCCATGTCGATTACCGACCTGCACCGTGCGTGCTTATGGTGTCTCGTGCACGACCACAGCTCGAAGTCGTGCTTGGACTGCCTTGCCATGGCGCTGAAAGCTTTGATGGAGCGGTCCCTAAAGCTGCTTCCGGCACAGCAATCAACTCCATCTAGCGCGACTCCTAGGAGGTCTCGGTCCTGATCGAGAAGGTCACAGGACCGCTCCAGGAGCCCCAAGTCCTCTTCGTCACACTCTAGGTCCTCTGGGAGGAGGCACAAGAAGAAGAAAAAGTCTAAATGGACTTCGACTTCACCTCGTCCCTCTAAAGCTGACGAGACGAATGGGGAACATTGAAATTCCAGGCACGGTTCTGCAGAGCCGTTGCTAGGTTCGACTCCGCGCCTCTCCCCGTTACTGGGATCCGGAACGACCCCGGCTAAGATAAAGGAGTTTTATGAGGCAATGCCCCAAGAATTTGACTGGGCCAACACGTCCGGAGCACCTTCGGCCCCTGTGGGGTTGGAGAAGGCCCTATCAGGTGTGCTTCCTGTGCTCAGGTGGCAGAAGGGGGAGAAATTTCCTCAACATACGCAGAAGCCCGAAGCAGGTGCCTGCTACCGACTGGACTTGGGATCTCATCGAGAGAGTACTGTCCATCATAATGCCCAGATTTTGTTACAGTATTTTGCGCAGAGAGGGGAGGTGACATATCCTCAGGCCACCAGTGTTTCCACTCTTCCGAAGGCGGGGAACCAAAAAAGATGATTTCGGATTTCTCAGGATAACATTTTAATTGGTTTTGCAGCGTGAATCTTTTCTGGATTCACTATGCTGTGCATTATTCCGCCATGTAGTGGTTGGGTCCGGAATTGTAGTATTTCTTCTCTCTTTTTTTTTTTTTGTGCTGTTGGTGGGCGTCGACGACGTAGTACCATTTGGTGTCCTTCTGTGACGTCGACGGGCTTCCTCCGGAAGCTCCCACCTTTGGTAGCCATCTTCAGATTATTTTTTTTCCGCTGTTGGGTCTGGATCGATACGGAGAAGCTCCCAAGATTGGAGAGAAGATTCGGAGAAAATCGGATAAAAATCGGTAGATCGGTGTCTTCCATTTTCAACTTTAAATCTACGACGACCGCAGTTCGACGAAGGGAAGAAATCAAGAACTTCGTCGACGATCAGAGAATGTGCATGCAGGGGGCTCCCTGGGCGCGGTAATGGACAAGACGCCGTTCAAGTTCTGTAAGAACTGCCACCACAAATACGCTCAAAAGGATCAGCACCCGGTTTGTAACCTGTGCCTGCCGCTGGATCATCAAAGCGACGACTGTAACGCCTGCTCCGTCTTCACCCCGAAGACGTTGAGGGTAAGAGAAAGGCAGCGACGAGCCAATTACATCATGCAAGGCCAAGGACCACCGCCATCACTGCGAGATCTGGGCCTCTCCAGTGAGGAGGAAGATAACGTCGCAGAAGGACCTGAAGGCGATGAGGAAAGCGAAGTCTTGGTCGTGGAAGTCGAGAAGAAGACTTCGAAGGAGGTAAGAGAGTCGTCGACCTCGAAAAAACTAGAAGAGTCTCGAAAATCAGACTCTAGACCTCCAAAGGGATCCTCGGCGCGAAGCATTCGGCGACCGCAGTTGCATCCAAACAAAAACAGACCGTAGGATCCTTGGATAAGGACTCCGGAATGGCAAAGGTCCTCGAAAAATCAAAGACGTCGAAAGACAGTCTGGAGAAGGACGCCTCGGCGTCAAAGAAAGAGAGAACGAAACAAACCTCGACGACCGGTTCGGCGTCGTCGGCCGAAAAATGGAAAACAGAAAATCTCGACGCCGTAACACACGAGGCTGATATCGAGAAAAAGAGAAGAAGGCTCGAAGCCGAAATGGCGAATACCCTTCAATGCAAAAAAGACTTCGGCGAAAGCTTGAAGCAATTCAAGATACCGCCGAAAACAAGGGAAACAGAAGCCGAAAGGGTTGCCGAGGAACCAATACCGCCAAGAACCCCCGAACAGATAGAAGAGGAAGGTTCATTCTTCGTCAGGGAAGACGTTGAGGAAGATGAACAAGCATATGCAGAATCGTCGAACTCGGAGAATCAAGAGCTCCAATGGCAAGATCTCGATGCCGAATCACCTGAGGAGGCTGTGGAATCATATCCTTCGAGGCCATCACGCGCAGATGACATTGGCATGTACAATCAGGTGATTAAAAAGGCTGCAGAAACTTATGGGGTTCAGCTAGAGGAAGAAAAACCTCAGTCAATGTTTATTTGAGACTATGATGCCTACACAATCAAGGAATCAATTCCTACCAATGCTGCCTAGTGTCTTAGTCCAGGGGAAAGAGGCATTCAAAGAGCCTGCTACATGCAAGGCTATAACACCAAGAGCAGAGAAAAAATATAAACACTCCTCTAAAGACCCTTTATACATCAGGGGATCAGTGCCAGCTGACTCTATCATTGCCTCAACAGCAAGGAAAAGAGCAAATGTACTTACTACAGTGGGACCACCTCCATACAAAGAAAGCAAGAGGATGGCCCTCGTAGGAAGGAAGGTGGAGAGAAGCGCAGCTAATCAGTGGCGCATAGCAAATTCAAATGCATTGCTAAACAGGCATGCGTACCAACATTGGGAGGAGGTAGGAGAACTGTTGCAAAACCTACCGGAACAATTCCAGAAAAGAGCTAGCCACCTGGTGGAAGAGGGTAAAAACATTGCTAATACATGTTTGTAGGAAGCTGGCTCTGTATATACTACAGGTTCGAGGGGGAGACAGGCCGGTAGGGCTGGGGCCAAGTCAGTGGGCGTCTTCCTCTTGTTAGCTGCTGCACGGCTGTTCTGTCCTTCTTGTTTCTTGTCTGGATCTGAGGAAGCAAGGTTCAGGGGTGCCCTTAAATACTAGATTTAGGGGCGTTACAGGTAGGTAGAGGTCAGGAACCAATGGGTCCCTTCCCTGGGGTGGGTACACCCCCTATTGTGCCACCCTCCAATGGGAGGGGGGCAGGAGCCTGTCCCTGGTTGGCTGGGTCCCCCCATCTTCAAGATGGCGGGGACTGAGAGTTGTGCTTCGCCTCGCCTCCCCCACTTGAGGGGTGGAGTTGGCAGAGGTGGGCACACCTCCCTTCCTCCCTTGTTTTTACCGCCGGTTCTCCCGCCCAAAGTGGGGGTCAGAACCAGTGGGGACCAGTTGCTGAGTACAGCAAGGGGCCTGGGGAAGCTCACAAAGGCGGCAAGCGTTTGAAGCTTCCCCTTCGTGAACCCTGCCCATCCTGGGGGAGGAGGCTTGGCACCTTGTCCCAGGATGTGCTTTGTTTCAGGCCCCAGAGAGCAGCAGGCTCTCGACCCAGGGGTCCAGAAACATGTCTGGTGGTGGCAGCTGAAGCAGCCACTCAGCCTGGACACTAGAGGTGGGTTAGGTTTCAGGGGACATCTTCTAAGATGCCCTCTGTATGCATTTTACATTAAATCCCACACTGGCATCAGTGTGGGTTTAATGTGCTGAGACGTTTGATACCAAACTTCTCAGTTTTCAGTGTAGCCATTATGGTGCTGTGGAGTTCGTAATGACAAACTCCCAGCACCATATACTCTTAATGGCAGCACTGCACTTACAATGTCTAAGAATGGACTTAGACACTGTAGGGGTACAGGGCTCATGCACCTGTACCCTCACCACTGGTATAGTGCACCCAGCTAGAGGGGTGACTGATCTATGCCAGGGCAGTGGGTTGTAGGCATGGCACACAGGGATGTATGCCATGTCGACTCTTCACTTTGTTCTGCACCAAAACACGCAGCCTGCAAAGGCAGTGTGTGAGTGTAGTGGTACAGGACCTCTAAGGGTGGCACAATAAGTGCTGCAGCCCTTAGGGGCCTTCTCTGGTCACAGTGCCCTGGATACCTGTGGTACCATTTACCAGGGGCTGACCTGTGGCCAGAGATGCCAATTGGGTTTATGCTTGAATGCAGTTTTAGGGAAAGAACATAGGCCCCCGGGTATCTGATTAGCAGGAGCCCAGGGCACACTCAGTCAAAGTACATCAGCAATTCAGCAAAAAGTGGGGGCAACCATGCAGAAAGAGAGCGCTTTCTCACACAACCCCCCTCAAACGAAAGAGGATGAGACTAACCTTTCCCTAGAGAGTCTCCATTTTCTAAGTGGGAGAACCTGGAAAGTCCATCTGCATTGGCAGTCCCAGGTCTGTGTTCCACTACAAAGTCCAGTCCCTGTAGGGAGATGGACCACCTCAACAGTTTAGGATTTTCACCTTTCATCTGCATTAGCCATCTGAGAGGTCTGTGATCAGTTTGAACTAGGAAGTGAGTACCAAACAAGTATGGTCTCAGCTTCTTCAGGGACCAAACCACAGCAAAGGCCTCCCTCTCAATGGCACTCCAACGCTGCTCCCTGGGGAGAAGCCTTCTGCTTATAAAAGCAACAGGTTGGTCTTGGCCTTCATCATTGGTCTCGGATAGGACCGCTCCTATCCCTAGCTCAGAGGCATCAGTCTGCACAATGAACTGCTTGGCATAGTCTGGAGCTTTGAGAATTGGTGCTGAGCACATAGCCTCTTTCAGGGTGTCAAAAGCCTTTTGACAACTAACTGTCCAGTTTACCTTCTATGGCATCTTCTTGGCGGTGAGTTCTGTGAGGGGAGCCACAATGGACCCATATCCCTTCACAAACCTCCTGTAGTACCCAGTCAAGCCAAGGAATGCCCTGACTAGGGTTTGGGTTGTTGGAGCTGGCCAGTCCAGGATGGCCTGGCTCTTGGGCTGTAAGGGTTGTACCTGGCCTCCACCAACAAGGTGGCCCAAGTACACCACAGTTCCCTGCCCTATCTGGCATTTGGATGCCTTGATAGTTAGGCCTGCAGTTTGCAGGGCATTTAAAACCTTCCCAAGGTGGATCAGGTGATCCTGCCAGGTGGAGCTAAAGACAGCAATATCATCTAGATAAGCTGCACTAAAGGACTCCAATCCAGCAGGGACTTGGTTCACCAACCTCTGGAAGGTGGCAGGGGCATTCTTTAAACCAAAGGGCATAACAGTAAACTGATAATGCCCATCAGGTGTGGAGAATGCTGTCTTTTCTTTTGCTTCTGGGGCCTTGCCAATTTGCCAGTACCCTGCAGTTAAGTCAAAGGTACTTAGAAATTTGGCTGCACCCAATTTGTCTATCAACTCATCTGCTCTTGGGATAGGCTGAGCATCTGTCTTGGTGAGAGAGTTGAGCCCTCTATAGTCCACACAGAACCTCATCTCTCTCTTTCCACCCTGTGGATGAGGTTTGGGGACTAGAACCACTGGGCTGGCCCAGGGGCTCTCAGAGGGTTCAATAACCCCTAACTCCAGGATCTTGCTGACCTCAGCTCTGATGCTTTCCTTGACTTTATCAAACTGTCGATAGATTTTGTTTTTGACGGGTGAACTGTCACCAGTGTCCACATCATGTGTACACCAGTTTGTCTGACCAGGGGTCAAGGAAAAGAGCTTAGCATATTGCTGCAAGACTTGCTTGCAATCAGTCTGCTGTTGGGCAGAGAGGGTGTCTGAAAAGACAACTCCATCCACTAACCCATCTTTTGGGTTGTATGAGAGGAGGTCAGGGATAGGTTCACTCTCTGTCTCCTGATCCTCATCAGTCACCATCAGCATGGTGATGTCAGCCCTGTCATGGCAGAGCTTTAGGCGGTTCACATGGATAACCCTTTTGGGTGTCCTGCTTGTGCCCAGGTCAACCAAGTAGGTGACCTCACTCTTTTTTTCTAGGATAGGGTAAGGGCCACTCCATCTGTCCTGGAGTGCCCTTGGTGCCACTGGCTCCAAAACCCATTCCTGTTGCCCAGGTTGAAATTCAACCAGTGCAGCTTTTTGGCCATACCAGTGCTTCTGAAGCTCCTGGCTGGCCTCAAGATTTTTGGATGCCTTTTCCATGTACTCAGCCATTCTGGACCTTAGGCCAAGCACATAGTCCACAATATCTTGTTTGGGTTCTTGGAGAGGCTTCTCCCAACCCTCTTTTACAAAGACAGAGTGGTCCCCTCACAGGATGGCCAAACAGAAGTTCAAAGGGAGAAAACCCTACTCCCTTCTGTGGCTCCTCTCTGTAAGCGAAAAGCAGGCATGGTAAGAGGACATCCCATCTCCTTTTGAGTTTTTCAGGGAGCCCCATAATCATGCCTTTCAATGTCTTGTTGAATCTCTCAACAAGGCCAATGGTTTGTGGGTGATAGGGTGTAGTAAACTTGTACTGCACTCCACACTCTTTCCACATGTGTTTTAGGTAAGCAGACATGAAGTTGGAACCTCTGTCTGAAACCACCTCCTTAGGAAACCCCAACCTGGTGAAGACACCAATGAGGGCCTTGGCTACTGCAGTAGCTGTAGTAGTCCTAAGGGGAATTGCTTCAGGGTACCTAGTGGCATGATCCACTACCACTAGAATGAATTTGTTCCCTGATGCTGTGGGAGGTTCAAGTGGACCCACTATGTCCACACCTACCCTTTCAAAGGGAACCCCCACCCCAGGCAGTGGTATCAGGGGGGCCTTTGAGGGGCCACCTGTCTGGCCACTGGCCTGACATGTGACACAGGAGCTGACAAACTCCTTTAATTTCTGATGGATACATCTGCCTGTGGATTCCTCACCTTATGAATATCCCCTGCGCCAGCATTCCGCGGAAACATTTTCCTAGCTCTCCACGCCGACGAGGTCGTCATAATACCACGGCTCCGCTCGCGACTCCGCGTGACGTCACTGGAGCCATAAGAGAGCCTCGTCGGCGTGATGACGTCAGTTCCCTTTTTTAAGCGCCGTCGACGCGTAACGGTTTTTTAGGACTCTCCGTATTTTGTACGAGTAACTTTGTTGTCCCTTTATCTTTAACTGTTGCAGTTGCGATGTCTTCTTCAAGGAAGTCTGGGTTTAAGCCCTGTAGGGAGTGTGGGGGTCACATGTCCATCACTGACCCCCATGAAGATTGCTTATGGTGTTTGTCGTCGGATCATGATGTGGAAGACTGTTCCAGTTGTAGAAAGATGAACCCTAAAGCTCTTAAAGAACGGGAAGCCAAGCTTTTTATGGCAAAGGCAAAAAAGGAAGGAAGAGTACGTAAGAGATCTAAGTCGAAGACGTCGACTTCGCATTCGTCGAAGTCGAGGAAGCACAAGAAGAAGAGGAGGCATGGTTCTCGGCGCCGCTCGTCGAAGGGTAAGGCGTTGAGATCACCTTCGCCGGCTCCTCGACGTCGTCGGAAAGACTCTGTGTCCCCTTCGCCTTCTCCTCGTGTGACTCCGGAGAGATCTCCTTCTCCAAAAGGCACTCCGGCGCAGTCTCCGGCGCCGAGAGGTTCACCGGATTCGGATGGCTTGCCTGTTCAGGATGATCCTTCTCCTGCCCTCGATATTGAACCTGTAGCTCCGCCAGTGGATTCGGCAGTTCCGGCGTCGGATGCTCCTCGTCCGGATGCTGACTCGACTCCATATCCACAGTTTCCAACTCCAGGTTTGATTCCAACGCATTTTTTAAATGCAATGTATGGAGTATTTGCTAAGGCAGCCTTCCCTTCCGGAGCACCTTCTGGTCCCGTGGGTCCGCTGGCCTTCAACTTGGGCGTGCCTCAGCACTATGCCCAGGCACCCTTCGTGCCTTTCATGCCGACGGTGCCGTCATGGCAGTTTCCGGCACCGAGAATTTCGACGCCGTATATGGAGTCATCGGCGCCGTCTGATGGACCTTCACCTCGGCCTCGTACGGTGCCGATTCCACCTTCGGATCCTCCTTTGACGCCGGCTCCGGGGCTGTCGGCGCCGCGTGTGGTGCCGCCGACGCCGCAACCAAGGGTTCGTTCAAGGAGAGAGGCACAAAGACTGTTGGAGGAGGAACAGTTTCTGAGAGAGGAGGGTGAGATAGATGAGTCTGTGGATGAATTCGAAGGAATTCAAGAGGCAAGTGGACTGGACACTTCCCCTGAGTGGGATCTTTCTTCGTCAAGGGCTTCTCCACCTCAAGAGGTAGCTCCTTATCATACTGTCATAAGAAAGGCTGCAGACCTTTTAGACTTACAATTACCTACTGCTGAGTATAAGCCTAATTTGCTCACTGAAGTTTTGCATTCGCCTTCTTCGATAGTTGAGCCCTTGTCGCCCTTTAATGATGCTTTAACTGAGCCCATCATGGATGTGTGGCATAAACCTCTCTCTTCTCCTGCTGTGTCTAGATCTGTGGCAAGAAGATATAGAGCGGCTCCAGGGGACCCTCTTTTTCTTTCTTCTCATCCGTCTCCAGAAAGTTTGGTGGTACAGGCGTCCTGCTCTAAACAGTCTTCAGGCGCTTTTCCTCAGGCTCCTGCCGACAGGGACTCTACGGAGCTAGAGCAGTCGGCTAAAAAGGTCTTTTCTTCATCTAGTATGGCGCTTAAATCTACCAATGCTACCTGTTTGTTGGGCCGTTATATACATGCTTTGATGGATTCGGCGAAGCAATTGGCACCCAAGTTGCCTGATGAAGAGCGAGGAAGTTTTATGGAGGTTCTGACAGATGCTCAGGCTGCTGCTCGGCAGGTTATTCAATCTAGCCTGGATACGGCTGATTCGGTGGCCAGAGTTATGGGTTCCTCCATAGTTGCCAGGAGACAAGCTTGGCTTGGGTCCTCTGGATTTTCCCAGGATGTTCAGGCTACCCTTCTGGATTTGCCCTTTGATGGTTCAAGGCTTTTCGGGGAGAAGGCTGATTCTGCTCTTCAAAGGTTTAAAGATAGCAGAGCCACGGTGAAGTCCTTGGGATTGCAAACCCCTTCAAGGGGGTTTGGTTATAAAAAGTATTGTGGTTTTGGAAGGTCTTCCTTTCGTGGCTTGCGACAACCTCGGCAGCAGCAGCAGCAAAATCCGCTCTATAAGTCTTATAGAGGAAAAACCAGGGGTCGCCAACGTGGTTCTGCCCCCAATCTCTCCTCCTCCTCTTCTACCTCCCCTTATCCCCCTGGTAACGCAGGAAAGCAGCCCTTGATCCCCCATCCTGGATCATGTGGGTCCTGTAGGGGGTTGTCTCACTTTCTACAGGGTTGGAAATGGGTCACGTCAGACCTTTGGGTTTTAAACCTTGTAGAGAATGGGTACGCCCTTCCCTTTCGGGAATTTCCTCCTCCTAACCCTCCTTGCCAAGGTTTTTGTTCGGAGGACCATTTGCTCCTTCTACAGAAGGAGGTCCTTGCTTTACTTCAAAAAGGTGCGATAGAGGTGGTCCCGGAGCAGGAAAGGGGTCAGGGATGCTACTCCCGGTATTTCCTGATCCCGAAGAAGGATGGCAGATTGCGTCCGATGCTGGACCTCAGGGTCTTGAATTTTTACCTGAAGCAGGAGAAATTCAAGATGCTAACGCTTGCTCAGGTTCTTCTGGCGCTGCAACCGGAAGACTGGATGGTGTCGATCGATTTACAGGATGCGTATTTTCACATCCCCATCCTGAAGTCGCACAGGAAGTATCTCCGTTTCACGGTAGGCTCGCAGTACTGTCAGTTTGCGGTCCTCCCGTTTGGTCTTACTACTGCACCTCAAGTCTTCACAAAGGGGATGACAGTAATGGCAGCTCATCTCAGGAGGTCGGGGATCCCAGTTTTCCCTTACCTGGACGACTGGCTGCTCAAAGCGAAGTCGCCGGAGATGGTTCTTCATCATCTGCAGGAAACAACTCGGCTGTTGTTCAACTTGGGTTTTTCAATAAATGTGCCCAAATCCCACCTGGTGCCCTCTCAGCGCAGCCTGTTCATAGGGGCAGTACTGGATACTACTGTGTGTCGAGCTTTTCCTCCTCCACAAAGAATTATCGACATTCAGCAGATGATTCCCTTGTTTCACAGTGGAGCGGTTGTCCCGGTCCTGAAGGTCCTTCGCCTGCTCGGTCTGTTCGCTTCCTGCATACTGTTGGTCAGTCATGTACGCTGGCACATGAGGGCACTCCAGTGGTGCCTCCGCAGGCAGTGGTTTCAACACAACGGAGATCTCAGGGAGTCAGTCAGAATCTCCAGAGACGCTGCGGCGGAGTTGACTTGGTGGAGTGTGCAGGGCAACCTGTCTCAAGGAAAGCCCTTTCAACCACCTCCACCGGTGGCCACAGTGATCACGGATGCCTCCACTCTAGGGTGGGGTGCTCATCTGGGGGATCTGGCGGTCAAAGGTCTTTGGTCTCCAGAGGAAATGTTGCTTCACATCAACCTTCTGGAATTGCGGGCGATACGTTTGGCACTAAAGGCTTTCCTTCCTTCCCTTCGCGGTCAGTCAGTTCAGGTCCTGACGGACAACACTACCGCGATGTGGTACATCAACAAACAGGGAGGTGTAGGGTCGTTTCGTCTGTCGAGAGGCTCTGCGACTCTGGTCCTGGGCTCAGGGCCATCAGATTTGTGTGTTTGCAAATCATCTAGCCGGAGTGCTGAATGTTCGTGCGGACAGTCTCAGTCGGCATTGCTCGGCCGATCACGAGTGGCGGCTTCATCCGGAGGTGGTCCATCGCATCTTCGAGATGTGGGGGTCCCCTCGGTTGGACCCATTTGCCACTCACGAGAACGCGCACTGCCCGTTTTTCTGCAGTCTCCAGTATCCGATGCAGGGAGCGTTGGGGTACGCGTTTCAGATGAATTGGAGTTCACGGCTCCTTTACGCGTTTCCTCCCATACCCTTGACTCCTCGGGTTCTGATGAAAATTCGCCAAGACCGGGCCCAAGTAATTTTGATCGCTCCGGATTGGCCAAGAAGGGTGTGGTACACAGATCTACTTCACCTCTCATCGCACCCTCCGCTCCGTCTCCCTCTCAGGGCAGACCTCCTCTCGCAGTCGCAGGGCAGGTTCTACACCCCCACCTCCAAAGCCTGCACCTTCATGCCTGGAGATTAAACGGGGCAAACTGAGTTCCTTCTCTCTCCCGCCGGATGTGGTGGATGTTATTTTATCGTCCAGGCGACACTCCACTAAGTCTATTTACTCCTATAAATGGTCTAGGTTTGTTAAATGGTGTGGAGAGAGATCCATTGATCCTTTAAAGGCCCACTTATCAGATGTTCTTCAGTTTGCACTTTTTCTGGCTCAGCAGGGTTGTGCTGTGGCCACTGTTAAGGGCTATTTGTCGGCTTTATCGGCATTTCTATGTTTGCCGGATCAGCCGTCTTTATTTAAGTCTCCCATTGTTTTGAGATTTATTAAGGGCCTTACCAATAGGTTTCCGCCTACTCCCTTTGTTATGCCTCAATGGGATTTAAATCTTGTTTTGACTTTCTTGATGGGTTCCCCGTTTGAACCCTTACATAGTTGTTCTTTGAGACTTTTGTCTTTTAAAACGGTCTTTCTTGTGGCTATTAGCTCAGCAAGTAGGGTGAGCGAGCTTCAGGCTCTTAGTTCAAAACCTCCATTTTTGACCATACATGCTGAAAGGATGCTCCTCAGGACCAGGGCTGCTTTTCTGCCTAAGGTGGTTACTCCCTTCCATCTAGGGCAGTCCATTACTCTTCCTGTGTTCTATCCTCCCCCTCACCCTTCCAAGGAGGAGGAGAGACTTTACCGCCTGGATCCTAAAAGAGCGGTGAGCTTTTATTTGGACAGGACTAAAGACTTGCGGTTGGACGATCAGCTCTTTGTGGGCTACGTTGGACGCATGAAGGGCAAGGCGGTGCACAAGCGCACTCTATCCAGATGGATCATCTTGTGCATCAAGATCTGCTACGCCCTTGCTGGTAAGGAACCGCCTGAAGGTATTAGGGCTCATTCTACTAGAGCCAAGTCATCAACTTCTGCTCTGGCTAGAGGTGTTCCTGTAGTGGACATTTGTAAGGCAGCGACTTGGGCCTCCCTCCATACTTTCGCAAAGCATTATTGCTTGGACTCTGAAATGAGGAGCGAGGGTCACTTTGCGCGCTCTGTCCTGCAGGACTTTTTGGTATAGAAGGGTGGACACCCTCCTCCGGGAGTGGTACTGCTGTGGGAATCTATTCATAAGGTGAGGAATCCACAGGCAGATGTATCCATCAGAAGAACAAGTTACTTACCTTCGGTAACACTTTTTCTGGTGGATACAGTATCTGCCTGTGGATTCCTCACTGACCCACCCTCCTCCCCGATGTCCACCCGTGTATACCCTAAAGGTTATTTTGTTTGACATGTGTTTTACATTGTATCTTCTATCTATCTGGTACATTTATGGGAAATGCTTATATTCTTTGGCTTTCCTTTTGATTTACACTATGTGTATTTGTTTGAATATTGTGTACTGTGTATACTTGGAATCTGTTGTCGGTCCACGTGTTCGCCTCAGAGGCACGGAAAAAATGGGTGGAACTTACGTCATCACGCCGACGAGGCTCTCTTATGGCTCCAGTGATGTCACGAGGAGTCGCGAGCGGAGCCGTGGTATTATGACGACCTCGTCGGCGTGGAGAGCTAGGAAAAAGTTTCTGCGGAATGCTGGCGCATGGGATATTCATAAGGTGAGGAATCCACAGGCAGATACTGTATCCACCAGAAAAAGCGTTACCGAAGGTAAGTAACTTGTTCTTTTGGTGCATCTGGGGCCAGTAAAAGTGGTTAACAAGCCTTTCCCAAGTCTTGGTTTGGCCTAGATGTCCAGCTAAGGGAATGTCATGAGCTAAAGTTAGGAGAAACTCCCTGTACTTCTGAGGCGCTACCACTCTCCTAGTGGCTCCAGGTTTGGGGTCTCTGGCCTCAGTGTACAGTAGTCCCTCTTCCCAATAAACTCGGTGGGTACCACTGACATCTCCTTTTTCCTGGGTAGCAGCTTGCTTCCTCAGGCGTTCAAGAGTTGGACAGTCCTGCTGTCCAAGGTACAGCTCTTCCCTAGAGGGTCCCCCTGGGCCTAAGAGTCCCACCTGGTAAGGGTCAAGCTCCATGGGCTCAGTTCCCTCTGGGGTGTCCAAGTCCTCTCCCTGAGGAGAGGGGTCCTGTTTTCTTTGCTGAACAGAAGCTGGTTCCCCAGTCTTCTTACCTTTTCTCTTGGAAGGTTGGGCCATACTTTCAGGCCCCAACATTTCTTTTTCACCCTGTCTCTTGTTCTGTGCTCTTGTTTTTACACACACCAATTCAGGGGTATCCAGCATTGCTGCATGGGTTTTTAGTTCAACCAAGCAGACATGCAGCTGGTAGCTTTGGAGAGACCACTACCTGTTTTAGGCCAGTAAACCCCCCCCCCCCCCAGTCTAATGTCACCATAGCCATTGCATGGTTAGTGGTAACACTGTCAGCATTGGTGACTGGGTAAGTTTTCCCAATCAAGTATTGCTCAGGGGAAACCAGTGTGTCTCTCACTATAGTGACACTGGCACCTTTATCCTTCAGAGCTTCTATCCTAGTTCCATTAATGCAGGGATATTGTAGGTATTTTTTTAAGTTGGGTGGCCACACAGCTACAGTGGCAAACTCAACTTCCCCTTCTGAAATTAGAACTGCTTCAGTGTGCAACCTGTTTTGCTCTTGGAACACTGCTGATCCCAACTGGAGACTAGCTACCCCAGGAGTAGCTATGGAAGGACTATGGGCCTTCTTGGTTGGGCAAGCTGCATCTCCAGTTAAGTGTCCCAACTTCTTACAGTTGTTACATCAGGCCTTTGAGGGATCAAAGTTCTTTACCCTGTATGGATTATTGGTCTGGGAAGGTTTTTGGGTCCCACCCCCCTATGCAGGTTTTTGGGGCCCTTTAGAAGACTCAGGCTTTTTATCTTGGGGATTCTCACCACCTTTCCCCTGGGGAGGTTTTGTGACCCCTTTCTTTTGGTCACCCCCAGTGGTTGTTTTAGTCACCCTTTTCTTGACCCAGTGGTCTGCCTTCTTTCTCAATTCTTGGGGAGAAATTTGACCTAGGTCTACCAAATGCTCATGTAACTTTTCATTAGTGCAATTACTTAAAATATGTTCTTTTTTATAAACAGATTGTAAAGTCCATTGAAATCATGCACATTGTGTCCAGTTAACCAACCATCTAGTGTTTTAACTGAGTAGTCTACAAAGTCAATCCAGGATTGGTTTTGGGTCTTGTGAGCCCCCCTGAATCTAATTCTATATTCCTCAGTTGTGAGTCCAAATCCCTCAATCAGAGTTCTCTTCATGAGGTCATAGGACCCAGCATCTGCCCCAGAAAGGGTCAGGAGTCTGTCTCTGCAGTTATCAAAGAACAGTTCCCAAAGGAGTGCTCCCCAGTGTGACTTCTTCACTTTTCTCATTTCACAAGCCCTCTCTAAGGCTGTGAACCATTTTGTGATATCATCACTCTCTTCATATTTAGGGAGAATCCCTTTGGGGATTTTAGGATCATAAGATTGCTCTCTATCCTTATTTAGTATATTGCTGCCACCTTTGATGGGAGCCAAGCCCATCTCTGCTCTTTCTTTCTCTAGAGCCAGCAACCTGGTCTCTAGATCCAGTCTTTTGGTCAGCCTTACTAAAAGGCTGTCCTCCTCATTGAGGCTGTCCTCAATGTCCTCATTGGTATCTGATCCACCTGTGTGAGATCTAGGTACTGAGGGGTTGATTCTTGGAGTCTGGGCCACTGGGGCCCTTTTCTCCCTAAGCAGTGGAGGGGGTTGATCTACCTGGTCATCCTCTTCCACTCCTTCTCCATCTGACTGGTCATCACCATTTTCAGATGAGTGGTCCTTAGCATACCCAGCCAACAGCTCCTGGAGCTTTTATTTGGTGGGATGGGGACCCATGGCTATGTTTTTGATTTTACATAGAGACCTTACTTCCTTGAAAGACAAATGAAGGTAAGGAGTGAGGTCGACCTCCTCAACCATATTCTCTATGTTGTTGTGGTTATTCTCACTAGTAGCTGGGTTCTTGTTTTAAGACATGTTAAAAAAACTTCTAACCCCTCTACCCTTGACTAAAGTGACTTTTAGTTTTTTCTAAAATTCTAAAGGGACTTAGCAAGGCCCTAACAAGACTTTTAGCAATTTTGCAAAAAATGCCAATTTGAAAAATCAGAATTCTAAAGACAATTTAAGAGTTCTGTCGTGTGATCAGGTGGTAACCAAGTAGTCCAACAAATGCAAAGTTGTATATCCCACCGCTGATCCACCAATGTAGGAAGCTGGCTCTGTATATACTATACCAAAGTGAGGTATAGTGTGCACAGAGTCCAGTGGAACCCCAAAGGTAGGCAGAGGCAAAGTTAGATAGAACCTTACTCTCAATTTGTGGTAGTGTGGTCGAGCAGTAAGGCAGTATCAGAGGACAATGTTAAGCATTTGTTTTACACACTCAGTCAGCAAATGAATTCACACACCTAAAGACTGAACTTCAGACCAATTGTTTTAGTTATTTTATTTCTAGAACCAAGCAAGCCTGGCACAGGTAAGCAATAAATACTTTACAGTAGTAAATGCGGATTGTAAAACAGTTCAATTGCAATTGTAAATGTACTATGGTTTGACTTGCAGTATTGTTTCAGCGAAATGCAATCACTTGTAAATACAGTACATAGACTTCAATGAGATTTTCAGTAAAATAGCAGGTACGCTACTGTTCGAGGCATATGAGCTGTAGATCTTATACTTGTGCATAGATCGCCATCTGGTGTTGGGCTCGGATGTTTGCACTTTGTTTTTGTCTTGGAAGAAGTCTTTGTAGTCACGAGGTAGGTGACTCCTCCTTAGGACGATAGTGCGCATGGGCATCGACTCCATCTCCAGATTGTTTTTTTCCGCCATCGGGTTCGGATGTGATTTGCTGCGCTCCGGGTCGATATCGGTTTCGAATCTCCCTTCGACGCACAATCCCTCTCCACTCGACGGTATTGTCTCGATCGCGTTTCCCTTTCGACGCGCATCTTAAAACAAACTCCTCGATCTTCGACGCGGGCTGGTGGGCCTACCCGTGCCGACCACGCCTGCAGTCAATGGAAAGGACTCCTTTCAAAAAATACACTGGGTGTGGTGCTAAGTTCCCACACACGGACTTTCACGAGGTTTGTAATCTCTGCCTCACCCCGGAGCACGAAGACAAAAACTGCAAGGCCTGTGCATCGTTCAGGTCGAAGAAAACCATCCGTGATCGTCGGGCTCGACGTCACGAAATGTCTCGCGGAAGCAGCTCGATTCCGGACATCTTTGGAGCAGATCCCAATGTCCAGCCAGAACAACAAGGTGATGAAGACATCTCCGAGGCCGACGACTCCGACGTCGAAGAGGAGACAGTCACCCCGGCTCAGCGGTCCGTGAGTACCGAAACCCCTCTCCCAAAAAACAAACCTATGGCTCCGGTAACACCCTCGCCCTCGGGCTCAGGTGGACACCGGCAACATGTCTCAGACGTCCCGCCCTCGGGCCTGGCTATGAAACCTAAACATAAGCCTTCCGGCTCGGGCTCGAGCCAACCCCATTCCGGTGCCGAAAAGTCACCTTCGGCACCGAAGCACCAGACCAAAGGCGTGCCACGCACTTCTTCGTCGACGCCAAAGACAACCTCAACACCGAAGCCCTCGGCGTCGAAACACACCATAGACAAGCATTCGGAACCCAAAAAATCGTCGGAGCCGAAAAACGTCTCAGAGCCACAAAAATCTAAGGAGTCCAAGACCCCACAGAAAGCCTCAGACAGGAGGTGCAATCTGCTATCCTAAATCAGCCCTTTGATCAAGAGCATCTTTTCGGGCCCTCAGTTGACACATCTTTGGAAAAAATGAAAAAAGATACGGAAACTGCTAAGTCTATGGGGGCCTTACAATTCCCTTCCCCTAGAGGCTCTTTTCGCCGCTCCTTCTACAGAGCCGGCTCCAAAACCATTGGCTCAGAACATCCCTCTTTCTCCTATAAGAGCCCCACTCAAACGTCCTCCAAAGGATACTTTCGCTGAGGCTACAGAGGCAACAATGGTAAAAGAAGAGGTCGCGGCAGCAATAACCGCACCGCCCCTACCACCAAACAGTGACTTCCCTGCACTTCCCCCCGATCATCCCACTCCTGTCGGGGGACGTCTATCACAGTTCCTACCTGTCTGCCATTCAATCACAACAGACAAGTGGGTAAGACAAATTATCCAGTATGGTTACTGCCTGGAACTCCTCTCTACCCCCCCAAACATTCCTCCCAGACAACGTATAATGTCCTCTGAACATCTAACACTTCTCAAACAAGAGGTTCTCTCCCTATTACAAAAACATGCAATAGAACCAGTCCCCTTGCCTCACCAAGGCACAGGAGTTTACTCCCTCTATTTCCTAATTTCAAAAAAGGACGGCTCTCTCAGGCCCATATTGGACCTCAGACCACTAAACCTGTACATTCAGTCGGATCACTTCCACATGGTCACTCTCCAACAGGTGCTCCCACTACTTCAACAGGGCGACTTTCTCTCCACTCTGGATTTAAAGGACGCCTACTTTCATATTCCCATTCACCCCGCTCACAGGAAATATCTCAGGTTTGTGGTAGATAATCAACACTACCAATTCAAGGTCCTCCCATTCGGGGTCACTACAGCACCCAGAGTCTTCACCAAGTGCCTCGCAGTAGTTGCAGCCCACTTAAGAAGACAGCACATTCATGTCTTCCCTTATCTGGACGACTGGCTCATAAAAGCCAAGTCACACAGCAGCTGTGTGCAACACACACACAAAACAATCCAACTGCTGCACGACTTGGGATTCACGGTGAACCTCACCAAATCCCACCTCCAACCATCCACCATACACCAGTATCTAGGGGCTACAATAGACACTTCAAAAGCTCTAGCATACCCCAACCCAGTCAGGATAAGTGCCATACAGGCTCTAATACAAAAATTTCAGCCTCAACACTCACTACCAGCGCGAGTGTTCATGCAGCTAATTGGGATGATGGCCTCTTGCATTCTCATCGTCCCTTATGCAAGACTCCAAATGCATCCCTTACAGGAGTGTTTGGCACATCAGTGGAACCAGCCCCAAGGTCAGCTAACAGATCTGGTGTTGGTAGACGACCGCACCCATCGCTCTCTGCAGTGGTGGAACACACAAAACCTTTCCAAAGGGCGGCCGTTCCTCGACCCGGTTCCACAGATAGTGCTAACAGCAGACACATCGCTCACCGGTTGGGGAGCTCATCTTCAAACCCATACCATTCAGGGCATATGGACCCCTCAACAAAAACAATTCCACATAAATTACCTGAAATTGTTGGCAGTCTTCCTAGCGTTAAAATCTTTTCAACTCCACCTCGTAAGCAAAGCTGTTCTAGTCCATACAGACAACATAACAGCAATGTATTACATACAAAAACAGGGGGGGGACACACTCTCTCCAGCTTTCACACCTAGCTCAAAGCATATGGAGATGGGCCATTCCTGAAAACCTAGATCTCCTTGCAGAACACCTCCCAGGAGTACACAATCGAATTGCGGATCTACTCAGTCGCCAAACACAGCAGATCCATGAATGGGAACTTCATCCTCAAGTTCTGCTTCCATTCTTTCAAATGTGGGGCCACCCAGAAATAGACCTGTTCGCCACACACCAAAACGCAAAATGCCCAAGCTTCGTATCCAGGTATCCACACCCATTGTCCAAAGGCAATGCGCTATGGATGAACTGGACAGGCAAATTTGCTTACGCTTTTCCGCCTCTCCCACTCATTCCGCTAGTGGTTCGGAAACTCAAACAGCATTACCTCACACTGATCCTCATTGCTCCAACATGGGCCCGACAGCCATGGTTCACAACCCTCCTGGAACTATCAGTAGTTCCTCATCAAAAGCTACACCTCTCACCCAAGCTTCTCACTCAGAACCATGGAGAGATAAGGCATCCAGATCCCAGTCAACTCAACCTTGCGATCTGACACCTGAAGTCTTAGAGTTTGGCTACCTTAATCTCCCGCCAGACTGCATGAACATCATTAAAGAGGCTAGACATTCTACCACAAGAGCTTGCTATGCCGCAAAGTGGAAAAGATTTGTAATTCACTGTACAAATAACAAAATCAACCCACTAGACGCTTCTATTCAAGACATCATCTGTTACCTTTTGCATCTACAACAATGTAACCTAGCGTATACATCCATTAGACTACATCTTGCGGCAATAGCAGCCTATCTCCAAAACAGACAACACTTGTCTCTGTTTAGGATACCAGCTAACAAGGCATTTTATGGAAGGACTTTAAAGAATAATTCCACCTAGAGTTCCACCCTCTCCAGTATGGAACATAAATGTGGTACTTACCAGGCTCATGGGTCCCCCATTTGAACCTATGCATAAATGCGAATTGCAATTTCTCTCCTGGAAAGTAGCTTTCCTAGTTGCAATCACCTCTCTCAGAAGAGTCAGTGAACTCCAGGCATTAACCATACAAGAACAATTTCTCCAAATCCATTATAACAAAGTGGTTCTTAGGACTAACCCAAAATTTCTACCTAAAGTCGTCTCTGCTTTCCACCTTAACCAGTCTGTAGAACTCCCAGTGTTTTTCCCTCTACCAGACTCAGTAGCAGAACGGGCTCTTCACACGCTAGACGTAAAAAGAGCGATAATTTACTACATTGAAAGAACGAAATCCTTTAGAAAGACTAAACAACTTTTTGTGGCTTTCTCCCCACCTCTTAAAGGCAATCCTATCTCAAAAACAGGGATTGCAAGGTGGATTGTTAAATGCATCCAAATATGCTATGCTAAAGCCAAACGCACCTTAACCATTCCCCCTAGGGCTCACTCCACACGTAAACTAGGGGCATCTATGGCATTCTTAGGGAACATTCCCCTAGATGACATCTGCAAAGCAGCAACTTGGTCTACACCACATACGTTCACAAAACACTATTGTGTAGACGTGCAAGCAAAACAACAAGCTAGTGTGGGCCAGACTGTATTAAGAACACTTTTTCAAACCACTGCAACAGATACAGGTAGCCACTGCTAACGAGGTAACTGCTATATAGTCTATGCACAAGTATACGTTCTACAGCTCATATGCCTCGAACGGAAAATGCTACTTACCAGTATGCATCTGTTCTTGGCATGTAGAGCTGTAGATTCGTATACGCCCACCCGCCTCCCCGGATACCTCTATCTGTTCCAGTACTATCTTACTTAGATACATTACACATGGACATCCTTTTCTACTAACGCCATCATAGCCCTCCATGGCAAAACAATCTGGAGATGGAGTCGATGCCCATGCGCACTATCGTCCTAAGGAGGAGTCACCTACCTCGTGACTACAAAGACTTCTTCCAAGACAAAAACAAAGTGTAAACATCCGAGCCCAACACCAGATGGCGATCTATGCGCAAGTATACGAATCTTCAGCTCTACATGCCAAGAACAGATGCATACTGGTAAGTAGCATTTTCCTTTGGATTACTTTTCTTACTCAGTGCTGTATGCCTGGATGCAGCACTGGGGCATTTCCTGTAAACAGGTGATTAAAAGCGTTTTTCTTAAATCGTACAATTTTAAAGAATTTCTTTAGGTTTCAAAACTCCACACTTAGAAACTTTTTCAGGAAAAAGTGTCAATGTTATCCTATGTAGGAAAATATGGTTATCGGTTTTTAGGTAAGTAATCGGTCTGTGGCGTTGAGGTTCTGGGGGTAGACTCGGGGGTCCCCCAGGGTCGGTGATGCACTCTTGTTACACCCTCAGCGGCACTAGGGCGGCCGAGTGCAGAGTGTTGAGGCCCAATGTTATCCAATGGGGGATAGGGGGCCTCCGGTTGGTGGCTGCTGGCGAGCAGGCCACTGGGTTGTGGGAGCAAAGCTCCTGGACTTTAGCTCAGGGCAAATGGGGAAACAAATTAGCACCAAAGGTGCACCCTCAGCGGCACTAGGGCGGCCGGGTGCAGGGTGCTGTTTCGAGGTCGGATGCCCTGTTGTTTCCAATGGAGAACCTCCAGTTTGCAAAAGCATTGCAGTCAGGGAGACGAAGGACTTCTGGGTGCGACCACCACTTCGAGAGGTAAGTTGGGAAGTTAGGGGTTGGCTAGGCACCGTTGGTTTGGGCACACAAGGCCGTGGGGCGTCGGGTGCAGGGGTGCCTTTCGGGGTCGGATCTCCTTACCAGCTCCTGGTCGCGGTTAGGGGGGCCTTCTGGATTTAGGCTGCAGGCGTCGGCTGGAGGCTTGAGGCAGGTCAGGGGTCGCCGGATCTCGGTTCAGGATCGCCGGGGTGACCTCCTCGTGGTGTTTGCTCACTCGAGCTCGGGCCGTGGATGGCGGGTGCAGAGTGGGGCGGATCCGCGGTGTCCGGCCAGAGCCAGAGGTTGCAGTTGAACAAATCCGGTGTTCACAGGAGAAGCAGTCTTTGGAAGTGAAGGCAGGCAGGTCCTCCGGGGTATTTGAGGTTGCTGGCTGCAGGACACACCAGGATTTTGCAGGAGCAGGTTCGAGGGGAGACAGGCCGGTAGGGCTGGGGCCAAGTCAGTGGGCGTCTTCCTCTTGTTAGCTGCTGCACGGCTGTTCGGTCCTTCTTCTTCTTTTCTTCTTGTTGCTTGTCTGGATCTGAGGAAGCAAGGTTCAGGGGTGCCCCTAAATACTAGATTTAGGGGTGTTACAGGTAGGTAGAGGTCAGGGACCAATAGGTCCCTTCCCTGGGGTGGGTACACCCCCTATTGTGCCACCCTCCAGTGGGAGGGGGGCAGGAGCCTGTCCCTGGTTGGCTGGGTCCCCCCATCTTCAAGATGGCGGGGACTGAGAGTTGTGCTTCGCCTCGCCTCCCCCACGTGAGGGGTGGAGTTGGCAGAGGTGGGCACACCTCCCTTCCTCCCTTGTTTTTCTGCCGGTTCTCCCGCCCAAAGTGGGGGTCAGAACCAGTAGGGACCAGTTGCTGAGTACAGCAAGTGGCCTGGGGAAGCTCACAAAGGCGGCAAGCCGTTGAAGCTTCCCCTTTGTGAACCCTGCCCATCCTGGGGGAGGAGGCTTGGCACCTTGTCCCAGGATGTGCATTGTTTCAGGCCCCAGAGAGCAGCAGGCTCTCGACCCAGGGGTCCAGAAACATGTCTGGTGGTGGCAGCTGAAGCAGCCACTCAGCCTGGACAGTAGAGGTGGGTTAGGTTTCAGGGGGCATCTTCTAAGATGCCCTGTGTGTGCATTTTACATTAAATCCCACACTGGCATCAGTGTGGGTTTAATGTGCTGAGAAGTTTCATATCAAACTTCTCAGTTTTCAGTGTAGCCGTTATGGTGCTGTGGAGTTCGTAATGACAAACTCCCAGCACCATATACTCTTAATGGCAGCACTGCACTTACAATGTCTAAGAATGGACTTAGACACTGTAGGGGTACAGGGCTCATGCACCTGTACCCTCACCACTGGTATAGTGCACCCAGCTAGAGGGGTGACTGATCTATGCCAGGGCAGTGGGTTGTAGGCATGGCACACAGGGATGTGTGCCATGTCGACTCTTCACTTTGTTCTGCACCAAAACACGCAGCCTGCAAAGGCAGTGTGTGAGTGTAGTGGTACATGACCTCTAAGGGTGGCACAATAAGTGCTGCAGCCCTTAGGGGCCTTCTCTGGTCACAGTGCCCTGGGTACCTGTGGTACCATTTACCAGGGGCTGACCTGTGGCCAGAGATGCTAATTGGGTTTTGGCTTCAATGCAGTTTTAGGGAAATAACATAGGCCCCGGGCACACTCAGTCAAAGTACATCAGCAATTCAGCAAAAAGAGGGGGCAACCATGCAGAAAGAGGGCACTTTCTCACAATGTTTAAAATCAGCCCTTGATGCTGCTGAAACGTCTAGCAGGCAAATGATGATTGGCATAACGGAAAGTAGGAACGCATGGCTTAGAATCTCAGGCTTCAAGCCAGAAGTGCAAAGCAACATCATTAATTCGC
The DNA here is from genome assembly GCA_963921515.1 of Calotriton arnoldi. NCBI lineage: Eukaryota > Metazoa > Chordata > Amphibia > Caudata > Salamandridae > Calotriton > Calotriton arnoldi. The sequence goes on along the minus strand of CAWUFW010006675.1, from coordinate 451,530 downwards.
CATACAATGGAGAACAATTGTTTGGAACAGAGGTTAATGAAAAGCTAAATCAACTAAAAAAAGGACAACGAAACCGCAAGATCCATGGGGGTTTTGCAGTTCAGAGGCATGCGTAGAGGCACACCATCATGAAGGCTGGCAGGAAGAGGTACACACCAACCTACTACCTCACATCAAGGTTACCAACAGCCATATCAAGCTGGAAACCAGGGCGCACAACAGGGACAGCAACAAAGCTGGCAATATCAAGGAAGAGGATCCTTTCGAGGGCGTCCCCGTGGCAGACTGCCACAAAGAGGTGGATGGGGCCCGCAAAAGGAGGAGTCCAGACTTCTGTCCTCTAGGAAGGAAGAAAGCAACTCCAGTGCGGGCCGCCTATTCCAAGGTCGTGCAGCCTGTCCAGGAGCCTAATGTGGGGAACAGTATCAAAGGCCGCTGACAGGTCTAATAAAATCAGAATGGCTTTACCCCCGTGATCCAGCTTCTCCTTAATATGTTCCGAGACCTCTAGCAGAGCGGTCTCCGTACTATAGTTGGCTCTGAACCCCGATTGGCTAATGTGCAGGAAATTATTATTTTCAGCGTAATCCGAGATAACTGAATTGACATATTCAGTACCTTTGAGAAAAACGGCAATAGCGAAATGGGCCTGTAGTTTGCTGACACTTTGGGGTCAGCAGAGGGCTTCTTCAGCAGCTAGAGAATTTTAGCATGTTTCCAAATAGCGGGCATATGGCCGGCAGTTAAAGAGGAATTAAGTACCTTATTAGCCACAGGATTTAATACCGTGGCCACCGGTGCCAGTAATTTTGCTGGGCAGGGGTCGGCTGGGGATCCGGACTTAAGACTCTTGATGATATCAAGGGATATTTTAGGTTGTAACCCAGGAAACTGCAGAAGAGCAGGGATTTCTCTTGAGGGTGGTTCCACTGCCGGGGCTAAAGGGTCAGCATTTCCGTGATCCTCAAAAGACCCCCTTGAGAAGGAGTCCTGGATACTCATGATTTTTTCGTGAAAGAAAGTCGCTAGTTGGTTCGCGCATTCGGGAGAAAGAGGGAGAACCCTGGCAACAGACGACGGGGCAAAGAAAGCTTTTACGATTTTAAAGATCTCTTTGCCTTTATTGGTAGATGACTCAATTTTATTAGATAGCTTTTTTTGGCCTCGTGAACTTTTGTATAATGGGAATTCAAGGCCAGTTTGTACTCCAGTTTATCGTCCGGATTAAAGTTTTTTCGCCATTTCCTTTCTAGGCGTTTACAGGCGCTTTTGCTCATTCTCAGTAGCTCATTAAACCAGGATGCTGAAAGTCTGGCTTTCTTGGGAGTACGTGTAGTCATAGGAGCTAACTCGTGAGCGCTGTGCTGCACCCAGGCTTTAAGTTGAAGTGCATCTCTCTCAGGATTCCCTGATAACAGAGGAATGGAGACTTCCAGCGCCTCCCTTAAAGCTGATGGAGAGACTCGATGGAGGGGTCTTAGATTGCTTTCCATTTTATTGGGCTTTGGCTAAGTCCTTGGTCCTCTCAGTGACACCTCGCCCCCAGTCTGCCTTTCGTCACTTTCTGGGAAACGGAAGGAGCGTGCCGCCACATAAACCATATCCAAGCCCACCATCCTGCGTAGGCTTCCCAAGTTGTGCGAGTACATGGGTGCGGCGCTTTCTGACCCTGTGGAAATGGTAGACAGGTTGTCCGCCACCAATCCCCCCACGGCAGCTGCAGCCTCTAAGTCTTTTTAGTTTAGTTCTGCAAGACCATGGATGCCCAGTGGGAGGGAGAATCATCTCCTCCACTGGCAGGCTATAACATCAGACAAATTGATGTTGCAGGTCATTCGTAGAGGTTACTCCCTCCCTTTTCAACTCCCCCCTCCTACCCTCCCCTTCCAGCCATCTCAAGAATGGCTGGTGGATGATCATCTGATCTTGCTCTGAGAGGAAGTTACAGCTCTCCTGGCCAAGGGGGCTATAGAAAGGGTTCAATATCAGAAGTAGCTAGTGGTTGTTATTCCCGCTACTTTCTGATACCCAAAAAGAACAAGGGTCTTTGTCCTATTCTAGACCTCCGAACCGTCAATCTCTTCCTCCGAAAGGAGAAATTCAAGATGCTTACTTTGACTCATGTCTTATCTGCCCTAGAGCAAGGAGACTGGATGGTAGCATTGGATTTGCAGGATGCACATTTTCACATCCCCATCCTGCCTGCCCACAGGCGTTACCTGCGGTTCATAGTAGGCCACAAGCACTTTCAGCTAACCGTGCTACCCTTTGGCTTTACCAGAGCCCCTTGGGAGTTCACCAAGGTGATGGCGGTGGTCGTATCTCATCTGTACAGGTTAGGGGTTTCAGTCTACCTCGACGACTGGCTGTTGAAGGCGGCCTTGCCCAAGACTGTTGTCTCCCACCTCCAGACTACGGCAGACCTCCTGCATTCGCTGGGGTTCACTAGAAACGTGCCCAAGTCACATCTGACTTCTTCTCAGACTGTCCCTTTCCTGTGAGCTTTTCTAGACATAGTGCAGTTTCGGGCTTATCCTCACGAGCAGCGAGTCCAGGATATTGAGGTTATGATACTGATGTTTTAGGCTCTAGCCTGGATTTAGGTGAGAATGACTCTTGAGAGTTCTGGGCCTCATGGTCTCCTGGATCCTGCTGGTAAATCATGCCAGATGACATATGCGGGCTCTGCAGTGGGACCTAAAGTTCCAGTGGGTGCAGCATCAGGATAATCTCTCCGACTTAGTCCACATCTCAGAGGTAACTGTAAAACACCTGCAGTAGTGGATTTCGAACCATGATTGGCTCGAAGGCAAAGGCAGATTCCTCTCCCTGCCCTAACCAGACCTGACGGTAGTGACAGATTCATCACTCTTGAGATGGGCGGCCATGTGGGAGAGGTGGCGGCCATCTGGGAGAGGTGGCGGCCATCTGGGAGAGGTGGCGGTCAGAGGCCTCTGGTCTCAGGCGGAATCTGGACTCCATATCAACCTGCTGGAACTCTGGGCGATCCGAGTAGCATTGAAAGCATTTCTTCACTCTGTCAAGGGGAAGTTAGTGCGAGTGTTCACGGACAACACCGCCGCCTTGTGCTTCTGCAACAAACGGGGGTGGGGTGGGGTCGTGGACCCTTTGTCACGAGGCCCTGTGTCTCTGAACATAGCTGGAACAGCAGGGCATAACCCTTGTGGTTCAATACCTGGCAGGTTCTCTGAACGGCAGGGCGGGCGAACTCAGCGGTCGATGCCTAGCGGGTTACGAGTGGTGTCTCCATTCAGAGGTGGCACAAGGACTCTTTTAACAGTGGGGAGAGCCATGGTTAGATCTGTTCGCTTCCAAAGAGAATGCGCAATGTCAGCAGTATTGCGTGTTGGAGTTTCCGAGGCAGCTATCGCTCGGAGATGCTTTTTGTTGCAAGTGGAGCTCAAGCCTCCTGAATTCTTTTCTGCACATACCACTCCTGCCCAGAGTTCTCATGAAGATCAGGAACTACTGGGCCCAAGTCATCCTTGTAGCTCTGGACTGGGCACGGAGAGTGGTATCCAGAGCTTCTGAAGATGAGCATCGATCTTCCGATCAGGCTGCCCCTTTCAGTGGATCTTCTGTTGCAGCAGCAGGGGAGGGTCCTCCACTCGAGCCTGTCAACTCTCTGCCTCCATGCGTGTAGATTGAGCGTCGACAGTTGATAGCTTTTTTTTTTCTCAAAACTTTCTTTATTGAATTTTCAGAAAGAAATAACATTTAAGCATTCTCATTAGTATCTGTGCCAATAGTACACATGCATCGAATAAAAAGGCCAGTGAAAGGAACAGTTGCTATACATTGTCGGGTATCATCTACTTCTCCAGTATTGGGGTATCTTTCATAGATTCACATGCCTGAATCATTCCCCGTCGTCGGAGTGGGAGTCCCACGGTACATAAAAAAGCAATAATTATGCACATAATAACCATGATATATATATATATATATATATATATATAGTACCTAGAACCAGGAAGTGAAGTAGATAGAAACTACAGGGGAAGAAACTTCCACATTTATGACTTATCCAGGTCATTATAAATGGTCCAAACTGCAGCCAATCAGGCGACAGCACCCTCTAGAATGCTCTCCTCAGAGGCTGAGGCTCTCAGATTTTCTACCGCACGTCGTGTGAAGGGAGTCTCCCTGAGCTCTGCTCAGTATTTTTCCTATTCTTCACAATTTACTTCATTCAGAATGTCTTCTAAAAGATCTCTCTTTCGACCTTGTGAATCTTGTGGGAAGCTACGACTGTTCTCGGAAGATCCCTACAAGAAATGCATTTATTGCCTGTATCCTGATCACCAGGTGAGAGACTGTAAGATCTGTAGGACCTTCCCTCAAAAGACTCTCAGAGACAGAGAGGGACGTCTACTTCTGTGGCTACAGAAGGTTAAGGATCAAGATAACCCTTTATCTGATGTGGGGAGTATTGCCTCAGGCTCTACAGTGTCCTCTAGGAAGAGGGTTGCTGAGGAACTCTTATCTTCTTCTGGGGCTAAGGTGTCGAGAAAACAGCAGTCCTCTAAGGGTGCTGAAGTGCCTTCCTCCTCAAAAAAGGCTCCTCCACCTTCAAAGAGTAAGCCTCTTCATACTACCCCCCCCCCGAGACAAACTCCGAAGTCTCTGGCTTCAAAAAGGATTTCTGAGAAGAGTTTACCTCAGAATAAGGCACCGTCGTCGACGGCATCGACGACGACTCCGTCGACGATATGTACCGTCGGCGCTACAACGACGTCAACTGCCACCTTCTCGTCGCCGAGACCTCAGATGATCATGTCGTCGGCGTCATCACCGTCGACGCTGGTCTCGGTCTCCGTGAAGCCAATTTCGTCGACGACGGAAATTAGATCTATCGGCGACGCCCCGTCGACGACGACGAAGATTAGAAAACTCCCGTCGACGACAGCCTCGTCGACGACAGCCTCGTCGACGACAGCCTCGTCGACGACAGCCTCGTCGACGACCGCCTCGTCGACGAAGACTGCCTCGTCGTCGAAGACTGCCTCGTCGTCAAAAATTGCCTCGTCGTCTGCCTCGTCGTCGACAACTGCTTCATTGTCGGTGGTTTCATTCACACCGGCTCCGTCAACGACGACTCCGTCGACGGCTCCCTCGTCGACGCTACAATTATCTGCTTGTACAGAATTACAGGTCTGGTCAGCTGCCGCGGCAACGGCACCATCTACACCGTCTACGACACAGGTGCAATTACCACCACTAACGTCAGCATCTTCTTTGTTGCATAGACGGGGTTCTTCGTTGGAGATCCTTTCTCCACTGCATATTTCCCCTACTAAAGTACCTCTAGAATTACCTCAACAATTACTAGATTATGGGGAGGATGAGGACGAATCTGAGGACGATGACAGATTTCGCACTGCCAGGAGCCCATCAGAATTGTTCATCAAATATCAAGAAGATGATCAAGATGATGAACCTTCCCCAGAGACTGTTGCTCCAGCTCAAGATGCGATTCCATCGGCACAAATGCCTTTGGCTCTATTGAATAATCTTCAATTCATGTTGGATGATTATTATCGCCGTTTTCCTCCATCTGAATCGGCTTCATCTATTCCACCAACACCTGTACCTCAAACTTCTTTTTCTGCATTGAGGTCATCCAGACCACCGTCTCCGGTACCTTCTCATCATTCCGATGATGCTCACATCTCTGACAACGATAGGGAGGAAGGAGAGTTAGACGACAGATCGCTTCTTACGGAGTGGGATGATTACCAGTTACAAACTCCATCTCCTTCAACTCCAGCTCCCATCGATTCTCCTCCTGTTGACATCGGAGGATTTCATCTTCTGATGGAAAGGGCAACTCAAAGGTTTCTCCTACCTATGGAAACCAAAAAGGATGAGTGCTTCCTATACGATTTTAAAGATCAGACGAGGAGACAGGTACGGACCATCCCAATAATTGACTTCATCTGGCAAGAGGGATTGAAGGTCATGAAGGCTCCTGCCTCTATTCCTGCGGTCCTACCTCGCCTCGACAAAAAATACAAGGCGCCAGATAACACCCCGGCATGCCTCATAGGGCAACCGAAAGCCGATTCTGTTATTGCCCAGGCGGCACAACGGCGAGCTAGGAACCCATCTTCTCCGATCACAGCTCCTCCAGATAGGGATGGCAGACGGTTAGACACCATTGGAAAAAAGGTGTCCACCATGGCAGCAACAACAGTCCGTGCTGCTAATTCACTGGCCATTCTAGGCCGATACGACAGACAGATGTGGTCGGACATCTCTCCTTACATCGACATGTTGCCAGAACCATCCAAATCGGAAGCTTTAAAGATACTGCAAGAAGGAGAACGTATCTCTGCAGAGATCATAGATTCGGCCGTGGATGTCGCATCCACAGGTTTTAGTCAATTAGCAGGGGCCACAGTACTACGACGACAAGGCTGGCTCAAATCAACATCTTTCCGCCAGGAGGTTCAGGCAAAGATAATTGACATGCCGTTTGATGGTGAGTCTCTCTTTGGCCAGCATGTGGACGAGGCCCTTCAAGCCATCAAAAAGGATACCGAAACTGCAAGATCTCTGGGTACCCTCCAATTTCGGAAGCCGCCCTTTCGTGGAGCTAGGGGCCATGGCTCCTTTTCTAGTCGAGGAGGATATAACCAACAAAGGTCATATCAGTCCTTCCAAAACAATCAACGTTACCAACCTCAACGTCAAAAATCTTATGGACAAAGAAATACCTCCTATTCATAGAATAAGAGAAGGCCTTCCTATCGCGGACGCGACACTTTTAAGAAACAATGACAACCGCCACCTGCCACCTATTCTACCGCCTACCCCTTTAAAAGTTGGAGGGAGAATCTCCCAGTACTACTCGAACTGGTCCGATATAACATCAGACAAGTGGGTCCTGGACATTGTGGCCAGAGGCCATGTTCTAGAGTTCATAAAGATCCCTCCAAGCTCTCCTCCAAAAGGCCCACCGCCAGCTCATCTCAAAGAGCTTTTTTCCCAAATAAATTTGATGTTAAAAAGGGAGCGATCGAGAGAGTTCCTCAGTTGCAAAGAGGAACAGGGTTTTATTCAAGGTTCTTCCTGATCAAGAAAAATCGGGAGAATGGCGCCCCATTCTGGATCTCCGTTCCCTCAACAAATATTTAAAAAAGTTGTCCTTCCGGATGTTAACGCTTCAAGAAATACTTCATCTCCTTTCTGCGGGGGATCACATGGCTACTCTCGACCTCCAGGACGCATATTTCCATGTACTGATTCTTCCCAGACACAGGAAATATTTGCGGTTCAGAGTGGCTGGCAGGGACTTCCAGTTCAAGGTCCTTCCTTTCGGACTACGCTCCGCACCCCGTGAATTTACCAAGGTTCTAGCACCGGTGAGCGCACACCTACGTCTGGAAGGGATTCAAATCTTTCCGTATTTAGACGACTGCCTTATCAAGGCGAGTTCTTTTATGGTCGCAGACGCCCACATTCGCAGATGTTTGTCCCTCTTCCAATCTCTGGGACTTTCCATCAATCTCGACAAGTCTCATCTCGTTCCATCGCAAAGACAAACGTTTTTGGGAGCCACGTTAGACACTCAACTGACACAAGCATTCATCTCAAAAGAAAGGCAACAAAAGATTTGCAGCCTTGCACACCTATTGTGCTCAAAAAAGTACGCTTCAGTCCGACAGTTAAAATCATTTCTGGGGATGATTTCTTCATGCATTCCTTTACTTCCCAACTGTCGTCTCAAGATGAGACCACTACAAGAGGAGCACAGCCATCAATGGTTGCAGGTCTCAGGTTCCTTCAACGACCTCATTCGCATCACCTCCCGGATGAGAGAAGCCTTACTTTGGTGGACTCACAGAAAGAATGTAAAGAAAGGGTGCGCTTTCCTAGTAGAAGCTCCAAGTTTCACCATCACTACGGATGCATCCCTCGAAGGGTGGGGAGCACACCTTCAAGGGCTCACGGTCAGCGGCAAGTGGAACATCCAGCAACGAATGTGGCATATCAACCTTCTAGAATTGCTGGCCATCTTCCTAGCCCTAAAATCCTTTCACACCATCATTCTGGGGGCATCAGTATTAATTCGGACAGACAACACAACAAGTATGCACTACTTGAACAAACAAGGGGGAACAAGGTCTGCCCGACTCTCACAACAAGCCCAACAAATTTGGGACTGGGCGATACGACACAGGATCAGCTTGTCAGCGATACATGTTCCCGGAGTTTCCAATGTCTTGGCAGATTCCCTCAGCAGATCAACAGTATCCAATCACGAGTGGGAGTTACATCAACCAACGTTGGATCGAGTATTTCAGTTGTGGGGTCGTCCCGATCTAGACCTGTTTGCGACCAGTCAGAACCGCAAATGCCCATTCTTTGCAAGTTGGCTTCCCCACAAAGGGTCACGCGGGAATGCCTTTTCGATGAACTGGTCACAGATCTATGCCTACGCTTTTCCTCCGATACCGTTGGTTCCCAGGGTGCTCCGGAAGATGAAGAGGGAACCCTGTCGCCTAATCCTCATTGCTCCCAGGTGGCCTCGCCAGTTCTGGTTTACCGAACTCCTCCTTCTGTCGGAATGCGATCCCATTCAGTTTCAACCAATACCGAACCTTCTGTCCATCCAGAACGGACAGATCTGTCATCCGGACCCTCCATCTTTGAGATTAGCGGCCTGGCGCCTGAGCACTTTGAATTCGCTCATTTAGATATTCCTGCGGACTGCAAAGAAGTCTTAACCAATGCTCGAGCACCTTCCACTATTAAGACGTACAGGCTTAAATGGAGGAGGTTTTGCTTGTGGTGTCAAACTGCCGCCATTCATCCGATCCATGCAAAACCGGAGCAGATCCTACCATTCTTTTTACACTTGGCAAGATCAGGCCTGTCCCATTCGACTCTGAAGGTATTTCTAGCGGCTATTTCAAGATATCGGCAAGATGGTTCCAACTCTCTTTATTCAGCTAGGATCATTCAGCAATTCTTCAAAGGATTGTTTAGGATGTTTCCTCCTATCCGCCGCCCATCTCCATCCTGGCATCTGAACGTGGTGCTTGCACAACTTATGCGACACCCCTTTGAACCTATTCATAGAGTGGATTTGAAGTTTCTTTCCTGGAAGGTGTCTCTGCTGTTAGCATTAACATCGGCTAGGAGAGTCAGTGACATTCAAGCCTTCACTATTAATCCGCCTTTTCTTCAATTCACTTCAAACTCGGTAGTGCTACGTACTAATCCCAGTTTTATGCCTAAAGTACCTTCAGACTTCCATCTCAACGAACCAATAATTTTAAAGACTTTCTTCCCTAAACCTCAATCAACTGCAGAAAGAACTTTACATACGCTTGACATCAGAAGATGTCTCAAATTCTATTTACAAAGGACTTCTTCCATCCGTAAATCTGACCAGTTATTTGTGGCCTATGGGAAAATACGCCAGGGTCAACCAATATCCAAACAGACCATAGCTCGTTGGATTTCTGCTGCAATTTGTCTCTGCCATCAACAAGCAGGAAGATCATTACAAGCAAGGCCAAGAGCACACTCTACTAGAGCAATGTCTTCGTCTACTGCCTTGTTTGCTGGTGTGCCTCTCCATCAAATCTGCAGAGCTGCAACATGGTCCAGCACGCACACCTTTACCAAGCACTACTGTTTGGAAGCTGCCAGTAATGCAGACACATCGGTGGGACAAGCGGTTCTCCGTAATCTTTTTAGATAAGGTGAGCCTCTGTTCTACCCTCCTCCTTTTCTTTTACTGCTTTCTTAGACTGATGTTACCTATGTTTAACATTGCTAGACATATATGTATATATAGTTGGCTATATATATATATTTATTTATTCACATTTATATATGTTCATATTTGCATACTTTGGAACTTATAGGTATGCCATTGCATGAGGTTTCTTGTACATAGAACAATGTTACAAGTGCAATTTAACAGGCATTTTATGGATGTACTGCTTTGTACTCTGATTCAGGCATGTGAATCTATGAAAGATACCCCAATACTGAAGAAGAACAATAGTTACTTACCTGTAATCTGTGGTTCTCCAGTATTGGTACCTTTCATAGATTCACATGCAACCCACCCACCTCCCCTCAGAGGCTCGTTATACTTTCTTGTCACTTGGTACACTCTTGTGCGAGAAAATCTGAGAGCCTCAGCCTCTGAGGAGAGCATTCTAGAGGGTGCTGTCGCCTGATTGGCTGCAGTTTGGACCATTTATAATGACCTGGATAAGTCATAAATGTGGAAGTTTCTTCCCCTGTAGTTTCTATCTACTTCACTTCCTGGTTCTAGGTACTATATATATATTATGGTTATTATGTGCATAATTATTGATTTTTTATGTACCGTGGGACTCCCACTCCGACGACGGGGAATGATTCAGGCATGTGAATCTATGAAAGATACCAATACTGGAGAACCACAGATTACAGGTAAGTAACTATTGTTCATATTTCACATTTTCTAACAGGGTGTCGCACAGAGTTCGTATTAGTTTCACCTATGACCCCCACCACTCCCTCCCCCTCCGAAAAGAGAAAGGAACAAAAAAGAGAAAATAGAGTAGAAAAAGAAGGGAAAAAAGGAAAAAAACCTAACTGAGAGAAAGCCTTTAACATTGTCAAGTACTTGTTCTTGGTCGTACAGAGCATTACACAGGTAGATTAAAGGATTGAATCCCATCTGCGCTTGTATCCAGTCGACATTGGATCGCTTCATGTCAATTCTTTGAGTGTTATCAATATTGGAACAGGTGGAGGGCTCGTGTTCGCGTTGGGCAGGCATATAGTGGCAGTCCCTGAGACAAATGGACCAGTGGGCCCCATGTGTATTTAAAATTTTTAAAAGTGTCCGTCATTATATCTACCATGCGTTCCATGGTTAAGGCCTGCCACAGACTAGCGTGCCATTGTGTTGCAGAAGGGGCCTCAGGCTTTTTCCACGCTCCTGCCACTGCCATCTTTGCCGCCCCTAGACAAAGCCATAAAATTGATTTGTTTGGTATTTTAGGGAGTCATCCCGCAACCCCAGAAGTAATTAGCCCGGGTCACTCGGTACTGGGTATCTTAAAATCTCTTTGATTTCGGCCCAGACTGGTTTTATCGAGGTGCAGTCCCACCATATGTGTAGGAAATCACCAAGCATACCGCAGCCCCTCCAGAACATTTCGGATGTTGTAGGAAAGATTTTTTTAAGTTTAGTCGGGTATACGTACCAATCATAGAGCACTTTGTAATGGGCCTCTGATTCCCATGGAATGGTTGAATTTGAGGATGTCCCTCCATAACCTATCCCACCGTGTCTTTGGTATAGCTTTCCCTAGCGTCTGCTCCCAGAAGGAGGTGTGTCTTGGGCGAGGATGCTCGATGGTCGAAAGCAGGAGGGAGTATAGGAATAAATAGTGCCCTTTGTTTTATTACCTCCTCTCACAAAGTGCTCAATTGAAGTAAGTTCTCTAGTTGCTGCTTCTCTAATTTCTGCCCCTAGCACCCAATGTCGGAGTTGTGTGTGGTGGTAGTGTTCCGATGGGGGAAGTTTGAAGTCCCTCTGGCAGTGCTCAAATGTCAGGATGTCCCAGTTGTGGAAGTGGTCAGAGACCCTTAAACAACCTCCCTCCTTCCATGCATCAAATGCTCCAGTGTGTAGGGCTGGAGGGAAGTCTGGGTTATCGTGTATTGGAGTGTATGGGTAAGGGAAGGTAGTATAACTCACCCTCTGGTTTACCTGGTCCCTGGCCCTAAGGGTAGTTCTCGTGATGGTGCTCAAATATGTATTAATTGGGCGATCCTTCTTGGGCCTCTATATGAGGTCCCATATGGTTCTCCCTGCTATCGCTCGATCCATACGGAGCCAGTGTTTATCGGATACTCTGGGAGACCATTCTTGGATCACTCTAAGTTGTGAGGCCTTATAATAAATGTTTAAGTCCGGTAATGCAAGTCCCCCCCATAGTTTTTGACAGGCGTAGTTGTTTATATGGGAGGCGGGCTCTCTTACCCTGCCAGATAAATCTAATAAACATAGAGCGTAAGGTATTGAGGTATCCAGGTTCTAGATCAATCGGGAGTCCCTGGAAGAGATATAGGAGGTGGGATATGACATACATTTTTATAGCGTGTATGCGGCCCAGCCAAGAGAGGTAAAGAGGGGCCCACCTCCGAAAGTCGTTTTTCAGCTGTTGTAGAAGTGGGGGATAATTAGCTTTAAAAAGGTCAGAGAGTTTAGGTGTAGTTTTAATGCCTAGATAAGTGATCTCTCTCCTTGCCCATCGAAAGGAGTGCCCTCCGCAATCCGCTTCTCTTCATCTTTCAGTAGGTTCAAGCTGAGAAGGAACAATTTAGTCTCATTTATACGAAAGCCTGATACAAATTCAAAATTTTGAAGCTCTTCACGTAAGGCTCTTAATGTGTTCAAGGAAACAGTAATGGTCATCAGAACATAGTCGGCAAAGAGAGAGATCTTGTGTTTGTCTCCTCCAAAGTGGATGCCTCTGATACTAGGTAATGATCTCATCCTTGCTGCTAAGGGTTCAATACTAAGGGCGAACAGCAGGGGTGAAAGGGGGCATCCCTGCCGAGTCCCTCTCTCCAGGCGGAATATCTCGGAGCTCATTCCATTGACCAGGACTCTGGCACTTGGCCGTATATAGTTAGCTTGGACCATAGCCACAAAGCGGTCACAGAAGCCAAACTTTCTTAAGGTAAGAAATAGGAAGGACCAGTCCACCCGGTCTAAAGTTTTTTCTGCATCTAGCGCCAAAAGAGTCACCGGTATTGATTTTTTTAGTAGCCTTTTCAACTAGGTGGACCACCCTCCTCAGGTTATCATGTGTCTGCCTACCTGCTATGAAGCCGGATTGGTCCAGGTGGATGAGGTCTGGGAGCAAGTTATCCTACCTAGATGCTATGATCTTTGTATATAGTTCAACACCTAAGTTGAGAAGTGCTATCTGCGATAAGATTCACACCTCTGCAGATTTTTCCCCGGTTTCGGAATAACCGAGATCATGGCCTCATTCATAGAGGTGGACACTCCTCCCCTTCAGTCATGTAATTAAATAGGGGCACGAGGTGCAGGAGTAGTTCCCAACTAAAGGTCTTATAGAACTGGGCGGTCAGACCATCTGGTCCTGGGGATTGGTAAAGTTTCAACCCCTTTATCGCCTCCCGAATTTTTTCTTCCGTAATGGGGCCTCCCAGTTGTTCGTTGTGAGCTTGGGTCACTTGTGGGAGATCAACCACTTCTAGATAGTCAAGTTGAGATGTTTCGCTTAGGGTCTCTTCGTGTAGAGCTGTCTGTAAAAGTGGCCGAACACCTGAGCCCTTTCAGAATCTGTGGTTACTCTTTCCCGTACTGGAAAGGACCTCTCCAATATATTCTTTCTCTCGTTTGACCCTCCGTTGCCTGGCCAGGTGTGATGCCACTTTGTTCCTTTGTGTGAGGTTACTACCATCGAGGTTTAGCAACCTTCTGTACTTCCCCCTAGCATCTTCCCGAAAAACCTTAAATATCCGTGTGGCTCCTTGCCCCCTCCCCCCGGTCTGTGAGGGGTCGACCCTTTCCCCAAAGGTTCTGCATCTGTTGACATTGTTTTGTTGGCCCTGTACCTCCTCAGTTAAAAGAAAAGAAAGAAAGATATAAAGAAATAAACCCACAATTAGTTCGAACTTGTGAACTGTAACTAGGTAACACTTCTCTCTCAAATAAGAAGAGCACCTATTGGGGCGGATAGGTCAAAATCTGGAGGTATAAGGGGCAAATGCTTTATCATATTGCATCCCTCTTAGAAACCTCTAGCAATACAGCGTAATTGGTCCTAGGAGCTTGCCTCCGTAGACCTTTTTTTGTGCAGGGAGTAATTAACCGTATGTGTAAGCGGTCCTTCTGAGTGAGCGTCCATGGGTCTCAAAGAGACCATTCCAAGTCAACTCTCCTTCATATTGCGTTCCCTTCGAAGCGAAGGTGATACTCTGCTGTTTCCCCACATGTCAGCGTTTCTGCAGTTGCCGCAAGAGTCTTTGGGTGTGCCAGTGTTCCGGTTCGGACGTTCCTTTCTCCCGGTTTGGGTCATCTCCCTCTTCTCCTCCTTCTTCCTAGGTCTCCGGTATCGATATATTCAGGATTCTTGCTGCTTCCTTGAGGGCATTAGCGTAGTAAGATTTGTCCTTTATCGTGAACGCAATGCCACCATCAATATTTGATTAAATCTTTCCTCAGTTTGTCCGTGATTGGGCGGAATTGCTGTCGACGGGCTATAGTGTCAGGGCTAAATCTTAAAACAGTGCACATGTGAAACCTTGGAAGGCCACATCCCCTGCCCGTCGAGCTGCCTGTAGAATTGCTTCTTTCACTTTGAAGGAGTGCAATTTTATTAGGACATCTCTTGGCCTCCTGTTTCCTCCAGAGGTAAGTGGGCCCACTCATTTATTCTGTCTATTTTGACTTTGGGTCCTGTTGGACCTAGTAGCTCTGAGAATAGTCCCATTATAAAGGCCTCCAGGTCCGTTCCTTCTGCTCCCTCCTCCAAATTACGAACGCAAATGTTTTCCCCTCGGGATCGTTTCTCTAGATCTTCCGATTTCAGAAGTGCTGTCTGAAGTTGCATCCGGAAGTGTTTTGCCATTGGTTCTACCTTGCTGAGACGTTGTTCTAGATCTTGCGTTTTAGTTTTAAGGTCCATAGTACGAGTACCCACAGAGTCTACATCTTGTTGGGGGGAGGTAAGTTTGCTTTGGAGGTCCGTACGTAGAGTTTTCCAGTGATGCGTTCATGTCTGTCTTCAAATCTTCGCCAGGGTTCGCGTTTAAAGTCCCCTAAGGACATCATGAGATCTTCCCTGGTAAGCGCCATATTGTTGTCCGAACTCCCCACGGGGGCTACTCCCGTTGTATCAGGTGACGTAAAGTAGTTTGAGACTCTTTTTTTAATTGATTTTTTTGGGGCGGCATAAAGTTTGGGAGGAAGGAAGCTACAACAGCGTATAGCAATAGTAGACACTAAGATCTTGCACTTCACTCGGGTTGCTATTTGTTAGCAATGTAGAGAGCTGGTCCTTAAACGAATCACTTAGCTATAGGCGCCATTTCGTCATAAGTTGTGGAAGAGCAGTGCCCCCAGAACCATATAGGTGCAATATAACAGTGGAGTATGAGCATGGCTATCTGTCTCACACGCGCCATCGACACAAAAACCCTGGCTTGGTCCTCTCAACATGCAGGAGCGCTCACCATCGCCTCTCTAAATCGTTGTCCTGTGCTGCACTATATAATCAGGCCCTGCAGCTCACTTGCGCCTCTAATCCGCTGCCGCCGTGTATGAAAATGAAACGGTTCTTACCAGCCCTTCATTGCTGTCCCCGGGGGCTGCCATCTTAAGGTCAGGCAACCGTGTCTGCCTGCTCCCCGTGTCGCCGCCGCTGAGATCAGTGCTTCGGCCGCCGCTGGACCCAGGACCCGGTGAGCAGTCCGTTAGCCGTCTTCTGAGGTACTCACGGTGTTGCCTCCGATCCCGGGTGCTTCAGGCCCGTGCAGCAGTGCCGTACGCTGGACGGCATCCACGAGCGAGAGGAGGCCTCGCACTCCGTAGCCCCCGGATTCTCTCACCGAATCACTTGGTCCCTCTCGCCGCCGTGCTCCGTCTCCCCTGTGTGCCGCTGCCTTCCGTTCAGCGCTAACGTCTTCGGGGCAGGGAAGGTTGGAACGGCTCGATCTGTGCTTCACTAAGTCACACCTGGCGCCGGCCGTTCGCCGCATCTCGCTTCATCCGTCTCAAACCGGCTAATTCTGGGGGGGGCGGGGGACTCTCATGGGTCCGATGTGAGGCTGCCCCAGGACCGCTGTGGGGGATACTCTAAAGATTGTGCTAGTAGTCTTATTATGTCTCATTTGCCACCTTTACAGCGGAGCCCTCACGGATTATGTCCGTTGGGCCATCTTGGCTGGCCACAATCCCCCCCCACAATCCCCCCCCCCCCCAGTTGATAGCTTTTGACCTTCCTCCTGAAGTATTTAAAGTTATCTTGGCGGCCAGGCTGCCCTCCACCAAAACGGTATACGCCTACCTTTGTCAAAAAAATTGTACTGAAAAGTCTAGTGACCCTCTTTCTGCCTCTCTTTCTTATATTCTTCTCTTCATTCTTACCCTTGCCCAGCGGGACTGTGCTCTGGGCTTTCTCAAGTGTTCTCTCTCTGCTTGTCCACTTTCCTGCGGCTGGCTGACCAACCCTCTTTATTTAAGTCCACTATTGTACATAGGTTTCTGAAAGGGCTTGTACATGTGTTTGCCCCTTCGCCATTCATCATGCTTCAGTGGGATCTGAACCTGGTTCTCACTTAACTCATGTGTGCTCCTTTTCAGCCGCTACACAAATGTACCCTCTGGCTGCTAACCATCAAGACAGCTTTTCTAGTGGCAATAACATCTGCCAGGCTTTATCCTCTAAGCCTCCCTATCTTATGGCATTCCTGGACAAGGTGGTCTTTTCTACCTAAAGTTGTGACCTCATTCCATTTGGAACAATCTGTCATCCTGACGATCTTTTATGCTCCTCCACATCCCTCTAAAGAGGAGGAGCGACTCCACCGTCTGGACCGAAAATGAGCATTGTCTTTCTACCGTGACCGCACAAAAGAGTTCCGGGTGGATGACCAACTATTCGTGGACTATGTAGGAGCTAAAAAAGGTCGGACAGTTCAGAAACGGACCATTTTACGCTGGGTCGGTCTCTGTATTAAGGTCTGCTATGCCCTGGCTAAAAAGTAGCCTCCTGAGAGCTTATGAGCCCATTTCACCAGAGGAAAAGCTGCAATCACGGCGTTAGCTCGTGGGGTTACAGTCCTGGACATCTGCCAGGCTGCAACATGGGTATCCTTGCACACGTTTGCCAAACACTACTGCCTGGACAGTCAGGTTTGCAGGGATGGAAATTGTACCCGTTCGGTCCTGCAGGACTTCTTTAAGTAAATTTGTCCGCAGCCCACCGCCTGGATGGTGTGGCTTGGGTTTGGTTCTATTTAAAGGTAAGGAATTTGCAGCTAGAAGTCTCTATCAGATGAACAAGTTACTTACCTTTGGTAACGCATTATCTGGTAGAGACAATATCTAGCTGCAGGTTCCTTACAGACCCACCCATGCCTCCCTGCTCTGCAGACGCATATGGGTAGGGTTATTCCCCTTTCAAGGCCTAGTTTGGACACACACTAGTCAGTTCAATTCATGGCTCTGCGCTCCTGGTGTGGAAAGTTTTTAAAAGTAACTGACGTCCGTGTGCCTGGTTGGCGCCTATATAGGTGACGGCGGCGTCACTTCCGGGTGCCAACATTGCCGATGTGCGGAACTGACCGAACCCACCCGACGGCACGCAGGGGTACTGCTCACGCGAAAGTTTCCGGATCCAGTTTGACGCCCGGGAAATTCAAAGATAAGGAATCTGCTCCATGGAATAAGATGCCCTCTATCAAACATATCAGCATTTCTAAGAAGATATAATAATTCCTTAGTTGACTCGATGGGGGAGTTTGTGAAGGACTAATGGGGGTATAACAGCTGTGTGCCTTAATGAGTGGTGAGATATCACAGGCAACAATTCGGCACTCTAGAAAAATGATGAAAACCTTTACCTCCAACAATGAAGGAGAAGTGGCACTTCCTTATCTGTTATATCTAGCCAAATCTAGTTGAAACATTTTTCCCCTCTAAATTGACATCAAACAGTATCATGTCTAACCTTTTTTAGAATACCTGTAATTATTTTTTTTTCTGGATGGTTTTGAAAGTAAACCCATCAGTGAGGCAGCCATTCCTCACTGGAAGCTGATTATAGGTTACCTAAAATGAGAAACCTTCCATTTGAACATGTGTAAAGCTACTCACTCACTTGTCATGAAATGGAAATAAATTTATTCTTGCAAGGCCTGACAATCATTCAACTAAAAGCAAAAGTAGCTTTAGTAACCTTGCTTAAAAATGTCCAGGTCTTGGTCAAGCAAATCGGAGTGAGTCCTACCCTCCCCTGCAACTATCTGGGGATATTTTCCTTCTTTGTCAGACCTGTGTGTGTAGCTCATGGATCTGCATCTCTCTGAACTGTGGAGGATATCACATAAGGGTCTTGCCATTTTTTCTTATGAGTATAGTTTGCAAATATAGCAATTGCCCATATCCTTCCAGCGAGTGTGCAATGTATTTAGAGTACAGAGTTTCATCACCTTGCTTTTACAAGTGCTAAACAATAAGTAAATATGTTTATTAATCTTCATGGAAGGTTTACTTTTTCATTATTGTACACCAGTAAATCTGTAAGCTACAAACAGTACAAGTAATCGTTTCACTAACTCTCTGGACACACTTCTCTAGAACTGCAGTTATTCTCAAAGCAGCAATGGGCAAAAGAATAGAGTAGAGAGACAATAGAAACCTAGGCATGCTCGAAGAAATAATGCTTTCTGATTGAGACTCTAACCGCAGATTCCTACCTTTTGAATATTCTCCCAGGCATCAGACTGGATCTGGAAAATCTTCAGCAGTACCCCTGTGCACTGGCAGGTGGCATTGGCGACTCTGCGTAATCATACCACGCCGGATGTGACGTGCGCAGGGCTACAGGTGCCACCACGCGCTCAGACATCAGTTCTTTTGTTTCTGATGGATACATCTGCCTATGGATTCCTCACCTTTTGAATTATCCCCATGCGCAGCATTTCACGGAAATATTTCTTCTCAGCGCTCCCACGTCGACAAAGACGTCACAATGGAACGGGTCCGCACGTGACTCTGCGCGATGTCATCGGAGCCATAAGAAGACCTCGTCGGCGTGCTGACGTCCGTTTGCTTTTTTCCGCGCCGTGAACGCGAAATAGTTTTTTTCCAGGGCTCTCCATTTCTGAGAGTTTCTTTGTTGCAAGTCTCTCCTGGTCTTTGTAGCAGCAACCATGGCTATGCAGAGGAAATCCAGATTCAAGCCATGCAGGGAATGTGGGACTCAGATGTCTATTACTGACCCTCATGATGACTGTTTGTGGTGTTTGTGGTCGGGCCACGACGTCGGGTGTGTTTGTCATGCAGGCACATGAACCCCAAGGCATTGAAGGAGAGGGAAGCCAAGTTGTTTATGGCGAAGGCTAAAAAACAGAAAAGAGGTTGAAGGAGGTCGAGGTCCTGGTCCAAATCACTGACTCTGCATACCTCGAAGTCATCGAGGAAGCATAAAAAGAAGCGGCACGCCATGGATCTCGCCGTCGATCATCAAAGGATGAGATGCAGAAGTCATGGTCTCTGGCTTCCCGGCGTCATCGCAAGATGAAGTCTCTCCGTCTCCTGAGGTGACTCCAGCCCCGTCTCCGAGAGCGGTGTCTTCACCGGCGTTGAGAGAAGCGGTGCCTCTGCTGCCGGCCACTCCGGCTCCAGGGTCTCCGGCGCCGCATCCGGAGTCAATTGTGCTGCCTCCTCAAGCAGTCCCAGAGCCTACAGTACCGGATCCAGAGTATCCTGCCTTCCCGACTCCGTGTACGGATCTGTTGCATTTCCTTAATGCAATGAGCGGCTTGTTTGCCAGAGCGGCTAACCCTACTGGTGCGCCGGTTGGCCCCATGGGTCCACTGGCATAATCCCTGGGAGGCTTGCGACCTCACTTCCCTCAGGCACCTCTCATGCCTTTTATGCCAATGTCTCCGGGGAGTTGGCCTCTCCCGACGCCAAGTTTCTCGATGCCGGTGCAATCTCTGGAGGGGCAAGTGCCACTAGATGGATCTTCTCCGATGCCGTCTGGCTCCGGTCCAGCGCCGGCTTGACCCTGTGGACCTCCCTTCGACACCGATCCCGAAGTCGCTGGCGCCGCCGACGCCAGTTCCGAAGATGAGGTCTAGAAGGGAAGCACAGAGGTTAATGGAAGAGGAGTAGTATCAAGATCAACATGAGGAGGCTGAGGAAGGTGAGAATATCAACCCTGAACAAAACTTTGAGGGCCTGCAGGAGGCTAGTGGCCCAGTTACATCTCCTGAATGGGAACTCTCCTCTCCAAAAGGTCTTCCAACACAAGAGGTTACTTCGTATCACTCTATGATTAGGAAGGCAGCGGATTTGCTTGCCACAGCAGAACTGAAGGCTAACATTTTGATGGAAGTGCCCCATTCCCCTTCTGTCTCTGAGCCTTTGTTTCCTTTCAATGAGGCTATGACTGAGCCCATCCTGGAGGTGTGGCAGAAACCGATGACTGCACTTGCAGTGTCCAGGTCTGTGTCGAGAAAGTATAAGGTGGCACCTGGGGATCCTGCCTTTCTATCCACCCATCCGTCACTGGAAAGTCTGGTGGTCCAATCGTTGTGCTCCTCCAATCAGTCTGCAGGATCATTCCCATCTATACCTGCAGATAGGGAATCCAAGTGTACGGAGCAATCCGCAAAGAAGGTGTCCTCTTCGGTTATTATGGCTCTCAAGTCGACTAATGCAACTTGCCTGTTGGGTCTCTATATCCATGCTCTGATGGACTCTGCAAGGGAAGTGCTCCCAAAACCTCCGGAGGACTTCCAAGGCCATTTTTCTAAGGTGCTTTCCGACGCTCAAGCTGCGGCCCGCCAGGTCATACAATCGGGTCTGGACACGGCTGACTCTGTTGACAGGGCAATGGGTTACTCTGTTGCAACCAGGAGGCACGCTTGGCTACGGGAGTCGGGGTTCTCTTCCAGGGGATACTCATCAATAGTCATAAGCACTGAATAGTCTCACGTGCGGGGACCCCGGAGCAATAACAAAAATATATATGTATATGTATATATATATATATATATGTATATATATATATATATAAATATGCAGCCTAAACCATAATACTAGGCTCAAATATGCCAATATTGCAATGAAATTTTTTCATTTGAAATACTTAAAAAGAAAACATATAAAATAACATTTTTATGACACAGAGAAAATGCCTTTTACTTGTTTTTGAACATAGCCTTTATTTTCAAAGGAAAAAAGGCAAGGTCATAGAGTTAGATTAGCCTAGAGAGAGGCTGCATATAGAACACTCCGAAAAAACTGGTGCAGTGCCTTTAAGACCTCTAGGACCTCCAGGCTCCCATCAAGCCCCACAGGTGACAGTTAGGTCAGTTCTTTTTTCCGGCTCCTACTGTGAAGATCCTGGAGCATTGAGCTCGTCAGTTAGTGGTTTTTTGTCACTAATTGGTTATTTCTAGTGAATTTTCTTGACTTCACTGGACGTCTTTAGTACTTATTGTACTAATTTCATCATTTTTTCTGACTTTAAAAAAAAAAAATTCCTGTCAAAATGCCGGCCTTATTTAATAAGTGCCCTTCCTGTGGGAAAAAGATGGCAAAGTCAGACCCGCACTCGATCTGTATCGTGTGCCTACCATCTTCTCACAGACCTGATGAGTGTTACTATTGTCTGCACCATCTTCTCACAGACCTGATGAGTGTTACTATTGTCTGCAGTTTTCCAAAAGAACCCTTCGGGAAAGGGAGAAGATCAAGCTGCATGCCATGCAGGAGAGAGGAAAGGAGTCAACAAGTGGCCGGGAAGGACATCCCTCTAAAGAGCCCTCCTCTCAGAAAAGGTTTGAGCATAAGGAAAAGGGTGAAAAAAGAAGACGCCGGTCAAATTCGACGTCGAGGGACAGATCGACGTCGAAGATACCCTTATGCTCACCTTCAGCGTAGAAGTCGACGTCGAGGCCCCCTTCGCCGTCGAAGCGAACAACTTCAGGTACGAAGTCTAAACCCAGGCCAAAGTCGACACCACATCGTAGACGGTCCAGATCCGGCTCGCCTACGACGGCGGGAGTCAGAAGCTCGACGGCGACATCTCATCGTCGACAAGAAAGATCGCCGTCGAGGAGATCTGTGCCGACGTCGAGACCACCTCAGACAACGACGTCGAAACAGACACCGAAGAACTCGACGGCGCCTTCGAGAATGTCGGCGGCGATCGCCGTCGAGGACGGTGCAAAGGTCGCCCCCGCTGTCAAGGAAAAGGTCTCCTTCGTTGAGAAGGTCACCGGAGAGGAGAGCGCCGTCCAGATCGACGACGAGGAGGTAGACACCGAGGAGGTCGACGTCCATCCACAGGTCTCCTCCTGCCAAGAGACTGAGGTCAGATCGGTCTCCAGTATCGACGTCGAGAGGTCCGTCGGCGTCGAGGGAAATCCAGGTTCTGACTTCCAAGCGTGTTTCATCTTCTCCTGAACTCCGGATTGTACAGATCACCCCTCACTGGTCTCCAGTTCCAGAACGTCCTCCTAACATCTCCCCGAGATGGTTGGGAAACATAAAGGACTGGAAAATAAGGAAAATCAACTTGACAGGACATTCTCGTTCTCCTTCTCATTCCCCTGCTCACTCTCCTGACAGACAAGAGAGATGTGCCACATCTCAGAAGTCATCAGTCTCGAGGAGACACAGGTCAAGGTCTCCTAGGAGTCGGTTTGTTCATTCTCCTGACAGACAAGAGAGACGTGCCACACTTCAGAGATCGCCAATCTTGAGGAGACACAGATCAAGGTCTCCTAGGAGTCGGTCTACAAGTTCTCGACACCGCTCTCCTAGAGAACAAAGACGCAGGTCACCTTCGTGGTCATCTGACTCCAGGCCCTCGAAAGCGGACTACTCGCCGACTCATCTACTCCACCGACTAGGGTATCACCAGTAGATGATATCGTGACTTTTAATGAGGTCCTGTGCAGAGGGGCTGCAAAGCTAAACATCGAAATGCCGCCTTCTGCTCCTTCGACATCTGTGATCTTCGAGACTCTACATCACAGGTCCTCCTCAAGACCTCTACTCCCTCTGGTACCTGGATTGCTAGAACCGGCTCTCCATACATTCCTAACTCCGGCTTTGGTGGGAGCAGCACCGTCACGGATAACAAAGAAATATAGGGCACCTGAGCAGGACCCTTTATTTCTTAGGTCTGATCCACCCCCTGACTCTGTTATCGTGTCAGCGGCTAGGAAGACTCACACTGGGTCATCATCTTCTACTGTTCCACCAGATAAGGACAGTAAAGCCATGGACTCAATTTGCAAAAGGATGTGCAACACATCTGCGGCCTACATGAAGGTGGCCAGCGCTTCAGCGTTGTTGGGCCGATATGACCGCTCTCTTTGGGACTTTCTATCACGTTTTGCAGAGAAGCTACCGAAGGAAGACAGGCAGGATTTTCTAGAAATCCTACATGAAGGGGGTCTTGTGGCCAATCAAGTTATAAGTGCGGCAGCAGATGCCTCTGATCTTGCTGCTCATGGTTATTCTCATGGAGTCTGCGCCCGTCGATCCTCTTGGTTAAGGCTTACAGGGTTGAAGCCAGGGGCCCAGCATAGGATTCTCACTCTTCCCTTAAACGGAACATCACTCTTTGGCTTTCATGCTGACGATGAGATGTCTCGAATGAAACCGAACTAGACACAGTGAAGGCGGTGGGATTAGAGAAAAGAAAACATTTCAGGCGTCACTACCGACCATATGATCGATGCCAGTATCATCAGAGGGTTCAAACCCCTCGCTGGTCGTCGCAGCAACATCAAGGAAGATCTCACTACCACCAGCGTCGACCTGGTAGAGGAAGAGGAGGTTCAAGACAGACAACCCCTTCAGCTAAACAACAAGCAAAGCAGTGAGTGCTTGCTTCCCCCAACTCCGTTACCCACTCCGGGTGGGGGGAAGTATAGGTTTTCACTTGGACGAGTGGACCAAAATAACGCAGGACAGATGGGTGCTCAATATTGTGAGGAATGGGTACTCAATCAGATTCAAGTCACCTCCACCTTCTGTACCTCCTCGAAAAGACGCAGTACATCGCATAAGTATGCTAAGAGAGGAGGTCTCCATCCTGCTACAAAAACATGCCATCGAAGCAATTCCCTGGCACCAACGTCGACAGGGTATCTATTCCCATTACTTTTTGGTCCCAAAGAAAGGTCCAAACAAGGAGTTCAGGCCTATACTAGATCTCAGACTATTAAACTAGTTTGTTCTCCGAGAAAGGTTCAGAATGTTGGCATTACACCAAATCATCCCACACATTCATCAAGGAGACTGGATGTGTTCCATAGATCTTCAGGATGCTTATTTTCACATCCCAATCTCTCGGAAGCATCGGAAGTTCCTAAGATTCAGAATACAATCGAACCACTTCCAATTCAAGGTCCTGCCTTTCGGGCTAAAGTCGGCTCCTCCCACCTTCTCGAAATGCATGGCGGTGGTAGCAGCGTTCTTGAGGAAGAAGAAGATTTTCGTCTACCCTTACCTAGACGATTGGTTGCTCAAAAGTGCCTCTCCCACCCTGCTGCAGGAACATCTAAGATGTTGCATTTATCTTTTAAACCAGTTAGGCTTGTGCGTCAACTTAAAGAAATCCAAAGCTATTCAAGACCTGGCTATTTACCCAGGCTTACAACTGAGACTCATTCACTATCTTGCAGCCACAGCCGTCCTCCCTCAGCGCCAAGAAACCGTCTGGTGAACGTGCGCTCTACAAATTACCTTTAACATAACATAACATCCTCAATCTTTTTTTTTTTTTTAATTAAATTTGTTTATTAATTGCTTGCATAGAAGATACATAGCAGGGCCACTCACAGGAGGCCAAAGCAGGCATCAAGAGGCGGTAACGGTACAGCAGTTTCTATACTCATAGTGCAGTGTAACAATCCCAAAAACACCCACCACCTTCCAATCCCACAAACTCTAAGCACTGAGAGAGAAATAATCCGGACCTCAACGGAGCATCCCATCACATACAGCAGTTTGACAGTAAATGGCAGTCCCAAGAATCGACACAGCAAGAGCATCAGATGGCAAACCGTTATACAATAGGATTTGTAAGTAGATACACAGTGAGCGGAGCCCAAAAGTCTTTAGGACGGGAAGTTTCGGGCAATTCCTCAGCATAAGTCTCGAGTTGCTCTTTACAATACAGCAGATCCCGAACCCATTTATGCAGAGTCGGCGTGAGTCGCGAGCCCCAGCACTGCGCCACTGCCCTTTTGGCCAGGAGGGTAGAGACCGCCACCAGTCTACGATTTCAGGGCTTTAAATTCTTAACCCACCCCAGTAGACAGACCTCAGGGGTACATTACACAGACTCCAAAACCACCTCCGTGAGCAGGCCTGCAACCTTTTCCCAGAAACTGTGTATACTCTTGCAGCTCCATGCGAGGTGTAAGAAGTCTGCATCCATCTGTCCACATCGGACACAGCAAGAGCTCTCCCGAAGACCAAACCTCATCAATTGTATCGGTTCTAATATAGCTGGTGCAAATACTTGAAATGTATGATACGGAGGTTACAGTTTGCTGTTAGCCGACTAGTGAGAATACAGCTAAATTTCCACATCTCCGGTGACCGTGAGGTACCCAGCAGTGCCACCCATTTGTTGTATGAAGGGGAGTCGAGTTGCTCTCTTTCCCTAAGAGACGCCATGTACAACTTCGTAATCAGGCCTTTGCGATCTGCACCCGCTAACACCGCCTGCAGTGCTAGCAATGGATGGGGTTCTGCTGGGTAATCGGGATAGATGGAGCGTATAGCCTGTCTAATGCGCACATATGTGAACCCGAGCATAAACCCTCGGTCCCTACCACCCTGTATGTCAGCGAGCGATCTGAACTCGCCTTGTCGTCTCCCAACTGAGTTATCCCCACTGCGCTCAACGCCTTGAGAGCAGCCGGCTCTTTTGCAGCAGAGATTTCCGGGTGCGCTGAAAGCGGTAGCCTTGGAGCGTAGAGATAGTGCAATTGTGCGCGCGTCGCCAACAAAATTCCACGCCCATGCCGTGCAAAGTGCAGGGTTAATTTCAGTCCTGGGTCCACCACTCCTACCAGACAAGGCGGTCGCAGACAGGGCCATCGGAAGGACTGCGTCCGCTTAAATAGCTACATGTGGCTGAAAAAGTTGTGGGTAAAACCAGTAATGAGCAAACTGGGCCTGTGCACAGAGGTAATAGAGTCGCATGTCAGGGGCTTCAAAGCCTCCCTTCTCAAACGGTAATACCAACACCTCCCAGCTGCAGCGGGCCTTTCTTGCCGCCCCATACGAAGGAGAGCAGTGCTGATTGAAGTGATTTGAACAATGCAAGATTAAGACGAATAGGGATATTAATAAACAAATAAAAAAGTTTGGGCAAAATTGTCATCTTGACCACTGCAATGCGGTCCGCCAAGGAGAGCGGGAGCTTGGCCCATCGCGCTGCACGTTCCGTGATTTGGACTAGGGCCCGGCCATAATTTTCTGAAATAACTACATAGGGGTCCCTGTGAAGCCATACCCCTAAGTACTTCACTCGGTCCGTCGACCATGTGAGTGGGAAGTCCAGTTCCATGCGTCGCGTACCAGCTGTGAGGGGGAACACCGTCGATTTTGCCCAGTTTATACCGAGCCCAGAGAAGCGTTCGAATTTAATATAGTCACGAAGTAGCTCTGGGAGAAATGTCGCTGGCTCCCTGACATACAGAAGCATATCATCGGCGTGCATTGAGACTACTACCGGGCGTTGCCTAAAGCGTAGTGCTGCTGGTGCGTGACGTTGGCGGAGCTTGCAGGCCAGTGGCTCCAGATACAGCGCGAAAAGCATTGGCGAGAGAGGGCAGCCCTGCCGGGTGCCCCGCCGAATAGGGAACGCGGGGGATACCCACCCATTACCACGGACACGCGCCGCAGTCGCCTCATATAAGAGGTGTATCCATTTCAGGAAAAAGGGGGGTAGCCCCATTCTAAGTAGTACAGTGAACATAAACCCCCACTGCAGGGAGTCAAATGCTTTTGCTGCGTCGAGTAACACAGCAACCGCTTGAAAATCGGCCTCAAAGTAATGCAGGGTGGAGAAGACCGTGTGCAAATTGTGCGCCGTAGAGCGGGCAGGGACAAACCCTGACTGATCCGGGAGGACCAGGTTAGGAATGAGGGGTTGAAGCCGAGTGGCAATCATTTTTGCCAAAATTTTGGCGTCAATATTTATGATGGAGAGTGGGCGGTAAGAATCGCACCGATTGGCGGGCTTGTCAGGCTTAAGGAGCATAACCAGAAGGGCCTCTTTTAGCGAGGGAGGGTGCCACTATCATATGCTTCCACAAAAACATCCAAGAGCCTGGGTGCCAGATCGTCAGCGTAGGCCTTATAAAATTCACTAGGGAGTCCGTCTAGACCAGCAGCCTTACAAGTGGGCAGCGACTTAATAGCCATCTTGACGTCTTCCACATCAAAAGGCTGAGTAATGTATTCGCGTTGATTAAGGGAGAGCCAGCCTAAGGCGACATCGTCCAAGTAATCGTTGATGGCAGTAGCAGACACCTGCCCCGCTCCCCATAAAGGTTAGAGTAGAAGTCCAGCACCACCTCACTGATTTCAGGGGAGGTGTGGTGCGCTGTTCCCCCAGTGTCCAGCATTTCCGTGATGTAACCCTGAGTCCGTGGCGCAGCCAGCTTTTGAGCGAGCGAGCGACTGGGCCCCCCCCCCATAATAACTCGTTGTAAAGCGCCGTGACCTATGCGCTAGCTCCTGATCCGCTGTGTCGTTGTATTCTGTTACCAGTTTTCGTATGTTAGCTAATATAGATGAGGCTGGGTTTCGGGCATATTCGTGCTCCAAAGTAGAGATATTGTCAGCTATTTTATGCATTCGACGCCGCAGGTCTTTCAAAACCCCTGCCTGCGCACCCATGCAGATACCCCTGATGGTTACTTTAAATGCCTCCCACAGGGTCCCAGGACTGTCCACTGTGCCAGCGTTTTCTTTAAAAAAATTACTGATGGCCGCGCCCACCGTGCACCTGAATACCTGATCCGTAAGTGAGGAGGGCTGCAGACGCCATTGAAACGGGGGCGCTCACAAGTAGGAGCACACAGCTCTAGGTGCACGGGAGAGTGATCCGACAATGTTTTGGCTAGGTGGCGAACATCCACAACCCATGTGCTTGCAAGCTCGGAAAGGAGCCAATAGTCCAAGCGGGACCATGTGCCATGCACCGTAGATATAAATGTGCTTTCGCGAATACCCGGGTGCCTAATGCGCCAAATGTCCTGCACCGCCCCCACATCTAAGAAACCCAGTAGCGCCTCGGATGCCTGGTTATGACTCGCCACGCCAACGCCTTGTCTGTCCAGCTGTCCATCCAAGCAGACATTAAAGTCTCCGCCCCAGAGCAATTCAACCGAAGAATATTTGGAGATGCGGCGCCAAACATCTGCAAAAAAGGAGGGGTCGTCAACGTTTGGGATGTAGACATTCACTAAAAGGACCCCCACCCCTCCAAGAAGACCATGGGCCAGCGCCACCCTGCCTTGTGCATCTGTTTCAGTGTGGAGCAGTGTAAAGGGGACTCCTCTTTTTACCAGCATCATTACTCCCCTAGCATAAGAGGAGTAAGACGAGGCCACCCTCTGCCCGGCCCAGCGAGCGCCGACGTTCTTTTCCGATTGCTGTGTGAGATGCGTCTCTTGCAAGAATGCCACCTGAATATCCATTCTATCTAACTGCGCTAGCACTGACCGTATCTTCTTAGTAGTATTCAGGCCGCGCACATTCCAGGTAAGGAACTTTATGTTACTGCCCATGGTATTTCTAAGTCGGATGTATGTGGTATTGTGAGAGATAATGTTGGGATCCGACCGTAGAGGTACAATAACAGTGCAAGAAGAAAGTGCCCACAAACCCCCTAACCCACCCCCCACAACCCCCCACCCACTTAAGCGGCCCAAACTTGTTAAAGCCATCCCCCCTCATCCCCCCCGGCAATAACAGTCCCCAACAGGGAGAACAATAAATCCAGAACTGTTTTTGGGGAGCACCCATGGGGGAACACCAGAGTGCTACGAACCTCCTACGAGACAGGAGGTGGCTGATCTAGTAAGAGAAATGTGCAAAAGGTTACAGGCAATTCACTACAAACATTGCATCAACAAGGCTTATCCAAAGTGTAGTTCTGTCCCTGCAAAGTAGCTGGATAAGGTGACCAAGAGTTGCAGAATATGCGGGTAGTGTGGCTATCCCTAGTGGGGGAGAAAATTGTAAGTGCAGAACCCAGCGTCGATAAGGGCCATCATAGGTGCGCAAGTAATCAGGGAGGCACGGGAAGGTGGGAACAGCCCCCCACGCAACCCAGGGTTCCCAGTATCAGGCCAGGTGGGAGAAAGCCATGGCGCTATGCGGTAACTAAGGACATGACCCCCTAGGGAACAGCATCAGGGGAGGTACACCCCACCCGGTCACAGTCGAGTCCTGCAACAAAAAGAGGGAGCACTCAGCATAGTGACAGTACATGAACAAGTGAAAGGCAATAGCCGGCAGGGTTTAACCAGGCAACAATGCGAATGGAGTAATCAAGCGTAAGGAGCCTGACGCGTCAGGTAAGTCAGACATTGACACATCTACAGAGCGGTCCAAGGTGCACCATCACTGTTCCTCATCATCATGAGCCTCCGCGGCCTCAGAATGTCTACGCTTCAGCTTCTTGGCATGATCCATTGCCGCTTTGGGAGATGTAAAAATTTTGCAGACCCCCTCCCGGCCCACCTGCAAGCGGGCAGGGTACAGCATGGCATAAGGGATATCTTCGGCTTGCAAGAGTTTTTTAACTGTTCCAAACTCCCGCCTGAACGGCCACCGTAAACTCCGGGGAAAAAAGATAAATTGTTCCCTTGGTGGTTAATCGCGCCCTTGTCCCTGGCGAGCCTCAAGATGACGTCCCGGTCTTGGTAATTCAATAGACGTGCTATTATCGGACGCGGTGGGGCACCGGTCTTGCCGCCAAAGAGCGGTGAGCTCGTTCCACTATGAACATAGGAGATAAGTTATCAGGGCCAAACACATCTTTGATCAGGGATTCAATGAAAGTCTCCATTTTGCCCGTATTGGTGGACTCCGGTAGACCCGCGATGCGAATATTGTTGCGGCGGGACCTGGCCTCCAAATCCTCGTTCTTCACTTGAATAAGCGCTAGCACCTTCTCCATATGGAGAGCTTTGTCCGCCACCTCACTTAGGCCGTCCTCGTTTGTGGAGACACGTTGTTCAATTTCACCCATCCGTGCGTTTTGCTTTTCAAGTTGGGAGGACATATGATCTAGTCTGTGATTCACTGCTGCCATGGTTCCTTCGATGGATTGGAGGCTCTTTTGCAGGGTCCAGGGATGGGCTTGCTACTCTATTCAGTGCTTATGACTTTTGATGAGTATCCCCTGGAAGAGAAGGATAAGTTACTTACCTGTAATCCTAGTTCTCTTCCAGGGGTATACTCATCAAAGTCATAAGCAACCCTCCCGCCTCCCCGGACGAATACCATGTCTATAAGAATGTATCTGTTACTCATGTTATGAATACAATGTTATTCGCCGTCAAAAAGACCTGACCTGACTGTCACCTGTGGGGCATGATGGGAGCCTGGAGGTCTTAAAGGCTCGGCGCCAGTTTTTTCTGAGTGTTCTATGTGCAGCCTCTCTAGGCTAATCTGCCTCTATGACTTGCCTTTTTTCCTTTGAAAATAAAGGCTATGTTCAAAAACAAGTTAAAGGCATTTTCTCTGTGTCATAAAAATTTTATTTTATATGTTTTCTTTTTAAGTATTTCAAATGAAAAAATTTCAATGCAATATTGGCATATTTGAGCCTAGTATTATGGTTTAGGCTGCATATTTATATATATATGCATATTATATATATTTATATATAGGTGTATATGCATATATATTTTTGTTATTGCTCTGGGGTCCCCGCACGTCGGCGGGACTATTCAGTGCTTATGACTTTAATGAGTATACCCCTGGAAGAGAACTAGGATTTACAGGTAAGTAACTTATCCTTCTCACTGGATCTCCACGCTACCCTGTTAGACCTGCCTTTCGACGGTTCTCGTCTATTTGGGGCCAAAGCGGATTCTGCGCTACATCGCTTTAAAGACAGCAGAGCCACAGCAAGATCGTTGAGTCTCCAGTCTCAATCTAGGAGCTTTGGATACCACAAGTTTCGTGGTTTAGGCAGGACTTTATCCTTTTGTGCCAAGCAGCAGCAGCAGGCGAACCCCCTGTACAGGTCATACAGGGGAAAGGGCAGAGGTTGCCTGCGAGGTTCAGCTCGGCAAGAAGTCTCCTACTCGTCCTACTCTTCCTCCTCTTCTGCCCTTCCGACTGGTACGGCAGGGAAGCATCTCTAGCTCTTCCATCCTAGAGCATGTTGCTCCTGTGGGAGGACGGGTGTCCCATTTTCTACAGAATTGGAGGTCTGCTACTTCGGATCTCTGGGTGTTGAACCTTGTAGAGAATGGGTATACCCTACCCTTCCGTCCGGTCTTACTTCCTCACCTCGGGTCTTCACAAAGGGGGGTGGCGGTGTTAGCAGAACATCTCAGAAGGTCCGGGATTCCTGTTTTCTCCTATCTGAATGACTGGCTGCTCAAAGCAAAGTCTCCAGAGATGGTGCTGCATCATTTGCAAGTAACAACACGGCTGTTGTTCGACTTGGGGTTTTCCATAGATGTTCCCAAATCTCACCTGGTGCCCTCTCGGCGCAACCTGTTCATAGGGGCAGTACTGGACACTACTGTGAGTCGTGCCTTTCCGCCTCTGCAGAGGATTCAAGACATCCATGCTATGATTCCAATTTTTCAGAATGGAGCCGCTGTTCCAGTCCTTAAGATCTATGCGCCTGCTCGGTCTGTTCCCTTCCCTGCATACTGTTGGTCAACCATGCACGCTGGCATATGGGGGCCCTCCAGTGGTGTCTCCACAGGCAGTGGTTTCAACACAATGGAGATCTCAAAGAGGTGGTCAGAATCTCCAGAGACACTGCAGCGGATCTGTTATGGTGGGGTGTTTCAGGCAACCTCTCTCAAGGAAAGCCGTTCCATCCTCCGGTGGCCACAGTGATAACAAATGCCTCCACTCTAGAATGGGGCGCTCATCTGGAGGTCAAAAGTCTTTGTTCTCCAGATGAAAGATTGTTTCCCATCAATCTTCTAGAATTGCGGGCGATACGTTTGGCTCTCAAGGCCTTGCTTCCGTCCCTTTGCGGTCAGTCAGTTCAGATCCTGACGGACAACACTACCGCGATGTGGTACATCAACAAACAGGGAGGAGTAGTGTTGTATCCTCTTTGCAGAGAGGCTCTGCGACCTTGGTCCTGGGCTCAGTACCATCAGATTTGCGTGACTGCAAATCATCTGGCCAAAGTGCTGAATGTACGTGCAGACAGTCTCAGTCAGCAATACTCGGCCGATCACGAGTGGCGTCTTCATCCGGAGGTAGTCCATCACATTTTCAGGATGTGGGGACTTCCTCGGTTGGACCTGTTTGCCACTCACGAGAACGCACACTGCCTATCATTCTGCAGTCTCCAATACCCAATGCGGGGAGCGCTGGGGGATGCATTTCAGTTAGATTGGGGCTCACAGCTTCTTTACGCATTCCCTCCTATACCCATGATCCCTCGGGTTCTGAGGAAGATTTGCCAAGACCGGGCCCAAGTCATATTGATCGCCCCGGATTGGCCAAAGAGGGTATGGTACACAGACATTCTGCCCCTCTCATCGCACCCTCCGCTCCGACTCCCTCTCAGGGCAGACCTCCTCTCGCAGGGGCAGGTTCTACACCCCCACCTCCAAAGCCTGCACCTTCATGCCCGGAGATTGAACGGGTCAACCTGAGTTCTTTCTCTCTCCCTCCGGATGTGGATGTTATTTTATCGGCTAGAAGACACTCCACCAAATCTGTCTATTCCAGTAGGTAGGCCAGGTTTGTTAAATGGTGTGGAGAGAGTTCAATTGATCCTTTAGAGGCCCATTTGTCTGATATTCTCAGTTTTTCTCTTTCTTTGGCTCAGCAGGGTTGTGCTGTAGCGATTGTTAGGGGCTACTTGTCGACCTTGTCAGCCTTTCTTTGTTTGCCAGACCAACCATCATTGTTTAAGTCTCCCATAGTCATGAGATTCTTTAAGGGTCTCACTAATAGATTTCCTCCCACTCCTTTTATTATGCCTCAGTGGGATTTAAATTTGGTTCTTACTTTCCTGATGGGGTCTCCTTTCGAGCCTCTACATAGTTGTCCGTTGAGGCTTCTCTCTTTCAAAACAATTTTTCTGATTGCGATTACTTCTGCCAGGAGAGTTAGTGAGCTGCAGGCCCTTAGCTCTAAGCCTCTTTTTACCTCAATTCATGCAGATAAGATGGTTCTTAGGACCAGAACTGCTTTCCTGCAGGTGGCCTAGGTGGTCACTCCCTTCCACCTAGGACAATCTATTACTTTACCCACTTTCTATCCTCCCTCTTCTAAAGAGGAGGAGAGACTTCACCGCCTGGACCCAAAGAGGGCAGTCAGCTTCTACCTGGACAGGACTAAAGACTTCAGGTTGGACGACCAACTCTTCATTAGATATGTGGGCAAGATGAAGGGCAAGGCTATCCACAAGAGAACGCTTTCCAGGTGGATCATCCGCTGTATCAAGATCTTCTACGCCTTGACCAAGAAGGAGCCTCCTCAAGGTATTCGTGCTCATTCCATCTGAGCTAAATCTTCTTCGGCTTTAGCTAGAGGTCTCCCTGTTGTAGACATCTGCAGGGCGGCAACTTGGGCCTCCCTCCACACTTTTATAAAGCATTACTGCTTAGATTCGAAGGTGAGGAGGGGTTGCCATTTTGCACATTCTGTGCTGCAGTATTTTTTGGTATAGGTAGGTGGACACCCTCCTCCGGGGGCGGGCCTGCTTGGGGATTCAATTCAAAAGGTGAGTAATCCGCAGGCAGATGTATCCATCCAAAGAACAAGTTACTTACCTTCGGTAACGCTTTTTCTGGTGGATACAGTATCTGCCTGTGGATTCCTCACTGACCCACCCACCTCTCCGTTGTCTACCTGCTTATACCGAAAAGAATTTTGGGTATTACGGTCTTGTATTTCTTTTTCATTTCAAATATGATGCTCGTCGCTAGGAAGTGTCTATATTTTAGAATTTCCAGTTTCCTTTCTTGTTTGAATCATATACTGTATATATTTGTGCACATATTGTATACTGTGAATACTTGTGAAATGTTGTTGGTTCGCCCGTTCACCTTGAAGGCACAGAAAAAATGGGTGGAACTTACGTCAGCACGCCAACAAGGTCTTCTTGTGGCTCCGATGACATCACGCGGAGTCGCGAGAGGAGCCGTACTATTGCGACGTCCTCGTCGACGTGGGAGAGCTATGGAAAAAAGTTTCTGTGAAATGCTGCGCAAGGGGTAATTCAAAAGGTGAGGAATTTACAGGCAGATACTGTATCCACCAGAAAAAGCATTACCGAAGGTAAGTAACTTGTTCATATGTTTTTTACTGTACTCCGTACTTTTTAAGGTCTAAATATATATATATATATATATAACTCCCAGCAGACACCTGCTCCTCTCCTAACGGGGTCGGTGCGAGTTCCGGGTGCCGGGTCCCGGCCAAAAATCAAAGAAATTTCGGTGAGCAGTTCCCTCAGTGAAAAAGAGACTCGCACACCAGGGTCCGTGTAAACAAAAGATTGTTATTGGCGACGCGTTTCGACCAGACGGTCTTCTTCACAAGCCACCTTTGCTACAAACAGATCCACCATAAGAGTGTATTTACAAACATAGAAAACGGACCACTTTCCATGAAAACCACATCGACATGGAAGAAATACTTCCACACATGTCACGAGCATAATCAGCGCTGCATAACAAAAAGAAAGACGTTACTTTGCGAGTGAACATGCAAATTATGGTTCATAACAGAATGCATATTTTACAGTAAAGTGACCAAATAAAATACATAATTTATACAAACAGTGCAACTTTATCAATTTGCACGAAAGTTGCAAACACACACAAGTACACTTCTTCTTTTTGATTCATACCGGCTGAATTTATGTACTGCTCTGCTCTGGGTATTGCTGGCCAAGTGGCCGAGAATGGAAATTATGTGGGTCCTACTATTTAGGTGATTTAGGGCCGGTCACCTTAAAAATTCAGGCGAGATGTCCTAAAAATTCCTGCAAAAAATTACCCAAAATAAAAATTAAATTAAAATAAGGAAAATTACTAAGAATAAAATACACAAAAGTGAGGGGGGTTATCTACAGGGGACCTCACTACAGACACAGTGAAGGTGGGTGAATGGTGCAAAGTTACATAAAGACACAACTAAGGGGAACAAGGGGAGGCAAGTCTGACTTATGCCTCGGTCAATCTAATAAACCATAGATGCCTCATTGTTGTCATGAGACACCGGTAATTTGATGTACATCATGGTCAGGTTAGTCACATATATACATACATACATACATACATACATACATACATACATACATACATACACACACACACTGCCCTGGTGGGTCGGAGGCTCCCTTTCACAGAGAAATTTGTGTGCATTGATGTTGGGAGCATGATCCGTTCTCACCCAAGGATTAAACCTTAAAGGCACTGGACGGAAAGGTGGAGAGCAAGGGAGACAAGAGGGGAATTACGACCACCTCTTGCGGACTGGAAAAGAGATATAAAACAAAATTAAGGAATTGCGGCCACACAAAATAGCAGCACTTTGAGAATTATTGCACCATTTGAACATTGTATGCACTTTGCTTGTATTGGTACTTACCTGTTGGTGCATTATGGGAAAGAGAGGATTTTGGGACTACAACCAACGTGAGCCCACAGCTGCGAGTGTTAGTCTATGGTTGAGGCCAACCAAGCCAAAAGGCGTCAGATTACGTACAAGTGTTGCTGCCCAGTGACATATAAATAACTCAATTTTTCGAGATGTGCTTCAGCTATTTCTTTTCTTGTTGATGGCAAAGTAGCAGGACGCTCCGTTCCTGTAGTTTGCCGAAGCTCCCCTGGTAGGTTGGAGGCTCCCTTTCACAGAGAAATTTGTGTGCATTGATGTGGGGAGCATGACCCGCTCTCACCCAAGGATTAAATCTCAAAGTCACTGGACGGAAAGGTGCAGAGCAAGGGAGACAAGAGGGTTATTATGACCTCCTCTTACGGACTGGAAAAGAGATATAAAAACTAAATTAAGGAATTGTGGCCACACAAACTAGCAGCACTTTGCGAATTATTGCACCATTTGAACATTGTATGCACTTTGCTTGAATTGATACTTACCAATTGGTGCATTATGGGAAAGAGAGGATTTTGGGACTACAACCAACGTGAGCCCACAGCTGCGAGTGTTCGTCTATGATTAAGGCCAACCAAGCCGAAACGCGTCAGAATACGTACAAGTGTTGCCGCTCTGTGACATATAAATAACTCTCTTTTTCGAGTTGTGCTTTGGCAATTTCTTTTCTTGTTGATGGCAAAGTAGCCGGACCCTCCATTCCCCTGGTTCGCCGAAATGTATATATATGCGCTCCGGGGTCCCTGTGCATGCCAGGGAACCACCCAACTAGTCTGTCACATCTTCGTTATATTTGGCTTCTCCTTATGCATTTCCATGTCTTCCTGACCAGTACTCTTTGTTTATGTTGCCTCTGGCATAGTGGCATATTTCCAGAAGGGTCAATTGTATATGATTCCATCTTTGTCCTTTGTAGTTCCTGAGTGGTACTTAAACTTGGTGTTCATGTGCCTCAGTGACACCAACATTTGATCAAGTGCTCATTTGTTCTCTTTACCTTCTGAACCTCAAGGCTGTCTTTCTGGTGATTATTACGTAAGCAGACCCTGTTAATCCAGCCAAAATGTATGGGTTTCTATCTGAACAAACTAGTGTCTGCCTCAAATATGGGCAGGTCATTAGCATTCCATCTTTCTTACGACCTTATCCCTCCAAAGAGCTGGATCGATTTCTCTTGCTGAACTCTAGTTGAGCTGTTTCCCACTAAGAGCAAGTATATCATCAGTTTGTTGAAAGTTTTGCTTGGAACCAAGAAGGCCATAGCGTTGACCAAGCATACTGTCTTACCTTGAGTCAATCATTGCTTTAAAATCTGGTACACCTTAGCTAAGAAGAAAACTCCTTCTGCCAATCATGCTCATTCTACAAATCCTTTGGCAGCTACTGATCTCATGATACTGTCCTGAAGGCTGATACTTATTGGGCGGCCACTTGATACTTTCTACATACTTTTGGCATACATTGTCTGGCAGTCCAGGAGTGATTTATGGAAGCTATGGTATGGCCTTTTTATTTAATAGCCTTGATAAAGTGACACTACTCAGTCCCACCTCGCTATGGGTGCTCCTTTCGGCATCATTAATAAAATGAAGAATCCACAGGGAAAAAATTCATCTGGAAAAATTGCTTCCCTTCAGTAATGTGATTACATTTGGATACCATATCTTCCCATAGATTTCTCACACCCCTCCAGAGTTAGTGCTGTTCATTAAAGGTTCCAAAGTATGCAATGATTATGCTTGTTTTTTGTTACACGCTGTAATTGAGCTTGTTAAGTTCTTCGCCCGTCTCAGTCGAGTGTGTAAAAATGTAAGAAACGTACACCGGGGAGCCAGGTTGCTCCGTATATAGGCCAGTGGCTTTCCTTCTTAATGGGCGGAAGTGCCACCTGGCGACACTGGTCATTCGTAAAGTGGAGAATCAGCAAGAGACATAGTATCCACCTGAAATACCATTACTGAAGGTAAGTAATTTTATCTTAACATTGAAAAACAACCATAAGAATTAAATCCTCGAATACTCTTCAGCAGAGAAACAACATTTGTATTATGCTTGATTTAAGTTCTACACTATTCATATATTTAAACTTTTTCCAGATTTAGTATCTTAAAGTTTAATGGGATGGGTGAAATAATTGCTTCTCCGTTCGAACTCAAAAATGGCATAAAAGCCTTCTGCTAAACTTTCCTTTCTTAATTCTTAATGAAGCAATAGAGTTTGGGGTGTGCTCTCTCCAAAAGTATGCATTTGTCCTTAGAAATTCAGTTTGTGCCGTCAGATAACCGAAAAACGCCCTTTACCTCGTCTATATGGCATTTCTCTACTTTGTATAGCCTTTTTGCATTTATTTATAATCTAAAAATACATTTCTCTTTAGGAGACTCCTCATCATTGCTTATGAACAAGCTTAAGTGTCCCCATTGCAGTTACGTAGCCAAATATAGACGAACACTGAAGAGGCATTTGCTCATTCATACTGGCGTCCGATCATTTAGCTGTGACATCTGTGGGAAGTTGTTTACTCGAAGAGAGCATGTGAAAAGGCATTCCTTGGTAAGTAGGTTGTGGACGTTCAAAGTAATACATTTCCAGTATTGAACTGGTTCAGTGATCATGTTTGTTTTGTGTCCTTGTATGTCCACTATACAGAATTACCGAAATTGTGTGGCAGAGATAAAAGGTGAAGTTAGGTTTGTTTTTTCTTCCACTCGGGCCTTAATAGATCTGATCTTTTTCTGTTGTCATCTGCTGACTGAAGAGAAATGCTATTGCCCAGGATCACACTCAATAGGACTGAGTTCCATTGTGCCACATCGAAGGCTTCCGCAGAGCATTACCTGGCAACATGCATAGTTGTCACCTTTGCAAACAACAGTCCAGTTTCTGCATCATTATGATGAATGAATGCTAGCTTTTTCTAATCTTGGATCAGCAATCAGGGCGGTGTCCATGTTGACGATGATGACGCCCTTCAAGTAATCCTCAGGATAATCCTGTGTCAAAGTTACATCAGTTTGATGATTTATGATATACTCCATAAATTATCATGACTATTTTTATGATGCTGTGGTATGCTAATTCACCCACACGGTAGACTTTCTATGTAAACAATTCATTTTATAATGCTGGGTGCTGGTGAAGTTCAGGGCTGAAAGGTGGACCAGAGAGACTCCATTCTCCTGAATCTGACGCTGTAGCAGAAAGGGGTAATTTGCAATTAAGGACCATTATTGCTACTGTATCAGAGCTACCTACCCACAGGATTGACCGTGCACCTGTTGGAGAGATGGAGGACTCGGCTTGACTGTGCTTGTCCTGTGTTACAGATAGACATGTGACCCCTGAACCTCCTCCCAACTGGAACACTATGAAATGCTGGCCTCTTTTCTTCTTGCCATGAGACCCTTAGTTCCCGGATTGGCAGTGTTTTTCTTTCAGCTGTGACCTAAATCAGGTTAGAATTGTGGCCATAGAGGGGTATGAAGCGTCATATGTCCCGTGCAGGCCCATTGTCGTTTTCCCTAGGTTAGCATGAGCACGTTGCAGACTGCCCTCTGCTTTGCGCACATTACTATACAAACGTATTTTGCTTTGTGCCATACTGTACTTTCACACATGACCTGCTGTTGTTTTCGCGTTCTGTTCTTTCTTGAGATTTAGTCTGAACACCGCAGACAAGGTCAAACAACAATGCTCCTTGTTATTTTGTTCTGGTCCGGCCCTAGCACCTAGACAAAAGACACAGATGCAGCAGTTTTTTGGGAACACGTACTTTTGTCATATAGGTGTGCACAGACCGGAAACACACTTGGAGAGGGATCTTTCCAGGGAAGAGATTGTGAATGCACCTGAGATGTAGAACCTTCATCTGTGCATGCTAAGGTACGGGGTCCACTGCCAACACCCAGAGATCTTTTAATATATAATCGCTGTGCTTCCGTTGATGGGGAGGGGGATATAGGCTACCCTGTCTGATATGACAGATCCTTTTATGATCTATGGATTATTTACTATGCTGACCGTATTTGTGTTTGGCATCTTCTTACTTATTGTGGCATGTATACTGCATACTAGAGCAAGATAGTTGAAAATAAACATTTTAAACTTTACTTGTGTCTCTGTCAGATCTTATTGTGGACTTGTACGAGTGGGAGAACGAAAGGGTGTGTCCAGTTACCTCGATTCCTGAGAGGGTCAGGAGTGTTGTGTTCTGGGGTGTCTAATCACTTGTTCCTCTATGAGTGAGTAGGGAGCGCAAGTGAGACACTATGGCTAGTTGGCCCGCAGCTCATAGGCACTAAGGTGGTAGGATGACTCGGTCCCTGCCTACTAAGGTAATATGATCCCAAGCATAGTTCTGTGCCTATGCAGAATCCCTGCAACATGGTGCCACCAACGTTTGGTCTGGTTCTTATTCACAGGACCCCTTAGCAGCACCTGTGCTTGTCCACAATATCCTCGCACTGTTCCCCGGAGACGTCTGTGGTGGGAGGGCTTTGCCTCCTCAGTTAGTAGGGACCACCTATTGCTGTAGGTTTTTCAAGCTTCAATTTTAAAAGGTTTATTCGCCCACTTTGTGCTACTGTTTGGTTCCCTTTTTTCTTGGTAATGGCTCAACTGGTTGCGAATCCGGCTCATTGCCGTGCAGTGGTTACTCAGCATTTGTTGCAGCATGGAGTCCCCAATGTGGGGTCTCCGGTTGTTTTTGTAGTCGAGGATGACCGCTTTGAAGTGTTTGACTACTGGGTTACATTCCCCGCTGTGAATGCGAATGATAATGCTTTTCATAACTACACTGCCGCAGCAGTCCCAGCGGCTTATCGCCCTCATGCGATTGTTGAAGTTCCTCTTATGGCCTGGGAGACTAGATTTGGTTTAATGGCGCCGTACCCCATCCTATTGATACTGTTCGAATGTATTGATGGGGCCACCTGGCCCGTGTTGGCCGGTTTTACTCTGTACCCTAACTATGTCAACGCCAATTTGGCTGAAGTACGTTCATTATTTGCTCAGATTATTCTTCTGTATAGACGCCTGATACAATTTGTTGCCCGTGCCTTTTTGGCTGCTCCTCCAGGGGCTGTGCGACCTGTACATGCTCCGCACGGTGGGGGTCTTGTTATTAGCTCTGTCATTGGCAAGTGCCCTCAGAATCGTGAAGACTATCCCTTTTGGATTGCTCAGAAAATTGATCAGCTTCATGCGGTCTTTCCCCTTACGGGTCCTGTAGAGAAACAAAGGATCCTTACTATGTGCTTACCTAGTGGTCTGATCCCAGCCCCCCCCCCTTAGGCAAAATGCAACACCTGGGGGATGGTGTTTGCCTCAGTGTACACACTTTGTTATGGCCCCTCCTCGATGAGCATTCTTCCGAGCGTTCTCAAACAAGCACAGAACGAACATGGGGCAGGTCCTGCCCCAGATTTTGGGATGAAGCTAGTGGGTATTTTTCCCGTACTCTCCGAAATTATTCTTTTTAATGTTGGCTGCCGTTGACCGTGAACACGAGTTGCTGGTTATTATTGCTGATTCAAGGTAAGCCTTCTCACGAGACTGAAGGTCGTCCTGTCTTTCCTAAAAAGACATGGGACAAGTCTAAGCAGCAGCAGAAGGCTAGGTCTCGTGGTGGGTCACCGCCGACAGACGCATCTGAACGTAGATATGATTTTTGTGATCGCTCTAAAATTAAGACTACTGAGAGGTTTCAGGTTCCTGATCCTCGTCCTCCTCGTTCCTTTCAGGATTCGTCTGATCAACAGTATGACAGAGGAGGACGACAAGATCGCAGAAAAGGCGAGTCTGTGCACCCCAAGCGGGACCCGCAGCGCTCTTTTGACGTAAAAGTCAAGAGAGAGGAACCACCTCCGTGTAGAGCTCCTTTCCAGAAAAAAAAATGCTGCTTTAACTGCGAAATATGCCCCAGGCAGTGAGAACCCTTCTCCTGGACAGGAGTTGGGCTGTGACTCTGCTCGACAGCGCGGCTGAAGTCACCTTGGTGCGCCAAACAACTTAGCCAGTCTCTAGTAGCGAGAGCAACGGATACTTTTGTAACTGTTGAAACCGCGGATACCAGTGTGGCACCTTCTGATCGACTTTTATCATTTGGACATTCAGATTGAAGGTGACATGAAACGCACCATTAATGCTATATTTTTTGGGACAACTTTACTGCTTTTTATGATGTTTTTTGGGTGGAGGTCGATTGGCCTCTCCCATTCCTTCTTGCATGTCCTCATGGCGAGGATGTGATTATCCCTTCCTTTTCACAATTTGTCCCTGAAGAAACAAAGCAAGCTTATGCTTCAGGATGGGCCCTTGCTTTGGCCCCTGCCTTATACCGCCACCAGGCTGGTTGGAATAAGGATTCTCCTCTACATGTTATTCCAATACATTCTACTCCTCAACCACAACCTCGATATCCCATTAAACGTGACGCTAAAGCGTCAGTTAAAGCGATCCTTACTCAATTGGAATATCATGGTGTGATTGAACCCTGTGTCTCTGCAATGAATAATCCTCTTTATCTCAAAGAAACACGTTAGTTATAGATTCCTTACTTTAGAATTACCCCCAGGCGTCAGACTGGATCCGGAAAGTTTTTCATCAGCAGTACCTCTGCGCGTCGGAAGGTGGCGTCGGTAGGCTCCGTGCGTCCGTCGTCGTGGTCGCCGGGATGATGTCGCGGCTAGCTACTTAGACGCCGCCCTCGCGCGCTGACGTCAGTTCTTTCTTTTTCCGCGCCAGCCAGCGCAGATCCGGAGAGAGCGGTACCTCCAGTCACTTTTTGACTGACTTTTTTGAGCGACTTTTGTCGACGTCTTTTTTGAGTCTACGACTCTTGGTGCACGAGGGATGCCTGGCTTCAAGGCCTGCAGTTCCTGTAACCGGCTGATGTCGGTTACGGATCCGCATCGCGTGTGCCTCTTTTGCCTGGAGCGCGACCACGACCCAAGGCCGTGCTCCGACTGCCGGTCGATGGCGCCGAAGGCTTTGCGGGCAAGGTCCCGAAAGCTGCTTGAGCGCCGGCAGACGGCTCCGCGCCGTTCGAGGTCCCGGTCGCGAGGGAGGTCGAGGGACCGGTCGCGGAGCCATCACCACTCGTCCAAGTCATCGAAGTCTTCGCACTCGGGGTCTGGTAAGTCGAAGCACAAAAAGAAGTCGAAGAAGCATCGTCGCTCTTCGACTTCTCCCCGTTGGTCGGATGACGCGACGAGGGATGCGGGCGGTGCCCCTCCCGCGTCTCCGCACGCGGAGCAGGAGGAGTCGACTCCGAGTTTCCCCCCCTTCCCGGGACCCGGAGCGACTCCCGCCCAACTTCGTAAATTTTACGAGGCGATGCATGTCATCTTCGGGCGACCCGAACCCGCCGGCGCGCCTTCGGGCCCCGCGGACTCGGTTGGGGGTCCTAGGCCTTCTCCGCCGTCTGCTCCGGCCATGGCGCCGCAGGCCCCCAGTGGATCCAGGCCTGGATCCGGATCGACGCCGGTTGACCTTATTACACCTC
This sequence comes from Calotriton arnoldi, assembly GCA_963921515.1. Classification (NCBI taxonomy): domain Eukaryota; kingdom Metazoa; phylum Chordata; class Amphibia; order Caudata; family Salamandridae; genus Calotriton; species Calotriton arnoldi. The sequence goes on along the minus strand of CAWUFW010006675.1, from coordinate 408,385 downwards.
CACCCGCGCTGCTTCCTCTGGCACTGCAACCGACGCCGGTCGTGTCCCCGGCCGGCGTCGACCCCGGCCTCCATCCCGAGGTGGACCCGGAGCCGGATCCGGCGCCGAGTGGGGTTTCTGTGCCCCTGTTCACTCCTGGGGTCCCTTTTCGGCCAGATTGGCAACCTGAGGATGAGGAGGAGGACTGGGAGGGGTCAGGTGACCCTTTAACTGATCAGCTAGGATCTGAACAGGACTGGAGAGAGGAACTGGGGGATGCCAGTGGTCTTGATACTTCCCCTGACCTTGGCATGTTGTCTCCTCCTACCGTGGCTACGGAGGAGGGAGCGTCATACGCTGTGGTGTTGCGTAGGGCGGCCGAGGACCTCAACCTCGAGCTTCCTACAGTGGCGGTCAGGACTAACCTACTGACAGTGATGCTTCAACCGGCTGCGAGCTCTATTCGGAGCCCCTGCTGCCGTTTAATGTGGCCCTTACCGACGTCCTTTTAGGCACGTGGTCCAGGTCCAACACGGGGCCTCCCGTGGATAGGATGATTGCCCGACGCCACCGCCCGGCTCCGGGCGACCCCACTTTCCTCTCCCAACACCCCGCCCCGGAGAGCTTCGTGGTCCAAGCCTCCATTTCACATGGCGCATTCCCTACCGCTCCCCCGGAAAGGGAATCCAAGAAGCTGGACCATCTTGGGAAGAAGATTTTCTCTTCCGCCAGCTTAGGACTACGGTCGGTAAACACCGCATGTCTCTTGGGCCGTTATTCCCACTCTGTGTGGGACTCGGTTGCGCAAGTGCTGCCTCAGTGTCCGGAGGAGGCCCGGACAGTGCTCTCCCAGGCTATTGCCGCCGAGAGGGATGCGGCGAAGTTTACCATCCGTTGTGGGCTGGATACCGCCGACTCTCTGGGCAGGACAATTTCAACGTCGGTAGCCCTTCGTCGCTATGCCTGGATGAGATAGACTGGCTTTTCGGGGGATGTCCAGAACACCTTGATGGACATGCCTTTTGATGGCCATCGCCTTTTTGGCGACAAAGCGGACAACGCTCTAGAGCGTTTCAAGGACTCACGGGCTACGGCCAAGTCCTTGGGCCTCTCCAGCCGCCCAGCGCAGTCTGCTTTTCGCCCCTTTCGTGGCTACGGAAGGGGTGCCCCGCTACGTCCCGCCCAGAGCCACAGGCCGCAGCAAGTTACCCAACCTTCGCGCGGCCGGGGACGTGGGAACCAACGCCGTGGTTCAGGGGGCCAGCGGGCGGGCCAGTCCACCAACCCCCCCTCTGCAGCAGCCTCCAAACCTTCCTAGTCAGACTTTTCAGGCCCATCAAACGCCAGTGGGCGGCAGCATACGCCATCACCTCCCCCACTAGCGCACCATCACGTCGGACAGGTGGGTTTTGCAAATAGTCCGAAGGGGCTACTCCCTCGCCTTCGAGGCTACCCCTCCAGCCATGCCACCTCTATACCACCGCATGTCGGAGGATCACCTGGCACTTCTCCAACAGGAAGTTTTGGCACTCTTGGCCAAGGGAGCCATCAAGCGCGTTCCTGTCCCAGAAGTAGGTCGTGGTTGCTATTCCCACTACTTTCTGGTACCCAAGAAGGACAAGGGCCTGCGTCCTATCTTGGATCTTGGGGACGTCAACCGCTTCCTCCGGAATGAGAAGTTCAAAATGTTGACACTTGCTCAGGTCTTGTCTGCCCTCGAACCTGGAGACTGGATGGTAGCGTTGGACTTGCAGGACGCTTACTTTCACATCCCCGTCCTGCTGGCCCACCGGCGTTACCTGCGGTTCACGGTAGGCCACGAGCATTTTCAGTTTACCGTGCTCCCCTTTGACCTTACCAGCGCCCCTCGGGTGTTCACAAAAGTGATGGCGGTGGTCGCAGCTCATCTGTTCAGATCAGGGGTTCCAGTCTTCCCCTATCTTGACGACTGGCTGTTGAAGGCGGGCTCGTCCCAGGCAGTCGTCTCCCACCTTCAGCCGACCTCCTGCATTCGCTGGGGTTCTCCATCAATGTGCCGAAGTCACACCTGATTCCCTCTCAGAAGCTCCTCTTCATCGGAGCGGTTGTGGACACAACGCAGTTTCGGGTTTATCCTCCCGAACAGCGAGTCCGGAATATTCGGGCTATGATTCCGATCTTTCAGCCTCTATCCCGGGTTTCGGTCCGGATGACCCTGAGGCTGCTGGGCCTCATGGCCTCCTGCATCCTGCTGGTCGGTCATGCCTGCTGGCATATGCGGGCTCTGCAGTGGGTCCTGAAGTTCCAGTGGGCGCAGCATCAGGGGAATCTGTCCGATTGCGTCCAGATCTCGGAGGGCACTGCTCGACAGATGCAGTGGTGGCTCACGAACCAGGATTGGGTCAACGGCAAATCCCTCTCCCTTCCCCAACCAGAGCACACGGTGGTGACGGACGCATCCCTTCTGGGATGGGACGGCCACATGGGAGAGGCGGAGATCAGAGGACTCTGGTCTCCGGCGGAGTCCGGGCTCCACATCAACCTTCTGGAGCTCCGGGCGATTCGTCTTGCACTCAAGGCATTCCTTCCCTCTGTCCGGGGAAGAGTAGTGCAGGTGTTCACGAACAACACCACCGCCATGTGGTACTGCAACAAACAGGGCGGGGTGGGGTCATGGACCCTATGTCAGGAGGCCCTCCGCCTCTGGACATGGCTGGAACATCAGGGCATATCCCTGGTGGTTCAACACCTGGCGGGTTCCCTGAACGCCATGGCGGACGAACTCAGCTGCAGGTGCATGATAGATCACGAATGGCGTCTTCACTTGGTGCAAGGTCACTTTCGACAGTGGGGAGAGCCTTGGTTAGATCTATAAGCCACCGAAAAGAACGCCCAGTGTCAGCAATTCTGCGCGTTGGAATTTCCAAGGCGGCACTCGCTAGGCGACGCTTTTCGTCGCAAGTGGAGTTGCGGTCTGTTATACGCCTTTCCGCCTATACCACTTCTGCCCAGAGTACTGAAGAAAATCAGGTGCGACCGGGCCCAAGTCATTCTTGTGGCTCCGGACTGGGCACCAAGAGTCTGGTATCCCGAGCTGCTCAACATGGCCATCGATCCTCCGACCCGTCTGCCTCTTCGGGAGGATCTTCTGTCGCAGCAACAGGGGACGGTCCTCCACCCGAACCTGTCCAGCCTCCACCTCCTTGCGTGGAGATTGAGCGGCGGCAGCTGACGTCTTTTGACCTGCCTCCCGAAGTTTGTGACGTAATCTTGGCAGCCAGGCGTCCCTCCACTAAGACGGTATACGCCTGCCGGTGGAACAAATTTGTGGCATGGTGCACAGCAAAGGCTGTGGATCCCCTCTCTGCCCCTCTTTCTGAGGTTCTCTTGTTTCTCCTTTCTTTGGCCCAGCAGGGCTCTGCTCTGGGCACTATCAAGGGCAATCTCTCGGCCATCTCTGCCCTCCCTCGGCTTCCAGATCAGCCTTCTCTTTTCAAGTCCCCGGTTGTTAATCGTTTCTTGAAAGGCATAACTCATCTCTTTCCTCCTATTCCCTTCGTTATGCCTCAGTGGGACTTGAATTTAGTTTTAACCTATTTAATGTGCGCTCCCTTTGAGCCGCTTCACAACTGTCCTTTTGAGGCTTCTGACGCTTAAAACTGCATTCCTGGTAGCCATCACATCTGCCAGAAGAGTGAGTGAGCTCCAGGCCCTTTCATCCAAGCCTCCTTTCCTGTCTGTCCTTCTGGACAAGGTAGTTCTCAGGACTCGTCCATCCTTCCTGCCCAAGGTTGTCACCGCCTTTCACATCGGGCAGACCATCACTTTGCCCACCTTCTTTCCGCCTCCGCGTCCTTCGAAAGAGGAAGAGAGGCTCCACCGTCTGGACCCAAAACGTGCGCTTTCCTTTTATCTGGATCGCACCAAACAGTTCCGGGTGTATGACCAGCGCTTTGTTGGCTACGTGGGCGCCAAGAAACGTCGGGCTATACACAAGCGGACTATCTCCCGATGGGTCGTTTTGTGTATCAAAGCCTTTTATTCTCTGGCAAAGAAGGAGCCTCCATTAGGGCTGCGCGCCCATTCCACCAGGGCGACGGCAGCAACTACTGCTTTGGGACGTGGAGTTCCTCTGAATGACATTTGTCAGGCAGCTACATGGGCTTCGTTGCACACCTTTACCAAACACTACTGCCTTGACAATCAAGTCCGGAGAGACGGCTTCTTTGGCCGTTCTGTTCTCCAGGACTTTCTGGTGTGATCTTGGTTCGCAGACCCACCTCCGGTGTTGGTATTGCTGGGGTATCTATTCTAAGGTAAGGAATCTATAACTAACGTGTTTCTTTCAGATGAACAAGTTACTTACCTTCGGTAACGATATATCTGTAAGAAACATTAGTTAGTTATAGATTCCTTACCGCCCCAACCAACCTCCCCGCTCTGCGAACTGATTTCTAGGGTTAAGGTTATCCTTTCAGGGCCCTAGTTTTGTGCACCAGTGGTCAGTGTCTTGCATGGCTCTGCATTTCTGGCGCGGAAAGTCGTGTACAGAACTGACGTCAGCGCGCGAGGGCGGCGCCTAAGTAGCTGCTGCGACATCATCTCGGCGATCACGACGCTAACGACGGACACGGAGCCGACCGACGCCACCTTACGACGCACAGAGGTACGGCTGACGAAAAAACTTTCCGGATCCAGTCTGACGCCTGGCGGTAATTCTAAGGTAACGAATCTATAACTAACTAATGTTTCTTACAGATATATCGTTACCGAAGGTAAGTAACTTGTTCTTCCGGTCTTGAAACCGGATAGTTCTTACTGTATAGTCTTAGATTATAGACATTTGAATAGTCACACACGTACTTTCGCAGTGCAAAAAGGTATAGTACAGCATTAATTAATAATATTGTACGTAAAAAGTTCAAAACTACGCTCAATATTTCTAATGATTTTTTAGTCACAACCTGGCTCCCGAGAGCTGGGATTGGTCCGCGTTCAGTGCTCTCGGTTCCCAGAGGCGAGATACGTGAGACGACCCATGGGGTATAAGAATAGCTCCAGGTTTTTGCGGCATGTATTGTGTCCCTTTTGCATGATATTGATCCCGATGCCTTTTCTTACGTCGATGTCATATCCCTGACAGATGATGAATTAAATCCCCATCTTGCGAGAGTGGACCCCATCATCACACAATTCGCTTCTCTTGGTTACATATTGCATTTCTTGCCGTTATTTTTCTTGGCTATGAATTGACCAATGAAGGCAGGTTTGGCATCCCATTTTTGGAGAAATTTGCTCAATTGCAACCTCCTTCTACCCTTAAAAATTCGCAGTCTCTGCTTGTTTTTCCCAATTTCGGCAGAACTTACATTCCTGACTATGCTTAGCATATCAAACCTTTTTATGCTTTCATACACCCATCCTTTTCCGTTTCCTCCTGGGTCCCGGAACACACTGCAGTGTTGCGCGCTTTACAATCTGATCTGCTTGCTACGCAGTACTTGCAGACTTGATTGAATACTACCAATTTGGTCATCTGGATTTTGCCCGGTGCAATCGGCTTTACTTATGTGACGTTTAATGAGGGTGATACAGTTCCCATTGCTTATAAATCGCATCTGTATACCCTGCGGAAATGCATTTTTCTTCTACTGAAAAAAGTTTGACTGATGCAGATGGCCATTCTTAAAGAACGCCCTCTTGCTCAAGGTAAACGCATTTTTCTCGTTTCGCTTGTGCCTGTCTTAGAGGCGGTCACTAAGGCTGGTGTTCCTAATTCTAAACTCTGCATCCTCATTGGCCAAGTTGAGGGATCTGCTTTTAGCTCTCGAATATTCTGATTCTGAATTACCCTCCCAAGTTGTGTGTGATTCTTTTTATTGTGTACAGTCCTTCAATGGCAATTTGTATTTTTGAAAACAAAATGATTTTCAGAATTCTAAAGGTAGCCCAATAAAGCATATAAAGCTTTGGGTTAGAGGGCCGCTCTTAAAGAATGCTTGCCACTTACACATGTTGTATTTACATTGGGCCATTAACATGCGGGAGAGCACACTGTTGGAAATTCAATGGCTGATGAAGCAGCCACAGGGCTCAAACTTTTTTGGAGCCAGATTTAATTAGGGCAAGCTATAATTAGGTACTACTCGCCCTTTCTGGCGAGTAGGAAGACCACTGTCTCTGAAAGCAGAGCAAATGTGACAAGATAGCAAGATTTAAAGGCATCTTTATTGCTCACAAAGTGAATGAGCAATAAAAATGCCTTTAAATCTTATTAACATCAAGTGCACTAGAGTTAGATCGAGTAGATTTTTGAAGTTACTAGACCTGCAGGTCTAGTAAGAATTTTTTGATTTTTTGAGCTGTGAGCCAAAACAGAAGTGGCCATAACTGAAGTAGCAGCAGTTACGCGTTCTATGACTAAAATTGATGATGATGATGATGAAATTCTGGCGGCTATTGCCGTCACTTGGGAGAGTTCTCCCTTTCCTCAAGGATTTCCTTCTAGATATACTTATCAGCTATCTACTGACAAAATTCCCTTTGTAACCTTTCCAGGGGTTGGTGATCGTTTAATTTCTAACCTTGATCGCAGACAATCCTTGATAGTGGCCGCTCATGAGGGTATAGCTTCTGCACATGCAGGAGTGGCTGCCACTATTTCTCTTTTACAGCAACACTTTTGGTGGCGCGGTTCATACCAGCAGACTCGCCGATATATTCTTTGTTGCGACGTTTGCCAACAAATTAAGAGTTCTACTGTCTTGCGACCACCACAGACTCATCTTTATATTTCCAATCAGCCCTTTGGCTGTATTTATCTTGATCATTGCGGTCCCCTTGTGTCTGATAATGCATTCAAATATATTTTGGTTTCAGTGGATTCTTGCACCAGGTTCCTCTGGGTCTGGCCACAGCGCTCAGCTGAAGCTCAAACTCTTATAAAAGATTTCCATGTCTTTGTTGGGACTTATGCCAGTGGCGCATTTTATTCAGACCAGGGTCCGGCTTTTGCCTCTAACCGTGACTTCATGACGTCGATGGGGTGCAGGTGCATTTCCCGTCTCCATATAGAGGCCCTAGGGCAGTTTGATTGTGGAGCGGATGAACCGTGACTTAAAGTAATCTTTAACAGCGAGGGTATAAGGTACAGGACGTGACTGGTTAACTCACCTTTATGGGGTTCAACATGCTCTTAATAACCGCCCTAAAAGATCTCTGGGTGGGCGGATCCCGTATGAACTCTTCTTTGGCATCAAGATGTATGTTCCAGACCTTGATGGTCTAGATGTTGTGCTGACTGCCGGATCCTTTGACTTAGATAACCACTTTGCTTTTTACAGGACCTACAAATGTGTTGTAATGCTCTGGCTAACAGTCATTTGCCTTCGACTCAGTCATCGGATGCAGCGGTTCTGATTCCTGTTTCTGGCTGGCTTCCTAAAGTTGGAGATCTAGTTTGTGAAAAGGTAGCGATCAGTAAAAAATTTGGTCCCTCCTACTGTGCTCCTGTTCCAGTGCTTAGTCTTCAGGGTACCCGAACTGTGATTTTACTTCCACTTCCAGGACACAAAGACAATCGCTTTGTTTCCATTGAAAATGTCAAGTTACACCATATGGCCAATCCTCAATAGTATGCCCAGAGGTGTCTCAACGCAAAATGTTCCAATACAGCCTGTGAGCTCCATTTTTTCTGCTTCTCCCCGGCTGCCGGAGGGAGATGTTGAGTCTTCAGTTGACCTGGTACCTGTTTTACCTTCAGACTCCACAATGGAAATCATTTATTCTGATTAACCCCTCGAGGCCCCTTCGGAAGTGCAAGCCTCAGGTCTACACCCAGAATCCCAGCCTCCGTTGTTACAGCTGAGTTCTTCTGGTTACTATATCGATCAAGATAACTTTTCTTCAGACAGTTCTTTGTCTTCTGTTTTAACTACACCCCCAGCACTGATTTGTGTTTTCATCTCCTGGTTAAAACGCACTTATCTGGTTCCACCTTAGATATATATCTGGATTGTGTTTTCCATGATATTTTTGTTCATGTGGATTGGATTCGTTACTATTTTTTCCATTCTGATTAATGGCCATTACCTCCTAGAATGTTCTGCTGCGGAACTTGTCGGCGGGGTGTTGGCCCCACATTCTTCCTTGCATAAAGTGAAAAGAGACCAGTCCCTTTTTAACATTTCAGCGGTGTTCCAGTCACTGATGGGATTGTATGGGATAAAGTACCATTCAATGTACTCTGCCCTACGGAGACCCTGCAAATACCATATGTGTTCCAAGTTTCCATGGGTGATGTAATCGTGCCTGGGTTGCAATCGGGTGATTGGGATGTCGATACTGTACATTCAATGTTTTCCGAATTGCAATATTACACGGTCTTTAACACTGAGGATTTATATGTAAATTCTGCTAACTATGCCAATTTGTTCTGTTATCAACATTATGGACACCATTTTTGCATAGGGCTAATGGACAGCGTCCCCAATATAATTATACTCAATGAGAGCATTGCCCAACTCCATCTCATGGTAGCTTCAAAACACAAAAAATGAAGTACACCTATGTCGCCGGTTATAACCTTTCAGACCCGGCATCATACTATTCTAAATCGGTTCCCACTCTCTCGAAAAAATATATGCTTAATCAGACCAAGTTAATATATGCATCCCTTTTTATTGATAACTTAGCCCTGAAAGGCTATGATTACTGGAAGGACAATATCGACTTAAAATCGGTTTGGGGCAGTAAGTCCTCTACCTGTCTGATATGACAGCTCCTTGTATGATCTTTGGATTATTTACTATGCTGACCATATTTGTGATAGGCATCTTCTTTCTTATTGTGGCACGTATACTACATACTAGAGCACAATAGTTGAAAATAAACATTTTAGACTTTCCTCGTGTCTCTCTCAGATCTTATTGTGGACTTGTAGGAGTGGGAGAACGAAAGGGTATGTCCTGTTACCGTGATTCCTGAGGGGGTGGGAAGTGTTGTCTTCTGGGGTGTCTAATCACTTGTTCCTCTGTGAGTGAATAGGAGGGCAGGTGAGACACTATAGCAAGTCGGTCCCGGGCTCATGGGCACCAAGGTGGTAGGATGACTCAGTCCCTGCCTACTATGGTTCTATGATCCCAAGCATAGTTCTGTGCCTATGCAGAATTCCTGCAACAGAGGAAAAATGAGAATCTGGAGTCCAATAGGCCTTGTACGCAGGCACTTGGCTAGAGAGTGCCCATAAAATGAGCTAAGTTTTACTTACTATTACAACCCCAAGATTGGTGGAGGTACTGTTATTTCAGACAGAACATGTGTGCCTGACCTCAGGCCTGAGGCATGAAGCTTGACATGAAACTTACTCTACCCCAAAGTGCAGCCATTCATAGATGGGGAGTGAAATTCAACCTGATGGTGCAATGGAAATGTTGGAATGGTGGAAGATTTGAAATCTCAAAGCCTCTCTTCTCCTGGAAAAATGTGCCCGGTACCAGTAGAGAGCGGGGTGGTCTGCCCACCTTTAAGATCACTGTAGATCTCCGCTATCCACACAGGATGCCTCACTGATAGATACTGGAGCTCAGTACTATACTTGGTGCCATGAGGTTTAATATTCACCTTTAGACACCTCTTAGTGATGTTTTTGTCTTGTTTAACTTGAGAATGCCCTTGCTCTCTATACATGCCTGAGTGTGTATGGGGACCATTATTATCACAGTGTGCAGGCATGCACGGTATAATTAGGCATTCGTTGCTACAAAACGCTGGTAACTTCACGCACATGACTTAATGCCCTAGCGTTGCTGCATAAGGTATCAATTGTGGAAAAAAAATAGACCTCAAAAAGCTCACAAATTGCAGGTCATGCCTGTAGGAAGGACGAATGCATATGCAAGAAACTGGTTCCAAGCTAGACCAATGGGAAGTAAAAACTGAATTTGAGAAGAGGGAGGGTTTGCATCCCCGTATAAAATGCTTGAGGGCATAGTACTGGGTGCCCGATGTTTGAATTAAACTCCCCCCAAAAAAACAGTGGTCTCACTAAGAAGCCTGCTACAACACCGTGAGCATAGCAGAGAGCCAGCATATAAAAATTAAACCAGGCACAGTCCACTATTGTATTAAAAACTTAAAAAACAAATGCGCCCTAAAAAGATGTTCAAGATAAGGTTACAGTTTATGAAACTAATAATCATTGTATCTTCAGGGAACCCATTTCCAAGTGTTACATTATCCAAAACACAAGTATGTAAGGCACATGGTGGCAGACAAACACTTTGGATTTGACTGCTTCAGATTAAACTCCACTCGAGTTTTCAGTAAGTTGCTCACTCCAGCAACAGCCCATATCTGTAAATATGGAGTTCACATCAAACTTTGCCTTGATGATTGTGAATCAGTCTTTTGGCATCTGTTTGATAAAGATACCATTTCTCTCAGGTAGTTGCCTTTTTAAAAATATTTTTGTCGACTTACCTTGTATACTGAGTCACCCCATTGGCTGTTTAATAAATGCCCTTTTGTGTGGGGAAGTATGATATTTGTGTCACTTGCCTTCTGGAGTCTCACTTCTTAAAGAAGTGTAAAATAGGTCTGGAGATGCTGTAGAGGTAGCCCAGAGAAAGAATGGGGAGTATGTTTTAGTGCAAAGCAGGGGGAAGTAGATTGAGTGCTTTCATGGGCTCCCAGACCCATAGGGTTAAGGGAACATGCACCCTCATCTGCTCTTGATTCTACCAGGTCTACTGCTACCCTTTTACCTTCAGACTCCCAGCCAGTTCTTGAAATGGCTAGTTTTCTCATTCCGAAAAAATGTGGATGTGATGAGAGAATTTTAAGGCCACGATATGGAGCCCCCTAAGGATGCACCGCCCCCATAGCAGCAATCGATGATTTATATCTGTGGCAAGTGTCACACCAAAAATGAAATTAAAGCCAGAGACCCCATACGATGCAGAGAATGTGGCTACAGAATAATGTACAAGAAACGAACAAAGAGATTGGTCGTTTTTGATGCACGATGATGCACCAGCATTACTTTGGAATCTGTTTTCCCCTCTCATTGTTAGATTATGCATTCCGAGTAGGCATTGAAAACCTCAACATTGAGGTTGTTGGAGGCTACCCACTCAATTGCAAGATGTTTGACGTCAACAGCGTTGGGTTTCTGGGAATTTGATTTAGACAACCCTGCCTTCAGAGGTCATACCCAAATTTCTCATTCACATACAGAAAGGAGAACCAAGATGATACCTTCTTCTGGCTGTGAACGCTCAATTCAGTATAAAAGACATACAAAAAATGTACATTCCAGAAGATGAGTTCCTCCAGAAGAGGAAAGTCAGGAGCTTCCTGCAGGCACCATTGCTACTCATCTGCTTCTCAAACAGTGTCCGCCTTTAAGTTCTCCCCGCCCCCTCCCCCCCCCCACCAGATGTGAGCACTTATTTGGCTATTACACCAGACTCTTTACCCTTTCGTATCTGCCCAGTGGATGATTTTTTTTGTAAACAGACTTTATTGGGCATTTTTAAGACATGTAATAATACATTACAGACATTTGCATGACTATGTGAGTAATTATGAATACACTCCTGATATATATGCGTCTTGTTACTACGGTATTGACATCTATATTAGTTCCATTGTTTCCTCAAGAGCTACAATGTTAATTATTTTCAGATCACATGCCAACAATTGGTGCAATGGTTAACGTAACCCCTCGCCCTCTGCCAAATGGCATCCCCCACCCTCTCTTCCCTCCCCCAGGCGTGCCTTGGATTATTGTGCTCAGGCAGCCTTCTCAGGGAATTCTCCAGGGACTTCCATCTAATCATCGTGGTCTCTGTTTTCCCTTTAGTGCTTCTGCTAGTTAGGTATTCCGCACCATTCCCTCTCCCCCATGCATTCACACCAATGTATTTTATGAGCCATCTTCCTGTGGTACTTCCCGGTTTCCCTCTTCTGAGATGTCATTGAGCTGCTAACGGTGTATCGTCGGAGCTTCCCACGCCCTAGCTGCTTCTAACGTCTTCTCACTCCCATTGCACCTAGCGTCTCTTAGCCGTGTTGTTCCCTCGCAGCCTGCCCAACGTGCAAACTCTCTCCTCCATCTGCCTATGCTAGGACCTCCCCTTGCCTTCCAATGACTCGTGATATCCCGATTCGCAAGTATTAATCCAAGGTCCTAAAATTTACTGGTAATCTTGTTCTTGGAAGTATGTGGAAATCTGTGTAGCAAGCAGTAACCTGGAGTCATGTTCACTTCTTTTTTGGTAATTTCCGCTAGTGTTTCCGTCGCCTCCCTCCAGAAATTCTCTATCTCCGGGCAGCTCCAAAACATATGTAGGAACTCCGCACCTTTCTCTCCACAGCGGGGACAAGCCGCCGTTATCATGTTGAAGTACTTATTAATACGCCCTGGGGTAAGGTACCACCTATGAAAAACATAAACGTTTACCAGTTGAAATCTAGCATTTCTGATGACCTTGCTGACCCTCTCCGTTAGTTCTCCCCATATTTTTTCCCCTATAGGCTCCCCCAGGTCCTCTTCCCATTTCTGTTGTAGCTCATTGAGTGGAGGGAGTATAGCCCGGCTCAGCCTCCTTTATAAGCAGGTAACAGCCTTAAATGTCCCCGCGGCCGATACCACAGTTTGACCTCCTTCAGCTAAAGGAGGTTCAGTTAGTCCGCTTCCCCAATGTTTACGTATTTCTGCAGTTAAGGCCCCATGGAGCAGAAAGTTGCCCCCTGGTATCTCATTTTTCTCACTAAATTCTTCAAATGTTAGTAACATGCCATCCTCATATAACTGCCCCATGGTGAGCACTCCTGCCTCCTCCAATCTGCTCTATGTGGTAGTGCCATGCAATACTTTAATGGTATCTCCGGCACATAGGGGCGTCTCACTTTAGCCCTCTGCAAGCTTCTGACTCAGCATTTATGAGCCACACGTAATTCCGCAGTCATTTCCCTTTCTTGTACAGGTAATCTTAGCACTATTTTAGACAGGAGGTCTGGAGCCGGACATCTGTCACCCTGCTGCACCGTTCCCCGGAGCTGGCTTGCCACCCATTTCGGCAGCCATTGCAGTTGAGCTGCAATATAATAGTATTCAAAATCTGGCACCTCCAGTCCCCCTTCAGTTTTGGGCCTCATTAAGGTATTTAAAGCTACTCTCCGCCTTCCTGTCCCCCCCCAAGAATTCCGTCACCATCATCCGGAGCTGCTTAAACCTCTCCGCTGGGATCTATACCGGCAGAACTCCGAATATGAACAGGAGCCTCTGGAGAGTCACCATCTTTAATAATGAGGTCCTGCCAGCTAGTGACAGGGGGAGAGTTCCCCAGAAGTCAAAATTGGCTTTTGTCCCCCTTATGACCTTTCCCACATTTCCCTCCAGGAGATCTGCTCTGTCGTGGTATATTTTTCCCCCTAGATATGGGATGCATCTCCCTTCCCACTCGATCCCATCCCCCATTTGCGGTTTCTCTCGCCCCTGCATGGTAGGGAACAAACATGACTTTCTCCAATTCACTTTGTGGCCTGCTACTCTCTCTAGTGCTAACAGCAGTTCCTTAGCTCCATCAAGTTCTGCTTCCGAGCTTCTAAGGAAAAGAATCAGATCGCCTGCATACAATGCTATATGATGTTTACTCCCCTCTACTTCTAGCCCTTGCTACCAATTTCCAGTTCTGGCTTTAGCGGTCAGCGGTTCCATAGGCATCGCAAATAGCAGAGGCGATAGTGGGCATCCCTGTTGTGTTCCTCTCTCTACCTCCTATCTGTCCGATATGATCTTTCCTGTCCGAACCAGAGCTGTGGAGTCTCTGTATAATAGGGCTGTCCATGCTCCAAACTCCTGTCCTAACCCGAAAGCTTGCATCACTCTGAATAGATACGGCCATTCAAGATTATCGAAAGCCTTTTCAATGTCTATTGCCAAGATAGTCGCCTCCTCTTTACAGTAGGAGTCTGCTCCCAGTACTCTTAGCAATCTCCACACATTCATCGCCGTATTTCGTGCTGGTATGAAACCAACCTGGTCCCAATGTATGAGACTCATCATGTGCGGCAAAAGTCGTGTGGCCAGAATCCTGCTCAAGATTTTATAGTCAAGATTGAGCATGGACAGTGGCCGATATGCTGTCTTGTCATATGCCTGCTTTCCTGGCTTTAACAATGGAACAATCAGGGCATCCCTAGTGGTCCCCGGAAGTTTCCCCTCCTGTTTTGCTTGATTATACAGTGCTACCAGTCGGGGACCCAGCAGGTCTATATATGTAGCATAAAATTCTATGGGGAACCCATCTGTTCCTGGCGTCTTGTTCCTGGCCATGGTCTTAACGGCGCTTTTGACCTCGCTCAACTCTATCTCTCTCCCCAATTCTTCTGGCTCTTCCTCGCATATTGTTGGCAACTCAACACATCCATATATTCATCGAGTTCTGCAACTGTAGGGGAAGCTTTACTTTTATAGAGTTCAGTGTAGTAGTCCCAGAAGTGCTTATTGATATCCTGCTGGCGGTACCAGACCTCCCCCTGGTCATCTTTCATTTCTAAGATAATTGATCCCCTCTTAGCCGGGTTGGCCAGCCATGCCAACAGAGCACCAGGTTTATCTCGCTCGGCATGAGCCCTCGTCATTTAGTTCTTGTAATCAAAGCAGTGCAATCTCTCTACATGTCCCGCCACCTCCTCCCTGGCCTCCAGTAATTCCCTCTGCTTTTCTGCATTCTCTGGCCTTTCGCGTTCAATATGCCGCAGCCTCTGCTCTGCATTTAATGTGTCCCTCAAAAGAGTTCTCCTCACTCCTACCGCTTCGGAGATGCATCTACCCCTAAGCACCACCTTAAACGCCTCCCACTCTGTTATAAGGTTTGAGGCCGTTCCTGTGTTCTCTGCAAAGTATTGTTCGATGGCTGTACGGATCTCTGTCTTGTACACCTGATCCTCTAAAGTCTCCGGTCTAAGAGGCCATGTGGGAATACTTGTTCTAACCGTGGACCAGCTTAGACAGACCAGCAAGGGATTGTGGTCCGAGACCGTGCGTGGCAGGTACTCGCTAGTCTGTACGCACCCATGCACATCAGGAGTGCGCAAAATGGCGTCTGGTCTGACGTGTAATTCATGCATAGGGGAGAAGAATGAGTAGTCTCCTTCCCCGGCTTGTTGTGCCCTCCAAGAATCTATCACTTCCCATTGCTGTTGCCAGTTTCTTTGCGCCCTTGCCGCCCTGTAAGCTGGTGAGTCATGGAGTGGGGGGTGAGATCGATCATGCCCTACATCTTCGACACTATTGTAGTCTCCTCTCAGGAGTACCGATCCAGTCAGTGCATGCGCCAGTGACCTAGAGAGATCTGCTAAGAATGAAGCTTGTTCTATATTCGGGGCATATATGCTTCCTATCGTTATATCCCTCCCGTCCAGTTTACCCATTACCGCCGCATATCTTCCTTACGGGTCTATGAATTCCTTGGTGCATTAGAAGGGGATCCCTGCTCTCACCCATATCAACACTCCTCTGGCGAATGCCGAATAATTCGTATAAAATAGTTGTCCTCGCCAACGGCGCCTCAGAGCGGCCCCTTCTTTTGCATTTATAGGTGTCTCCTGTAATAATGCAATTTGCGCCCCTCTACGCACCAGGGATGCATGTACTTTATGCCGCTTTGTCATGGAGTGCATCCCACGTACGTTCCAGGAAATACACTTGTACTCTATGGTGGGTCCCATTGAAAAGACATTGAGCTAGATCTGTTTAAAATTTCCCCCCAGACACGCCTAGTCCCCATGGAAAACGTTGTTTACATTGCGGTTTTTACACCGCATACCTTTACAACGCAGGTATTACAACGCAAGTCGTTACAACGACTTGCGTTGGGGGGCGCTCTAACATAAGGAATAGTATGGTTTACTATTCCAACACCTTCCCTACTGTATGTAGACTGGTGTTGGAATAGTAAATCATACTACTCCTAAGTCCAGCGCCCCAACACGCAAGTCGTTGTAACGACTTGCGTTGTAATACCTGCGTTGTAATGGTATCACGGTGTAAAAACAGCGATGTAAACGTACATATTCAGTCCCCATTGAACATTCCCAAAACAACTGAACTACCCAACTCCCCTTCCCCAGGACAGGTAGAAGTGACCCCCCCCCCCCATCCAAACTCTTCAACTATGCTGATTATATGGGTGTGGTGACTGTCGCCCAGCCTTGAAACCCCTTCTGCCCGGACCTCCCCCCTAATGATCACTATTGGTCCCCCCAACCCCTTATCCCTTGTATCTTTGGCATTGTCTGTTGTAACCCCCCTTCTCTATACATTCCATGCTATGTATTTATCTAAAAGGATATGGTTCGCCAATATTTTCAGTTTCTGAGCTCTGAATCTACAAAGTCAGCCCAGCTCATCCGCGGTGTGCGGCGTTACGTTAGGCATCTCTGTTTCCGAATCTTCTGCTGCGCTCATTATTGGAGAGCTCTCCGATCTGCCATCCTCCCGATCACTCCTCGTTGATCTAGGGCTGGACCCCGTTTGGCTAAGTTCCACCACTGCCCTGATGGCCTTGTTCCGTTCGCCTCGGGCTTCTGTCGAGGTCGGCGCTCTCAGTTGTCCACGACTCGCTCCACCATCCCCTGTTATCGATCTCGGCGAGCTGCCTCCTGATCTCCGTCCTGGGACAGTATCCAGCCGATCCCAGGCCTCCTGTGGCGTCTGGAAGAACTGTGTGCCTTTGGGCCCAACAACTCGCAACCTGGCTGGGAATAGCATTGCATATGGGAGCTGCAGTTGTCGTAGCTTTCTTTTCACTGCCAGGAACGTAGACCTTTGCCTCTGTACCTCCCTGGTAAAATCCGGAAACACCATCACCTTGATGTTTCCTATTTGTAGGTCCTTCGCCTGCCGAGCCTGCTTGAGTATATGGTCTCTGTCTCGGAAATGGAGCAGGCGAGCTATAATTGGTCTTGGCAGAGTCCCTGGCTTGGGAGGCCTGGCCGGTACCCTATGCGCCCTTTCAATTGCGTAAAACTGCGAAAGTCCTTCTGGCGCCACTTCTTTCTTAATCCAGTCCTCCAAGTACTGCACCATATCATCGCCTTCCTCCTTCTCAGGCACTCCGACTATGCGCAAATTATTGCGGCGAGACCTCCCTTCGCTATCTTCTGCGCGTGCCTCCAGGATTTTTACTTTCGCCGCCACCTCCGTGAGAGATTTCTTGAGTTCTGTAACCTCTGGGGGGGATGTCCGCAAGCACTTTCTCCGTGCCAGTGACCCTTTCTACCAGTCGGCGGTGATCGTCCTTCAGGAGGCTGAGGTCGGTGCCAATGGAGTCTATTTTTGTTTCAAGTGCTTCTCGGGACACTGTGATGGCCTCCATTATATCTGCTAATGTAGGCTTCGAGGTTGATGTATCCATCCCTGTTTCCAGGGCATCATCTGTTTGGGTGCCCCCATCCCCCGCTGTCGCGGTGCCTTGTCCTCTCCTTTTGGGCACTTTCCCCATGGCGGTCGTCCGCTCTGGTTCTCTGCGCGCGGGTTGCTGCAGCCTATTTCCAGCCCACCTCCTGTGTGCTATCTCACTTAGGCCTTTCTCCCAGTGTTCCCAGTGAGATTGCGCAACTATAGACTCCCCGAGTCTTCAAAATGGTGGCCTATGTAGGTAGGCCTCCTCCACTCGTCCATTCACTGTTGTACCTCACAATGCGCTCTTCTCTTGGCCCTGCCTGGCCCAGCTCTCTCTCCCTTACAGATTTTCACCTTTTCCTTCCTCATGGGCCTCGATGCTCTCTCCTGCTGTCTGTGGGGCTCTCCAAATTCTCCAGCCCACGAACGAGAGGCCCCTCTGTTATTTGCTGTCTCCTCAGCTCTTTTCCCCGAGGGTCTGAGCTCCCTCCTGCTGCTCTGTGCTTTTATGCCTCAAGGCCTGTCTCCCCTTTGATTTGGCCTCTCGCAGTGGGTCCCAGCATTTATATTTAGGGTCCCCGTTCTCGTCGCTGGTGGGGCCTCCTGTGTCCCTGGGCCCCTCTCAGGACTCACGCCTCTATCATTTAAGGGGATGCCGGTCGGGCGCTCATTTCTCCCCCAGCTTGCTCCGTCACACCTCGTTTACGCGGCTGAGTCCTGTCTCGACCAGATGCGGCCTCCCGCTCCTTGCTCCCCTCGGCTTACCGTCTCTGGCTCCAGGCTGTAGTGCGGTCGGTCGATCTTCAACACGGGGGCCGTCAACTCGCACCGCTAGTGTCCGCTCACCTTCGCATTGCAAGCGTTCCCTGCAGGCTGCTCCTCTCCTCACTCATTTCTAGGTGCCGGGTGTCAGATTCCGGCTCGCACAGCGGGCGCCATTTTGTTCGCTGCTCCTCTGGAGCTTCTTGCAGCCGGTCTCGATGTTTCCCGGCGTTTCACTGCAAGTCGCCGCACCACCTCGCGCTCACTGGTTCCAGGGGGGGAACAGCCACCGATTTCTCAGCTTTGTTGAGCTGTTGGGGGCTCAGGATATTGCTGGATAGTGGAGTCCGGGGCCGGAGCTCCGAGGTTTGCTCTCTTCTACATTGGCGACAAGCCATGCCCCCCCATCTGCCCAGTGGATGATGAAGCCACTATTCATTAAGTGATAAGTTAAGAAGCAAAAAATATCTTTGTTGAGGCTGTTGTTCTGATCTTTAATCTTTGAGAGACTGCCATGCTCACACCAGTGGTGGGTCTATTATGCATTGTCCTTGAGCCTACAATGCAAACCGTTCAGAATTAGATCCTTGTTTACTCTAAAATTCTCCAGTGCAAGATTTCTTAGTAGCCTTGATTGCAAAGAATGGGTGTGAAGCTTTGGTAAAGACTTTTTTTCTCCCTCAGAAAACCAGCTGATAGATTGATTCTATAGTAAAGAAAGTCTACCAACTGTAGCAACTTCAGCAGGAGTGTCCAGTCCCTCTGCTGTCATCGTGGAAAAATATAAGTATTTTGTATGGGATTCCATGGAAAATGTACTTCTTGAAAGAACAGAGTGCATGTTAAATTGATGAAAGAAAGAACGCTCACTTTTTTTCACTCCGTTATGACCGCAAAAGCTTTAGCTTTTGTAGTACATAGTGTGCATTGCCATGGATTTTCTTTTGTTTGTTTCTTTAGGCTTAGATTGACATTCAGACACAGCAAAATATTATTACTTTTCCTTTCAATTACTTCTCTCTTTTTTTGGGGCACATGCAGATGGTGAAACTCAGTGCATAAAATACATGCCTGATGAATTGCTACATTAAATAAGATTGTTCTCGAAGAGGAAGGAGTTTACAAAATTCAGGTTTAATGACTATTGAGGAGGTCAACTAAGGTTCCACGTTTCTTAGTTGACAAAATAGCAACAAATCCCATGCCGCCTGGAGCAACAGCAGTAACATCAGTGGCTGACATCATGAGTTACCAACATGCTTCTGTAGTGAAAAAGGACTCCAGTCTGGAATATTGCCGTATGTTACATCTGAATTTCCCAACAAAAAGGTCTTGAGAAAAAAAACAGTAAGATTGCTGATCTAAAATTAATGGACATCGTCCTGATCTTGATCTGCCCTCACCCGACCCCGTTCCTGCTTACCTACCAGGACATTTACTCTGAGAACTTTCCCTTGACAGCGGAGACTTAGCCATTTTGACTGATGCCCGGTGGATCTACCTCGCGAGATATAGGGGAGATGGGCTATGGATACCCTCCTTGACCATCACCTACCCAGCCGGTCTTTGGGCAAACTTTCCTGCGTCTCTCTGGACCTTTATTTCCCTCCTCCCCCTTCACCCTACCCCTCTACGCTCTACTCTTTCTCCTCTTTCTGGCTACTGACCGTTGCCCTCACCCGTCCTTGCTCATAGATCCCACCCTGCCTTATCCACTTGACTTTCTTTTGTGAACCTTCCCTCGTCAGCTGAGACCTAGCTATTTTGACTGATGCCCGATGGAGCTACCTTGTTTAGCTATAGGGGAGACGGGCTGTGGATTCCCTCCTCGGTCGTCACCTACCCAGTCTGTCTTTGGGCAGACTTCCTCTCGTCTCTCCTGCCATCTTTTCACCCATCCTCCCCCATTCACATTTCCCCCCTCCCCCCCTCCGCTCTATCTGTCTCACCTTTCCTTCCTCTTTCAATATGTTGCTTATTTTCTGATGTAAAGTGTAATTTGTTTATCGTGTTCTGTAACATTGTGTAACTCAATGTAAAGCGCTCTGATACCTCCGGGTCTAGCCAGCGCTATATAAAACTCTCAAAATAAAATAAATAAATAAAATTGCTGGTCCTTCTTCAGATCTTCCTACATGTTCAGGAGATTAAGTAAACTCTGTAGATCTACGAGATACCTACTTCTACTTCCCTCTAACACGTAAACAGAGAACATTTCTGAGATTCTGATTAAGGAGCTCCCACTAGTAATACAAATTTATCCCGTTCAGGCTATGCTAGAGTTTTCAAGCATGGCAGTGTTAGCAGTAAATCTCCGGCGGAAAGACATGTTCCTTAAGCTATGTCTAGACAATTGGCCTCGCTCACTTTGCCACTGGATTCAAGCTAGCCTGGCTGATGAGGGGTGTTACCCCGAAACCAGTCCCAGGATGCTTGTTTCCGGTTCAGGGAATTCCTGGCTTGGCAGTTCGGGCTGGACTGTTCACATGAGGCACAGGGTCAAGACTGATTTGCATATAGCTGGGTCTGAACTGAGGTGGCAAAGTGAGCTAAAGAACAATGATGGTTTCAACCCAGATCTGTGACTGGGGGTGAGTGTCTGAAAAGTTTCAGCGCTCCGTCCATCGTCTCCTTGTGTTTGCTTTGTTCGCCCTAAGTTGGCAGGGTATGCCCAGACGCGGGTCCCTTGCTCACTTTGCCACTGGATTCAAGCTAGCCTGGCTGATGAGGGCTGTTAGCCTGAAACCGGTCCCAGGATGCTTGTTTCCGGTTCAGGGAATTCCTGGCTTGGCAGTTCGGGCTGGACTGTTCCCATGAGGCACAGGGTCAAGACTGATTTGCATATAGCTGGGTCTGAACTGAGGTGGCTAAGTGAGCTAAAGAACAATGATGGATTCAACCCAGATCTGTGACTGGGGTGAGTGTCTGAAAAGTTTCAGCGCTCTCTCTCATCTCCTTGTGTTTGCTTTAGATGATTGGCCTCTCCAGGTCAAACCTAGCTCAAGCATTGCAAAAGGAGCTGCAACCGAATGTAAACCTACTGGGTTTTTGGTCCCTAACCAACTCATCTAAATTGTTTCTTCATTTTGTTCAACTTGTCCAATAGTTTGTGGACAACACTGAACAGATTTGCAAAAGTCTGTCACCCATATCGACAAAATGTCAACTTTTGGGGGGCGGAGCTTGCCTGGCTTCAAGATGGCCGCAAAATAATCCCTCCCTGCCCTCCCGGCAAGTGATCCTTCACAATCCTACCTTTTATGGGCTGTAAAGCATTGTAATGCTCTGACCACTGCCTCCCTGCCACTGAAGATCCGTCAGAATCAGCCCCGGGGAGCCTGCAGTGCTTTAACTCTGTAGCGGCCTGTGTGTGGCGTGTGGGGTGGACCGGCAATGCTGTACGCGGTGTGGGGCGGCCTGGACGGCAGACTCTGCGGGTGACTGAATGACGCTGTGCTGCAGCGAGGAGACTGCAGTTGTTGCCAAATACCCGCTTGGACCCAGCGGTCAGCTGTTGGTCTCCCTTGCCGCACGGTGGACTGCGCGCGGCCGCCTTGCCCTTGCCTGCGGCCCTAAGGCTGTGGGAGACTCTGTGGGCCCCCTTTTGCCACGGACTTTCGTGCTGGCGGTGCCGGAGGAAGCGGACCTGAGCCGTGTGCTGATCCCGCTCTGGCCTAATTGGTAGCGCCGGCGCAGCCTGCCGCCCCCTCCTCTCCGGTGGTAAGTGGGCGAGTGTGTGCGCGGCCGGACCGGCCTGCGTCTGCCACGCTGCTGGGCCTGTGTGCGGGGCCTGGGTTGGCAACGGCTCGCCCCTAGCGTCTGGGGAGTTTGCTGCTTTAACGGTGGACATACCCCAGCGCAATCGTGGAGCCTTTCCCTCTGTTGCTCCCGACCTTCTGGTGGGACTACAGTACACTGTGGCTGGGTCGGCGGGGCGGTGAGGCCGGCCCTGCTCTGGACACTGAACGGGAGCATTGAGCCCCTAAGTTGGAAATCGGTGTGTAGGTGGAGCACCGCGACGTTCTCATCTGTTGCACTGGTGAGTCCTGCGTCAGTTTGAGAGAGGCAGTCGATCACTGGCACGGGCAGCGTTTATTTAGGGGGATCTGAGGGGCACCAACATGGGCAAACCAGAGAAAACCCAATCTAAGCTGCACTTTAAACCACACAGATCCCAATAGACCGATGGAGCACAATAAAAACGCCTCAGAATCGGGCTTGGAGGCCGGTGACTCCCCCTCTGACCCAGACATAAAACAAACATTAGTAGCCATGCAGAGCAGCTTAAACAAGATAGATGGGAAGATCAACTCCCTCTCCTTTCGTATGGACAGGATGAATGAAAGGCTGGACAAGCATGCTGAGCGCTTAGACACCATGGAAAAAAGGCACCTTGATCTCGGCATCACTCTCTCACGCCGCGATTGACAAACAACTTAAGAGCCTGCAGGCCAAGGCGGAGGACTTGTAGGCCCGCTTGAGAAGGAACAACATTAGAATAGTAGGAATTGTGGAATCCAGTAGTATCCCTAACATGGAGTTGTTTGTGGAACAATATCTAACTACGCTGCTGGGCAGAAGGTGTTTTTCCAACATGTTTGTGATGGCGAGAGTGCACCGCTCGTTGGCTCCTAGACCTGAGCCTGGGGCTCCTTCGTGCCCAATCACAGCAAGGCGTTTGAATTACAGGGATCGAGACAGTGCGCTGCGGAGGGCCTGTGAGCTGCAGGAACTCCAATTCGAAGGTATGGCTTGTATCATTATACCCTGACTTTACCCAGCAAGTGCAAGACGCTCTGCGTTTATTTGCACCAGTTAAGAGGAAGCTCCACGACCTGCAGCTTGATATACCCTGCCAAGCTGAGAGTTCATGCAGATGGGAAGACTCGTGTATTTACTGACCCGGTGCAGGTCCTGCAGTTCCTTAAACGCAGAGGCGGTGCGAAATCAAAGTCTTCTGGAAAGGTCACTGGGGGGGAGTTGGAGGGGGCCTGCTACTGGGACGATATAGTTCAGACTCTGTCTCTCACCTGTAATGTTGGGGCTGCTGGGATGCTTGATGGCATGTAGGAGATTGCCTAAATTGATGCAACCTTTCTTAATGTGTACTACCTAACTAGCTGGTCGCTCCCCGGGCTTGCCACGAATAGCTCCTAGTAATTAGCTGAAGATTGAGTATGGCATTGGCCGGGTCCTTCCTTGGAGTGACAGATCGTTATAGGTGGGGGTGGCTCAGGAGACCTATTTAGCTGGTGGCTTTATACCCCATGGTAGTTACCTTGATGTTGACGCTGCCCATAATGCCGGGACGGGGCAAACCTGGAGTCAGGCGACATCTGCCCTGTAGTGTGTACCACAAGGGGTGTGCCTAGAGTGTTGGTTGTTTTCTTTATTTAGAGACGGTTTCTCTTTCGCTCTTAAGAGCGTATTATGCGGGGGGGTCTTATCGTCTATGCACAGTTGGGGTTGGCATAGCATGGGTGGGGGGATGGGGGTGTTTGAGTTTCAAGACGGGTACATGCATTTGTGATTCCTCTAGATCGATTGTTGGGCTCATGTTCATATATATGTACAACATTTCAGATATGATCGATGTACGTTATGGCTGTCCCTATGTCAGACCCTAGTGGGGTCAAGAAGGTGCGCTTCGTAATGTGGAATGTCAGAGGGTTAAACGAACACAGGAAGGTTCGGAAAGTAGTAGCTTAGATGAAGCGGCATTGTGTAGACGTAGCATTCCTTCAGGAGATGCACTTGCCGCCCAATAGTGGCATGCTCACACATAAATGCTTTCAGGGTATGATTTGCGCTGCAGGCTTTACCACCCTTGCTAGAGGTGTATTAATATGGGTTAACCCAAAGTCTGGGATCACACTGGTTGAAATTGAGGCGGATACTAATGGAAGGTATATTATTGCAAAATGCCAAAAGGATAATTTACTGCTTAACCTGGTGAATGTGTACGGTCCCAATTATGATGACCCTCAGTTTTACCGTTTGCTAGGTACCTGACTAATGCAGGATCGGAATACAGCTTTACTGTTGGGTGGCGACTTTAATTGTATCTTAGACTCTGACAAAGACCGCTCCAGGGGCGCCCCTTGTTGCCCACCTGCTGCAGCCAGTGCCATTACTGATTTGATGGAAGAGTTAGGGTTGCTTGATGTATGGAGGCAACATTCACCTGATAAGGGGGGTTTTTACCCACTACTCTGCCCCACACGACACTCATACCCGCATTGATTATTGGCTTATCTGAAGGAGCTTGCTCTCGAGCGTAACAGATTGCACTCCACTTGCACGTACATACTCGGACCATTCGCCCTTACAGCTAGACATCTTGGTGTCCACTAGACACGAAGCGCCATTTCTCTGGAGATTTCCCCCGTATTCATTGATGGATCCAGTGTTTGCCGCTGAAATGGCTACTTCTATAGATGTATTCTTCGAAAAGAATATCTGTTCAGTTGATACCTTTGCCACTGTCTGGGAGGCCTTTAAAGTCTACATTAGAGGCATTGCCATTTCCAAGCATGCGGGGATGCTCCGGTCCCTGAGGGATAGGTTAACTAAACTAGAACGGGAAATTTCTACCCTAGAGCGTACCTTCCAGGAAACTGGAGATACAAAATTACTAGGTGAGATAAAGGTAGCTCTTGAAGAATTTCAGGAGACCGCAGTGAAACACCTCGGCAAATACGCCACGGCTAGAGTCTATGATGAGCGGGAGTGACCTGGGGCCTTATTAGCAGCGCTGCTTCGACCTAAGAAGCAGACACGATAATAGAAATACACGACGAGCAAGAACTACCTCTTCACGAACGTGCAGTTACTCCAGTATTGGAGCTTTCATAGATTCCCATGCTTGAAATCATTCCCCGTCGTCGAGATGGGAGCCTCGGTAAAAAAAACCATATATATATATATATACACATAAATATACAACAGTAGTAAATAACCATTACAAAAGAGAAACAGGCGTAGGCCTAATCCCATTTTGTAGTCAGACCATGTCTTTTTGTAAAAGAGACCAAAGAGAAACATTAGCCAATCAGAGCAGCCTCACCCTCTAGAACCTTGGTGAAAGAACCTCAGCTCCTCAGATTTTCTACCGCACGTTGTGCAGAAGGGAGTCTCCTAGAGCTCTGCTCTATTTCAACTATTTTTCAGCTGTTTCTTCAGTTTTTTCTTGGCAAGGATGTCTGAAAAAGAAAAGAAAGCTTTGTTTAAGCCTTGTGCCACTTGTGGGAAAAAGAGGCTTTATGTGGAGGATAGGCATAAGGACTGTATATACTGCCTATACCCGGACCACAAAGCTGCGGAGTGCAAGATTTGCCGCACCTTCTCAACCAAGACTCTCCGGGATCGTGAGGGTCGTTTACTTACCTGGCTTCACAAGTTAAAGTCAAGGAAAGACACTGTGTCCAGTGACAGTGAGGAGTCGTCTTCCGCCGTCTCATCCAGAAGGTCAGTCAAGAGGGGTAGGGGTTCCCCTTCATCATCTCTGGGTCACCCCTCTAAGGCCTCAAAAAAGACCCCAAAGGAGTCTGAGGACCAAGGTTCTATCAAATCTCCTCACTGCGGTGTAAAGGAGAGGGAAGCACCATTATCTTCCACGACCCCAGGCAAAGAAAAATCTGTGAAGAAGCCTTCTTCTCAATCTTCAGAGAAGAGTTCACACTCGTCTTCGACGCGCAAACCCTCGTCGACGAAGACGGCGAAATCGCAGGCTAAACATGCTCCTGTGTCGACGCCGTCTCTTTTTCCAGTGTCGACGGGCTCGTCGACGGAGCACGGTGTCGACGATGGTGTCGACGAAGATTGCGGCCACAGTTCCGTCTACCACTGTGGCGTCGACGACGAGAGTGTCGACGATGACGGCCACGACAATCACGACGACGTCAGCAGGGGTGCTGTTAACCTCGTCGACGACCGTTTCGACGACGCCCATAGTCTCGTCGACGATCAGCTCGACGTCGAAGCTTCCGTCGATGGTTCCATCTACTCTCGTCGACGGTGCTTCCGACGACGATGTCGTCGTCGACGACGGTTTTCACCTCCACGTCGACGAGGACCGTCGACAACATCGTCGACGGGGAAAATTTCGATTTCTATTAAAAGAAAAGGGGTTATGCCGGAAAGGCTTTCACCCAAGACAGTGGATCCCTTACCACCTGCATTGTTGTTGGAGGAGGAAGAGGACTCAGATGGTGATGACAGCCAGTTTGGCTATGCTAACAGTCCTTCCCAGCTTCTGGTGAAATGTCAGGAAACGGATTCTGAGGGTGATTATTATCAAGAGCAGACTGCTCCACAGCAGCAATATCCAACTCAGGAAAACGTTCAGCAACAGATGGTGTCTGTTCCCACCTCGCTGTTAGCGGACTTACAGGGGATGCTTCTAGACTATCGTCAGAGGTTGTCTTCGCATCCTCCACAACCTGTTATCATACCACAGCCTGTGCATACTCCTCAACCCATGGTAATGGTTTCACCACCTCCATCGACTCGTCCACAAATCCCAACAGAGGCAGTTCTTCAACCCCAGGAGGTTTCTTCAGAGGAGGAGGAAGGTGAACTGGTACAGCAGGATGATGGAGAGGAGTGGGATGACTATGTGATTCCTGATCCCGCTTCGCCAACTCCTGCCCCGGTGGATTCTCCTCCTGCTGACATTGGGGTTTTCACAAGTTGATGGAAAGGGCTTCTCTACGTTTTGAACTTCCTATGCCCTCTGTTCAAACTGAGTGCTTTCTATATGATTTTAAGGAGCCGAGTAAGAGGATGATACGTTCCATTCCCATAGTATCTCACGTATGGGAAGAAGGGTTAAGGACCATGAAAAATCCAGCTACAGTGGTCCCAGTCTTGCCACGCTTAGACAAAAAATATAAGGCCTCTGATGACAGTCCAGCCTCATTGACTAGTCAACCAAAGCCGGATGCAGTCATTTCCCAGGCAGCGCAGAGAAAATTAAAGAATCCTTCAGCGCCCCTGACCACACCACCAGACAAAGAAGGCAGGCGCCTGGACAATGCAGGGAAACGATTTTCCTCTATGGCAAGTCTGCTGATTAGAGCCGCAAATGCACTAGCAATACTTGGACGATACGACCGCCAATTGTGGTGCGACCTTTCACCTTATCTGAATCAGTTGCCTGAGACGGCTAAGTCGGAAGCAAAGAAGATCCTACTTGAAGGAGAACTAACATCTGCAGAGATCATCGATTGTGCGATGGACATCGCTACAACATCTTTCCGCTCCCTGGCAGGGGCAGCTGTGCTTCGTCGACAGGGTTGGCTCAAGGCAACGTGGTTCCGGCCAGAGGTGCAGAATAAGATCCTGGACCTCCCATTTGATGGGGAAGCTTTATTCGGAAAGCACATTGATGACGCTCTCAAGATATTAAAAAGACACTGAGACTGCTAGGTCATTGGGGACCCTTCAGTACCGGAAAGTCCCATTTCGTGGAGCTAGAGGCAGGGGTGCTCCTTCATACAGAGGATCCTATCAACAACAGAGATATTCCTCTTATGCCCCCACATCTCAGTCTTATCTGCCTTCTTACAACCAGAAACAAGGCCAGACATCATCTTTCTCCAGATCCAACTTTAGGGGAAAGCAAAATCGTCAGGGACGAGACGCCTCTAAGAGGCAATAGCGGCGACCTGGCTCTTTGCGCTGTAGCCCTCCTCCTCCTCCAAGACATCTGTAGGAGGCAGGGTATCTCGTTACCTACACAACTGGCAACGGATTACTTCAGACCGTTGGGTCCTAAGCATCATTCAGAGTGGCCACACCCTGGAGTTCGTCCATCTACCACCATCCAGAGCTCCTTCCGCCATTTCCATGAAACATCTGCGTCTTCTTCGGCTCGAAGTTCATCAACTGCTGATCAAGGGGGCAGTAGAGCCGGTTCCTTTATCCCAGAGGAACAAGGGTTTCTATTCCAGGTTCTTCCTGGTAAAGAAGACTTTGGACAAATGGCGACCTATCCCTCGACCTCAGGGAGCTCAACACTTATCTCACAAAACAATCCTTTCGGATGGTATCTCTCCAGGACATTCTACGTCTTCTCAACACGGGAGATTTTATGGCCACTCTCGATCTCGAGGATGCATATTTCCACATACCCATCCATCCGGCCCACAGGAGGTTTCTTCGGTTTACAGTCGCCAAGAGCCATTTCCAATTCAAAGTACTTCCATTTGGCCTTCGATCAGCTCCGAGAGTCTTCTCCAAGGTGCTGGCACCGGTAGCAGCATTTCTCAGGAAACATCATTTCCAGGTCTTTCCCTACCTGGACGACTGGTTGCTAAAAGCCCCTTCCAGGGAAGCAGCAGCGGAGGCAGTTGTCTCTTGCACCAGCCTCTTCTCCAATCTGGGCTTGACTCTCAACGCCACCAAGTCTTATCTTCGCCCTTCCAGGAAGGTTCAGTTTCTAGGAGCGATTTTAAACGCATCTCTCAGCAAGGTTTTTCCCTCTCTAGAACGACAAAGGAATCTAATCTCAATGGCCCACCTAGTGCGAAGAAAAAAGTATCTTTCTGTTCGCTCTACAAATCCCTGCTGGGGATGATGTCCTCCTGCATTCCCTTGATACCTCACTGCAGGTTGCGAATGCGTCCCCTGCAAGAGCTCCTGGATTTACAGTGGAAACAAGTGAGCGGATCCTTCAACGACAAGCTTCGGATCACTCAGGACATGCGCCAGGCCATTCTATGGTGGACAAAACAAGAGCATTTTTCCCGAGGTCTATCCTTCGTAGCCGCTCCATCACCTCAGGTGGTAACGACGGATGCGTCACTAGAGGGCTGGGGCGCAGTTTTACAGGATCTGCAAGTCAGTGGTCACTGGCTTCCAGAACAGCGCCTCCTTCACATCAACCTCTTGGAGTTGACAGCGATACGTCTAGCAATTCAAGCTTTCCTTCCAAGGTTGCAGGGTCTGTCGGTTCTTGTCTTGGGCGAGATCACGGGGCAAACCCTAGAACCTAATCCGCTCCTAGCATTACTGGGATATGACAAGGGAATCGATAAAAGTTATAGGAAATTAATAGCGATGGGTATGCTGCTAGCAAAACGTAGAGTCGCCATACGCTGGGCTAGGGGGCTGACACCTTTGATAAATGACCGGAGAGCCGACATGCTCTACTGTAACACGCAGTCCGACACATACAATGAGTTTTTACCTCCCCAAGGGTTTTTGGGGCTTGTACAAGCAATACCTAGCTAACAGGAGCCAGAGGTATCGGCATGCCAAAGCAGCAGAACAAACTTCTGAGAGGACTCAGTTCTGCTCACTGGTAGTGATTCTTTTAGGATGAGCTATATGTAACGGAACCTTGGACTGAGTTTCTCCCTCTGGGGTGGGATGCTCCCCCTCTTTGACTGGTCTGACAATACTACAATATCTTGTCAAGAACGGCCTTAGACTATGTCACGATGTATGTACAATAAGTCGATTCCAGAAGTGCATTGTATCAATATTGTAATGTATGTCCCGCCTTTGTTCTGTTCTTGATTTTATTCCCTTCTGTTGTGTGCTGTATCTGCTCTGCTTGTAACTTGTAAAATCTCATAAATATATATATATTTTTTTAAAGTCAACTTTTGAAGAAGACTTGATTTCAAAACTTGAGTAGGTCTCCTTTCTCCTAGGCAGTATGTAATCTTTATAGCGCCCAATGCTAACATGCATGTGACTACTTCAGAGGTATCTGGATGACTAATGATCAAAAAACATCAAAGACTGTAAAGAAATGAATTACTTTAATTACCATTATCATAGTAAGTTGGTGCAGGAGGATATGTATACTTTAGGGACTTTTCATTAGCCTCAATAAACCCAAACCTTTATAATCAATGTTTGATGGAAGGATGGGGAGCGCAGATCAGTGACCTCATAGATCAGAGAAAGGGACCAGCTTCAGAACATAAATATCATATGAACATGATAACACTGTGGGCAGTCCACCTGGCCCTCAAACCGTTGTTGATCTGTGTAACATACAGCTTTCCTAAGAGGAACCACACCACAAAAATACATTATTTAATCAAGAGGGAGCATGATCTAGATTCCGTTCTATGAAAACTAAGTCAGTCTTGACTTATTCTCTGGCAAAGATCAGCACCCTGACATCTTCCAGATTTACAGAATTGTAATGTTGTACAAACTCAGCAGGCCTCTGATAGGACATAAGTGGGTGCTGACCAATGACATTGTCAGATTCTTTTGAAGTTGGAGGAACTGCACAGATCGACTTGTTCACCATTGCAGAAATTGCATTGTGCACAAGCGTCACTTTCTGGTTATCAGAAACTTGATCCATGAAGAATTCTGTTTTGATAGGGTGGTCAAAAACATTCATCTATGCCTTACCTAATTATAAGTCCAACCTCAGCTCTTCCTTCATCACAACAAAATGCAGCTATGGATAGCTGAGGTTCTCCCCTCAATCAAAGGACACAGGACACAGCCAGAGAATACTGCTGCACATAAAAGTACTCAAGATGAGAGCTACCTGCAAATGCTGCCATCTTTCAATCCAAGCCTATGGATTTCTGTAGTCCTTCACCTTGGGATTCTAGTTGATATTCATAAAAGGTAGAAAATGTCCACATATGTTCAAGAGCTCAGAACACAGCCTTTCTTTACTTTTAAAAAACAAAAAATGTTTATAATTACACAAATAAACAGAAAACATGACAAAATTGGCATCATTCTTGTCTTTTTTAAAGTGAATTTTAGTACATGTGCAGTGTATTTGGAGGAACACCACTCTAAAACGAGTAAACCAAAGAAAAAGAGAACTGGAATGATGCCTCCTAGGAGAAACACAGCATTTAGGGATAAAAATAGACTGTGCTCCTTTACGAACCTTAGAAACTGCACTATCTCATTGTGTCCAGCATGAAGCAGGCCATTCTTTTCTACACTTTCAAGAAGTTCTTCAACACAACTCCGATTTCTACAAAGCTTTTTTGGCTGAAAACGCTAATTGTTTCGAGGAAGGGGGAAGGTTATGTTTTCACTCATCATTTTTGCAGGTTGTAGTTCTGAAGAAAAATGTCTCCCCCCCCCCCCGCCCCCCATCTCCCTGTTGTCTGAAATCATCATTCCTTCTACTTTTGGTAACTGTCTAGCTTGTGAAGGAACGATATCCAGGAACGACTGTCATTAGATCTGCGTAGTCGGTCTACTT
Source organism: Calotriton arnoldi (assembly GCA_963921515.1). Classification (NCBI taxonomy): domain Eukaryota; kingdom Metazoa; phylum Chordata; class Amphibia; order Caudata; family Salamandridae; genus Calotriton; species Calotriton arnoldi. The sequence goes on along the minus strand of CAWUFW010006675.1, from coordinate 377,048 downwards.
GACTCTCACTCCTTTAAAGAGTAAGACATTTTCCAGATAATGTTGTACAGGAGATGGAGGTACAGGGAGCGTGTTCAACTTAAGCCTAAGTAGGGGGAGATTTACTCCGCTTCTTCCACTTTAAAGAGGTGGATGAGCAGCATTTCCTAGTTATGTCGCTCCTACTCTGTCGAAAGCCCTTCAGATGACTGTTCAATGTTGAGGCATTCCCATATCTCGATGTAAAGATGTTCTGAGAACTCTTGGTTGAGGCACATTTTTACCTTGGGGCTCCCCCGCGCCTTCACTGACCAAATCTGTGTTGTCTTCAAGGTCGCATTTGTGGAATGGGCTAAAGTATCCTACATCATCACTTCCAGTACCTAAAGATGCAATCTTGTCAGCCAAGCATGATAATCGGCCACTCCTTCGGGTGAATCTTAGCTGTCTGCTATGGGCTCATCCTCATTTTAAGCACTTACAGTGCTAGTGGAAGAGCCTTCTATTTCTCCTCACTGGAAAAATGTTGTTGCAGCCGACAAAGTTGGATGTGTTGGTAGAGAGATTTTCTTTCCAGTTTGCTCTCCATGCCATTCTGCAGGTGCAAAGTGGTTTTGTTGCACCTGCATATAGGCACTGGAAATATATTATGTAATCTTAAAGGGGTGAGATATTTGCTATGTACATAATTGCATTTGATAAAATTAAATCCTGCATTTCTAGAGTTCTTAGAGACTCGATGGAAAGCTGTTGACCATTCACCATTAGATAATTCCTCATCTAAGTCTATTTTCCATCTGGTCTTCCGAACACTCCAGTCATGTCCCAATCCTGTCTGGTGAGATGAACTGTTTAATTGAGAAAATAATACAATGTACATTCTAGGAACACCATTTTATAGAGTGCTGAGCGCCCTAATGAGGACAGTGGCAGTTTCGTTCAGAAACCGACTGATGCCCTGGTTCAAGCCAGTGCTCTCCAAGTTACCAGCAGTCACATTGGATGAGTGTCCGTATCTATTTATTTCTACCTAGCTATCTAAAAAAAAAGTGTGGTTCTAAAATTTAAGTTGTATGTACGTTAGATTAGTTCTTCTTGGTTCTTTTGTATATTCCCATGATTGAATCATTCCCTGTCGTCAGGCTGGGAATCCCCAGCCTGACGACAGTGAATGATTCAAGAATTTGAATATTCAAAAGATACTAATGTTGAAGAAGTGGAGCTACAGGTAAGTAACTAATTTCTAATTTTACACCCCTGTCAATTAAAGGGAAATTAGGGGACTTAGCCTTGTTGACCATGAGTCCTGACACTTTACCAGAGTAGTCTAACCTCTCCAATACGAGCTGTATTCCTGATTTCATATCTTATATGTACAGCAGGACATCAACAGCATGTAGCGCGATGGTGTATATTTGCACTAGTCCCTACAGGCCATGTTGAAGTCCATCTCATTGCATGTGATTAGTTAAGGGCTCCTTTGCTATGGCAAACAGAAGTAGGGATAAGAGGCATCTCTGTCTGGTGCCTCGCTTTATCAACCACAAACCTGCTGGGATGTATTAAGTAAGGGAGAATTTTTCATAAACTATTTGACATTATTCTCGCAGTGAGCAATAAAATGTTCTATTCTCAGTGAGGCTTTAAGGAGTATTGCTGTACTTGCCTCTAGAGTCGTTTTGGGGGGGGAGGGGCGTATACCTCTTTCATGGGCAGCATTGACAAATGGCTGCATGTTGAGTGTCTGTATGGGTCAACCTAGCCAGTAATTGGCCTGACTAATTGCCTTCAAAGTGTCTTAGGGCTAGATGTTCTTGATTATTATCTGACTAAACTTGGTAATCAAATCTGTGTTCTGTTTCTTGCTTTGCAATTCCGGTCTGCTTATCTCAAATTAAGCTGCATCATTTTCTAATTTGAACAATTAAGTCTAAAGCCAGTGCAATTGATCATATAGGACCATATGGACCCCAGTTGCATTCTTAATAGATTTGCGCCTTAGGTAGACCTTAAAATCCTCCCACTCATCCAAGACATATTCTGTTAAAACTTAATTGGTGCAAAAGTAGTGCATTATCTCGTCAGCTGCTGTGTTTCTATATACTTCGTCGTCTTATGTAGTCTTGTGGTGGTGCTGGCTGGTACGGTTCCCCATTGTAACGTCAAAGGCAAAGATTTATGATCTGATAATGTTTTGGCTAGGTATTCTACCTTGGGTGCCGTCCCCAGAGATGTGATGAAATGAAAAACGTGTTCGAGGCATCTGTGGCTGTAGATGCACATGCTTTACATACTCCTGGCATCTAGTGTTGTGTCCGGATGTGTGCTAGTGCTTTTCTTCGAAGAAGTCTTTCGAGTCACGAGGTAAAGTGACTCCTCCTCTTGATGATAATGAGCATGGGCATCGACTCCATTGTTAGATGGTTTTCTTTCCGCCGTCGGGTTTGGACGTATATTACTGCGCTCCGGTTTGTAAATCACCCTTACCCTCTCCGGTATTGTTTTCGAACGCGTTCCCACCTCTGCGTTTCAAAATCGGAAAACTATCACCCTTCGGATCGACGTGCTCCAACAGCGGCCCTTCGGACCTTGCCCTTCTGGGCCTATCTTTCTATCCCTTTGGCTTTGCCTTAGAATGCCCTCCTGATGGTACGGACCCTGTTCTGTTTCTGTCCAAGGTGCCATTCTATGGGCCCGCGGTCCGACCTTCACCAGGTCTGCAACCTGTGCTTAGCTCTTGACCACAGGGAAGAGGACTGCAAGGCCTGTCAATCATTTTGGTAGAAGAAAACTTTACAAGACCAAAGGGCATGTCGCAGGGAGATGCAGCGTAGAAAGGTCGACGCTACGCTCAACATCTTCGGATACCAGGATATCGAACGGGATAAGGAGGAGCTCCATGAGGGCTCTGCAGCAGAGGAAGAGGCCTATCCCATCGAAGACTTCGACTCATTTTCGAAATAGACCTCCAGATGCAGGACCTTCCACCGGATCAGCGTACTATGAGTACTGAAAGCCCCGTCCTGCCATTGAAAAAACATTTTGCTCCAACCAAACATAAAGCTCACAGGCCACCACTACTAGCAGGCCATGGTTGGCACTGAAAGTCAGAGTCTGATGTCCTACCTTTGGGCTCGGCACTGAAACTCCACCTGAAGCCGACCACTTCAGTGCCGACCTGAATGGCTCCACCTTCGGCACTGACCACTTCAGCGCTGAAACATAAATCCATCTCTGCTCCGAAGATTTCCAAATCGGCACCGAGAACTGACTCTGGCACTACAGTGGAACCAATTCTTCACGAGATGAAGGAGAAACGTAATGTTCGCCAGAGGCAAATACAAATACAGCCTCACACGGTACGTATTCTGGCCAAGACTGTGGTTACATCCAAGTGGCAACTCTCCTTTGAAGAGTCCATTGATCTGCCGGTGCAACCTAAAAAGAAGATGGACAAGGCCCCTACTAAACCATCTTGTCCTCCACTACCACCACCCTTTATTTCTCCACCTTCACCGTCTCAATCAATCAATCAATCATGTCACTTATAAAGCGCACTACATACCCGCGAGGGTCTCAAGGCGCTGGGGGAAGAGGGGGTGGTGCTGCTACTGATCGAAGAGCCAGGTCTTGAGGAGTCTTCTGAAGGCCAGTAGGTCTTGGGTCTGTCGGAGGTTGGTGGGGAGGGTGTTCCAGGTCTTGGCGGCGAGGTGGGAGAAGGATCTGCCGCCGGCGGTCGTTTTCCGGATGCGGGGGACTGTGGCGAGGGCGAGGCTGGTCGAGCGGAGCTGGCGGGTGGGGGTGTAGAAGCTGAGTCGTCTGTTGAGGTAGGCTGGTCCGGAGTTGTGGAGTGCTTTGTGTGCGTGGGTGAGGAGCTTGAAGGTTATCCTCTTGTTGACAGGGAGCCAGTGCAGGTCTCTCAGGTGGGGTGTGATGTGGCTGCGTCGGGGGATGTCGAGGATAAGACGTGCAGAGGCGTTCTGGATGCGTTGCAGCCGTCTCAGGAGCTTAGCCGTCGTTCCTGCGTAGAGGGCGTTTCCGTAGTCCAGCCTGCTGGTGACGAGGGCCTGGGTGACTGTTTTTCTTGTTTCGGTGGGGATCCACTTGAAGATCCTGCGGAGCATTCGGAGGATGTTGAAGCAGGATGAGGAAACGGCGTTGACCTGCTTAGTCATGGAGAGGGTGGGGTCGAGGATGACCCCTAGGTTGCGTACGTGGTCGGTGGGTGGCGGGGCTGTTCCCAGTGATGTTGGCCACCAGGAGTCGTCCCAGGCTGAAGGGTTGGAACCAAGGATGAGGACCTCCGTCTTGTCCGAGTTCAGCTTCAGGCGGCTGGTCCTCATCCATTCGGCGACGGCCTTCATTCCTTCGTGGAGGTGGGCTTTGGCGGTGTGAGGGTCTTTGGTGAGGGAGAGGATCAGCTGGGTGTCGGCGTAGGAGATGATGTTGAGGTTGTGCTGTCGGGCGACGTGGGCGAGGGGTGCCATGTAGATGTTGAACAGCGTTGGGCTGAGGGAGGAGCCTTGGGGTACGCCGCAGATGATCTTGGTGGCCTTGGATCGGAAGGGGCGAGGCGGACGCTTTGTGTTCTGCCGGAAAGGAAGGATGTGGTCCAGTCCAGGGCCTTCTCTTGGATCCCGGCGTCGTGAAGGCGTGTTCGTAGTGTGTGGTGGCAGACCGTGTCGAAGGCGGCTGATAGGTCCAGGAGGATGAGGGCTGCTGTTTCTCCGTTGTCTAGCAGGGTCCTGATGTCATCGGTGGCGGCGATGAGGGCGGTTTCGGTGCTGTGGTTGCTGCGGAAGCCGGACTGGGAAGGGTCCAGGATGTTGTTCTCCTCGAGGTAGCGGGTCAGTTGTTTGTTGACGATTTTCTCGGTGACCTTCGCGGGGAACGGGAGCAGAGAGATGGGTCGGAAGTTCTTGAGGTCCTTGGGGTCTGCCTTGGGTTTCTTGAGTAAGGCGGTGATCTCGGCGTGCTTCCAGCTTTCCGGGAAGGTTGCTGTCTCGAAGGAGATGTTGATTATTTTCCGGAGATGGGGCGCGATGGCTGTACTGGCTTTGTTGAAGATGTGGTGAGGGCACGGGTCTAGCGGTGAACCGGAGTGGATGGTGTTCATGATCTCGCTGGTGTCCTCGTCGTTGATGTTGGTCCAGGAGAGCAGGCGGTTGGTGGTTGTGGGGGCAGTGGTCTCGGTGGTTGCCGGGGCGGTCGTGGTGTTGAAGCTGTCGTGGATGTCGGCGATTTTGCGGTGGAAGAAGGTGGCCAGTGAGTCGCACAGGTCTCGCGACGGCTGGATGTCGTTGGTGTTGGAGCTGGGGTTGGAGAGTTCCTTCACGATGTTGAAGAGCTCTTTGCTGTTGTGTGCGTTGTTGTCTAGGCGGTCTTTGAGTGAGGCCCTTTTGGCGGATCTGATGAGGTGATAGTGACTGCGGGTGGCGCTCTTGTGGGCGGCGTAGCTGTCCGCTGTCCGTTCGTGGAGCCAGATCTTCTCCAGTTTTCGGCATGTTCGTTTGGAGGCCTGGAGGTCTTCGGTGAACCAGGTGGCTTTCTTGCTGGTGTGGCTGTTGGGCGGATTCTTGAGCGGGGCGAGGGTGTTGGCGCAGTCGTCGATCCACTGTCTGAGGTTGCGGGCGGCGGTGTCGGGGTCAGAGGGTTCGGCGGGTGGGCTTAGGGCGAGGGTTGTGGTTAGCTGGTCTTCCGTGACTCTGCTCCAGCAGCGGCGAGGCATTTGTTCGGTGCGGTGGTGCGTGGTGGGCTTCCTGTAGGTGAAGTGGATGCAGTGGTGGTCAGTCCAGTGGGGTTCGGAGGTGTGGTTGAAGGAGACGTGTGGGCTTGCGGAAAAGATGGAGTCTAGCGTGTGGCCGGCGGCGTGGGTGGGGTGTAGTCACGAGCTGTCTGAGTCCGAGGGTGGCGAGGTTGTCGATCAGGGTGGTGGAGTTGGTGTCCTTGTTGTTCTCGAGGTGGAAGTTCAGGTCCCCGAGGAGGATGTAGTCCGTGGAGGCGATGGCGTGTGTGCTGACGAAGTCAGCGATGGAATCGCTGAACTGTGGTCGGGGTCCGGGGGTCTGTAGATGAGGGTTCCTCTGAGGGTGGTGTTGGGATCGGTGTGGATCTGGAAGTGCATGTGTTCGGCGGTGCTGAGGGTGTCGTCGGTGTTGGTTGAGACTCTGAGGGTGTTCCTGTGGACGATGGTGATGCCTCCTCCGACTCCGTTGGTGCGGTCCCTGCGGGTGATCTTGTATCCGTCCGGGATGGCAATGGCGATGTCGGGGGCTGAAGCGGGATTCAGCCAGGTCTCCGTCAGGAATGCGACGTCTGGGGAGGTTGAGTCGAAGGTCCCAGAGTTCGATGGCGTGTTTGCGGGCGGAGCGGGTGTTGAGGAGGATGCATCTGAGGTAGTTGGGTTCTTTCCTGGGCGGTGGTTTGGCGGGGCGGGTGCTGGCGAAGCTGCAGTTCCGGCAGGTGAAGGGCCCTTGGGTGCGCTTCGGGGTGGCCTGGTAGCAGGCGTGATCTTTTCCGGGGGTTGAGTGCGTGGAGGGTGCTGGCGTCGTATCGGCGTCTGTTGATGTGGCGGGCGCGGGGGATGCCCGGACCAGGGGGTCTGGCGCTGGGCGCGGTCACGGCGCGGACGGGCGCAGACGGGCTTGCCTTAGGCGCGCTTCGGCGCGCCAGCAGCGCGCGGCCGCACAGCGGCCGCCATAAATGGGGAGGTGGGAGGGAGGAGCAGGGAATGGGGCAGCGAATGGGCAGTGAGGGGGCAGGGGCGCAGCGGCGGGAAACAGGCACAGAAGGGAAAACGAGCACAATCAGGGCATCAAGGGGGGCACAGAAAGGAAACAAAAATGAGCACAATCAGGGGCAGCAAGGGGGCACAGAAAGGAAAAAACTAGCACAATGAGGGGCAGCAAGGAGGCACAGAAAGGAAAAAACTAGCACAATGAGGGGCAGCAAGGGGGCACAGAAAGGAAAAACGAGCACAATCAGGGGCAGCAAGGGGGCACAGAAAGGAAAAACGAGCACAATCAGGGGCAGCAAGGGGGCACAGAAAGGAAAAACGAGCACAATCAGGGGCAGCAAGGGGGGCACAGAAAGGAAAAAACTAGCACAATCAGGGGCAGCAAGGGGGCACATTCTACGGGCGATCCATTAGACATCACTGCTCAGTGGTCCCCACATTCATTCTCAGGTGGTCATGGAACAGGGGATGATACTTTTGATTCACCACAGCCCCCTGATCCTTGGTTGGCCTACGACATTGACCCTACAGGGGACACTAATCCCGACCTATAGCCTGCTAAGCCATCTCCTCTTGATGACACCACCTCGTATCGGGAGCTTATTGGCAGGGCTGCAACTTACCATCAGGTACCACTCCATTAGGAGCCTATAGAAGAGGATTTCCTTTTCAAAACCCTTTCTACAGCACATAGGGCAACACAATATTTCCAAATGCTCAGCGGTATGCTGTGACATACTGATGACATTTTTAAAGATCCTGTGCGGGCCCGTATTATCACTCCCAGGGTCTATAACAAGTACAAAGCTTCACCCTCTGACCCTATTTATATCAGATGGCAAATTACACCGGACTCCCTCATGGTCTAAAACGCCTGTAAAAGGGCTAATTCCCAGGCTGCCAGTAATGCTCCTCCTCCTGATATGGAGAGTAAGCTTATTGATATGCTTTGAGCAAAAGAGTGTCAGCACAGTCTGCCAATCACTGGTGCATTGCTAACACAGTGGGGTTATTTACCAGATACGATCGTGCCTACTGGGACGAAATGGAAGAACTCCTCCTGCACTTCCCAGAAAAACATAAAAAGAGAAGACGAGTTTGTAGCTAAGGGCAAGCTTATTTCTAATGCCTCCATTAGGTGCACCCTTTACTCTGCAGACACTACTGCTAGGGGCATTAATACTAGCGTTTTGTTGCGTCGCTGTGCTTGGCTGCGTATTTCTGGCTTAAACCCAGAGGTTCAACAAAGCCTCTTAAATGTCCCTTTTTATTAAGGAACACCTTTTTGGCTCACAAGTTGGAACGGCTCTTGGAAGTCACAGAGGTTGCAAAATCCATGGGCGCATTGCAAATACCAAGTCCATGTGGTTCCTTTTGCTATTCCTCTTATAGGGCAGCCTCCAAAACAACACCTCTCGATGTCTCTTCCTCATACTGCAAGGTCCGAGTCAACACTCCTCTTCTTGAGGCTACTAGAGGTGCGAAGACAGGGGAAACAACTCAATGGGTAATGGCAAAGGTGCTTCCCCGTGTGATGCTGCACCCACCACAAACAGTGACTCCCTTCTATCCCCGACAGTGGTGACCGACAGAGACAAGGGCCGGTGGGGCGGGTTGAGGGGGAGGGGGCCTACGAGAAGCGCACTGGGGGGGATATTGCCGCGGGGTGAAGAGGAGGGGGGGGCGGTGGGAGTTGGTGTTAATATTTTTTTTTTAAATCAAGACTTACCTGCCAGCTGCCTCGTGCTTCTCTCTTCCTGATCCCAGCAGTCCCTGGAACAGCGCCAGACTCCCCATCCAATCCCAGTGCTGCTCTCAAGCATTAGAGCATCGTGGGGATTGGCCTGAGTGGGCTGGATCAACACTCACTGAGGCACAGGGAGTCTGTGCTGTTTCTCCAACCCAGCTATACAATAGAGCCGGGTTGGAGAAACCTAAGTGCGCATGTCAGTTTGGCCGGCCTGAGACGGCCAGTCAAACTGACATGCACATTGAAAAAAGTGCACATTTACAACTCCTCCTCCCATGGCCCGGCCCCGCCCTTCCCTGCACAGGCTGGCTTAGAGCCAGCAGCTGAAAAATACAACAATAGTAACATATTGGGGTTTTTTCAGCTGTGGGCTCCGAGCCAGTGGGGCGACGCTCCACCACCATTGTGGAGGAGCTGCCCTGTCCCCTGGTCATTCTACACCTGTTGGGGGTTTCCACAAATAGATCTGTTCTGAACCGCAGACAACACAAAAAGCCCAGACTTCACCTCTAGGTTCTCACACCTAGCCAAGGGCAATGCTCTATGGATGAATTGGTCAGGAATATTTGCCTACACTTTTCCGCCTCACTTTCTTCCGTTTCTGGTTCGGAAACTCGCGCAAACAACCCTCACACTCATACTAGTAGCTCTCACATGGGCCTGACAGCCCTGGTTCACAACACTTCTCGAACTCTCAGTAGTTCCATACGAGAAGCTTCCCCTCAATTCCTTCTCACTCAGAACCATGGAGAAATCAGGCACCCAAATCCCAGGGAACTCACCTAGCGATTTGGCTCCTGAAGAAATGGAATTCGGTTATCTGAATCTCTCACCTGAATGTATGACCATTCTCAAAGGAGCTCGTAGGCCTACTACTAGAGCATGCTGTGCAGCTAAATGGAAAAGATTTGTCTATTACAGTGATAATAGCAGTATCAATCAATTTAATACTACAATACAAAACATTTTCTTTTACCTTCTACATCTACAACTCTCTGGCCTTGCGTTTACTTCCATACAATTACATCTGGCTGCAGTGGCCGCCTATCTCCAAAATAGGCAACACATATCTTTGTTTTAAAGTACCAGTCATCAAAGCTTTTATGGAAGGCCTTAAGGGAGCGATTCCACCTGCACCTATCTGGAGTCTTAACATTGTTCTTACAAGACTTACAACACCAGTTGAATCATTACATAATTGTCCTCTCCAATTTCTGTCTTGGAAGGTCACTTTTTTAATTGCCATCACCTCACTTAGACGTGTTGGTTAGCTCCATGCATTAACCCTCGAAGTACCTTTCTTCCAGCTACACAGGGATAGGGTGGTTATTCGCACCAACCCAAAATTCCTTCCAAAGGTGGTTTCTCCTTTCCACCTCAACCAATCAGTTCTTCCCTCAACCAGACTCAGTTGCTGAAAGGGCTCTTCATACATTAGACGTTAAAAGAGCTCTCATTTATTACATTGACAGAACTAAAATATTTTTGTGTTTCTAAACAACTCTTGTTAATTTTTTGACCCCCTCACAAAGGAAAGTCCATGTCCAAATCAGACATGGCCAGATGGATTATTAAATGTATTCAAACATGTTACACTAAAGCCAAAAGGACTTTACCAATGCCCCCTATAGCACACTCTATGCAAAATAGGGGCTTTCATGGCTTTCCTAGGCAATATTCCACTAGCTGCAATATTCCTCTAGTTGATTTATGTAGAGCAGCTACATGGGTCAGGCAGTGCTGCATACACTTTTCAAACAACTGCAACACCCACAGGTTAGCCACCGCTTTCGGAGGGCACTGCTTTACAGTTTATGCAAAGCATTTGTATCTACAGCCACACATGCCTCAAACGGATTACGTTTCCTATCTGTTATTGGCATGTAGTGCTGTAGATTCACAGGCTTCCACCCTGCTCCCTGGACACCTATGGTCATTGCAGTTCTTATCTATAATTTCATATGCATGGACATCTCTTTACTTATACTCCATTCTCATCCGCCTGCAGGAAGACAGTCTAACAGTGGAGTCGATGACCATGTGCATTATCACCAAGAGGAGAAGTCACTTTACCTCGTGACTCGAAAGACTTCTTCAAAGAAAAATAACTTGCGCACATCTGGACCCAACACTGGATGACAGGAGTATACAAAGCATGTGAATCTACAGCACTATATTCCAAGAACAGATGCTTACAGGGTAAGTAACATAATCCATATGTAAGTATGCAGTGCATGAATGGAGGAATAATGGTATTATTCCTTATTAGTCGCATAAGCTGTTCTCCATATTTGCATTACGTCCTAGCCCTTCATCCACCCTTCAAGCTTATCTGTGGGCTTTTGCATAGGTGCACCTGTATGAGGGGGGGTGGGGTGTAATCTTTCCAAGCTGATATCCATACACACAGTTTAACTTGCCCCCCAATAGAAGCAATTCATGTGAGGCTGTCTCAGTCAGTGAGGACATGACATGCAAGCAGCTTGTTCAGTATTGGGACAATTAAACCCTTCTATCAAGTCGCCCTCTTAAACATCGTGCTTACTTTTGCAGCGTGAATCTTTCTGGATTCACTATGCTGTGCATTATTCCGCGGTCTAGTGGTTGGGTCCGGAATCGTAGTCTTTTTTTTTTTTTTTTTTGTGTAGCCCAGGTGGGCGTCGACGCCCCACCATTTGGTGTCCTTCCGTGACGTCGGCGCGCTTCCTCCGGAAGCTCCCACCCTTGGGCGCCATCTTCAGATTCTTTTTCCGCCGTTGGGTCTGGATCGTCGTGAAGAGCTCCAGAGTTGGAAGAGGAGAGAAGAAGTAAGAGAAAAGCAGAAAGAACCGAGAAAAATTGGAGATCTTCATCACAAGACAAAGAACATACTACCGGGACGACGAAGCTGGTGAGAGGTAGAAGAAACTTCGACGTCCAACGGAGAATGCGCACACAGGGGGCTCCCTGAGCGCGGGAATGGACAAGACACCATTCAAGTTCTGTCGTAGCTGCCACCACAAGTTCGCACAGAAAGACCAACATCCAGTCTGCAACCTCTGCCTACCGATCGACCATCAAAGCGACGACTGCAACGCCTGCGCAGCATTCGCCGCCAAGACCCTCCGGGTGAGGGACAAACAGAGGACAGCAAACTACAGCATGAAGGGCCACCTCCGTCGCAGCGGGACCTGGGCCTCTCCAGTGGGGAAGAGGACAACATCGCCAAGGGACCAGAGGTCTGCACGGTCGTAGAGACCGATAACACTTCCAGGAAGGAGGTAAGAGACACGTCGACCCAAAGAACCCCGACAGACTCTCGAAAATCCGAGCCAAAGTCCTCGAAAGGAGCACCGGCGTCGAAGCACTCGACGACCGAAGCTGCATCCAGGGACAAACAGCCCAGCGGATCCTTCGAAAAGGACTCCCGGTCGGCGAAAGCTCTTGACACACCCAGGTCGTCGAAGCACGGTTCCGAGAAACCGCACTCGACGCCGAAGGGGAAAGAGCAGAAGGCACCTCCGACGTCAACTACGACCTCGAAGAGAACTGCCGAAACTCTCGACGCCGATCAAGCGGCGGAGATGGAGAGGAAGAAGAAAAGGCTTGAGGCCGAAATGGCCAGTATCATCCAAAAGAAGAAGGACTTCGACGACCGGATGAGTAGATACACCATCCCTTCGAAGCCCTCGACGGTCGTCGAAGCGGAAACGCAAGAGGAGTTCGACAGCACCGAGCCGCCGAAAACTCCCGAACCGTCGGAACAGGACGAAGAGGTCCTGTACGATTATACGGAGGGTGATAACGACCAGCAGACGCACTACGGCTCGACACCCTCGGAGGCTCAAGACCTGGAATGTCAGGATCTCGACGCCGAAGACCCGGAGGAGGCCGTGGAGACATATCCGTCGAGGCCTTCGCCGCCGGACGACATAGGAGTGTACAACATGGTCGTCAGGAACGCGGCAGCCACCTATAGAGTGGAAATGGAGGAGGAAAAGCCTAAAGCCTGTTTTCTCCTGGAAACACTGCTACCAACACAAACTAGGAGCCAATTCCTTCCTATGCTCCCTAGTGTGCTAGACCAAGGCAGGGAAGCTTTCAAGGAGCCATCTACCTTCAGATCGGTCACACCCAGAACTGAGAAAAAATATAAACACTCTTCAAAGGATCCACCATATATCCAGGGATCTGTGCCAGCTGATTCAATAATAACAGCAACAGCCAGGAAGAGGGCCAACGTTCCCACAAACTCCGGTCCGCCCCCAGACAAGGAGAGCAAGAGGATAGACCTCACAGGGAGGAAAATTGAAAGGAATGCGGCAATACATTGGCGCATTGCCAACTCCAACGCCCTTATAAATAGGCACGCCCACCAGCACTGGGAAGAAGTTGGGCAGTTGCTCAAACTGCTCCCCACAGAAAACCAGCAGAGAGCGGCACACCTGGTGGAGGAGGGGAAGAACATGACCAACACCTGCCTAAAGTCGGCCCTAGACGCAGCTGATACATCAAGCAGGCTGATGATGATCGGGGTGACAGAGAGGAGACATGCCTGGCTCAGGATCTCCGGGTTCAAGCCGGAGGTACAAAACAACATCCTGAAGTTGCCCTTCAACGGGGAAAAGCTGTTCGGCAAGCCCGTGGACGAGACGCTGACGCAGCTCAAAAAGACAACGAAACGGCAAGGTCCATGGGAGCACTACAGTTCAGGGGTATGAGAAGGGGCACCCCCTCACGAAGACCAAACGGCAGAGGTGGAAACCAGCCGGGAACATCGCACCAGGCCTTCCAGCAAACATTTCAGGGAAGCAGCCAGGCACAACAGGGTCAGCAGCAACAAGGCTGGCAGAACCAACAGAGGGGCCAGTCCTTTCGTAGCCGACCAAACGGACGAGGCAATACAAGAAGAGGCGGCCAGCAGCCCGCCCCCAAGTGACTCCACACTACAACACGTGCCCGCACCCCCAACATCGCTAGTGCCGCGGCACAACAAAAGACACAGACAAAAATTACAAATTTACCATCATACAACGCCCGTAGGAGGAAGACTAAAACACTTCTCCCAGGAGTGGGAGAAGATAACCGACAAGTGGATACTCAACATCATACAGTTCGGCTACTGCATAGAACTCGTAAAGAGGCCACCAAACAAGAGGCCAACAAACAAAAAACATTCAACAAAAGAGCTGTCACTATTGTGGCAGGAAGCACAAGAACTCCTCCACAAACAGGCTATAGAAAAGGTGCCGTACAGAGAAAAGGGCACAGGAGTGTACTCCAACTACTTCCTCGTACCAAAAGTAGACGAAACGTTAAGGCCCATACTGGACCTACGGTTCCTAAACAAATACATCAAAACTCAAAAGTTCAAGATGACGTCCTTACAAGAGGTCATACCTCAAATAAGGCACGGGGATTTTATGTCCACAATAGACCTCAAGGATGCCTACCTACACATCCCCATAAACCAAGGACACAAGCGTCTGCTCAGATTCACCATCAGCATGACGCACTACCAGTTCACGGCCCTAGCCTTCGGCCTCAAATCAGCGCCAAGAGTATTCACCAAATGCCTAGCTGCCGTAGCAGCACATCTGCGAAGACAGGGGATACACGTATACCCCTACCTAGACGACTGGTTGGTAAAAGCGAACTCCTACAACCAATGCAAACTACATACTCAGCAAGTCACACAAACGCTGACAAAACTAGGCTTCTCCATACACAAGGAGAAGTCATCGCTGGAACCAGAACAAGTGAAGATCTTCCTGGGTGCGAAGATCGACACCATTCAGGGGAGAGTGTTCCCCAGCGAGAAAAGGATCCTCGCACTACTGAAGGAGACTCGCCGCTACCTGAAGGGGCAACGTCTGACAGTGAGGACAGTGAGCAAGCTCATGGGCATGATGGCATCCTGCATACATTTAGTCCCCAATATTCGGCTACACATGAGACCATTCCAGGAATGGCTGCAACAGCAATGGTCACAGTCAACAGGGAGTTGGGAAGATCTAGTGGTTGTAACGCACGCAGTGCAGGAAGAGATAGCATGGTGGAACAGGGGCAACATAACAAGGGGAAACCCATTCACACCACCAACTCCAACAGTGACCATCACAACAGACGCATCCCAGATGGGGTGGGAGCGCACATGAAACTGCTCAAGGTAAGGGGGTTATGGACACAAACAGATGCCGTCAAACACATCAACTACCTAGAACTCAAGACCGTGTTCCTTGCCCTAAAAGCGTTCCAGAAACAGCTGTACGGCCAAAGGGTGTTAGTACAAACAGACAACACCACAACGATGTTCTACATCAACAAGCAGGGAGGAACACACTCAGTGGCGCTCTCAGATCTAGCGCAACAGATATGGAAATGGGCAATTCCATTACAAATACACCTCCTGGCAATACGTCTGCCAGGGAAGGACAATGTGGAAGCAGACAGACAGAGCAGACAGACGTCAATCTCACACGAGTGGGAGCTCAACGCGCAGGAGACGCAAAAACTATTCAAAAAGTGGGGGACCCCACAACTAGACCTGTTTGCAACACACCAGAATGCAAAATGCCAATACTTCGCATCCAGGCAGCCAGGCCATCAATCCCAAGGAAATGCCCTATGGATGAGCTGGTCAAAGACATTTGCCTACGCTTTTCCACCGATACCGCTGATACACAAAGTGCTCAGCAAATGCAGAACAAGCAACATGACACTAATTCTGGTAGCACCACAGTGGGCCAGGCAGTCCTGGTTCTCGCAGATCGTGGAGATGGCACAGGGACCACCACACAAGTTCCCAAGAAGGAAAGACCTGCTCTCGCTACAAAACGGAAGGGTACTCCATCCAGAACCAGAGAGCCTCAGCCTAGCAGCGTGGCTCCTGAGGACTTAGAGTTCGCTCACCTCAAGCTTCCACAAAGCACGCTGGCGGTGCTGCGAGAAGCGAGGAGACCCACCACACGGAAATGCTATGCAGCAAAGTGGAAGAGATTCACTGAATGGTGCATCAACAAAAAGCTCCACAGGAGAATCACTAAAGAATCAACTGTGCTAAAATACTTAACACACTTACTAAAAAGTAACCTAAGCTGCACTTCTCTAAGAGTGCACCTGGCAGCAATAGTAGCCTATACAAGAGGAGAAACAGGGAAAGCTTCTTTACATCTCAAGTAGTAAAAAGATTCCTAGAAGGAGCCAAAAGAATAGCACCGCCAAAGAGGATGCCACCGCCTGCATGGAACCTCAATGTAGTTCTAACACAGCTTATGAAAGCACCGTTCGAACCCATCCACAAGGCATCGCTACATATGCTCACAATAAAGACGGCCTTTCTGGTAGCGATTACCTCGCTACGTAGGGTGAGCGAGTTGCAGGCACTCACACTACAAGAACCCTACATTCAGATTCACAATGACAGGGTGGTAATGAGGACGGACCCACACTTCATGCCAAAGGTGGTGTCCAGGTTCCATATAAACCAAACTATACAAATTCCCAGTTTCTTCCAGAAACCATCCACCAGCGCTGAGAGGGCACTGCACACTCTGGATGCCAGGAGAGCAGTAATGCATTACATCGAAAGGACTAAGGATTGTAGAAAAACAAAGCAGTTCTTTGTGTCCTTCGCAAGCAGTTTCCTGGGCAGACCAGTGACGAAAAATACCATTGCACGATGGATCGCACAAACAATTCAATACTGCCACAAACAGGCAGGCCAAGAGCTACAGGGGGCAGCTCAGGCTCACTCAACCAGGAAAAAGGGAGCAACAATAGCCTTCCTAGCAAACACACCTATCCAAGACATTTGCCTGGCGGCAACATGGGCTTCAGTGCACACATTCACTAAGCACTACTGCGTGGATATACAGATGAACAAGGAAGCACAAGTAGGTCAAAAAGTGCTTCAACATATATTCAACAACCAACGCTCATCTTCCACCCAGCCGCCACAAATATAGCAAACCGCTACAAAATCTATGCACAGCATAGTGAATCCAGAAAGATTCACGCTGCAAAACGAATAGTTTCTTACCTGTCGGTATAGTTTTGCAGCTTGAAGACTTTCTGGATTCACTAGCGAACCCACCCGCCTCCGCCAGAAAGATGAGACAGGAGGAAGATGGGACTAACAAATGGAAAACACCTTTAAAAAGGGTAAAAGGATAAACAGCACAAGACAAGAAAAAAAGAATCCGAAGATGGCGCCCAAGGGTGGGAGCTTCCTCCGGAAGCGCGCCGACGTCACGGAAGGACACCAAATGGTGGGGCGTCGACGCCCACCTGGGCTACACAAAAAAAAAAAAGAGAAAAAAGACTACGATTCCGGACCCAACCACTAGACCGCGGAATAATGCACAGCATAGTGAATCCAGAAAGTCTTCAAGCTGCAAAACTATACCGACAGGTAAGAAACTATTCGTTATCAACTTGTTGCTTCTCCACTTTGAAGGGGACCCCAATCGCACCGAAAGAAGCACTCTCCTGCCAAATGTGGAATAAATGGTATAATACATTTGCCCCCTCCTTTTCAACCTCACCTTCTCTACCTTACTGAGGTATGTCTCTTGTAATACCTCAGATTGTGTTCCACTTCTTTTTTAAGTGTGTACACTTGATGTAGTTTGGTTATGTGCCTCACTCCTCGAACGTTCCCTGTCAGGAATGTGTACATTCCTACCGTAGATTTTAGGGGCGGTGTAGAGTGGAGTGTTGAACAGTGGCATAGAGTGGGGTAAAGTGTCGTGCAGTAGAGTAGAGTGGAGTAGAGTGGAGTAGCGTGTTCTAGAGTACAGTGGCATGAAATTGAGTAGAGTAGAATGGTGTAGTATACAGTGGAGTAAATAAAGTGTGGAGTGCTGTGTGGTACAATGGAGTGGTGTTGTAATGTGTGGGGAAGTGTTGTAGAGTGTCACAGTGGATTAAAGTGTTGTACAGTGAAGTGGCGTCAAATAGATTAAAGTGCAGTACAGTATGGTACAGTGGAGTGGATTAGACTGTCGTACAGTTGAGTGGCATAGAGTAGCGTACAATGCAGTGGCATACAGTGCAGTACTGGAGTAAAGTGTAATAGTGTGTCATAGAGTAGAGTATACTAACTGGGTGGAGCGGCGTAGAGGAAGTTACGTAAAGTGGAGCTTAGTGTTGTAAAATGCTATAGAGAAGAGTAGTGTTGTACAGTGTAGTGGAGTATAGTGTGATCTAGTGGAGAAGCGTACATTGAGTGGAGTATAGTTTTGAGCAGAGCACAGTGGAGTAGCGTAGAGTGGAGCGGCATGGCAAGAAGTGGTGTGCAGTAGAGTGGAATAGCATAGAGTGGGGTAGAATGTAATAGCAGAGAGTGGGGTAGAGTGGAGTTATGTTCAGTGAAATAGCATACAGTACAGTGCCATAGAGTGGAATAGCGTACAGTGGAGTGCTATAGAGTGGTGTACAGTGGAATAGCGTGGAGTGGCATACAGTAGAATAGTGTACAGTGAAGAGTGAAGTGTCATTGATTGGAGTAGCGTTCAGTGGAATAGCGCACAGTGGATTGGGGTAGAGTGGATTGCATAGAGTTGAGTGGCATAGATGTGTTCAGTGGAATAGTTTTGAATGGAGTAGTGTAGAGTGTAATAGCGTACAGTGAAATGTTGTAGAGTGGCGAAGAGGGGAGTGGCGTCGAGTGTAGTGTGCTAGAGTGTAATAGCGTACAGTGGTGGAGAGTACTGTCCAGTGGCGTACAGTGGAGCGGCGTATAGTTGAGTGAGGTACAGTGTAGTGGCATACAGTAGAATAGTGTAGAGGCGTCGAGTGGAGTAGCATAGAGTGGAATAGCATAGAGTGGAGTGTTGTACAGTGGAGTTATGCATAGGGGATAACAGTGGATTGGCGTACAGCAGAATAGCGGAGAGAGAGGTGGTGTTGAGTGAGCTGGCGTAGAGTGAGGTACAATGTAGGGTCGTACAGTGGAATAGTGTAGACTGGAGTGGCATACAGTGGAGGAGCGGGCAGACTAGTGGGGTAGACTAGTTGCGTACAGTATAATAGCGTACTGTGAAGTGGCGTGAGGTGTTGTTGAGTGGCATGCAGTGGAATACTGTGCAGTGTAGTGGAGTGGCATACAGTGGAGTAGTGTACTGTGGAGTGGGGTTGAGTAGAATACTGTTGAGTGTTACTGGCATACAGTGTAGTGGCGTAGAGTGGAGTAGCATATAAGGGAACATCGTAGATTAAAATGTTGTACAGTGGCATAGTGAACAGTGGAGTGGAGGGTCATACACTGGAATGTGATAAAATGGAGTGGTGCAGAGTGGAATAGCGTGGAGTGCCAAAGAGTGGGGTAGAGTGTAGTGGACTGCAGTGGTTTAGCATAGAATGGGAGTTTGTAGCTATTACTGCAGTACTCCGTAGACTTTTTTGTGAATAGTTAAATATGTTAAAAATAGAAAATACACTGTGGTACACTATATTTGTAAAATATAGTGTAGTAGAATGTATTTTTAGTTTAAAATATTTATTTAATTTAAGTACTGCAGTACATATTTTTTTTTTTTTATAGAAACATATAATTTTCCATGTCTATTACCACTTTAATAAAGTGATATTAAGTAGGGGGAAATTATCAAACCTAATACCTATATCAACACAGAACAGAGCCAAAGTGTACCTAAAACAACATGGCTGCCTCTAACTTTTGTAAAGGCAGTCATTAGCTAATCACATAATACCTTGTCACCCTAAGTACCGCGTTAATTCTGCGAAATACCGCTACAACAGATATCACCAAGTTAAAATGCCCTATAACTTAAAAAAATACTTACTCTACTTATCTGTAGTACCCAAAAGTATCATCTGCGCACCATCATTTCTAATCCTGCCCAATTTCATGTAAATCCATTCACCCGTTTTCACGCTATGCGAGATCCAAAAGTCTCCGGAAAATGCATTGGTGGAATAACGCTTTTTGGAACACCCCCTGCCCTTTTATCTTTGCCTTTGACCAGTCACTGTGAAACTTTCCATCATCCGTCAATGTAGAAAAAGCTATGTTAGGAAAGTTTTGTGGAGATTCGTCAATCAGGGGCAAAGTTATTAGCGACCAAAATTCTGAGGAGTTCCTGTACTTGGGAATCCTAAATATAACGACAGAGAGGCTACCATCACTGTAACGTAATATATATTTCTCCTGTATTGGATCTTTCTAGATTCACATGCTTGAATCATTCCCCGTTATCGAAGTAGGAGTCCCACAGTACATTTAAAAGCAGTATAGGGAATATAGGCGTTACATCGCATGCGTTTACAACGCATGCGATTACAACACAGTCGTTCCAACGACTGCGTTGTTACATCGCAGTAGCATTACAATGCAAGTCGTTACACCGACTTGCTGTAAGGGGCGCGCTGGACTTTGGAATAGTATAATTTACTATTCCAACTCCAGTGTGTGCAACAGTAGGGAATGTGTTGGAATAGTAAATTATACTATTCCTTAATTTAGAGCTCCCCCTACAGCAAGTCGTTGTAACGACTTGCGTTGTAAAGGTACTGCGATGTAACAGCGCGGTCGTTGTAACGACCGTGTTGTAATCGCATGGGTTGTAACGCATGCGATGTGATGGCTGTTTCCCAGTATAGGTCATTCATTGCCCATAAGGACTAAAAGAAACATTCACTTAATTAATTTATGTTTATTATTACTAAAGAACCAAACTCTAACCAATCAGGCGACAGTACCCTCAAGAAACTTCCCCAGAGAGGCTCCACTCTCTCAAATATTTTACTGCATGTCATGTAAAGGGAGTCTCCCTGAGCCCTGCTCCGTTATCGAGGGCTTTTTGTCAGAAAACAGATATATAAAGTTATTTCTCTGAATTTCTTCATTGGATATTCAAAACTGACTAGCTGAAATGTCAGAGTCAAGCAAATAAAGTCTTTTCAGACCTTGTGGGACCTGTGGCAAGAAGAGGCAGCGCCTTGAGACCCTCACGGGTGAGTAGCGCGCTTTACAATCTCCTGATTGATTGATTTGAGGATCCTCACTAGGACTACATTTACTGCCTCTACCCTTCTCCTAAGGTAAAGGACTGTAAAATATACCTTTTCCTCAAACTTTAAAGGATAGAAAGTGGTGAATGCTGTTACGGCTTTAAAAGCTCAATACCAGAAATGTCCCTGTATCTGAAGAGGAGGATGAGGATTCTCCTAAGTCAAGGAAGTTTCAGAAGAGAGCACGAGAAAGGGCTGAGGGACATATGTCTCTTGAACCACCTAAGAAAGCTTACAAAAAGACTCCTCATGGGTCATATGAGGAACATGCTTCTTATAGTAGGCACTTGCATAAGCATTCTAAAACTGATGTCTCCTCAAAAATATCAGTCAGATCCTACAGCACCTTCTCCAAGACTATCTTGTCAGTTTTAAATGTCCTCATCAGTGCAGTCGACTGAGATGTCTGGTCTATAGAAGAAAGAATCGACGAAACCATCTGAAGGTGACTCCGGTGATACCATGGAAGATGGTGATGGTACCATGAAAGATGGTGATAGTACCATAGTCGTCATTCACGCCTACAATCTCACCTACAGGGCCGTCGCTGACGAAGAGACCGTCAACAGTTCCATCAGTGGCGAAAGAAGCAGCACCATTGAGGTTGAAGACCCCAATAGTGTTAATAAGGCTATCATCGACTATACCATTGACGAGAGAATCACTTCGTCCTTCACTAATTCCACTAATGCCTGAACATACATCTCCGAGCAGGGTTTCACTTATCCCACCAACTCACTGATGAGATGTGGAGGATTCAGAAGATGATGGTCCTTTTGGGAGAGGGCATAGCCCTTTAGAGCTTCTTGTCAAATATCAAGAAGAGAGTGAGGAATATTGTGAAGATTATTATTCCCCAGGAACACAATTTATGGACAAGTCTACTTCATATGTTGATCAATATCATCCTTACGAACATCATGGACCCCAAGAGGAGATTGTGCAAGTACCAATTACTTTGGTTCACGACATGCAGAGCATGCTACAGGACTACTATAGAAGATTTCCTGAGCCCTCTTGGGCTACATCACCATCACAAACATTTAAATCTCCTCGAATTCCACCTCCTACTCCTCGCACACCACAAAATTTACCGTCAGTGCACACACCAAAGAAAACGCCAGCTTCAAGCACAGTGGTTCCGTCTGGGGATGATGTGCCGTCCTTAGATGACGACAGAGAAGAGAGGGAGGTACCGGATGACCGCAGTGTGTCTAATGAATGAGATGATTACATGTTACCGGCTCCTTCACTGCAAGTTCCTCATCCGGTGGACCCCCCCTCCTGATGATATTGGGAATTTCCATACTCTGATGTAGCATGCAGCACAATGATTTGATTTGCCAATTTCAGTGAAACAATCACATTTGCCTTTTTTGTAGGGCAAGGGTATGTTCTCATATAGAGGAGGATACCAGCCTTTTCATTCACAACAGTACCAGCCCTTTTGAGCAACAATATAGGCCGCAATACCCTCAACAATACAGGCAACCACCATCTGCAGCTTACAGCAAGAAAACCTATCGGGGAAGAGACGCAACTACGACACAGTGACGGGACTAACTTGCAGGTTACTCAAACATATATACCACAAACAGTTGGGGGCCGAATAACAATCTATATGCCTCACTGGAAGTTAATCACAATGGATAAATGGGTTTTAGATCTTGTCTCCTATGGCCATACTTTATTTAACGAGAGGCCACCTCATATGCCTCCGACAGGTCATCTTCTCTCCATCTTGCGCAGCTACAAAAATAAATATTTATCATGCTCAGAAAGGATGCAATAGAAGGAGTACCACTCAGTCAGAGGGGAAAGGGGTTTTCTTCCCGCTTCTTGTTGATCAAGAGAAAGACAGGGGAATGGAGACCCATTTTAGACCTGTGGAGGTTAAACAAATATCTAAGAAAACAGTCATTTCGTATGGTCACTCTCCAAGACATCCTTCAGCTCTTGGACCACAGAGGCTACATGACGACCCTCGGCCTACAGGATGCTTATTGTCACATTCCTATTCACCCAAATTATTAAGATTCACAGTTGCTGGCATTCATTATCAGTTCAAAGTCATCCCATTTGGACTCAAATGAGCCACCTGCATTTTCACAAAATGTCTAGCTCTAGTGGCAGCTCACTTAAGGCAGAAAGGGCATCAAATATTTTCATTCCTCGACGATTGGTTGGTAAAAGCCTGTACATGCCAGGAAGCGATCAAAGGGACAACGGCCTCTTTGACTACAATAAAGAACCTAGGCTTAACCTGTAAAAATCTTCGCTTCATCCATCAAGGTCCATAATGTTTTGGGAGCTGTTTTTGAACAATTCAGGACAAAGCATATCTTGCAGAAGACAGATAAACCACCTCTAATGCTGTTAGAGGAAAGGTTGTTGCAAAGAAAGTCTGTTTCAGTTCCCCTATTTAAGTCCCTGCTAGGTATGATGTCATCATACTTTAGTCTAGTACCATTTTGCAGGCTACAAATGCGACCTCTAACAGAGGAATTGTACAACAATGGCTCCAAACTCGCGGCTCTTTCGAGGACATTATACAAATTACACCAACCATGCAGGAGTCTCTTCCTTGGTGGACTCGAAAGGACCACCTCGCCATAAGACTGACCTTCCTGCCCCAAATATCAGATTTTGTGGTGACGACTGATGCTTCTGTAGATAGATGGGGTGCACACCTTCAGGATTTACAAACCAAAGGGAGATGGGATCCGCAACACAAAAATCTTTAACATAAATCTATTGGAGCTCAAGGTGGTCGCATTGCGTTTACAAGCCTTCCTTCACAGAATCAATACCACCACCATGCATTACATCAACAAGCAAACAGGCACAAGATCTCAGCCGCAGTTTTAAGAAGCTCAGGAGATTTGCAAGGGGGCACTTGCAAATTAAAAGCAGAACACGTCCCTGGAATAAAATGTTTTTCATAGCGGACACCTTAAGCAGGACCAGGAACAGCTGCCACGAATGGGAGCTCAATCAAGTTGTCTTGGAGAATATCTTTCATCTTTGGGGCACGCCAGATCTAGAACTGTTCGCGACTCGTCAATCGAAAATGCAGATTTTAAGAAAGCTGGGATCGTGAGGGAATGTATTTTATATAAGACGGTCAGGGATCTTTGCTTACCCTTTTCACCGGATCCTATTAATTTGATGGATTCTCAACAAGATGAAGCGAGAGCTGTGCAGATGAATTCTGATCGCCCCCAAGTGACCCAAGCACTAATAGTTAGACAAACTGATCATGCTCTCTGAAAAACATCATATTTGACTGAAACCAATGCCAACTTTGTCATTGACACACAACCAGATACTTCTTCCGGATCCAGCGTCCTTGCACTTGTCAGCATGGCACCTGAACACAATGAACTTGCGAGCCTAAATATATCCTGCAATACTGTAAAGAAGTTCTTGCTAGAGCCTGAGCGGATTCTACTAGCAGGACTTATAAACTCTAGTGGAAACACTTTTGTTTGTGGTGCCAAAGATCACAAATTCATCATCTTTCAGCTCTACCAGAAAGTATCCTGCCCTATTTACTACATTTAGCTAAATCAGGATTGGCTCATCCTTCAATTAAAGTATACTTAGCTGCTATATCCATATTTAGGAGATCATCTAGTTCATCATCTCTATGGTAAAAGTGACTTATGATACAGTTTCTTAAAGGGCTTTTCCAAGTCTTTCCTCCAGTAAAGCAACCTCCTCCATCTTGACAGCTTGATTTGGGCCTTTCGCAGTTGATGAAAGCTTCATTGGAACCCATTCACAGAGCTGATCTAAAGTTTGTCATTGAAGGTGGCATTATTACTAGTCTTAATGTCGGAAAGGAGAATAAGTTAAATTCAAGCGTTTGTTGTTAAAGAATCCATTTTACAATTTAAAGAGGACAGGGTAATATTACAAACCAACCCCAAATTCATCCCAAAGGGCCAGCAGATTTTCATCTTAATGAGCCTATCGTACACAAAACGTTCCTTCCAAATCTGCAGACCATAGTGGAAAAAATGTTACTCTCATTAGATGGTAAAAGATGTTTGAAATTCTGTTTGCAATATACACAGCAATTTAGAAACAATATCCAAACACAGCATTGCTTTTTTGATTGCTGCTGCTATCCAGTTTTATCATCGCAAAGCTGGAAACCCTTTTTCATCTGAATTTAGAGCACAGTCTACCAGAAGTGTGTCTGCATGAGTTGCCCTCTTCGCTAGTGTCATTCTTCAGGACATCTGTAGAGCAATTGTATTGTATTGTATTGCATTTTTATATAGCGCAACTGTCACCCTACGGGTATCCAGGCGCTGTCACATAACAGAGGAATTCATCAATCTACAGAGTATCACACCTTTAAGGAATGATGTTGGCATTCCTAGGGAAAAGCCATGTTTTCAGATTCCTTCTGAAACATAGCAGAGTGTCGGCTTGTCTGATCTCTTGTGGGAGTTCGTTCCACAAACGTGATGCCGCATTACTAAAAGCTCTTCCTCCCATCCTAGATGTTTTGAATCTGTTGGTATTAACTAAATGAGCACCAGAGGATCGAAGGGATCTGGTTGGTTTATACCACGTAAATCTATCCTGCATAGGAAGGGGACCAAGGCCATGTACCGCTTTATATACTATACATAGGGATTTAAAACTCACTCTTTCCTTAACTGGCAGCCAGTGTAATTCAGTTAGAGCCAGCGTAGTGGAAGCCCTATGTTGTCTTCCTAACGCCAACTTGGCTGCCATAGACTGGACCCTCTGCAGCCCCTGCAGGATATATTGTGGGGCTCCTAAATATAGGGAGTTGCAGTAGTCCAGTCTGCATAAAATGGTGCTTCTTACTACCAAGGGTCTAGTTTCCACTGGCAGTAAGGGGAGAATCTTCCTCAATGCCTTTAAAAGGGCAAAGCAGACATTAGTTGTTTTGTTGGCCTGTGATGCCATCTGGAGATTATCATCAATTAAGACACCTAAATTTCGAACCGTTTTAACTGTGGGAAGAGATGCATCCCCAGGTGAAAACTTAATTTCCATTGGTATCTGGTGTGTCAGTTTGGCCCCACCACAGTATACCACTTCAGTTTTTTCTTTATTAAATTGCAAGGAATTTTCCTTGAGCCAGCTAGAGGTTTGACACATACATTCTTGGAAGATGTCCATAGTCACTGCGTCTTTCCCTTCTATGGAGAAAACTAGTTGAGTGTCATCAGCATAATTAACCAGGTCAATCCCAAATGTTTTTATTAGGGCAATCAGTGGGCACAGATAAATGTTGAAGAGGATGGGGCTAATTGCCGAACCTTGTGGCACCCCATGGCGAACCTGGGATTTGGGAGAGGCATATGGCAACATCGAAACCATCTGCTGTCTCTCTGTAAGATATGATTGTAGCCATTTCAATGCTCGGCCTTTCACCCCTATCCTCTCCAATCTTCCCAGCAGTACTGCATGGCTCACGGTATCGAAGGCGGCCGACATATCTAACAATACTAGTATCGAGATGTTCCCATTGTCGGCTCGCCTACGGAGGTTGTCCATTACCGTTGCCAGAGCTGTTTCTGTCCCATGACCTGGACGGAATCCAAATTGATCCCTATCTAGGAGGCTATTCTCCTCCAGATAGCATGACAGAGATTTGCTAACTAGTTTCTCCAAAACTTTTATAGGATATGGCAGAAGAGATATAGGCCTAAAGTTAACCGGATCCATGGGATCGGAAGATGGTTTCTTCAACAGGGGAGTTACCACTGCCTGCTTCCAAATTTCCGGGACCACTCCCTCCTCTAGGGATTGATTGCAAATCAAACGTAGCCGAGGAAAAAGCTCTTGCCCCCAAGACTACCAGATCTTATGTGGGAGAGGGTCAAGGGGGGATCCAGAGGAAACACTTTGTGCCATCCTATCAAAAAGCTCCATAGTAAATAGCGGAAAGCATTCCAAGGATGTATCTGCCCATGGTTCTCCTACAAATGAGTGAGGTAGAAAATCATTATCATTCATATTATCCTCAGACAGACCTCCAACGATTTTAGCAACCTTGTCTTCAAAGTGAGTGGCAATCTTGTCACATAGTTGTTGTGAGGCCACCACTTTGTTGCTAATACAAATGGGATTAGAGAGATCTCTTACAATCTTAAAAGGGTTTTGGTACTATTTGAGGCATGTAAAATAGAATCAGCTATATAAAATGCCTTAGCCTTAGTAATGTTCTCCTTATAGCGTGCTTGCTCAGCCCTCAGCACTAATTTGTCCACCTCGGAATATGACTTCCGCCATCTCCTCTCAGCCTTTCTGCACATCTTACGCTGAAGTTTAAGTTCCTCAGTGTACCAAGGGGCTGAGGGTTTACGCCTAACCTTCATTCTTTTTAAAGGGGCTTTTACATCCAAGGCATCTGTAATATCCTTACATAGGGTTTGGTAATTTCTGTCTACAGAGTAGTCGGGGAAAAAGAAGTTTCCTTTGGCAAAAATGGAGCTGAGCTGTTTTTCACTAGTTTTGCCCAGTCCCTGCCCATCCGAAAAGCAGTTGAGCTGACACTTTTTTGCTCTATTCTAGGTAAAGATACTCTAAAGTGGACTAACGAGTGGTCGGTCCAGCTCTGGGGTAAAATATTAAGAACCACTGTCTCAGCTTGATCAGCATATAGCAGATCCAATAGGTGACCTTCTTGATGAGTTGGGCCTTGTACAAGCTGAGACAAGTTAAAACTATCACAGATTTGATTAAGATCTCTTAGATGGTTCCCAAGTGTACCATTTTCCCATAGATTAAAATCCCCAAAAATATAATTCTAGAATGGGTCAGGCTTAATTCAGCTATAGTATCTAATAATTTTTGATATTGTGTGGCTGATCCAGGGGGTCTATAACATACCATGCCTGATAACAGTCTTCTCCCAGTCTCCTGTACTGAGAAGCCTAGCGTTTCAATCCCTGTAATCTCCTCAACCATGAGAGGGGCGAAGTTCCAAATTTCCTTATAAATGACCCCAATCCCCCCCCCTCTTCCCGACGTCCTGGGTTTATGAAAAACTCTATATCCCTCTGGGCACGCAAGGCCCAGTTCAACCAGAGAATTATTACTAGTCCAGGTCTCTGTAAGAAATAGTACATCAAGGTTCATATCTTCTAGAAGATTGAATATATCTTGATGATGTTTGACTAAGGATCTACAGTTAATCAAGCCGCTCTTCAGCTCTGTAGTTGCTTGAGGTTGAGCTATAATGTGTGGCTTATCATACGTTTCCCCACCAATATTGAACAATTGTGTACGGGAGTAAACAATCCTACCTGATCCTGAACAGGTAGCATGGCAGGCACTGTGCACGGCCGAGGCGCAGACGGGCTTGCCTCTGGCGCGCCTCCTGCGCGCGCGCGCTGCGTGCTTGTATTGGACTTCCTATTATAGGCTGGTACATAGGATCTTCAGCCACTAGAGCGCTAACCAAAATGGCGCTACCGGAAGTTTAGGAGCCTGAATCCCGCGAAAAACAGCGGGGTGCGAGTGAATATTCTTTTTTAAAGTGCGGGTAAGAGCTAATTGAATGTGCGCTTTCACTTTCACTATCAGTGCTAATACAGTCTAAAAGGATACATGATATTAACAACAGTAATGATAAAAACCGTTAAAACCAATTTAAAAGTTTCCCCCAAATTCGCAACAGATAAAACAAGTATTTCCAGCTAAGGATACCGGTCTGCTTTCCCTCCGTAACGAGTGGGGAAATCAGCTGAGTGAATGCTCAGGTACAGCGGCACAGCAACCCACTCCCAGTGGGAATCCTGAGTCCCACCAAAAATTAAAAAACAGATACCTCACATACCTTTGGTAAAACAACAAGTAATTCTATCTTTATATGCTAAAATGCATATAGTCATCTCATAAAAGTGAAAAGTGCAATGCACAGTTACCCATCACTACTGTCTGGATTTTGCAGTACAGTGTGATGCAGCAGTTGGACAGGCAGTCCTTTGTCATCTATTCCAATAAGGTGAGCCTTTATTTCTTTTATTATCCTTCGGTCCGCTATATATATTGTATTTATAATTGTTGATGATATTTTGCTTACTGCTAGCAAATCTGATTCACGCATGTGAATCTATGACAGATCCAATTTTGGAGAAGCAAATAAGTTACTTACCTGTAACTGGTTCACCAGTTTTGGCATCTTTCATATTCACATGTGGCCCAACCTCCTCCCCTAGGGGGCTCATCTTCTCCCTGTGTTTTCAGTTTATCACTATGGCTTGAAATTCTGAGCCTCTATGGGGAGTGTTCTGGAGGATGCTGTCACCCGATTGGCTGGAGTTTGGTTCTTTTGTAATGATAGAAATACGTTAATGAAGTGAATGTTTCTTTTAGCCCTTATGGGGTATGGATGACTTATAATGCTATTAATTGTACCGTGGGACTCCCACTTCGACGACTAGGAATGATTCAAGAATGTGAATCTATGAAGTATGCCAATACTGGAGAACCACAGTTACAGGCTAGTAACACATATACATACATATATATATATATATATGAGTGTGTGTGTGTGTGTGTGTGTGTGTATATATATATATAATTCACTGAAAAAACCACAGGTTTCAGGCAGTGCACTGCTGATGACATCACATATTACATCACTCATGACATGGTCAGTGACATCACTGATGACATCTCAAATGACATCACTGATGACATCATCCAGTGACTGAGTGTTTCTAAAAAGTTTAAATATGTTATATATATATATATATATATATATATATACCAAGATGTATTGAAGAATGAGTGGGTGTATGAGTGTCTGTGGGGGTATGTGGGGGTATGTGTGACTTTGTGCATAGATGTGTGAGTGGGTGATTCACTAGGTGAATGGGTTCAAGAGTGTGTCTGTGAGGGGCTGTATGGGTGGGTGAGTGTGTGTATGGCTGTGTTGGTGAGTGAATGGATGTCTCAGTGGTACATATGTGAGTAACTACATATGTGAAAGGCAGTATATGTGAGAGTTGAAGTATATAAATGATTATATGTGAGAGTGAGTGATTGTGAGAGTGGCTGTATGGATGCGTGTGTGCTTGTGTCAGTGATTGTATAAGAGAGTTAGTATGTGTTAGTATCTGTATAGATAAGTGAGGTGGTGTGTGTGTGTGTATAACTGTAGGTGAGTAAATGGGAGTGTGATTGATTCTTTGCATGACTGACTAGCTGTGTGAGTACTCTATGGGTGAGTGGCAGTGTGTGAGTGTCTGTATGGGTGTATGAGTGCATATGATAGTGGCTGTATTGATGAGTGACTGCATGTATGAGTGACTATGGATGAGGGAGTGGATGTGTGTGTAGACCTAGGAATCAGTGAGTGGGTATGCAGAAACTGGTATTGGTGTGTCTATGGTTTCGAGAATGACAGTCTGTATTTTAGAGTGGGTGTATCAAAGGTTATATTAGGCTGTGAGGAGGTGCATCAGATTATCACGTGGATGATGTCATCAGTGATGTCATTTGAGATGTCATCAGTGATGTCACTGACCATGTCATGAGTGATGTAATATGTGATGTCATCAGCAGTGCATTGCGGGGGCGCGAGTCCTAGTTAGCTCAACTAACTATAACGGCCAAATTTCTCTGGTTTTGTACGAGTGAAATGTCCAACTAACTATAACGTCCCTGAAACCTGTGGTTTTTTCAGTGAATTTCTATGGTTTTTTAAATGCTAATTTCTAACTATAACGTCCCTGAAACCTATGGTTTTGTCAGTGAATTTCTAAGGTTTTTTAAATGCTAGTTTATAACTATAACGTAGTAGTTGCGTTTGCAGAGTGGTGCAGAAAGGGAGCTGGGCCTCCGACCAGCGTTCAGAAATTCTGCTGCGTAGGACTTACCAGGAGGGCTATTTGGCCCCCAAAGTCCCTCAGGAGTAAAGTGGACTTCATCCCCCAACCCGTTGTGTGCCAGGAGGCGCGTTTGCAGAGTGGTGGAGAAAGGGGGCGTGGCCTCTGAAGACCTCTTAGCAATCCCACTGTGTGGGACTTACTGGAGGTAACAGGAGGGGTAGTTGGCCCTCCAGGACAACCTTGGGGGCCAACTACCCCTCCTATTACCTTCAGTAAGTCCCACACAACACGATTGCTAAGTTCTCATAGCAGGCCACGCCCCCTTTGCCCACCTCCTGGTATGCTCTTGGTTGAGGGATGAAGTCCCCTTTGTTTGTGGGGGTCCTTAAGGGCCAACTAGCCTACCTGTTACCTCCAGAAAGCCCCACACAGTGGGATTGCTGAGAGGTGGACACAGGCCACGCCCCCTTTCTCCACCACTCTGCAAACGCGCCTCCTGGCGCATTCTTGGTTGAGAGATGAAGTCCCCTTGCCTCCTGAGGGTCCCTGGGGGCCAACTAGCCCTCCTGTTATCTCTAGTAAGCCCCACACAGCTGGATTGCTGAGAGTGGTCCGAGACCACGCCCCCTTTTTACACCACTCTGCAAACGCGCCTCCTGGCGCACTGCTGCTCGGGGGATGAAGTTCACATTAGTCCTGAGGGTCCTCAGGACACAAGAGGACCTCATCGCCCTACCAGCAGTGCGCCAAGAGGCGCGTTTGCAGAGTGGTCTAAAAAGGGGCGTGGCCTCAGACCACTTCTCAGCAATCCCACTGTGTGGGAATTACTGGAGGTACCTGGTGGTCTAGTTGGCCCCTAAGGACCCTTAGTATTCAATGGGGCTTAATCCCCCAATCCAGAACGCACCGGGAGGCGCGTTTGCACAGTGGTGCAGGGAGGGGGCAGTGCCTCCGGGGAGATGCTGTTTTTTTTTTAATTTCCTTTTTGGAAGGGGGGCTGTGTGGCCCCTCCTTCCCTCTATTATATTTGGGCCCTGGGGACCCCATCCCCCAGGGCCTGAGCATTTTCTTTTTTTTTTTCAAACGGGAAGGGGGTCGCGCAGCCCCCCTCCCTGGGGCCGATTTCGGCCCCGGGGATCCCATCCCCCGGGGCATGGCCACATAATTTTTTTTTTTAATTATTTTTGAGGAGTGGGGCTGCGCAGCCCCCCTCCGGAGGCCATTATTGTCCAAGGGGACCCCATCCCCCGGGGCTTTGCCTCGTTCTTTTTTTAAAAAAAAATTATTTAGGGAGGGGCGCTACGTGGCCCCCCTTCCCTGGGCCACTATTGGCCCCGGGGACCCCATCCCCCGGGGCCGGCCCACACGTTTGGGACCGCGGGGTGAGCCCCGATGCCCCCGCGGTCCCAGCCGGCTCCCTGCCTCCTGCGGGAGCCGGCATTGCTTTTGGACAAGGGAAGCTGCTGACATGCACCTCCCCTTCTCCAAAAGCAATCTGCTTTGCTTCTTGGAAGCGAGAGCCCCGGGGAGGTGGCAGTCCCCGAGGCTTGGGGGGGCCGGCCCACACGTTGGGGACCGCGGGGGGAGCCCCGATGCCCCCGCGGTCCCAGCCGGCTCCCTGCCTCCTGCGGGAGCCGGCATTGCTTTTGGACAAGGGGAGGTGCTGACATGCACCTTCCCTTCTCCAAAAGCAATCTGCTTTGCTTCTTGGAAGCGAGAGCCCCGGGGAGGTGGCAGTCCCCGAGGCTTGGGGGGGGGGGGGGCCCGCGAGGCACCCCGTCGTTAAATAACTTAATGCCCTGGGGAGGTAGCGTTCCCCAGGGCAGCATGGGGGGGCAGGAGCCCCCCCCACGCATTTTTTAAAAAAAGCCCCGGGGAGGGGCCCCCGAGGCTGCGGGGGCCCCTGCATATAATTCCCTCATTGCCCCCGGGACCTGGCTCACCCGGGGGCTCAAAGAAACGACGCGCGGGAGCCCGTGCTTCGTGTTTTTTTGGGGGGTTTTTCGTCCGGATTCGCGCACCAAGGGTGAATTCGCCTGAAAATATTAAAAAAAAAATATGGGTTTTTTTCCCCTGGGGGTCCCAGAGCAGTCCTAGGGGGTCAGGGTGTTTATACCCTACCCCCTTTTCTTTTTTAAAAATCTTTTTCTTTTACTGTTTTCTTGTGACTCGGTTCTGCCGAGTCAAAAGATGGCTGCCAACACATTTTGGTTTGGAGTGTTGGCAGCCAATCAGAATGAAGCTCGTGCTCGGGAGGGTTCGCAAATCCTCCTCGGCCCTCAGATATCGATATTTTTATTTTTTGAATTTCTCAGGAACTACTGAACGGATTTACACCATTTAAAAAAAAAAAAGGTCACTTTCTGAACCAAGAGCTACCTTTTTGCCAAATTTGGTGTAATTCCGTTCAGCAGTTCGGGCTGTAGC
The DNA here is from genome assembly GCA_963921515.1 of Calotriton arnoldi. Taxonomy (NCBI): domain Eukaryota; kingdom Metazoa; phylum Chordata; class Amphibia; order Caudata; family Salamandridae; genus Calotriton; species Calotriton arnoldi. Next base: position 344,311 of record CAWUFW010006675.1, on the reverse strand, counting down.
CGTGTCTAAAGTTTCTATGGAAATTAAGATAGAGAAAACGCGTTTTGGGACCTCCCTTTTTCTCGGCCCCCGCTTGACAAATCACCCCGAAACTTTCAAGACAGGAGCTGACCTGAGCGAACCATTAGTTTTGAAAATTTCGCGAAGATTCGTCAAACGGCACCAAAGATATTGGCAAAAGAAAAAACGCTTTTTGAATAGAAACAAGGTCCTAAATATAACTACCTACTGGCGACCGCCAGTAGTTAATATATTTGTGAGATCAAGGTCCGGCTGGACCGAAACTCGTAATGGCCGACTATTAAAACAAGATATTGAAGCACTAACCTGTGGTCCGCGCCTGCTTGAACTGAGTAATTTTACCATACATGAGCTGTGAACTAAGGATATATATATATATATTTATATAGAGAGTTATATATAGATATATATGTATATATAGAGAGAGAGCGAGAAAACAGTGGCAATTGTCACTGTGTAGTTACTCATAAGTCAGAGTTTCCGTAGCAGGAACATTTTTTGTATTGCTAATAACTTTGGTGTCGTTTGACGAAAGTTTCGGGGTGATCTGTCAGGCAGGGCTAAGAAAAAGTTGTGCTCCTGAAACATATTTTTCTCCATTCTATTTCTATAGGTAATTTTAAACAACAATACAGAAAGAAATGACTGAATAGAATTAACAAAACACGTTTCCCATCCTCCGCATGTCGAAAACTGAGAAAATCTCCTAGATAGATTGAGAAAACTCCATCCGCGGCCTTCGGGCCTAGCCCTTTTTATTGCACTTCTACTCGAACAAACACCATCGAGTAATCTGCAGATGGAACAGACTCCGTTCCAATTCTGCCCTCTATGCCACTCCAGTATTGCGTGCACCGACGTTCACAAAGTCTGTAACCTGTGCCTGTCTCTGGAGCACAAGGAAGAAGACTGTGATGCCTGTCGCTGATTTCGCTCGAAAAAGACCCTCCGAGACAGATGGGCTCGACGGAAAGAAATGCTGCCACAAAATATCGAAGACCCTCCCGATATCTTTAGAGAATATATATCGAAGGGGAAGAAATGGAAGCATCTGCAGCGGAAGAAGAAGAGGCCTTCTCCATCCAACACTCCGACTCCGAGCTGGAGATAGAACTGAAGTCCCATGATGTTCCAGCCGGTCAAGGTGCCGTGAGTACCAAAGCACTTTTGCCCACAAAACTCGCTTCCATTAAACATAAGGCTTCCAGGCCACCACTGCCGTCTGGCCGTCTCTGCTTCGAACGCCCGCCCTCTGGCTCGGCACCGGAAGCGCACGTCAAGCCTTCCGGCTCGGGCTCGAGTCGAGATACCACACCTTTGGCACCTAAAACATTGGTTCCGAAAGACAAAAAGGACAAACCTAGCTCAGCACTGAAAATGTCAGCGCCGAAACAGAAAGATGCTCCTCAAAAGCCTCCAGAGCCAATTCTGGAAACCATGCATGAAAAGCTGGATCCAAAACAAAAGAACATTTATATAAATCCAGACACCGGACATATTACAGCAAAGCCAGTGATACCATCCTCCAAGAGAAAATATACACAGGATATAAAATCCCTCAAAAAAAAAAAAAAGGACATGGCTACTAGCCCTCTACACCCCATTCCTCATACCCCTCCACCATCTTCACCAGTACCTAATATACCACCTTCAGACCCTCTGGAAATCACACCACAGGGCTCTCCTTGTACAGATCTTGATGCAAGGAATGGGAATGACACTTATGGACAACCACCAACAGATCAAGGGGATGATTATAAGATCGATTCTCCTACAGACACATAACCAGATCTATACCCTACTAAACCTTCCCCTCCTGATGACAACACCTAATATCAGAAGTTAATTGCATGATCAGCCACATACCATGGGGTCCCTTTACACAAGGAATCTTTGGAAGAAGATTTCTTATTTGAAACTGATTAGGAACCACACATAAGCCAACACAGTCATTATCTATGTTAAAGGGTATGATGAGGCATGCTGAAGATATTTTTAAAGATCCAGTAAGGGCACTTATTATGACACCCTGGGTGGATAAAAAATATAAACCTCCACCATCTCACCCAATTTTTATAAAGGGCCAGCTTCCTCTAGATTCCTTAGTCGTGTCCAATGCTCGTAAAAGAGAAAATTCACAAACTTCCGGTGATGCACCACCTCCCGACAAGGAGTCCAAGCTAATAGATGCCTCAGGCACAATCAGCCAACCATTGTAAATAGTGAATACACAAGGTCTTTTGGCTAGGTACGATAGGGCCCACTGGGACGAAATGGAAGACTTTCTCCAATATCTCTCAGAGGAGCATAGGAAAAGAGGGCAGGAATTCGTACAGGAGGGAAAACAAATTTCCAATTCCTCTATTAGGTGTGCTTTAGACCACAAAACCAATCCTCTACCTCTAGAGGATTTTACAAAGGTGGTTACAGAGCGAACAATTTTAAAGGCAGAGGTAGAGGTACACCAACACGTACCTCTCCATCTCCCAAAAAGCAGTGACTTGATAACAATTCCCCCCGATCATGATACACCTGTTGGGGGAATACTGCATCAATTTCTTCCCATTGGCAATCAAGAACATCAGACAAATGGGTGTTGGACACTATCCAACTTGGTTATTGCCTGGAGCTCACCAGCAATCCTCCCAATATTTCACCTCGCATTCACAAACTCTCTAGAGCACCAACAACTGCTCAAACAAGAAGTACAAGCTCTTCTAACAAAAGGAGCTATAGAACCCGTTACAATGTAACACCAAGGATCACCTTACTTCCTAATCCCAAAAAAGGACAGTTCTCTACGACCAATATTAGATCTTAGGCATCTACACTTATACATACTGTCAGAACTCTTCCATATGGTCACACTTCAACAGGTGCTTCCCCTCTTACAACAAGGCGATTTTATATCAACACTAGACTTAAAGGACAGATACTTTCACATCCATATTCACCCAGCATATCGCAAATACCTCAGATTTGTTGTAGCAGGAAAAAACTATCAATTCAAAGTACTCCCTTTCGGAGTAACTACTGCACCAGAGTATTCGCCAAATGTCTAGCAGCAGTAGCAGCTCATTTAAGAAGACAACAAATTCATGTCTTCCCATATCTAGACGATTGGCTCATCAAAGCCAACACACATCTCAGGTGTTTACTACATACTCAAATTACCATAAATCACCATCAATTGGGATTCACAGTCAATGCACAAACATCCCATCTCCAACCTGCGCAGCAGCAACCCTATCTAGGAGCTATGCTGTACACAGTTTAGCTTGTCCCAATGCAGCCAGAATTCACAATTTTCAAATATTGCTGCTACAATTTCAAACCAACCAGTATTTAACAGTGAGAACTTTCATGCAAATTCTAGGGATGATGGCATCATGCATTGCCATGGTACCTCATGCAAGAATAAACATGTGTCCTCTACAGGAATGCTTAGCATGTCAAGTAAATCAATCACAGGATCAACTATAATATCTAGTGTTGGTAGACCGCCGCACCCATCGCTTTCTGCAGTGGTGGAACCCACAAAACCTATCAAAAGGGCGGCCCTTTATCGACCCTGTTCCACAGATAGTGCTCACAGTGAACACATCCCTTACAGGGTTGAGTGCCCATCTACAACATCTAACAGTTCAGAGTCTATGGGACACCAAACACAAGAGTCTCCACATCAACTACCTAAAGCTTCTAGCTGTTCACCTAGTGCTAAAAGCATCTCTACCTCAGCTGATAGGAAAAGTGGTCTTAGTCTGGACGGACAATATTACAGCTATGTACAAAAACAAGGGAGGGGCACTGTTTACAGTTATCACGCTCTCTCTTAGACCATTTGGCGTTGGCCAATACATCGCAAAATCCAACTACTAGCAGAACACCTTCTAGGAACAGACAACAAATTTGCCGACCTCCTCAGCAGGATGTGGCAATAAGTGGGAACTCCACCCCCAAGTCCTCCTCCCATACTTCCACAAATAGATCTCTTTGCAACAGCTTAGAACTCAAAGTGCCCAAACTTGGCCTCCAGGTTCTCACACCCTCTATTCTAAAGCAATGCCCTATGGATGAACTGGTGAGAGATATTTGCTTATGCTTTTCTGCCTCTCCCTCTTCTTCCATTTCTGGTTCGGAAGCTCTGGCAAACATCTCCCCCCCCTCATTTTGATAGCTCCCACATGGGCTCGTCAGCCATTGTTCACCACACTACTGAAGCTTTCAGCAGTTCCGCACCAGAAGTTTCGCTTCACCTCAAACCTGCTCACTCCATGGAGAAATCAGACATCCAAACCCCAAGGAGCTCAACCTAGCGATTTGGCTCATGAAGTCCTAGTTTGGATACCTAAATCTACCATCAGATTGCATGACAATTCTTAAAAACCTACAGCTAGAGCATGCTATGCAGCAAAGTGGAAAAGGTTTGTTATTTATTGTAATAACCAAACAATTGAACCACTAGATGCTTCTATACAACAAATCATTTATTTATTACATCTACAACGTACAGGCCTTGCATATACATCCATACGCCAACACCTTGCAGCAGTGGCTGCATATATTCAAAACAGACAACATTTATCTCTGTTCAAAGTGCCACTAATTAAAGCCTTTATAAGAAGGCGTTAAAAGAGTGATACCACCAAAGATTCCACCTGCATGGAACCTTAATATTGTTCTAACAAGACTTATGGATCCACCCTTTGAACCATTGCCCAATTGTCCACTGCAATTCTTTTCTTGGAAGGTTGCTTTTTTTGATTGCTATCACTTCACTAAGACGTGTCGGTGAACTTCAGGCATTTACCTTAGAAGAACCATTTTTCCAACTCCATCGACACAGAGTGGTTCTTCGCAATAACCCAAAGTTCCTTTGAAAAGTAGTCTCTGATTTTCATATTAATCAATTGTTTGTTACTTGTTTTCTTCCCTCAACCTGATTCTGTAGCAGAAAATGCTCTACCCATATTCAATGTCAAAAGAGCATTATTTTATTATATTGATAAAACAAAAGATTTTTGCAAAACAAAACAACTTTTTGTTGCCTTTACTCCCCCTCATAAAGGGAAACCGATCTCTAAATCTGGTATTTCTAGATATATTGTTAAATGTATTCAAACATTTTATATCAAAACCAAAAGAACTTTGTCTATACCTCCTAGAGGACATTCTACTCGTAAAATAGGAGGATCCATGTCCTTTTTAGGTAACATTCCTATAGCTGACATTTGTAAAGCAGCTACATGGTCTACACCATACACATTTACTAAACACTATTGTGCAGCTGTATTAGCACACCAACAAGCTAAGGTAGGACAGGCAGTCCTAAGAACACTTTTTCAAACAACTGCAATGCCCACTGTCGTGTAGTTCCTAGAAGTCCCCCTGGACCTGCGCGTTTTGGATGACCTAAACTGAGGGCTCGGTGTCCCACCCGCTTCCGGACACCCCCACAGGATATGTCAGCCGTTAGACCAGCTAGCTCTACAGTGCCACTACCACCCTCCTGTCTCTTACAGTGGTGTAGGTAGTTTCTGGCAACCACTGAACATGACAACCCTGATTCCTCAGGGATTGTGGAAAACAGTACAGTACGTTTTGCTCAGACACTCGTGCCTGCTTTCTCTCAGAAAATACACAGGATGGCGATTAGAACGTTTCAATAAGTGTTTATTGGTCCAGCGAAAGCCTTGTGTAAAACATATGTGCTGCGACAATTAGGAGACAGAAGCATATAAAAGAGATTGCTAGTACCAATATAGTAAATTGTAGATACATTTCTACCATAGTGCTGATAAGATGAACATAAGCAGTTCAGATAAAAACAGTAGCACTTGCATATTCCTAAAATGCGCGCCCTAAGTAATTTGCCTAAATGTACCTAGCCTAGATCTGTATGTGTAGCATGTATATGCGTGTAGCTATGTGTCTCTGTAGCCAAGAAACCCATAGGGAAGAACCAGCCCCCTCACCTGATGGTTGAGAACAATTGACCCCATCTCGGCTTCAAGGATGACACCCCGCAAGAGATGTCAGACCACTGCGTGTCGAAGATTCAGCATGCAGGACACTGTGTGAGCTTGGAAGGAATTCTCCTCTGATTTGTAGGGGGGAATGAGGGTCTTTTATACTAGAGTGGTTACTCCAGGGTTTCTTCTAGAATCGATAGTTTTGAAAACAACCATAAATGTTTTGGAAACAATCATGAATGTTTTGTCAAACAAATGCGATCATGCACAGCTGGCTGTTGACCAAGGATGAAAAAAGTGGTGACCCTTATACAGAATAATTATACCGTGGACATGTTTATGCACGTCAGGTACAGGGATTATGATAGAATACCGAGAGCCTGGTGTCGAAGAGACAGGAGCAAGCTACTAGGTAAAAGGTCACCTGTTTAGAATCGTTATTGTCGTATGGATGGGACAATATATGTAAAATGGGGTATACATGACAGGACTATCCTAAAGGACATGACACCACTGGTTAGCAACCTCTTTGGGAGAGTACTGCTATACAGTCTATGCAAAGCATGTGTATCTACAGCACACATGCCTCGAACGTATTATGTTACTTACCCTGTAAGCATCTATTCTCCAGCATTGGATCTTTCATAGATTCACATGCTTGAATCATTCCCGACGTTGAAGTTGGAGTCCCGCGGTACATTAAAAGCAGTAAGTAATGACCTTAACATTGAAGTTAATGGAGAAAAAACATTCACTTTAATATCTCGTCCTAGTCATTAGGAATGGTCCAAATTCCAGCCAATCAGACCACAGGGCCCTCTAGAACCCTCTCCACAGAGTCTTCAGGCTCTCAGATTTTCTACCGCACGTCGTGTGAATGAGTCTCCCAGAGCTCTGCTCAGTACTATTCTCTTTTGGCCTACTGAACAAGTTTTTCTTCAGATCAGCATGTCTTCTACTAAGAGGTCTCTATTTAGGCATTGTGACACCTGTGGGAAGCTCAGACTACACTCGGATGATCCCCCACAAGAAGTGTATTTACTGCCTTCACCCTGACCACCAGGTGAGAGACTGTAAAATCTGCATAACGTTCTCTCAAAAAACTTTGAGAAATAGAGAGGGATGGCTTCTTCTGTGGCTACAGAAGTTAAAGAACAAAGACAATCCTCTGTCTGACGACAGTGATTCCTCCCTCAAGACTACTGCTTCAAAAAAGAGGTCAAGTGAGGTGGAAATGGTCTCCCCTAAGGCTGCAAAGGTGCTTAAGAAAGAGCATAATTCATTGAAATCTGATGATCAGCCCTCTTCCTCCAGAAGGGAGTCTACCCCTCACAAGTGTCATTCCGTACCCTCTACACCTTCTACTACCTCTTCTAAGGTAAAGACAACTTCCAGGTCTCTACCAGAGACGATTTCATCACCTCAGAAAGACGCACCGTTGACGAAGTCGTCGTCAGCGAAACCTTCCATCACCACAACTACGACGACGTCGACCTTCTCATCTCCTCAGACTAAACTCACAATGTCCTCGTTTACGTCTCAGTTGACCATAGTTTCAGTAAGGTGAGGCCTTCTACATCGACTTAAGAACAAGAATCTCTCGTCGACTGCAGCCTCGTCGACGGTAGCCTCATCGACGGTGGCTCCGTCGACTGAGCCAAGGCCTGAGTCCACAGATTTGCGTCGATGAACATTATCGATGCCAAAGACGTCGACGGAAGAATCGTCGGCGAAGGCACAGTCGTCGACAGCCTCGTCGATGGTATGCTTGACCTCGACTATTTCGTCGTCGTTTACTCCGCCAATGGTTCCTTCGTCGACGATCTTGCCCGCAGCACAGGGTAATGGATCTGATTCTACGTCAACGAAGGTACAAGTAGTCAAGGACACTGATTTCTCATCTACAGTTTCCCAGCCCAAACGAAGAGCTAAAAAGAAATAATCCTGCCTATTCACACTTGTGCTAGTAAGGTTTCCCCTCCAGAAGAACTTTTTGACTATGGGGATGAAGAGTAAGGAGACTCTGATGAAGAGGGCATGTTTGGTGCGGCTCACAGCCCTTCTGATCTCCGGATAAAATGCCAGGAGGATGATGATTAAGTATTATTACTACCCTCAGGATTCCAAACAAGATAGACATAGGGAGCAAATTATTCAAATTCCTGTTTCCCTAGTGTCAAATCTGCAGCACATGGTGGAAGATTACTACTGCAGATTCGCACCATTAGAACCGGCTACCTCAATCCCTCAAACTCCGATTGCTCGACCATCTTTGATAGTAGGATCTCCTCCTCTTTCTCCACAACCTACAGCACCGCAACCTCAAGGTCAGGAACATCACACTACTGATGATGAAAGAGAGAAAAAAGAACTGGAAGAAGTATCTCTGCCTAACGAATGGGACGATTTCCAAATACAGACGCCATCTCCCTCAACCCCACCTCCAGTAGATTCACCGCTGGAAGCCATAGGAGGCTTTCGTACACTTATGGAAAGAGCGGCAAAGAGATTTCAGCTTCCCATGGTCACCAAACAATTTGATTGTTTCCTATACGATTTTAAGGAACAGGCTAAGAGACCGGTTCGTTCAATCCCCATGGTGGATTTCATATGGAAGGAAGGCCTGAAGGTAATTCGGACACCGGCTTCCATTCCAGCAGTCTTGCCTAAGCTGGAAAAGAAATACAAGGCACCATACAACTCGCCTGCCTGCCTCATAGGGCAACCTAAGCCGGATTCTGTTATTTCCCAAGCGGATCCACACCGTGCCAGAAATCCGGCTTCACCCCTCTCTGCCCCTCCTGAATGGGACGGGGGACGTCTTGACACCATTGGCAAGAAATTCTCTACTATGGCAGGAACCACGATTAGGGCAGTGTAGCGGGGTGTCAGAAAGGGGTCGGAGACTGGGTTTGGGTAAGAAGGGTTTTATTGGGTGTAACACGCGTCTCTTTGTGGTCTGTCTGTAGTACGGGAGCGGGGCTGGTCCTCGCCTCCTGCTCCCTCGTGGAGGTCCTCCCTCTTACACGCTCCAGCGCGGTCCCGTCCTCCAAGGTGGTGGGTGTGAAAAACAAACAGGATACCAAGTGTAAGTGAGGTGTACAGGTGCACTAGACTTGAAACAGGGAAGGGTGGTGATGGGATCACTCGGTGCACGATACGTCTAGCGGCGTGAGGGAAGTGCTCAGGGTGGGTATACCAGGGAACAGGGATCCCACAGGTCAGGTATCCGGTCTCTCCCTCTTTCCTACCCAGCCCGCCAAACGGTCGCGTAGCTCAGTGTGAGCCACGCTCCTCCAGGAGCGTGGCTGGGCGAGTCACGGGGTCGTTGGCCTCCTGGCTCTCCGTCTTCACTCGTCCTCGCTGCCTCCTTCCCGGTGTTCTCTTCGGTTGCTCGCTCTCTCCTCCCGTCCACGACTTCCTCCTTGACTCCTCCGGTGATGTCACACCTCGGCCTCCGTTCTCCACTCGATCTTATTGGCCAGGGTTCCTCTTCGTCATCGTAGGGCGTGTCCCGCCGACCAGCCTTCCCAGTTAAAGGGACGGTGTGTTCGTATTCTTCCTCGTCCCCTGTCCTTCGTGGGACTGCGTAACCCCACTCGTCCTGCTCCTGGTAAGGAAGAGGGGAAAGGGTGGTTTCCTCATTTCCCAGGCTCTTTGCTCGTCTAGTCCCCTTCAGATCCGAGCCCGCCCGGTCACAGGCAGCGAACTCACTCGCTATTCTAGGTAGATATGACCGCCAAATGTGGTCGGACATTTCGCCGTTCATTGATCTGCTGCCTGAGGACTCAAGGGCAGAAGCAAGACAAATTCCTCAAGAGGGGGAAAAGGATCTCGGCGGAGATTATTGATTGTGCTGTAGATGTTTCGTCGAACAGGTTTCCGTCAGTTGGCTGGGCGGCAGTCCTAAGACGACCGGGATGGTTGAGAGCTACTTCTTTTTGCCAGGAAGTACAAACGAAGGTCATCGACATGCCTTATGATGGCGAATCCCTGTTTGGCCAACACATTGATGAAGCGCTACAAGCGATTTAAGAAAGATACGGGTACAGCGAAGGCGTTAGGCACCCTGCAATTTAAAAGACAGCCTTTTCGTGGAGCTGGAGGCCGCGGCTCGTTTTCCTTTTGGAGAGGTTGTAAACAATACAAACAGTTCCAACCGTGTCGGGGACAATCCCGATACTCGTCAGCACAACAGCATCAGCAGTCATACAAGCAGCCCCCTGCCTCCTACAAGCACTATAGAGGCAAAAACAGCCCTCGGAGGCAGAGACGACTCCAAGAAGCAGTGACAAACCCCTGGTGTCGGCCACAAATCACACTACTTCCTTCGAAGTTGGTGGAAAGATTTCCTGTTTCCTCCCCAAATGGTCTACGATAGCAACAGACAGATGGGTCCTAGATATAGTTTCCAACGATCACACTTTGGAATTTCAACAGATTCCTCCAAATTGCCCACCCCGGGGTCCTTCGCCCTCTCATCTAACAGAACTACTCTCTCAGATAAGCATCATGTTGCACAAGGGAGCAATCAAAGTGGGACCAAGTGCACAGCGAGGGACATGATTTTATTCAAGATTTTTCCTCATAAGAAAGAAATCGGGAGAATGGCGCCCCATTTTGGACCTACGTCACCTCAACAAATTACTGAAAAAACAGACCAGACAACATACTGCTCCAAGCAATTCATTCCTCCAGGGAAGCGCTGGAAGGTAAGATCGACGAAATCCGAATCGATGTCAATCTGCTGGGCCAGGATCTCCGCAACATTTCCGAAAAACTCACGCAAGCCGAGCAGCGAATATCAGAAGTGGAAGACACCTCACACACCCTTAGGAAGGAGGTCACAGCCCTGACCGCAGCTATGAAGGAGGTGGCCTGGAGGGTCACCGACGCAGAAAACCGCGCCTGTAGAAATAATCTACGCTTCATTGGTTTTCCCGAGGCAATAGAAGGCTCGGACGCAGGCGCCTTCCTGCGCAAATGGTTAACAGACTCCCTCCCAAACGTGCGATTCTCCTCCTGTTTTGTGATCGAGAGGGCCCACAGAATACCGGGGCAAAAACCCCCTACTGGAGCAACGCCAAGGCCCATGATTGCACGTTTTTTAAACTATCAAGACCGGGACCTCATACTCCGAGAAATGAGGCAAATCGGAGAAGTCCGAATCGAGAATATCAAAATAATGGTGTTCCCAGACTATTCCAGAGAGGTGCAAAAACAACGCAAGACATTTGATTCGGTGAAAGAAGAGTTGCGGAACCTCAAGATACAACACATGCTGCTCTTCCCGGCCAAATTAAAAGTAATATACCAGTCCAGAACGCTCTTCTTTCAAACTCCAGAGGAAGCATGGCTTTGGATAGAGGAACACCCCCCCAAAAGAGCAACGGGGGAACAAGCGGCATCCTCCAGGGGAGGGCCCCTGGCAGGCAGTAGACCCAGATAACAGAGGCTAAAACTAAAGATTAACACTGCCCATTCAGGAGACTCCGCCAGGGCAACGCTATATCAACCCATTGCTGCAGGACATTACCCTCCTTGAGGAACCTAACTCAGACAGAACGGCACATGAGTCAGTACCCCAGATCCGGCACAGTGAGAATGAAGATTGATGAACACTATCGGGCCGTCCAAGGGGACAGTAAGCTGGCGAGGAGTTCTTCTTCTACCCCCCCTGTTTGTGTGCTTTTGATTTTCTTTCTTTCTTAGTAATAGTTCATATTTTGGTTCGAGATTTTCTGTGCTGTTCCTTTCTCAGCATAGTGTCTCCTCCTTCTCTTCTCCAAGTGGAGGCTCCAGTGGTAGACACAGAGACATGGGAAGCGGCCCCCAGCCATCTCCCTGTTTAGCAAAGTATACCAGGCAACCAGGGAGATAGTAGACTAGGAACACACCAAGGGTTTCACGGCGGGTGGGCGACATACCTCTCCAATCCATCCACGACACGGTTGGTCAGTTTGACCCATAGGGGTAGCTGCGTGGGCGGGGGAGTAGGGAGGGTAGGGAGTTGGGATACGGGGAACCAGAAAGATCAGTTAGAGATTAGATCAGGTGGCATCCATTTCAAGCAACACATTAGATGCCAAGGGGGCACAAGCAGCACCTTAAATGCGGTCACCCGACACTTTCAGATGCAACATGGCAGTGCACAATAGCGATACATACTCAGTCCTGTCCTGTAACGTGAATGGATTGGGGAACAAAGTGAAGAGAGACCTAGTGTCTGCATACATCAAAAGACTGAAGCCCGAGGTAATATTCCTTCAGGAAACGCACCTGAAGGGAACTCAATGCGGATTCCTGGGCAGAGGGGCATATAAGACTTTGGCGCATGCATGCTTTTCCACCGGCGCAAGAGGGGTAGCGATCCTTGTCAAGAAATCCCCACCTTTCAGAGTGAAACGCACATGGGTAGACCCTAGTGGGACATATGTGGCAGTAAAGGGTGTATGGAATGGGAAGGACATTACTCTGATTAGTGTCTATGTGCCCCCGATATTGCAGAAACAGACGCTGGGAAAGCTCACAGACATCCTCCTGGAGGCGGGTTCCAGCACTCACTTAATAGGGGGAGACTTTAATGACGTCATGGACCCCTTGTTCGACCGCACCACGGTAACTATAGAATGCCCCAAAGACACACAACTTAAACGCTTTACAGACACACTAGCGTTAACTGATATATGGCGTAGACAACACCCACATACCAAGGCATATTCCTTTTACTCAGGCTCTCATAAAGTCTTCTCTAGAATAGACTGTATCTTTGCCCTGGCCGGGGAAGTAGCAGAGATCCAGAAGGTGGAATATCTGGCTATAGGCCTCTCAGATCACTCACCTCTCTGGCTCACAGTGGGTAACAGCAGACAACATACCAGAAATGGTTGGAAACTCAATGCCTGGGAACTTAAATACCCTAAGGACGCCCAGGAAATTAAAGTCGAGACAGAAATTTACTTTAAGGAGAATACGGGTTCCGTAGAATCCGCCATAACACTTTGGGAGGCCTATAAAACAGTCTTAAGAAATAGAGCCCAGAATATAATAGCACATAAAAAAGGCAGAGAAACAGAAGAGGTAGCCAGAATTGAATCCCAACTCCTTCGACTAGAGAAGCAGGCCTCAAACAGTAGGGACCCTCCGCTAGTACGAAGGATGCAAGTACTCCGCCGGGAGTATTTGGCTCTTGCTCAGAGAGATGCGCAAAATGCGATCCAAGTCATGTATAGGCGCCTATACGATGCCGGAGACAAGGCAGGTAAACTGCTCGCATGGCTCAGCAAGAAAGAACTAGAGGGCAGATGGGTGACTCAAATAGACACCGACGATGGTCATACCCACACCACGCCCAATGACATAGCGAAGGCTTTCGCAAATTACTACGAGGCCTTTTATGCGAAACGTCCCCTAGCTGAGACAGCCCAAATAGAAACATATTTAGCCGAGATAGAAGTTCCCGCATTAGAAGAAATTGAAGGCCAAACATTGGAAGAAGAGAGAACACTCAACAGAAGTTAGAGAAGCCATTAGTCATCTTAAGGCCGGGAGAGCTCCGGGTCCTAACGGACTACCGCCAGAGCTATAGAAGCAGAACACAGACTTACTAAGTCCTCACCTCCTGGACCTGTTTTTAGAAATACAAAAAGTGGGCATCCTCCTGCGGGACCTCCGAATGGCCACAATAGTGGTAATACACAAAAAAGGTAAGCCGCCAGAGAGGTGCAGCTCCTATCGATCCATCTCACTTTTAAACACGGAGACAAAGATTCTAGCCCGTATATTAACCAGTAGGCTTACAACAGTCATATCTAAGCTCATCCACCGGGACCAATCCGGCTTCATGCCTAGGAGGTCAACTAGGCTAAACCTGCAAATGCTACATAACTGGCTAGAAATTGTAAGAACCAGGCCAGACCCACATTTAATACTGTCGCTAGATGCAGCAAAAGCATTTGACACAGTCCATTGGCCCTTTCTCATGTTGACCCTTGAGAAATTCGGATTCGGCCCCAAATTTAGGCAATGGATAACTATCCTTTATAAGCAACCAATGGCCCGGGTGCGGGTCACTGGAGCAACCTCCAGAGAATTCGCTATAAGGCGTGGTACATGACAAGGATGTCCCCCCTATCCCCAATCCTTTTTGCCCTGGTGCTGGAGCCCCTTGCGTGCATAATTCGGGCACACCGAGAGATGTCTGGTTTTCGAGGAGACTAGAATGGGACCACAGATGAACGCAAATCTCAATATGCAGACGATATCCTCCTTTATGTCACTAACCCTAGGGTCACTCTCCCCAGCATCTTAGACGCTTTTGAACGGTATAGGGAGCATGCAGGATATACAATTAATTGGCAGAAGTCCTGTCTATACCCAGCAACCCAGGGCTTTGAATTCCATGAGAACATGAGGCAGCTCAAAGTAGAAAAAGATGGGATAAAATACTTAGGTATACATGTCTCCATAAATAGACAGGAGGCTCTGAACCAAAATTTGTACAGAGTCCTCGCAGAATTCAATAGCAACATAGAAAGATGGAAAACATTGCCTCTGACACTCGTCGGGAAAGCAGCACTATACAAAATATCTGAAAGAGACACGTTAGTGACAGATTCCTTACCTTAGAATATCCCCAGGCGTCAGGCTGGATCCGGAAAGTTTTTGCGTAACAGTACCCTTGCGCGTCGGTAGGCGGCGTCGTGCGGCTCCGCGTCCGTCGTCGGCGTCGTGATCGCCGGGATGACGTCGCGGGCAGTACTTAGACGCCGCCCCTGCGCGCTGACGTCAGTTCTTCTTTTCCGCGCCAGTAAGCGCAGATCCGGGAAGAGCAGTGCCCTAGTCAATTTTTGACTAACTTTTTTGTGAATTCTTTCACTGTTTCTTTATCGAGTCTTCACGACTCCTAGGTGTCGTAGGGATGCCAGGCTTCAAGCCATGCGACGCCTGTGGTCGAATGATGTCGATCACAGACCCACATCTGGAGTGTCTCTTCTGTCTCGGCCGAGACCACGACACGAAGTCGTGCCCTGACTGCCGGAAACTTCACCCGAAGGCTTTGCGAGAGCGGTCTCTAAAGCTACTCGAGGTCCGGCAGTCGGCTCCGCGCCGCACCAAGCCCCGGTCCCGGGAGAGGTCGAGGGGCCGGTCGTCGGAGTCCAAGTCTTCGCGCTCCTCGGGTAAGTCGAAGCACAAAAAGTCTAAGAAGCGTCATCCCTCTAAGACTTCGCCTCGCCGGTCTCGCGACTCGGCTGAGGCCCCAGTCGGCACCGTCCCCGCGGCCCCGGACATGCCTATGGAGCCGCCCCCGCATTACCCGTCCTTTCCGGGTTCGGGGGCGACTCCGGCCGAAATACAGGAATTCCTGTCGGCCATGGCCCGCCTCTTCGGGCCTCAAGGTCCCTCCGGTGCGCCTTCGGGCCCCTCGGGCCCTGATGGGGTTGCTCCAACGTCGCCGTCGACTCCGGTCCCGGCGCCGTCTGTCCCACCAGCCTTCATCCCGGCCCCGATCCCGGCTCCGGTGATACCGCAACCCCCATCGACGCCGGTTGACCTAACCACGCCTCCGCCGATGCCCCCGGTGCCGTTCCTGACGCCGTCCGGGGCTCCGTACGGCGTCGGTCCCCGGCTCTCTCCGGCTCCGGACATGGAGCCGGACCGACGTCGCTCGACGCCGGCTCCGGCGTCAATGAGACCTTGGATCCCAAATGTCCCTCCTCCTCCATATTTTGAACCTGAGGAGGACCAAGAGAGCTGGGAGGGGTCTGAAGACCCTCTCACACAACAGTGTGAGTATGATCAGGACTGGGCTGAGGAACTTGGGGATGCCAGTGGTCTAGACACCTCCCCTGACACTGGCATGCTGTCTCCTCCCGTGGCTACGGAGGAGGGAGCTAATTTTGCAACGGTGTTGCGTAGAGCAGCTGGAGCCTTACATCTCCAATTGCCTACTGTGGCTGTCAGGACTAATCTCCTGACGGAAGTGCTTCAGCCGGCAGCTTCCTCCTCGGAGACTGTGCTGCTGTTTAACGATGCACTCACTGACGTTCTTTTGGGTGCCTGGTCCAAGCCCACCACAGAGGCTCCTGTGGATAGGAACGTGGCCCGACGCCATCGCCCTGCTCCGGGCGACCCCTTGTTTCTCTCCCAACATCCCACCCCGAGAGCTTGGTTGTCCAAGCCTCTGCCTCCCAAACCGCCTTCCCTACCGCCCCTCCGGATAGGGAATCCAAACGCCTGGCCCAATTTGGGAAGAAGGCTTTTCTTCCTCCAGTGCTGGCTTGCGGTCCGTCAACACCGCTTGCCTTTTGGGCCGATATACCCACTCCCTGTGGGATTCGGTGGCGGCTGTTTTGCCGCAGTGTTCTGAGGAGGTCCAGACACTGCTTACCCGCGCCATTGCGGAAGGGCGAGATGCGGCTAAATACACCATACGTTGTGGCCTTGATACCGCCGACTCGCTGGGCAGATCGCTTGCAACGACGGTGGCGCTACGTCGCCACGCCTGGCTGAGGACAACTGGTTTCTCGGGTGATGTCCAGAATACACTCATGGACATGCCCTTTGATGGAGTCGGTCTTTTTGGTTCAAAAGCAGACCATGCGCTGGAGCGTTTTAAGGACTCACGGGCTACTGCCAAGTCCCTGGGCCTTTCTCTTGTACGCCCTCCGCTAACCTCTGCTTTTCGCCCCTTTCGTGGCCACGGAAGGGGCGCCCAGTCACGTCAGCTGCCCAGCCACCGGCCCGCGCCGCAAGCGTCTTCGCGTGGCCGAGGACGTGGATACCGCTGTGGCGGTTCGGGCAACCAGCGTGCGGGTCAGGCCACCACCTCCAACCCGTCCGCGGCCTCCAAGCCCTCCTAGTCCCTCCTTTCAGGTGCACAGCACGCCAGTAGGGGGCAGGGTCCGCAATCACCTTCACCACTAGCGTCCCATCACCTCGGACAGGTGGGTCTTGGACATTGTCCGAAGGGGCTACTCCCTCCCCTTCGAGACCACCCCCCAGCCATGCCACCTCAATTCCACCGCATGTCAGGGGATCACTTGGTGCTTCTGCAGAAGGAAGTCACGGCCCTCTTGGCCAAGAGGGCCATCGAGCATGTTCCGACCCCAGAAGTAGGACGTGGTTGCTACTCCCACTACTTTCTGGTGCCCAAAAGGACAAGGAGGACATGCGTCCTATCTTGGACCTCCGGAACGTCAATCGCTTCCTCCGGAAGGAGAAGTTCAAGATGCTCACCCTAGCTCAGGTCTTGACTGCCCTCGACCCTGGAGACTGGTTGGTAGCGTTGGACTTGCAGGACGCTTATTTCCACATCCCCGTCCTGCCGGCCCACCGGCGTTACCTACGGTTCACGGTAGGCCTCGAGCATTTTCAGTTCACCGTGCTCCCCTTTGGCCTTACAAGTGCCCCTCGGGTGTTCATGAAAGTGATGGCGGTGGTCGCAGCTCATCTGCGCCGGGCAGGGGTTCCAGTCTTCCCCTACCTCGACGACTGGCTGCTGAAGGCGGGCTCGTCCCAGGCAGTCGTCTCCCACCTCCAGACTACGGCCGAACTCCTGCACTCGCTGGGGTTCTCCATCAATGTGCCGAAGTCACATCTGATTCCTTCTCCACAGCTCCTTTTCATCGGAGCAGTTCTGGAAACGATGCAGTTTCGGGCCTATCCTCCCGAACGGCGAGTCCGGGATATTCAGGCTATTATTCCAATCTTTCAGCCTTTATCCTGGGTTTCGGTACGGATGACCCTGAGGCTGCTGGGCCTCATGGCCTCCTGCATCCTGCTGGTCAATCATGCCAGATGGCATATGCGGGCTCTGCAGTGGAACCTGAAGTTCCAGTGGGCGCAGCACCAGGGCAACCTGTCCGATCACGTCCAGATCTCGGAGGGGCTGCAAAACAGTTGCAGTGGTGGCTCTCGAACCGGCAATGGGTCATGGGCAGATCCCTCTCCCTTCCCCAGCCAGAGCACACAGTTGTGACGGACGCGTCCCTTCTGGGATGGGGCGGTCACATGGGAGAGGCGGAGATCAGAGGCCTCTGGTCTCCGGCGGAGTCCCGGCTCCATATCAACTTTCTGGAGCTCCGGGCGATCCGACTTGCACTCAAGGCATTCCTTCCCTCTGTCAAAGGGAAGGTAGTGCAGGTGTTCACAGACAACACCACCGCCATGTGGTACTGCAACAAACAAGGCGGGGTGGGGTCGTGGACCCTCTGTCAGGAGGCTCTGCGCCTCTGGACATGGCTGGAACATCAGGGCATGTTCCTGATGGTTCAACACCTGGCAGGTTCCCTGAACGCCAGAGGCGGACGAACTCAGCCGCAGGTGCATGATGGATCACGAATGGCGTCTTCACTCGGAAGTGGCGCAAGGTCTCTTTCTGCAGTGGGGAAAGCCTTGGTTAGATCTATTCGCCACTGAAGAGAACGCGCAATGTCATCAGTTCTGCGCGTTGGAATTTCCAAGGCGGCACTCGCTCGGCGACGCTTTTCGTCGCGAGTGGAGTTGCGGTCTGTTGTACGCCTTTCCGCCTATACCACTTCTACCCAGAGTGTTGAAGAAGATTCGGCGCGACCGGGCCCAAGTCATCCTTGTGGCTCCGGACTGGGCTCGAAGAGTTTGGTATCCTGAGCTACTCAGTATGAGCGTCGATCCCCCGATCCGTCTGCCTCTTCGGGAGGATCTTCTGTCGCAGCAGCAGGGGACGGTCCTCCACCCGAACCTGTCCAGCCTCCACCTGCTTGCGTGGAGATTGAGCGGCGGCAGTTGATTCCTTTCGACTTGCCTCCCGAAGTTTGTGATGTGATTCTGGCAGCCAGGCGTCCCTCCACTAAGGTGGTATACGCCTGCAGGTGGAACAAGTTTGTGGCATGGTGCACAGCAAAGGCTGTGAATTCCCTCTCTGCCCCTCTTTCTGAGGTTCTTCTGTTCCTTCTTTCACTGGCCCAACAGGGTTCTGCCCTGGGTACCATCAAGGGCTATCTTTGTGCCATTTCGGCCTTCCTCAGGCTTCCTGATCAGCCCTCCCTTTTCAAGTCCCCTGTTGTTAACCGATTCCTTAAAGGCATTACACACCTCTTCCCTCCTGTTCCGTTTGTGATGCCTCAGTGGGACTTGAACTTGGTTCTTACCTTTCTTATGTGCGCTCCCTTTGAGCCTCTACATAACTGTCCTCTTCGTCTTCTGACTCTGAAGACAGCCTTTCTGGTGGCCATCACCTCCGCTCGGCGGGTAGAGTGAGCTCCAGGCTCTATCATGCAAACCTCCCTTTCTGTCTGTCCATCCAGACAAGGTTGTTCTTAGGACACGTCCGTCCTTCTTGCCAAAGGTGGTTACTGCCTTCCACATTGGGCAGACCATCACTTTGCCCACCTTCTTTCCGCCTCCGCATCCTTCCAGAGAGGAGAGAGGCTCCACCGTCTGGACCCAAAACGTGCGCTTTCTTTTTATATCAACCGCACACAACACTTCCGGGTGGATGACCAGCTCTTTGTTGGCTACGTGGGCGCCAAAAGGTCGGGCGGTGCACAAGAGAACCATCTCCCGCTGGGTAACCTTGTGTATCAAAGCCTGCTATTCTTTGGCTAAGAAGGAGCCTCCTGTTGGGCTGCGTGCCCATTCCACCAGGGCAACTGCTGCTACCACGGCTTTAGGCCGCGGTGTTCCGCTGCAGGATATCTGTCAGGCAGCTACGTGGGCCTCGCTGCACACGTTTGCCAAGCATTACTGCCTTGACAGTCAGGTCCGGAGGGACGGCTTCTTTGGCCGTTCTGTCCTCCGGGACTTCCTTGTCTGATCTTTGTTCGCAGACCCACCACCGGGGTTGGTATTGCTGGGGTATCTATTCTAAGGTAAGGAATCTGTCACTAACGTGTCTCTTTCAGATGCACAAGTTACTAACTTATGTAACGATATATCTGTAAGAGACAGTAGTTAGTGACAGATTCCTTACCTCCCCACCCATCCTCCCCGTTCTGCGAACTGATTTCTAGGGTTAAGGACATCCCTTTCAGGGCCTTAGTATTTTTCAGACACCTATGTCAGCTTCTTGCATGGCTCTGCGTTCCTGGCGCGGAAAGTCGTGTACAGAACTGACGTCAGCGCGCAGGGCGGCGTCTAAGTACTGCCCGCGAGCGTCATCACGGCGATCACGACGCCGACGACGGACGCGGAGCCGCACGCACGCCGCCTACCGACGCTGCAAGGGTACTGCTACGCAAAAACTTTCCGGATCCAGCCTGACGCCTGGGGATATTCTAAGGTAAGGAATCTGTCACTAACTACTGTCTCTTACAGATATATCGTTACACAAGTTAGTAACTTGTGCGATAACCCTGCCGAAATTCTTATATATACTCCAGAACACATACTACACATTCTCAGAGGAGGTTTTTGTTAAGATGACGAGGCACTGAGGACATTCCTTTGGGATGGGGGGACCCCCAGAGTGGCACTCGCCACATTGCAGCGGAACCAGTACAACGGGGGCATATCACTACCAGACATTAGGGCATACTACTGGGCGGCCCGCTTAATTGTCATTAATGACTGGGAACATATGCCAGGGGATCACCCCACATAGGCATTAGAACGAACACAATTTGAGACGCACCCCCACACACACTACCTCTATGGCGGTAAGGGAGTTAAGAATTTGCTACTAGCCACACAGGTGGTGATAACTGCCTGGAAGAAAGCAGAAAGGCAGATGAAATGGAGCAACCAAGTAACAAGAGAGACCCCACTCTGGGAGGGGGGGGGAGACTCCGAGAATTTGTAAAACTAAAAGGGTTTAAGAAATGGGATTTGTTGGGCATCTCTAATATCAAAGACATATTAGACCGTAGGGAACTTGCCACCTTTTCACCCCTCCAAAAGGAATACGATCTGCACCAGAAGCAACACTATAAATACATACAGTTGGCTCACGCATGGAAGGCGCAGAGAATCGACATGGAAAATCTCCCTGGACATACCGGACCTTTATTAATAATAAGCCAGACACACTCATGAAATTAAGGGCAAAGTGGGAACTAGAACTGGGAGCCATGGACAACCTTGATTGGGAGGTCTGCATTGATGCACCCACGAGAAGTGGCTATCAAGTTGGGACTCCGCCTCATCCAGTTTAAGGTTTTACATAGGATTTACTATGACAGATCTCGTCTACATAAAATGGGATGGGCCGATACTCCTAACTGCCTTAGATGTACTCACGAGACAGGCACATATATTCATACGATCTGGGAATGCCAAGAAATACAGGGATACTGGGGAACAATATTGACAGAGCTAGAGGATGTATTAGTAGACAAGATACCTATGGACCCCAAATTTGTGCTCTTAGGTATATCTACAGAAGTTGATCTCCCCAGAAAAAAAATTAATACTGGTTAACCTGGGACTAGTGGTTGCCAAGCGAGATCTGGCGCGCTAATGGGGGACGGCGCAGCGGCCCACACTGAGTGAATGGAGAAGGGGAATGGACTTATACATGTCAGGGGAAAAAACTACATACATAGCCCGCGGCTGTCCAAAGAAGTTTAAGAAAATCTGGAACCCATGGATACAATACTACGGACTCTCAGGGGAGGGTTCGCAAGCTATGACCCAACTTGACCAACAGGGTAGTGCAGAAGGGTGGGACTGAGACATTGGGTATTTGAGAAGTATGCATCGCTAGATAATGTATCGATGTTACACCTGTTTGCACCTCTGGATGACTATGTTATGATGATATTTAATCAACTGCTTGAAAGAATAAGCTGTACCTGTGTTGAAATGAAAATACAAATAAAAATATAAAAAATAAAAAAAAGAATCCTGTAACAATTTCTAAAAGGCTTGTTTAGGATGTTCCCACCAATAAAGTGGCCACCTCCGCCTTGGCATCTCAACATTGTGCTTGCTCAACCTATGAAAGGACCTTTTGAGCCCATTCATAAAGTGGAGCTAAAATATATCACATGAAAAACTTCCCTTCTGCTCGCTCTTACATCATCTAGACAAGTAAGCGACATACAAGCATTCGCTATTAGTCACCCTTTCCTTCAGTTTTCTAGGGATTCTGTTATACTTCCCACCAATCCTTTTTCTCCCTAAGGTCCCATCAGATTTTCATTTAAATCATAAAAACCTTTTTCCCAAATCTGCAAACTCCAGCGGCAATATCATTGCACTCCTTGGATCTCAAGAGATGCATAAAATTCTATTTGCAGAAGACTGCCACCATCCGCAAAACAGACCAACTGTTTGTGGCATATGGGAATGTCAGGAAAGGATATCCGATTACTAAACCGGCTATAGCACGATGGATAACAGCAGCTATACAGTTATGCCATCAACAAGCAGGCAAACCACTGTCTTCTACAGCGAAAGCCCAGTAAACGAGGGCTGTTTCCTCTGCGACACCCCTTTTTGCCAGAGTACCTATACAACAGATTTGCAGAGCAGCAACCTGGTCCAGCAGGCACACGTTTACATGGCATTATGGTTTGGAAGCCGCAAGCAACGCTGACACAGCTGTGGGACAAGCAGTTTGCCGTAATCTTTTTCAATAAGGTGAGCCTCTTTCCTTCCCACCTTCCTATATGGTTTTACTATACTTTTGTTGTTTACAACAGACTAAGTTTTTGTGTATACATATACATGTATATATTTAAATGTGTGCATGTAGATATGTGTATATATATATATATATATATATATATTTCATTCTACAACATACATGGGTTACGTATGTTTTTATGCATTTTTATATAAGCATACATGCCTATAGTATTACTGCTATCTATTCGGATTGAAGCATGTGAATCTATGAAAGATCCAATGCTGGAGAAGAAAATAAGTTACTTACCTGTAACTGTGGTTCCCTAGTATTGGTATCTTTCATAGATTCATATGCGACCCACCCTCCTCCCCATAGAGGCTCCCCTGGCTGCATTTATACGCTTACATTTCACTTGTGCTCGAAACTCTGACAGCCTGGAGCCTCTGTGGAGAAGGATCTAGAGGGTGCTATGTCTGATTGGCTGGAATTTGGACCATTCCTAATAATTAGGGCGAGATATTAAAGTAAATGTTTTTTCTCCATTAACTTCAATGTTAAGGTCATTACTTGCTGCTTTTAATGTACCGTGGGACTCCCACTTCGAAGACGGGGAATGATTCAAGCATGTGAATTTATAAAAGATACCAATACTGGAGAACCACAGTTACAGGTAAATAACTTATTTTCTTCTTGGCATGTAGAGCTGTAGATATATAGATATAGATATATATATATATATATGTATATATATATATATATATACTCCCACTTTACAGTTTGTAAAGAATCGGGTGGCACTCACAGGTGAGCTATGAATCCTTTATTTTTCATTTCATAATTCGTCCACAATCAAATCCTTGCGATGCCCCAATGCGTTTCAGTCTCACAGAGACCTTGGTCACAGGTATGTGATCATGTGCTTCAGCGCCTAATAAAAGCATCATCGATGTTATTCAATTCCTGTTTTAGCCTGTAGGCATCCTGGGCGATGTAGTGTGTTAGTGTTAGTTTTTGATGTATTTAAGTCGTTATAACAATTCAGTGAATAAACAGTGATTAAGAATAAAATCAAGAAATCGGTATGAATTGATGGACCTCATTATATAAATTCATTTGTTTATAAATGATATTCTGCAACTTTGCACAATCAAATTGTGAAGTTTGCGACTAGTTCCCTCTGGTGGGTTTCCGTTTTAATGTTTTGATAAACATCAGGAACCCATTCCTTGAGACCTTCCCCTGTGAGATTGAGTATCCGTTTTATTTACCCAGACATCAATGTCATATATATACTAATGGGTCAAGTCAAAGGATTCTCCTCATGCCCTCCGGTGTATCCATTTTATTTACCCAGACATCAATGTCATATATATACTAATGGGTAAAGTCAAAAGATTCTCCTCATGCCCTCCGGTGGGTCATGGATTTAATCTTGGAGCTATACCACATAGACGAAGTACGATTGCTAAGTAGGTAAGCTGGGAATGGTGACAAGCTTATTGTGAAGCACACATGTGTAACTGCCGGTGGGCCTCAAAATGAATGTAGTAAACCCGAAATTCACAGGCACAAGAAAATGAAAAATGATAATATTACAACAGGATTTGTGTATTTCAAACATTTCTTGAGAATGGGTGGTGGGGGGGTTAAGCTTGGATAAATCAACACATGATAATCATTCAATAATTGTAACTCAATCGAATCCATAACGATGGAAACCAGCCAAGCAAAACGCAGTGCCATTATGGCCACAATTTTGGTTCCCGGTGTTTATCAAAACATTAAAACGGAAACCCACCAGAGGGAACTAGTCGCAAACTTCACAATTTAATTGTGCAAAGGCGCAGAATATCATTTATAAACAAATGGATTTATATAATGTAGTCCATCAATTCATACCGATTTCTTGATTTTATTCTTAATCACTGTTTATTCACTGAATTGTTATAACGACTTAAATACATCAAAATTGCACAACTAACACACTACATCTCCCAGAATGCCTAGAGGCTTTTATTAGGCGCTGAAGCACATGATCACTTACCCGCGACCAAGGTCTCTGTGAGACTGAAACGCGTTGGGGCATCCCAAGGATTTGATTGTAAACTAATCATGAAATGAAAAATAAAGGATTCATAACTCGCCCGTGAGTGCGACCTGATTCTTTACAAACCGTAAAGTGGGAGGATTTTAACGGAGAGGCTCTGTCGTGTTATGGGGCTGCACCGCCAGAGAGTGCCGATATATCCAGCACAGCCAAGCGGAGGGATATATATATATATTTATATATATATATATATATATATATATATATAGTCACTTACCCTGTAAGCATCTGTTCTCGGTTTGTAAAGCTGTAGATTCAGATGCTTTGCATACTCCTGCCATCTAGTGTTGGGTCCGGATGTTTGCAAGTTATTTTTCTACGAAGAAGCCTGTTCCAGTCACAAGGTAAGATGACTCCTCCTTTCGGTGATAGTGCTCATGGGTATCGACTCCATTGTTACATTGTTTTCCTGCAAGAGGGTGAGAATGGAGTAAATGAGTGTAGTATAGAGATGTCCATGTATGTACAATATGAATAATAGTAATGAGAACTACAATGGCCATAGGTATACGGGGAGGAGGGAGGGCATGTGAATCTACAGCGCTACTTGCCAAGACGTGTGTGTGTGTATATATATATATATGTGTGTGTGTATATATATATCCTACTGGCGGTCTCCTGTAGGTCAATATAGTTAGGACCTAGTTTCCATAGGTAAAGCGTTTTTTGACTTGCCTATATATCTTTGGCGCAGCTGATTCTAGCTGTACATGGAAGGTTTTGGGGATGATCCATCAAGCGGGGGCTACAGCCCGAACTGCTGAACAGAATTACACCAAATTTTGTGGAAATATAGATCTTGGTCCAGAAAGTGCCCTTTTTGCTAATTGGTTTAAATCCATTCAAACCTTTTCGAGATATTAACTGAAATCCAAATTTGTATATCTTCCTCCTTGGAATCGCAAACAGCAGCAATATCATGATTGGCTGGCCGCAACCTGAGAGGAAAGTTGCGGCCGCCATTATGTTCATCGGGACTCGGTACCCAGCGGGGAAAATAAAGTTAAAAATTGATATGGGACTAATGGAGGGTTCTGTAAGGTACCCCTCATGGGCAAGAAATTGTCCAAAAACCTTTTTACCACGCAAGGATTTTTCCAGATTCGAGTGACACCGTGGATCCAGACCCCAATTAAAGAAAAAAACATACACTCACACACACATCTACACAGCTACTCACACACATACACCCCCAAAACCACTCACACACATACTCGCATACCTCCTCATGCACTCACAGGGCCACACAGTCAGTCACGCACACACATGCATCCACCACTCACTCACACACACACACGCATATCTAGGTTGTAGGGGCGTTATAGTTAGGAAATATCATTTAAAAACATAGAAATTAACTGAAAAAAACAACGGTTACAAGGATGTTATAGTTGGGAAATACAATTTAAAAGACCTTAGAAATTCACTGAAAAGAAACAAAGGGTACAGGGACGTTCTAGTTAAATTTAGATTATACACACACAAACACAGATATTCAGCAGTTATATTTATAGATATCTCAAGTAACTATAACTCATGCCCTAAGGTAACTATAACTCGCGCCCTTGCCATGCCCTGCCAATTTCCCACATATTGCTTTACTCATGACAGCTTCTATGATATCATTGATAATATCACTGCAACATTTGCAGTGAAATTCTTAATGAGAAATCTGTGCATGGCGGGGGTGAGAGTTATAGTTACCTTAGGGCACGAGTAATAGTTACTTGAGATAACTATAACTGCTGAATTTCTATGGTTTTTGTGTTTAAAATCTGAGCCTAACTAGAACGTCCCTGTAACCTTGTTTTTTTGTGAATGTATAAACATATATATATATAATTTTTTTTCATTGAAAAAACCAAAGGTTACAGGGACGTTATAGTTAGGAAATAGAATTAAAAAACCTCAGAAATTCACTGCAAAAACCAAAGGTTACCGGGCGTTATAGCTAGGCTCCGATTTCACTCGTACAAAACAATAGAAATTTAGTAGTTATAGTTACCTGAGCTAATTATAACTTACACCCCTGCAATGCCCCGCTTATGACCTCACATATTATATCACTCATAACATGGTCAGTGACATCACCGATGACATCACTGATGAGTGTGTCTGTGAGAACGTGAATCCTTGTCTAGAGAAGAGTACAAGACTACAAAGAGGGTAATCTCCACCAAACAACGGTACTTCCTCCTAACTATATGAAGTGCTTCCTTGTTTGGTGGATATGTCATAATTCCTCTGCATCAAGAACGTGTCACCAAAATTGCCGGGAAACGCGCTTTTATGCCTTTTGGTAAGCTGTCCATCAATGTGGGTAAAGGTGGGAAGTCCTTTACATACTACTAAGTAAAACAGGGCGGTGCCAAGCAGGTAGACTGTGCAGATGATTTTGGGCATTTGCATACCAAGGGTAATTAAAAGGAAGAACCATGGTCTCTGCTCTCAAGACAACAAAGAAACCACTTCTCACATTCACTATAGATCAGATTGCGCTCCAATAGATCAACGATGCATTCACCTCCATTAAGGATTTCAGATTGTTTCTCAATGTGGAATACGAAAGGAAACACACTTGCTTTGCCATCGAAAAGCCCAAAAAGTTAGGATCATTTATGCTTTACAGAAGTGGAGCTTCAACTGGCGCACCTGCTGTGTTTATATTTGTCAGTGCTTCCCGTTGAGGTTTAATTTCTGTAAAATGAGCATCAGGGCCATAACTGAAGCTCAAAGTTTTGCTAAAAATATCTACCCAACTGGAGTACTTTCTACTGGTTAATTAGTAAGTGCTACCTTGCTGAGTAAATGTCTAGTGCATATTCTACACTATAGCTGCGTAAAGGACTACAAAGTAATGTCTCCAGTCAAAAATTATATACAGAAGGGGTTGAGGCAATATACTACTGAACCTACCACCACATTGGAAAAGGTTATCAAACACATAGAGTGGTGCACAGAACCAGAAGTTTGGCCCCTTTCAACTCTTCTTCTTTAATAATCTCCTTAAAAACAGTAGCCAACGCGTTTCGTCCTCATGGACTTCTTCAGGGCTCTATTCCAAATCCTTCTTAATGAAGACACTGTGCTGGTGACTATGTCATAAGTGATATGTCAGTTTCCTTATAGAGAACTTGCTCATTGGCCCCTCTAACACACCACAGAACGAATGTTGTCTTTGGAGCACATGAACACAATTTTATCAGCAAGTCCTGAAAAAAGACTTTGAACCATCCATTCGCTAATAGAAATTGGAATTACTCTACAAAGAGGCCCATTGCATGGATTGGCATACTTGGTTCTAAAATTAGAGGGCTCAATGAGCAAGCTCTCTATAAGGAAACTGATATATCACTTATGACATATACACCAGGGCCATTAATGGCACCAGGCGGGAGCCATGCAGCCCCCTCCTTTAGTTTGCACAGGGCTAGCCCTGGGGAGGTGGTGGTCCCAGGGGCCAAATATGGTCAGCGAGAGGGGCTGCATTCACCCCACTCCCGCTTTTTATTCGTTTTTTGTACCCCGGGGAGATGGCAGTCCCCGGGGCAATTTTACACGTTGGAGGGGGGTCTTCGTGGACCCCCTCTTTTTATGCGCACATGCCCCAGGGAGGTGGTGGTACCCGGGGTCCTTAAAGGCGAAAAGGAGGGGGGCCACGTGGCCCCACCTCCCATTAATTTTTAAAATAAACCCCGGGGAGATGGTGGTCCATGGGGCTTAAACTGCCTAGTCCCTATATGACTGCCAACACTTCCTGTTTGAAGTGTTGGCAGCCAATCAGATCTCTGCTTTAGATCAGTAAGGTTCACGGAGGGTCCGCACCTCTAGATATACAAATTTGGTTTTCCTTTAATATCTCCAAAACTACTGAACAGATTTACACCAAATAACAAAAAGGGCTGTTTCTGGACCAAGAGCTAGTTTTCTGTCAAATTTGGTGTAATTCCGTCCATCAGTTTAGGCTGTAATCGTGTTGAAAATCCCTACGGAAAACTGCATGGGGAAAATGTGTTTTGGGACCCTCCCTTTTTCTCGGCCCCCGCTTGACAGATAACCCCAAAACTTTTAAGACAGCAGATGAAATGAGTGGCAAACTAGTTTTCAAAATTTTCCGATAATTCCTCAAACAGTGCCAAAGTTATTGGCAAAATAAAATAGGAAAAGCTTCCTACGGAAACTAGGTCCTATCTATAACTCACTACTGGCAACTGCCAATAGGAGATATATATATATAACCTAGTTTCCAAATGAAAAGCAGGTTTTTATTGTGCCAATAACTTTGGCACTGTTTGACGAATTATCGCGAAATTTTGAAAACTAGTTTGCCACTCATTTCAGCTGCTGTCTTTAAAGTTTTGGGGTTATCTGTCAAGCGGGGGCCGAGAAAAAGGGAGGGTCCCAAAACACATTTTATATATATATATTTGTGTTACAGGGACGTTATAGTTAGGCTAAGATTTCACTGGTACAAAACCAGTGAAATTCAGCAATTCTAGTTACCTGAGCTAACTATAACTTACGAGTTAGCTCAGGTATGCACTGCTTATGACCTCACCTATTATATCACTCATGACATGGCCAGTGACGTCACTGATGACATCATCAAGTGAATGTAAATGTTTTTAAGAATTTATGGGTGGTAAACATATATACTAACCTACTACAAAAGTTAGATTAGTATACTAGTTGCACTACTACTGAGTGATACTAGTTCTAACATATATTATGTGAGTGGTTGTGTGACTGTATCCTTGTGTGTATGGGAATGTAAGTGGCTGTATGGGAGTATAAGTGGGTGTGTGAGTAGCTGTGTGGGTGAGTGCGATGCTTTGTAAGTGGGTGTATTGGTAAGTGACTGAGTATGTCAGTGGTAGTATGGGTCAGTCAGTGGTGGTGTGAGTGGCTCTATGGGTAAATGGGTGTGTAGTGACTGTATGAGTGAGTGGGTGTCTGAATGACTGTGTGAGGGACTCGGTGTCTAAGTGACTGTATGGGTGAGTGAGTGGCTGTTTGAGTGGGTGTTTGGTTAAGTGAGTTGGTGTGTGACTGGCTCTATTGGAGAGAAAGTGTGTGAATGGCGTATGGGTGAGATAGCGGATGTGAATGCTTGTATGGATGTGTGAATGGGTTAGCAGAGTGGTGGATAAAGGGGGCAGGGCCTCCGACCATCTCTCAGGAATCCTTCTGTATGGTACTTACTGGAGGTAACAGGAGGGCTTCTTGGCCCCCAAGGTTCCTCAGCATCCAAGAGGACTTCATCCCCCAACCAGTAGTGCGCCAGAGGGCGCATTTTGCAGAGTGGTGGAGAAAGGTGGCCTGTCCTTCAAAGACCCAGCAATCCCGCTGTGTGGGACTTACTGGAGGTAACAGAAGAGGTTCCTGGCCCCCAAGGACCCTTAACATCCAAGGGGGGTACATATATACAGTTGAAAATTTCTTTAAATGACAACTGAACAGATTTATATCAAATCACAAAAAGGCACTCCCTTCCCTGGACCAACATCTGCCTTCCTAACAAATTCAGTGTAATTCCGTTCAGCAGTTCGGGCTGTAGCCCTACCTAAAGTTCCTATGGAAATTAATGTCGGTAAAACACGTTTTGGGACCCCCCTTTTTCCCAGCCCCCGCTTGAGGGATCACCCCGAAACTTTCAAGACAGCAGCTGAATTGAGTGTCGAACTAGTTTTGAACATTTCGCGAGGATTCGTCAAACGACGCCAAAGTTATTGGCAAATGAAAAAACGTTCTTCCTATGGAGACTACATTTGAGCTATAACTACCTGCCAGCGACCGCCAGTAGGTAATACATTTGTAAATATATATATATAAGTGTGTGTGTGTGTGTGTGTATATATATATATATATATATTTATTTATTTATTTAGTGGCAGCTGAAACTGGGTAGTTATAGTAAAGTCAGCTGTTCCATAGGAAGAGCATTTTTTGTGTTGCTTATAATTTTGGCCCCGCTTGACGAATCTCCACGAACCTTTCCAAAAAGGTGCTACTTTTTGACTAGTTTGTGCATGGAAAGTTTCAGGCTTATCTGTCAAGCAGGGGCTGAGAAAAAGGGGGGGGGTCCTCAAAACGCAAAATTTCCAATCATTTTCTATAGACTTCTTTAAGAAGCACTACCGCAAAAACTACTGAACGGAAATAAACCAAATTTGTCAGGAAACTAGATCTTGTTCTGCCGATTGTGATTTTTGGTGTAAATCCATTCTGTGGTATTTTTAGAAATTAAGGGCCAAAAATGTTTGTATATTTAGGCTATTGGGTTGAGCCTCTCGCTGGAGCGCCAGTTAAAAAAAAGAGCGTTCTGATTGATCCAGGGAGCTTTATATCCCTTGGGCCAATTAGCTCCAGCGGGAGTCAGACTCTCACGAGAGCAAGTGCTTTTATTGGCTGCCAGCAACATCAGAGAAATGCTGGCAGCCATTACAGTACTCGGTGACTTGGTCCTCTGTCATGAAGTTGAAAATAAAAAGTGATAAAAGGGGGCTGTATAGGGATACCCGGCCCCCCTAGATCCCATGGGAAGAACCAGAGGACACAAAGGGGCCGATTCCGATCTCGGCCGGTAGCGCACCGAATCGGATTCGGCTTAACCGGATCCGATTCGGAGCCCTCTTTCCCGACCGATTCGAACGCGCGTCCGGCCGAGCAAGTACGATGCGAGCGCACGCGAAATCGCCGACCGACTCGTTTACGGGTCCGAACCGCTCCGACCGACTCGCACGGACTCGCCTCGCACTGCGCGATGGAGACGTTCCCCAGCCGGGCAAGTACGGTGCGCACCACGAGCAGTCCGATAGACTCGCGCCGTCCGGCTCGAAACAGCTGTCGGAGCCTGTACGCATAGCCGCGCGAGTCGCACACGGGGGACCCATGGGCCCCCCCTACTTGTGCGTGTACGGGGCGTGCGCATCGACGCGTACCCCCTGTAGGGGGCGCCCTTGTTCGCCTTGCACCCATTGAGGCAATGGGAGCCCGCGTACGCGTTGTACGACCGGCTCCCATTGACTTCAATGGGAGTCCGACCGACTCGAGTCAGAGTGCATGCGTGCGCATCGTACTCGTTCGGTCGGACTGCAAGGGTCCGATTCGGTCGGAAATCTCTCCGGGTCCGGCTCGGACGGAGAGTTTTCCGACCCGAATCGGAATCGGCCCCATAGTCTGCTCCCACCGGGGGGGGAGCTTTAAAAATGCTCACGCTGCTGGGAGCAGACTTTTGATCTGTTTCCGTGCCTGCACTGATGCGGGCAGGGAAATAGATTAAGATATTGAAAAAAGAGGCCAGATCGCCCACAAGCTACACCCATTTGGCCCTGCCTCTTCCAGTTAGTACTATGCAGTGGCGTTCTCGCTATTTTCCAGGCTGATGGACAGTGTGTCTTCTCTACAATTGCACCTTGAATAACGATCTCAAATCGTTATTTATTGGATGCAATCACTTCTGTAGTCAATGTCCAAGAAAGGTGGGTTCTTTCTTTTCATCTCCTGGTCTGAGGGCAGAGTCCACGGTTCTCCCTTTTAATTGCTGCGGAGTATGTAAAGGCGCCAAATCACCTACAAGCTCTGCCCGTTTGGCCCTGCCCCTTCCACATTAGTAGTAAGCAACTGTGCTGGTTTCGGATGGGTTGGCCACAGGGGCTGGCCGCAGGCTAGACCCTGTTGCAATCCCCCTGCTGTGCATGGCCAAAGGCTGTGCGCAGTGTGGGGTTGACTGCCTGTGGGGTGGTTTGCAGCGGGGAACGCCTTCCTTCGCATGGCCTAAGGCTGTGTATGGCAGGGGTTGGCTTTTACCTATCGTAATAAAATATTATTTTACGTTAAAAAAAAGAAATAGAAATTCACTGAAAAAAATAAAGGCTGAAGTTACGTTATAGTTAGGTGACTATGTCCATGAAGATATTAACTGATGACATCATCCAAGCTTCTTTTGTACAAATTACTCTATAAACTAGTATGGCATTAGAGGCCTGAAAGTACGTACAAAATAGCTCAGAATTATAATAAGCATTATTAATGCCTACTCAAGTAGGTGTTAGCAAGCTTGTGTTAATTGCAACATTGACCATATATCATGCTCTTCACAGGTAGCCTAGTTCACATCAACAATCAACTACAGATGTATAGGAAACCCTCATTGCACACGGTGTTCAATATGAATACAACTGTTAAGAGAAAGTCAAGTTACTCAAGATACTCAGCGTCTGTTCTAAAATTAATGCTATACTACAGCCACCTTTTATTTGTATCAAACTCCTCACAGTCACCCAACCTACATTGAGAAATGAAGTTGACATGAGTAGAAAAGTGGGTACTATAAACAGTGTTTACTCTATGTAGAGAATTTACTCTGTACCACGCTATTTGCAGACATGAAACTCTCATGAGAAATACACCAAAGAGTATTAGAAAGTATCTACTAAGAACAGTGTACATGCTATGCAAAACTTGTCCAAAGATACAGTATTCGCTTAACCGCTTCCATGCTCATGACGAGACCAGCTCGTCATGAGTCACAGTGGAGCTGTGCTCATGACGAGCTGGTCTCGTCATAACGGCTGCGCGCCGCCCACGCGGTATTAATTCCCCGCCTGTGCGGGAGAATTAATGAGTGGGCGGGGTTGTGACGAGACCAGCTCGTCATGAGCACAGCTCCACTGTGACTCATGACGAGCTGGTCTCGTCATGAGCACCGCGGCACCGCGCTCACCCCCCTGCCCTCCCGCACCCGTGGGGGAATTACCCCCGCAGGGAAGGGGTTAAAATAACCAAGGTCTGTAACTGTGCTAAAGGTTATACTACCTGCATCCTTCATACTGTGCTGAAAACCTTACAAATATACCATCTTCTGAAACTAAACAAGCACGTGTACGTAGGTTAGTACCTGGTGCACACAGTCTTCTGTGTTAAGTAGAAATTGTCATGCTGAGAAGGTTCTGTCTAACTCAAAGCTGCTTACAATACTTAGTATCTACTACGTAGATTCTTTGACATGTTGGAAGCTTTTTCTGCAGAGCCAAAAAATTTGTGTGGACACAAGTCGTCGACTGTCATCTGCATAAAGAGTTATTCTTCAGTACAAAAATGTATAATGTGTTCAATATTTCTACACACCTATGATGCATTAGAAGCATATTTGATTTGTAAACACTTACACCCATTACCTGGACACAGGCTGAACATAATTAGGTAGAACAGTTCTATGGTAGCTCCCCGCCACTATATAAACTATAAAACAAAATAGCACACTCGTAGATTGTGGTCATCAGTAATGTCATCAATGAAGTCATAGAACATGTCATGAGTGATGTAACGTGAGGTCATAAGCAGTGCATGGGGTGGAGCAGGTTATAGTTATCTCTGCTAACTATATCTGGGGAATTACTGTGTTTTTTGTTGTTGTTCAAAACGTTAACGTTGTCACTGACGTATTCACCTAACAATAACGTAACATTAACCTTTGGTTTTCCCAGTGAAATTCTAAGGTTTTTAAAAAACAAAAACAGATCTTTTTATCACACCTAACTATAATGTTACTTTATCCTTTGGTTATTTTTCAGTGAAAATGTTATTATTTATATATATATATATATAATTGGGATATCTTTCATAGATTCACGTGCTTGATTCCCTGTCTTCGAGATGGGAGTCCCACGGTAAAATAATCAAGCAGTGTTTAAAAAATCCCATAGCTATAATGTCCCTAAGGCATCCTATCAGTATCCTATCTGTCCTTTTTAAAAAAGGACCTAATGTTGGAACACAGCCAATCAGCTGTCAGCACCCTCTAAAAGACTTCCAGCAGAGGCAGATTCCCTCAGATTTTCACCGCACGTCGTGTGGGAGGGATTCTCCCGGAGTGCTACTCAGTTTTTTTCTCAGCTTCTAGAATTTCCTCAATCTGGACATCATGCCTGACAAGAGGGGTCTTTTCTGCCCATATAAGACCTGTGGCAAGAAAAGAGTCCATGTGGATGATCCACATAAAGAGTGGATTTATTGCCTCCACCCAAAGCGTGAGGTGAGAGAATGCAAAATCTGCCACACCTTTTCATCTAAAACCTACAAGGACAGAGAGGGAAGGTTGTTGCTGTGGCTTCAAACCACTAAGCACCAGGCGATTTCATCTGATGAGGTGAGTGAGAAATCCTCCACATCTCATAAAAGGGACACATCTAAGGACAGTTCTTCAGGGGAAGGTAGGAAACACCATAAACCTTCCCAGGATTCCAAGAGCTCTAATACAAAAAAAAAAAGAGCTAAGCACTCCTCAGAACCTGCGTTGTCTGTGCCCTCCATGCAGTCTTCAAAGGACGAAGATCGCCCAAGAGCCTCCTCTTCAGATCCTGTGAGATGAAAATCTCAAGAGAAACCATCGTCGACGACGTTTCCGAACTCTTCGACCACTATGAGCGTAACATCGTCGGCGCTGTCATCGACAGCAACTGTGACGACGACAGAAATCTTGGCTCCTGTCATCTATGAGTGTCTCGCTTTCCATCATCGTCTAAGACCGACGCCCTCCTGTCGACGAAGGTTCCTTTGGTGAAGATTCCGTCAAAGACTTTCTCGCCGACGAGTGTCCCGCTGACGACAGCCACACTTCCGTTATCGTTGATTGCACTGTTGACTATCGCCATCGACGAGAAAACCGACGACGACTCCATCGATGATGAAATTAATTTTGCCTTGCCGATTAAGTCTGCACACCGTTGACGCCGTCGTCCACAAGGGTTACCCAGGTGGCCAGGGTGACCAAGACTTTTCTGCGTCCAACCATGCAGGAATACAGTAAAGTTTCTCCTTTAATCCCGTCGCATCTACTGGGGGGCTATGTTGATGAGGATGACGATGGTCTTTTTGGTGTGGCTCACAGCCCATCCGAGCTGCATGTAAAATGCCAGGAGGCCGAGGATGAAGACTACCACGGTGAGTCGCAATATTATCAGCAGGGCTATATGGCTCCACATCATCAATACCATTCATATGGTTATCAGCCAGACCCGCGTCCCAGAGAAATGGCCCATCTGCTACCGTCTCTCATACAGCACTTGCAGGCTATGCTGGCAGATTACAGGTGGCGTTTTCTGCCGCAAAAGGATCAGCCTGACAAGCCGGTACATCAGTCAGATCCACCAGTTTCACCAGTTGTTCAGCAACCAACCACACCTGTAAGGGGATACGTCTTCTTCGGATGAAGAGAGAAAGAAGGGAGTGTTGCCCGATCCAATCTCTGCTCTGGACCCTTGGGAGGATTATGTCATGCATACACCCTCTCCTCCTCCACACCTGCCATCAGACTCTCCTCCTGAAGATATTGGAGGATTCCATAATTTAATGGAGAGGGCAGCCAACAGATTTCATTTGCCTATGGCGGTCAAGCAGACCGAATGTTTCTTATGTGATTTTAAAGAAGACACCAGAAAATCGATACGTTCTATACTAGTTATTGATTATATATGGAAGGAAGGCATCAAAATCATTAAGACACCAACAACCATACCACCGGTGCTTCCTCGTATTGAAAAGAAGTATAAGGCTCCTGAGGATTCTCCATCTTGCCTCATTGGACACCCCAAGCCGGACTCGGTCATCTCCCAAGCAGCACAAAGACGATCCAAGAATCCTGCTACCCCAATCACTACTCCACCTGATAGGGAAGGGCGCAGAATGGACATTCTTGGAAAACGTTTTTCTTCGATGGCCGCAGTTACGATCAGGGCAGCAAATGCATTGGCCATTATTGGCTGCTATGACCGCCAGATGTGGTCAGATATGGCAGGGTTAGTAGACCTTATACCAGAGGACAGAAGGCAGGAAGCAAGAAAGATACTTTTAGAAGGAGAACACGCAGCTTCGGAAACTATTGACTGTGCCCTTGATGTAGCCAACATGGGCTTTAGACAGCTGGCGGGGGCTGCCAAGCTCAAAAGACTAGGATGGCCGAAGGCAACCACGTTTAGACCGGAGGTGCAGACAAAAGTCTTAGATATGGCTTTCGATGGTGATTCGCTCTTCAGAAAACATTGATGAAGCACTATTGGCTATCAAGACTGATACGGATACTTCAAAATCGTTGGGTACGTTGCATTCAGAGGGGCTAGAGGACATGGCTTTACCTTTTACAAGGGTGGTTACCAGAGAGCCCAACAGTATCAGCATTATCAACTGCAGTACCACCAGAGTTACAACCCTACATCCTATCGTCAGTCATCTACAGCTGGTTTCTCTCGCCAGTGGGGCCTCGAGCTAATGCCTTTGCATGGTTGTCAATCTAACAGGAAGCAATGATCACGTCCGGGTACCAGCTTCCCTCTCCTCCCAGCCTGTGGGTGCAAAGATTTCCAACTACTTGCACCAGTGGCGCAAGATAACAACAGATCTCTGGGTGTTAGACCATATCATCTTTGGTCACACTCTAGAATTCACTCAGCGCCGGCTGACTACTCCACCCAAAGGAGCCCTCCCCCCTCGTCTTCACTTACTACACAAAGAAGCTTTGGTCATGCTTGCCAAGGGAGCAATAGAAAGGTCCCGATGGCGCAAAGGGGAAAGCGTTTCTATTCTTGTTTTTTCTTAATAAGAAAGAAATCAGGGGAATGGAGACCAATATTGGACCTCCGAAATCTCAACAAGTTTCTCAATAAACAAACGTTCAGGATGGTAACACTCTCCGAGATTCTACGCCGTCTCAACGAAGGAGAATTCATGACTTTGTTCGACATGGAAGACGCATATTTTCATATCTCTATCCATCCGAAACATTGGAAATTCTTAAGATTCACGGTTGCTGGTACCCACTACCAATACAAAGTACTTCCGTTCGGCCTCAAGTCGGTGCCAAGGATCTTTACCAAGTGCCTAACACCTGTAGCAGCAGCCCTGCGATCTCAAGGTCTCCGGGTATTTCCATATCTGGACGACTGGCTGCTCAAAACTCCCAACAGCACAAAAGGCCAGTCAAGCTACAAACACCTGCCTTCAAGTGTTCCAGACTCAAGGACTCCCTGTGATCAAAGAAAAATCTTCGTTCCTCCACAATCAAGTCGTATCCTTTTTGGGGGCGACCATAGATACCATCCAGTGCAAGGCCTTCCTAGCACACAAAAGGCAAATTCGATTACAAAGACTGGCGAGGAGCATATCAAGAAAAAAGTCCTTTTCAGTACGAACATACAAATCGCTCCTGGGAATGTGTTCTTCAGTAATAGATCTAGTGCCTCTGGCCCGGCTAAGGATGAGTCCTCTCCTTAATAAGAACTACAGAAACAATGGCTGCAAACCTCTGGATCTTTCAAGGATGTAATACAGATCACAGCACGCATGGTGGAGACACTGCAATGGTGGTCTCACGCACTGAATCTCCTAAAGGGCCTGACTTCCTACAAACTATTCCAGACTTCATACTGACAACGGACACCTCGATGGACACTATCTGCAAGAGTTACAGATACAGGGCAAGTGGTCCTCTGTGCAGAAACATCAGCACATCAACTGGCTAGAGCTCAAAGCCATTTTCCTATCCCTCTAGGTTTTCTTGCCAAGGATAGCAGGTTCCTCAGTGCTGGTGCGTACGGTCAATACCACTAGCATGTACTACGTCAACAAGCAAAGGGAAACCAAATCCATCACGCTATCACAGGAAGGGCAGGAGCTATGGGATTGGATGACACAGCACGGGGTCTCGCTCAGAGCCGAACATGTCCGCGGTCTGCATAATACACTGGCGGATATGTTAAGCAGAACGCACTCTAGTTGTCTCGAATGGGAGTTGGCTCAGCTCCTGCTCGACAAGATGTTTCAGAGATGGGGAAAGCCAGCTTTAGACCTCTTTGCAACAAGAGAGAACGCCAAATGCCAGTACTATGCCAGCAGGTTCCCTCTGCCAGGGTCGAGGGGGAATGCCTTTTTATTGCGATGGTCCGGGATATGTGCTTACGCTTTTCCCCCTATCTCATTAATTCCCAAGGTACTGACAAAGGTGAAGACGGAAGGCTGTCGTTTGATCCTAGTAGCGCCACAATGGCCCAGACAGTACTGGTTCCCGGAGCTTCTCTTGTATCAGAATCGAAGCCCATAAGCCTACAACCATCTCTGTCTCTTCTGTGTCCAGGGACAAGTGCCAGGCTCGTCACCCAGACCCAGAGACTTTTCATTTGCACGCGTGGCTCCTGAGTTCCTAGAGTTCAAGGACTTGGATATCTCACAGGAATGCAGAGAGATTATTGCAAAATCCAGAGCTGACAGCACTAACAAGACGTACCGCCTTAAATGGAAGCAGTTTTGCTTCTGGTGCCAGCGAAATTACTTGCACCCACTTCAAGCGCCTCCGGAATGGATGTTGCCATATCTCCTCTCTTAGGCAAAGTCAGGTCTCATGTTTTCTTTGGGGAAGGTTCACCTTGCTGCAATTTCCCGCTACAGAAGATCTCCTCAAGTTCCCACTTTTTGTGCTTCTAGTCCGGTAAAACAAAATATGAGGGGCCTCTTCCGCGCTTTTCCCCCGGTGCGTGCACCCCTCCGGAATGGAAGCTTAACTTGGTCTTCACACAACTAATGAGGCAGCCCTTTGAACCAAGGCAGCCCTTTGAACCAATTCACAAAGCAGAGCTAAAGTTTCTCACTTGGAAGGTAGCCCTCCTACTGGCTCTCACTTCTGCGAGGAGGGTTAGCGAAATCCAAGCTTTTACAGTCAAGGAACCATTTCTGCATTTCGCTGATGACTATGTGGCTCTGCGAACGAACCCGACTTTTATTCCAAAAGTCCCGAAGTAATTCCACCTCAACGAACCAGTAGCATTTCATTTTCCCCCCCAAATCGGTCTTGTCCAGCAGAGCAAGCGTTACACACGCTGGATGTTAAAAGATGTTTACAATTCTACCTGCATTAGACAAAGGGCTTGAGAAAGACTGATCAGCTACTGGTGGCTTACGGACTGGGCAGAGAAGGAACAGCAGTAACTAAAGCTACTGTCGCCAGATGGGTCACCTCTGCGATACAATTCTGCCATGACAAGGCTAACAAGCCCTTAAGAAGAAGAACTAAGGCACATTCCACCAGGGCAGTTTCTACATCGGCGGCTCTGTTTGCTAGAGTAACACTAGAAAAGATTTGCCGTGCTGCCACATGGAAAAGTGTCCACACCTTTACGCAGCGCTACTGTCTGCAATCTACGCAACGTGAAGATGCAGCTGTGGGCCAAGCGCTACTACGTCATCTCTTCAATTAAGGTGGGCCTCTTTTTTTTTTTCTGGTAAAAGAGGAATTTTATTTTCATTAAAGTGGCATAGCTTTACTTACTATCTTTTGCTAATGTTAATTTTTTGATAACTCTAGAAATTAAAGAGTGACTTAATTGTTTTATTGTTTGTTCTTTCTAAACACTTCATTGGATGCATCCTGAATATAGCAGTATGTTAAGGCTTCAGGTTTGTTATAGACCATTTTTTAAAAGCTGTCTAGAATTGAAAGGGTATATGTATGGTTACAAATGTCACTGTTGTATTGGAATAACTTGTAGGATTTATGGGTTGTACGCCTCCCTCCTTCCACTAACGAAAGTACAAATTTTGGGTACTGCTTGCTCTTCTGATTCAAGCATGTGAATCTATGAAAGATACCCTAATACTGGAAAAGAAAATAAGTTACTTACCTCAACTGCGGTTATCCAGTATTGGTATCTTTCATAGATTCACATGCAACCCACCCTCCTCCCCGTAGAGGTAGCTCTCTTTAGTTTATGGGATTCTTACCTCCCACTTGTGCTTAGAAAGCTGAGGGAATCTGCCTCTGCTGGGAGTGTTCTAGAGGATGCTGATTGGCTGTGTTCCAACATTAGGTTCTTTTTTAAAAAGGACATAGATAGGCTACTGATAGGATGGCTTAGGGCCATTATAGCCTATGGGATTTATTAAACACTGCTTGATTATTTTACCGTGGGGCTCCCATCTCGACGACTGGGAATGATTCAAGCATGTGAATCTATGAAAGATACCAATACTGGATAACCGCAGGTACAGGTAAGTAACTTATTTTCATATATATATATGCCTTTACCAATAAACCGCAAGGTGAATTAGCTGTGTGTGCGTCCTGGAATGCTTTGGGCAGTTGTTGGATCACATTTAAACGCGGAGCCCTTCCGCGCAGGACAGCAACATCTCAATACCCCTGAGAGGCTGCGAGGCGGGAACGATTCCACGCCCGGCAAGCAGTGCAGCTGATTCGGCGCATTTAACCAACGCTCACTTTGGTCCCCTACGATGGGGATTACATTAACTGCAAAGAGTTTGTCACAGAACCCACTAAGGGATAATACTGCTTTCAAGAATAGACTACTATTCCCAGCATGCATATTTGGAAGCTAATAATGACTGTCAATTAGTAACGCCCACTGGGGGCGGGGCTATATAATGCATGCGAAGCCGTCTGTGTACATTCATTCAAGTCGCCCAATGAAGAAGAGGCTTGTTGCCTCGAAACGCGTCGGCACCTACTTGAGACTGAACTGCAGCTGTTGGATGCCTTTACCAATAAACCGCAAGGTGAATTAGCTGTGTGTGCGTCCTGGAATGCTTTGGGCAGTTGTTGGATCATATATATATATATATGTGTGTGTGTGTGTGTGTGTGTATATATGCATGCATGCAGGGTAGGGGGTACCCTAACCCACTGCCCTTAAAAGGGCGGAAGGTCCTCAACCCGGGCCCGACATAGCAAAATAAAAATTTGGCGCGCAGGTCACGTGGTACTGTCACAACTAGCTCAACTGGCCCAACCTGCCAAGAACCCCCACCCATACACACACGCATCCGGGAGACCCAGCAGGACTCTCCCTGGGGCCAGCACAGATCC
Organism: Calotriton arnoldi; assembly: GCA_963921515.1. Classification (NCBI taxonomy): domain Eukaryota; kingdom Metazoa; phylum Chordata; class Amphibia; order Caudata; family Salamandridae; genus Calotriton; species Calotriton arnoldi. The sequence goes on along the minus strand of CAWUFW010006675.1, from coordinate 302,792 downwards.
CTGTGCTTCCACTGGGTTGGGGAAAAAAAATTGGGGTGGAGGTGTGTGGCCATTTGGGCATGGCGGGGGGATATCTGCCCACTGTGAGTTGACTGCTGATTTATGGTTATTAGATCTTACTTTCCGTTAAAAATAAAACATGCACACTCACTGAAAAAAACTTAACTTTGAAGTGGAGTTATACGTAGGTCTTCTAATAATAAAGAGTTAAACTAAGATTACATATAACTAGTGAATTTCAGTGGGTTTTGTTTGTTTCTAAAGTTTTTTTAAAATTATTTGAACACCTATATAAATCTGTGTGAGTATGTATGTGTGTGTGGATATAAATGTGTGACACAAATGGTTCCATAGCATTAAAACAAGGCCAAACACCAGGCCATATAGTAATCACAGTATTGTAAGTCAACATGGGTCAATTAGATTAACACGTTAATAGTGCAGCATCCAAGAATAATTAATGGTATCTGGACGTGCACCCACGCTTTGCATGTTGTGCTGGGTAAAATATGTACCTTTGTCTTCTCACTGATCTGTAGTGGACTAACGACTACTAGTTCAAAATGCACTAAATGAGTAAACTGTACTGTTTGCTAACAGAGCAGCACAAGACCTTACTCCATGCTAGGTAGTTAAAGCTATCTTTTCAACGTCGTGAAGCGTCTTTGTTGGACCTTTATGAGAGAAAAAAACTCAATATCCAAGATTTGCTCCCAGGTTCTTAAGGCACAGCAACAAAAAAGGTTTTTTTGATTACATTTCTGCTCCTTTCCCCATTAGCTTTACTTTAATCTACACCTTGGATTACAAAAGGAATCTTGTCACTGCCTAAGGAAGACACACTTGGTTCCAGGGCATATGGCAGATTTCTACAATCATACAAAATGCTCAGAAGAGTTTTGTGTCGCAGCCCTACATCCATCAGATTGAACCTTTGGTCCTGTTGTCTTCAGAGTGCAGGCTTTTACACATGAGTTGCACGCATGTTCCTTTGTCCTCTGCCTCTTTCTGCAAGTGGAATTTATGCCATGATACATAAACATGCATGTTGTCCATGTAGCTTTTGCAGCTTCTGGTGAGTTTTATCGATTTTAATTTCACCATACATATTGCCTGTGAACCCGGATCAGCAGACAAGCATTGTCCAAATTTAGTTCTATACTGAGATACTAGCAAGACAAGGCAGCCTACACTTTTTTTTTTTATTATTGGCACAATGGTACATTTTGATTAGTGGGTTTCTACAATGAGACCACTCTAATGTGTGAGTATAGTATTTAGAAAAACAAATGTTCGAGGCATATGAGCTGTAGATCATATGCTTTAGCATAGATCGCCATCTAGTGTTGGGTCCGGATGTTTGCACTTTGTTTTTCTTCAAAGAAGTCTTTCTTGTTACGAGGTAGGTGACTCCTCCTTTCGGTGATAGTGCGCATGGGCCTCGACTCCATCCTTAGATTGTTTTTTTCCGCCATCGGGTTCGGATGTGTATTGCTGCGCCCTGGTTAGGTATCGTTTTCGAACCCCTTCGACGCGCAATCCTCTACCCTCGACGGTATTGTCTATTGATCGCGGTTCCCCATTCGACGCGCATCGTTCAACTGCGAAAACCTTCGATCGGGAAACTTGAGGCGGGCCGTCGGGCTACCCTTGCCGACCACGCTAGCAGTTGATGGAACGGACTCCATTTAAACTATGTCCTGGGTGTCGTGCTAAATTCCCACGCACTGACTTGCACGAGGTGTGCAACCTCTGCTTATCCCCGGAGCACGATGAAAAGGACTGTGACGCGTGTTGATCGTTCCGATCGAAGAAGACTCTTCGTGATCGTCGGTCTCAACACCACGAGATGCAATGCGGCAGTGGCTCCTTACCGGACATCTTCGGCGAAGATTCCGATATCCACCGTCCAGCTGAAGAAGCCGAGGACGAAGAACTGGTCTCCGTGTCTGAAGCCGACTCTGACATGGAAGAAGAACAGAACATCACTCCGGGTCAGCGTACCGTACCCCCTGTGCCCAGTCAACCTAAATCAAATTCTCCAGTACCACCTTCGCCCTCGGGCTCAGGTCGGCACCGAGAAAAAGTTTCAGATGCCCCGCCCTCCAACCCGGCTACGAAACACAGAGAGAAGCCTTCAGGCTCGGGCTCGAGCTGGCCTCATTCCGGTGCCGAACCAACACCTTCGGCACCGAAACATAAGTCGAAGCATCTGCCAGTCACCACACCACCGGCACCGAAGGCACCTTCGACACTGAAGACCTCGGAGCCGAAATCCTCCACACCTAAAGCTTCGGAGCCAAAATCCTCCGCACCAAAAAGCTCGGAGCCGAAACCTGCCACACCAAAAGGTTCGGAGCCGAAACCTGCCAAAACCAAGCACTCAGAAAAACATTCGACGCACAAAGACTCTGAGCCAAAATCTTCGACGCCGAAATTGGGACATAAAGAGAAGGACACTCCTTCCAAAGAACCTCGGTCCAATGAACCACCTTTGGATCCAAAACAAAAGAAACTTGTCATTAACCCTGAAACGGGACACATCCATGCCACTCTTCCTAAAAAACGGAAGCTGGATCTCACGGAGGACTACCCTATCCCTCTTAAGAAAAATCACATGAGTACTAACCCTTCTCCCCCTTACATTCCCCCTCCCTCTCCTCCTCCTCCTCCTAATCCTAATTTGATTATTACACCATCAAATTCACCACCACCTCCACTTTCACCTGACCCACAGGATGAAGACTATGGGGATGGGGATGAAGAGCAGGATGTACCACAGGATCAGGACATACCTCAAGACACTGACCCTTGGGAAAATTATCATAGGGAACCAGACACAGACAACGACCCTGACCTGTATCCCTCTAGACCCCCCCCCCCTGATGACAACATTGGATGCGTTCAGCTTATTAACAGGGCTGCTCAATATCACGGGGTGGAACTCCATAAAGAACCTTTAGAAGAGGATTTCCTCTTTGAAACACTCACTCATTCACAAAGGTCTACTCACACTTTACCTATTCTGAAGGGCATGTTAAAGCACACGGACGAAGTATTTAAAGACACAGTTAGGGCAAGAATACTCACACCCAGAGTAGACAAGAAATACAAACCTGCTCCTACTGATCCTGCTTACATCAAAGGTCAGTTGCCTTTAGACTCTCTTGTAGTATCTAACGCTCGCAAGAGAGCTAACTCTCAAACAACAGGCGAAGCCCCCCCTCCTGATAAGGAATCCAAGCTCATTGATGCCTCTGGCAAAAGAGTGGCTTCACAAGCTGCAAATCATTGGCGTATTCCCATCGCTCAGGCTCTGCTAGCATGCTATGATAGGGCTCATTACGATGTGTTAGAGAAACTCATGCAACACTTACCACATGAGTACAAAGCAAAAGCTAATGACCTTATCCAGGAAGGTAAACTTATCACTAACACTTCCATTAAATGTGCACTGGATGCAGCAGACACAGCAGCTCGTGCCATCAATACTAGTGTGCTATTGCGCAGACACGCTTGGCTTAGAATTTCTGGCTTCAAGCAGGAGGTACAATCCTCCATACTTAACCAACCTTTTGATAAGGAGCATCTTTTCGGACCAGCTGTCGATACCTCGCTGGAAAAGATGAAGAAAGACACTGAGGTTGCAAAATCTATGAGGGCTTTACAACTGCCTACTAATAGGGGTTCCTTTCGCCGCTCCTTTTACAGGGGTGGCTCCAAAACGGTGTCCACCGAAACTCCCTCCTCCTCGTACAAGGGTAACAACCAATCCCCCTCTTCCAGAGGTTATTATCGAGGAGGGTATAGAGGAAACAATGCTAGAGGAAGAGGCAAAGGTAACTCCACACGCACTTCCCCCGCAAACAAACAGCGACTTCCCTCCACTACCCCCGATCGTTCCTCACCTGTCGGGAGACGTCTTTCACAATTCCTACCCGTCTGGAACTCCATCACCTCAGACAAATGGGTACTACAAATTATCCAGTATGGTTACTGCCTGGAGCTTACAAGCACTCCCCAACTATTCGTCCAAGAGCACATGTAATGTCACCAGAACATCTCACCTTCTTAAAACAAGAGGTTCTCTCTCACTCTTGGAAAAACATGCTATAGAACCAGTCCCGTTTCATCATCAGGGGACCGGTGTATACTCCCTGTATTTCTTAATCCCCAAGAAAGACGGCTCTCTCAGGCCTATATTAGACCTCAGACAGCTAAATCTTTACATTCAGTCAGACCACTTTCACTTGGTCACACTTAAACAGGTGCTCCCACTACTTCAGCAAGGCGACTTTCTATCCACTCTGGATTTAAAGGACGCCTACTTCCATATTCCCATTCACCCGGCTCACAGAAAATATCTCAGGTTCGTGGTGGACGGACAACATTATCAATTCAAAGTTCTCCCATTCGGGGTAACTACAGCACCCAGAGTATTCACCAAGTGTCTAGCGGTAGTCGCAGCTCACTTAAGAAGACAGCGCATTCATGTCTTCCCTTATCTAGACGACTGGCTAATAAAAGCCAGATCGCAACACAGTTGCCTACGCCACACTCACAGAACGCTTCAACTGCTTCACGACTTGGGGTTCACTGTAAACCTCACCAAGTCTCACCTCCAACCATCCAACACACAAACGTATCTAGGAGCAACAATAGATACTTGCAAAGCTCTAGCATACCCCAACCCAGTCAGATACGCAACATGCAAAATCTATTGTCACAATTTCAGCTCCAACACTCACTACCAGCTCGAGTGTTAATGCAATTGATCGGAATGATGGCTTCTTGCATTCTAATCGTTCCTTATGCAAGGCTCCAAATGCGTCCCATACAGTAATGCTTAGCACGTCAGTGGAACCAGGCTCAAGGTCAGTTAACAGATCTAGTGTTGGTAGACGGCCGCACCCATCGCTCTCTGCAGTGGTGGAATATACAAAATCTTTCCAAGGAGCGGCTATTCGTCGACCCGGTTCCACAGATAGTGCTAACAGCAGACGCATCGCTCACTGTTTGGGGAGCTCATCTTCAAAAACATACCATTCAGGGCATGTGGACTGTACAACAAAAACAACTCCACATAAACCATCTGGAACTACTAGCAATTTTTCTAGCATTGAAAGCCTTTCAATTGCATCTAGTAGGCAAAGCTGTCTTAGTTCGTAAAGACATGACAGCAGTGTACTACATACAAAAACAGGGGGGGACACACTCTCTACAGCTTTCACAACTAGCTCAAAGGATCTGGAGATGGGCCATACCTCAAAAAATATAGCTCCTTGCAGAACACCTCCCAGGAGTAAACAACCAGATTTCAGATCTACTCAGTCGCCAACGACAGCAGATCCACGATTGGGAACTACATCCTCATGTTCTCCTCCCATTCTTCCAGATGTGGGGCTACCCAGAAATAGATCTGTTCGCCACACACCCCAACGCAAAATGCCCAAGCTTCACGTCCAGGTACCCACACCTATTGTCCAAAGGCAATGCGCTATGGATGAATTAGTCAGGAATATTTGCTTACGCTTTTCCACCTCTCCCGCTAATTCCGTTAGTGGTACGGAAACTCAAACAGCATTCCCTGACACTGATCCTAGTTGCTCCCACATGGGCTCGACAACCCTGGTTCACAACCTTGTTGGAACTATCAGTAGTTCCTCACCAAAAACTACACCTCTCCCCTAGGCTTCTCACTCAGAACCATGGAGAGATCAGACATCCAGATCCCAGTCATCTCAACCTTGCGATCTGGCACCTGAAATCCTAGAGTTTGGCTACCTTAATCTTCCGCCAGACTGTATGAATGTCATCAAAGAAGCTAGACGCCCTACCACGAGAGCATGCTACGCAGCAAAGTGGAAGCGATTTGTTGTTTACTGTAACAACAATCACATAAATCCGCTAGATGCTTCCATTCAAAACATCATTTGTTATTTATTACACCTACAGTGTTCTAATTTAGCGTATACATCCATACGCTTACATCTTGCTGCATACCTGCAAAACAGACAACACTTGTCTCTGTTTAGAGTGCCCCCTATTAAAGCTTTTATGGTAGGACTTAAGAGAATCATTCCTCCTAGACTTCCACCTTCTCCAGTGTGGAATCTTAATGTAGTTCTTACAAGGCTCATGGGTCCACCCTTTGAGCCATTACATAAATGTGAACTTCAATTTCTCACCTGGCAAGTAGCCTTCCTTATAGCCATTACATCTCTAAGAAGAGTGGGTGAGCTTCAGGCACTAACTATACAAGAACCATTTTTACAAATACACCAAAACAAAGTGGTTCTTAGGACTAATCCCAAATTTTTACCCAAAGTCGTCACTGCATTTCATATCAACCAGTCTGTTGATGCCGGTTATCTTTCCTCAACCAGATTCAGTAGTAGAGCTTGCTCTTCACACGTTAGATGTCAAAAGAGCATTAATATATTACATAGAAAGAACAAAACCTTTTAGGAAAACCAAACAACTTTTCGTTGCTTTTGCGCCACCACATAAAGGCAATCCCATTTCAAAAGCAGGTATTGCACGGTGGATAGTTAAATGTATTCAAATATGTTACATTAAAGCTAAACGCACATTAACAATTCCCCCTAGAGCGCACTCTACACGCAAACTAGGGGCTTCCATGGCATTCTTAGGGAATATACCCTTAGATGACATCTGCAAAGCTGCAACATGGTCTACACCACACACATTCATAAAGCACTATTGTGTAGATGTGTTAGCAAGACAACAAGCTAGTGTGGGCCAGGCAGTTTTATGTACACTATTTCAAACCACTGCAACAGCTACGGGTTAGCCACCGCTTGGGAGGTATCTGCTATATAGTCTACGCTAAAGCATATGATCTACAGCTCATATGCCTCGAACAGAAAATGCTACTTACCCAGTATGCATCTGTTCTTGGCATATAGAGCTTTAGAATCCTATGCGCCCACCCACCTCCCCGGATACCTTTATCTGTTGCAGTATTATCTTACTTAGATACATTACACATGGACATCTCTTTACTACTCTTACTAACTCCATCATCACCCTTTACGGCAAAACAATCTAAGGATGGAGTCGATGCCCATAGGCACTATCACCGAAAGGAGGAGTCACCTACCTTGTGACTAGAAAGACTTCTTCGAAGAAAAACAAAGTGCAAACATCCGGACCCAACACTAGATGGTGATCTATGCTCAAGCATATGATTCTACAGCTCTATATGCCAAGAACAGATGCATACTGGGTAAGTAGCATTTTCCTTCCTTTGTTTCTAATAACTGTTGAAAACCGAAGTATTTGTTGTGGAAAGTTTTTTTTTCTTTTTTTTTTCTTTTACAAGACCATTCATTATGTTGGCGAGTAGAGTGAAATTTGAAAGCATTTTTCTGCCTGATTCTCAAAATGATTACATCCATCGATATCTAAGTCCTAGTGAACTGTGGATGAGTACTTTGGGATATTCATATGAACCAAGCTCACTGATTACTATGGTTATCTGAGAATGCTTGAATACCAAGATAAATCATCACATTTTCTAGACTCCAGAAAATCTAACTGTCATTATATAAATGTCATGCTATTAAAGGAGGATTTATCCTTTATTGAGTAGTTTTAACCACAACGTTGATATGCCTCTCCCAGCTAGATCTACATTACCCTCCCCATAAGTTAAAACCATTATGGCAAATCTTTCTATCTGATCGAGACTTCTAGCCGCAGATTCCTTAACTTAGAATTATCCGCAGGCATCAGACTGGATCTGGAAATTTTTCTTGAGTAGTGACCTTGCATGCCAGTAGGTGGTGTCATTCGGCTCCACGTGACGTCATCTGCGCCGGAAGTGACGTGCACGATGCCTATATAGGCGCCACCCCAATGCGCTGATGGCAGTTCTTTTCTTTTCTCTCCAGTCAGCGCAGATCTTAGTCAATTTTTTAATAACTTTTTGGGACGTTTTGTCAAGTTTTTTTTTAGATTTTTTCCTCCAGGTGTGGTAGGAATGTCATCGAAGAAGGCCAACTTCAAGACCTGCGGTGCCTGACACCACTTGAAGTCTGTGATGGGCCCGCACCTTGTTTCTCAAGTGTTGGATCTTTCATAGATTCACATGCTTGAATCATTCCCTGTCATCGAAGTGGGAGTCCCACAGTACCATAATAAAGCAGTATGTATCATTATCATAGGCTATAATGGCAATGAAAAAGTCATTCTAATAGCCTATGTCCTTTTTAAAAAAAGAACCAAACTTGAACTATAACCAATAAGGTGACAGCGCCCTCTAGAACACACCCAACAGAGGCTGAGTCCCTCAGATTTTCTAACGCACGTCATGTGAAGGGAGTCTCCCTGAGCTGTGCTCAGTTTCTTTAGCTATTACTTCTTTTTGGATCATCCAAGATTAGATTTCATGTTTCAATTCTCTGACCCTGGCACTAATATGTAGAGTAGCAGAAAACAAGGTAATGGATTACAAAATATGTTGAACCTTTTCCCCAAAAACTCTCACGTTCAGAGAGATGAGGCTAATATTGGGACTACCGAAACTTGAATCTGTCACTCGTGATGAGGACATTGAGAATTCCTTCACCTCACAGGAGCGGTCAGAGGGAGAGGTCCAGCCAAGGGTCCCCAGAAGGCGCGCAGAAAAGCCATAATAAAGACTTACCATGTGTCTTGATAAGGCACTTCTCAAAGTGAGAGAAAATTGTAAAAATCTTCCTCAGAGGCAGACCCTACAGCTCCCTCTTCAGCCCTGACATTACATCAGGGAAATTCTCATAACCTGACAATGAGGCATCTACGGCAAAACCGCCGTCCGAATCAGCGTTAACAACAAATACGATGACCATCTATGTCGACTATTACTGCCTCCCCTATGACGGCATAGTCTACGATTGTCTCATCTACGATGGCATAGTTTATGACAGCCTCATCTATGACAGTATTCTACGACAACCTCATCTATGACGGCCTCATCTATGACGATCGTCAATGACATCCTCGTCTACGATGGTCATCTACAACAGTAGTCTACTAATGCTCTCACCTACGATGGCATCGTCTGACGGTTGTCCACGACGGCCTCATCTATGACGGTCGCCACGATGGCCTCATCTACGAATAGTCTCATCTGCAAAAGACCTCATCTAAGATTGCCTCATCTACGATGGCATAGTGTATGATGGTTTTCCACAACAGCCTCGTCTACGACAGCCTCATCTAGGACTGTTGTCTAGGATGGTCGTCTACGACGACGGCCTCGTCAGCCATAAGCTCGCCTACGATAACCACATCTACGACGGCCTCCTCTACGACTGCATCGTCTGCGGCAGCATCATCTATTACTGCATCCTTTACGACGTCCTCGTCTACGACGAATGCCTCGTTGATGACAAACATTGTCGACGTCAGCCTAGTCGTCTACATCCGCCTCGATGACAATACAAATGACAAAAGCACTGTAGCCATTGACAAGAACAAAAGACACATAATCCAGAATAACTTAATGTCAAGAATTAAGGGGACTAATATGAGCATATCTACAACAGTCAGCAATATGTGGAGCAATTTCACCACTTCGCTCCGCCTACAACTTCAGAGCATGAGTCAGGTCATTGGTACAACCACTTTCCTTAGCCTGCAAGGTCACATTGTGCCCGATATGTCCGCATCCTCAGATGCTCCTGCCACTGAAAGGATGATCCCAGTGTCAAGTATTACAATGCCTCCTGGGAACAACCCATTCACATCTGGTGATGGTAGAGTGAAGGCGCACAACCGTTGGATTCCCCACCAGATGATGTTTGATGGTTTCCATACCCCTAGGGAACAAGCGGCCAAACGCTTCCAACTTCCAATAGCAAATAAGCAATCGGTTTGTTCTCTTTATGATTTTAAATATAAAAGCTGTGAGACCTTTTCCAATTGTTGATATATCCGGGAGGAATTGCAATCATGAAAAATCCTGTCACTCATAATCCCGCCTAACCAGCAAGGAGACATTCTCAGCTATGCCCGGTGCTACTGTACGGGCTGCCAATTCACTGGTAAATACGGGACAGGTATAACCACTAGATGTAGTCCGATATTGCCACATACATAGAATTTCTGCCGGAAGACCGAAAGGGCAGAAACAAAAAAGATTCTACAAGGTGGAGAAACGTCCTCATCAGAACACATAGATTGCGCTATAGATATAGGACTCGGGGAGTATTGAGAGGGTTCGCTGGACCCTGAAGAATACCAGCCATTGTTGCAGGGATTCTGCACAACTACAGAACTATGCGCAGGAATATGGGACCTTGGTGTATAGGGACTGGGTCTTCATACCACCTTAGTACCCACAAACCCAGGACCGACTAGCTATAGTGTCTCACTTGCTCTCTTACTCACTCACAGAGAAGCAAATGATTAGACATCCCATAACACAACACTCCCAGATCTCTCAGGTATCGCGGTAACAAGACACACCCTTTCGCTCACACTCTTGTACTTGTCCAAAATAAGATCTGACAGAGACACGAAACAGATTAAAATATTTATTTTAACGTGCCCTAACATGCAGTATACGTGCCACGACAAGCAGGAAAATGCATAGCACAAATATAGTCAGCATAGCAGCTAGTCCATATATCATGAAGTGAGATGTCATCATAGAAAGACAATGGAGAAAAGACTATAGTGCCTAACCTCCCTCCCCTTGCTAAGAAGAAGTATTAATATATAATAGAAGATCTCTGGGCTTTGTCAGCAGACCCCATACCTTAGCCTATAGATGGTAGATCTACATCATAGGTGCTGCCTTGCTCTTCTCCCTGGAAAGGTCCCTCTCCAAGTGTGTGTCACCTATTCCTGTACCCCACTAAAAACCAAAGTATGTTATCCAAACAACAGCTGCATCAGTATGTTTTATCTAAGGGCTAAGGTCTGGCAAGAACAAAATAACAAGGGGCATTGTTGTTCGACCTTGCACATAGTTTTCAGTCAAAATCCCAGGAACATGCAGAGAGTGAACACAGCGATGAGTTCTCATGTGAAAGCAGCCATAGAAAATATTGCAAAAAATAAAGACTTGTAGTAACGTGCGCAAAGCAGCAGACAAGCTGCAACGTGCTCATGCTAAGTTAGTGAAAAACAACAATGTCCCTATGGGCCACGTGACACCATATCATGCCAACATGAACTGGAATGAGGATTTGGCAGAAGCCAGAGGACTGAATACATCTCAAGATAACTGGCATGCGTTCTCCCCCTACCATGGCTACGGAGGAGGGAGCTTCATTCACAATGGTGGTGAGGAGGCAGACCGAGATCCTGGAACTTAGCCTCCCCTCGGTGGCAATCATTACTAACATCTTGACGGAAGTGCTTCATCTGGGGGTGTCCCCTTCAAAACCGCTTATCTGGTTTAACATAGCACTACTGATTTCCTGCTTGGGACATGATCCAAGCCCAACACAGGGGCTCCTGTGAAGAGGACTGTAGCCCACCGCCACTTCCCTGCTTAAGGGGACCCCAAATTCCTCACAGAACACCCTACCCCGGAGAGTTTGGTGGTCCAAGCCTCCACTTCACACGTAAATCCTGGCAGATTCCCAACTGCACTACCGGGTCAGGAATCCAAGAGGCTGGACAGCTTAGGAAAGAAAATATTTTCTTCCACCAGCTGGCTGGACAACTTGGGTAAGAAAATGTTTTCTTTCTCCAGCCTGGCATTCCAGTTAGTGAACATCGCATGCCTTTTGGGCTGCTGTTCCCATGCTCTGTGGGATACGGTTGCGCATGTGCTGCTAACGGTTCCAGAGGAGGCCCGAGCCGTGCGCTCTCAGGCGGTTGTCAACAGGAGGGATGCAGCTAAGTTCACCATTAGATGTGGACTGGGCACCACTTACTCATTAGAGAGAGCGGTTTAGTCGATTACTGGCTTTTCTGGGAATGTTCAAACGTCACTTATGGAGATGACCTATGTGGGCTCCTGTCTCTTCGGAGATGAGGCAGATTCCGCGCTGGAGCGATTTACGAACAGCAGGGTTACGGCCAGGTCCTTGGGCCTTTCCATGGCCCTTTATCAACCCCAATCCGCCTTTTTCTCGTTTCATGGCCACGGAAGGGGGCTTTCAGCTGCGTCTTTACCTGCCCAGCCACAGCAGCAGGCAAGCTTCCCAGCCTCTGCGTGACCGAGGATGCGGTACCCACAGACCCCATGGGTCAGGCAGCCAGAGGTAGGGCCAGTCCACCACTCCCCCAGCAGCCGCAGCCTACAAACCCTTATAGTCTGCCCTCTTACCACCATGGGCACCCACTGGGGGGTAGGATCCACCATCACCTGCCCCACTGGAGGTCTACAACATCCGCAGATCCTCCGAAGGGCTACTCCCTCCCCTTCAAGACTACACCTCCCTCCATGCCACCTACTTACAACCAGCAAACGGAGGACCACCTATCCCTTCTCTGCAATTAACTGCTCTCTTGGCCAAAGGAGCCATAGAGAGAGTGCCAGCGCCAGCAGTAGGTCATGATTGCTATTCCTGCTACTTTCTGGTGCCCAAGAAGGACGGAGGTCTTCGTCCTATCCTCGACATATGCCTCTCAGTTTCTTCCTCAAGGAGAAGTTCAAAATGCTCACTCTCGCTCAGGTTCTGTCTGCTTTGGACCCAGGAGACTGGATGGTAGCATTGGACTTGCAGGACTTGTATTTTCACATCCCTGTCTTGCCCGCCCACACATTACCTGAGATTCACAGTAGGCCATGAGCACTTTCAATTTGCCTAGCTCCCATTTGGCCTTACCAGCGCCCCTTAGGTGTTCACCAAGATGATGGCGTTGGTTGCAGCTCATCTACGAAGATTAGGGGTGCCAGTCTTCCCATATCTCGACGACTGGCTGTTGAAGGCGAGCTCACCCTAGGCTGTCGTCTCCCACCTCCAGACTGCGGCAGAACTCATGCATTCGCTGAGGTTCACTATCAGCATGCCAAAGTCACACCTGACTACCTCTCAGACGCTTCCTTTCATCGGAGCTGTTCTGGACACCGTGGAGTTTCAGGCCTGTCTTCCCACACTGAGAGTCCAGGATATTCAGGCTAGGATACCAATGTTTCAGCATCTATCCTGGATTTTGGTGAGACTGGCTCTGAGGCTGCTAGGCCTCATGGCCTCCTGCATCCTGCTTGTGACACATGCCCGCTGGCATATGCGGGCTCTGCAGTGGGGCCTGAAGTGCAGCGTGCGCAGCACCAAGGGATTCTCTCCGACATGGTCCATATCTCGGAGGGAACTGCAAAATATCTGCAATGGTGGATAACGAACAATGATTGGGTCAGCGGCAGAAAACCCTCCCTTCCCCAACCAGATCTGACAGTAGTGACAGTTGCATCACTCCTGGGTTAGGGCGGCCATCTGGGAGAGGTGATCAGAGGCCTCTGGTCTTGCAAAATCCAGACTCTACATCAACCTGTTCCGGGCAATCTGGATGGCATTGAAAGCCTTTCTACCCTCCATCAAGGGAAGGCTAGTAGAGGTGTTCACGGACAACACCACCGCCATGTGATACTGTAACAAACGGGGCTTGTGGGGTCGTGGACCCTTTGTCAAGAGGTCCTGCTTGTCTGAACATGGCTGGAAGGTCAGGGCATTTCCCTGGTGCTTCAACATCTGGCAAGCTCTCTGAACACCAGAGCGGACAAACTCATCCGAAGATGCCTAGCGGATCATGAATGGCATCTCCATCCTGAGGTGGGGCAAGGTCTCTTTCAGCACTGGGGAGAGCCTTAGTTAGATCTGTTTGCCATTGGTCCTCTAAACAGGCTGCCCCTTGTGTAGGGTCTTCTGTAGCAGCAGCAGGGGAGGGTTCTCCACCTGAATCTGTCAGTGCTCTGCCTTCTTGCATGGAGATTGAGCGGTGACAGTTGACAGCTTTCGATCTTCCGCCCAAAGTCTGTGACGTTATTTTGGCAGTCCGGCGTCTCTCTACCAAGATTGTATATGCCTGCCACTAGGGAAAATTTGTGGCATGGTGTACAGAAAGACATATCGATCACCTTTCTGCCCCTTTCTTCGGTTCTTCTTTTCATTCTATGTGAAAGGCTATCTTTCTGTTCTCAGCTTTTCTGCTGTTGCTTACCAGCCATCCCTCTTCAAAGCCCCTATTGTAAGTATGTTTCTGAAAGGTTTACAACATATATTCCCACCTTCTCCCTTTATTATGCCCCAGTGGGACCTCAGTCTTGTCCTCAGTTTCCTTATGTGCGCTCCCTTTGAGCCCCTGGACAATTGTCTAGTCGGGTTCCTTTCCATTAAGGCAGCCTTTCTTGTGGCTATAACATCTGCCAGGAGGGTCAGTGAGCTTCCAGCTTTGTCATCAAGCCTCCGTACCTGAACATCTACACAGACAAACTGGTGCTTCGTACGAGAGCTTCCTTTCTACCAAAAGTGGTCACTCTGTTTCACATAGACCAATCCATCACTCTGCCTACTTTTTAAGCCCCGCCTCATCATGCCAAGGAAGAGGAGTGACTTCACTATCTGGACCCAAAAAGAGCAATGTTGTTCTACCTTGACAAACGCAACAAGATGATGGACGCAGCATCCTGGGACCGGTTTCGGAGTATTACCCCTCGTCAACCAGGCTAGCTTGAATCCAGTGGCACAGTGAGTAATGGGCCCATGTCTGGGCATACCCTTTGCCACTTTGGGCGAACATAGCATACACACCAAGATAATGGACGGAGTGCTGAAACTTTTCAACCACTCACCCCCAGTCACAGATCTAGGTTTAATCCATAGTTCTTTTGCTCTCAATGCCACCCCAGTTTGGACCCAGCCATATGCAAATCAGTCTTGACCCTGTTCCACATGGGAACAGTCCAGCCCAAACTGCCAGGCCAGATCCCGTCAACAGGCGCCGAGAATAACTGCCAACTGCAGGGTCTTGGAGCAGAGGTTTTTTTCCTTACAATTTTTATCTAAAGTTTTTTAAAGCTGGTGCACTCGATGCTCTTTAGGGGATAGAGTATTTTTAGATGATTTTCTGACAGAAGAATTATCAAATTTTTTGCAAAATGCCATTTCTTTTTGCGAACTGCCCTGAGTGTGGCAGGAAGATGGCAAAAATAGAACCGCACTGGATCTGTATTTTGTGTTTACTAGACTCTCATGACCCCAAGATGTGCCGCCACTGAAAGACCATCTCAAGACGCATTTTGAGGGAGAGAGAGAAAATTTGTCTCAATGGGCAAGTGGAGCACAGCAGACATCAAAATGTCCTGACTGTTGAGACTTCTGAAGGGCGTGGAGAGATTACACCCTCTACCAGTGCCCTTATGTCACGCTCTAAGGACTTCCACAGAGCGAGATCCACAAAGGGAACATCTGGGGAAAGACATCCTTTCAATTCGACGTTGAGGACGTTGAAAAGAGGTACTGCACCTACTTCCTCACCATCAAAGGCTGGGTCAACATCAAGAACACGTACGACGTCGAGGAGGGGAGCACTGTCGACATCGAGAGAAACTTTGGCGTTGAGGCACCATGCGATGTCGAGAACTTCGACATTGAGACATCATACATCTTCCTTAAATAAGACGGCAGAGTGGCTTGCACGTATGAAAGCTCACAGGCTTTCATCAGAGTCTAACTCTGAGTATTCCAGAGCATAGGCGCCATCAAGGCCAACATCCCCAATCACCATACCTGATTTGCCAACAGCTCAGTCTGACAGGATCACCTCCTCCAGCTCCGACTCCTCCACAACCAACTGTGCCAACAACACCTCCACAACAGCCCACTACTCTTTCTCAGCCTCCTCCTATACCTTCTCAGAGGCGCTCTAGATAGCACTCACGTCACACCAGACCACGCACTTATAGGTTTCGGTCACTCTCAACATCTCGCTGCTGACCTCCTCACTCCAGACCATCACACTCACAGCGAAGATTTTCTTCCTCCATATCTTCACGGTCCGACCATGCAACTGCGTCTTTTGGTCTGTATTCACCTACTCTGACAGATCCTCCTCCACTGAGAATATCTCCCATTGATGTCTTTAATACCTTCCAGGAGATTCTCATCAGAGGAGCCAATAAACTAAATATGACTTGCCAACTACTACCACTTCTACATCAGTAATCTTTGAGACGCTCCACCAAAGGTCCGCTTCTAGGCCTCTACTGCCATTAGTACCCCGTTTGTTATAACCGGCTATGGAGCTGTTTCTGGCACCATCTTCTGTAAAGTCTTCCCTGTCCCTCCTTCAGAAAAAATACAAGTCTCCCGACCAAGATCCTTCTTTCCTACTTGCGGACCCTTTTCCAGATTCAGTTATAGTCTCTGCAGCCCGTAAGCTGCATGCTACTGCCCCTTCATCAACTGTTCTTCTTGACAAGGAGAATAAGAAATTGGACTCTCTGGAAAGAAATGTATGTGGAACTTCCACTGTCACCATGAAAGTGGCCTGCACGTTTGCATTTCTGGGGCTTTATGACGGATCTCTTTGGGATTCCGTCCAACAATTCATCGAGGATCTTCCAAGAGACAGATTCCAAGATTTTTAAGTAATTATCAACTAAGGCAAGATGATGTCTAATCAAATCCTCAGTGCTGCAGCGGATACTTGTACTCTCACAGCGCAAAAATATTGTCATGGCCTAGCTCTCCGTCGCTCATCTTGGCTCTGACTTAAAGGGATGAAACCTGAAGCACAACACTGTATCCTAAATCTTCCCTTTGTAGGGAATACGTTATTTAGATCTCATGCAGATAATATGTCTCGCATGTAGACGGAGCTGGATACCCTTAAGGCTGTTGGACTGGAGAAAAGAAAGACTCATAGAAGATCCTATAGACCTTATGACCGCTGGTGCTACCATCAGAGGGTTCAACCCCTCATTGGCTTCTGTCTCAACAGCATCAACAACCACACAGAACCCAACAACACAGACGTCAATCGAGAGGCAGAGAAGGCCAGCAAACTGGCATACCAACCACCGCTGGAAAATGATGAGTCACATTTTCCCCACCTTCCGTTATCCACTCCGGTAGGGGGAAGCATAACCTCTTTCCTGCATGAGTGGCAAAGGATAACCACCGACAAATGGGTTCTGAATATTATAGAGCGTGGATACTGTCTCAGATTCACGTGTCCCCCCACCATCTATTCCACCCAATAAACTGTCTGTTTACCAATGGGAACAACTGCAAAAAGAAGTATCCATCCTCCGGGAGAAACATGCAGTGGAGAAGGTCCGTTCTCACCTGAAAGGATTGAGCATTTATTCCCGTTATTTTCTGGTGAAGAAGACCGGACCCAAAAATGAATACAGACCCGTTCTGGACCTCAAGAAAGCGAACAAATGGGTTTGCAAAGAAAAATTCAGGATGTTGGCTCTCAATAAGATTTACGCTCAACTCAATCAAGGGGATTGACTGTGCTCAATAGACCTGCAAAATGCCTTTTTTCACATCCTAATAACCTGAGGTTCATTGTAGGAAAAGACCACTATCAATACAAGTTCCTTCCCTTTGGCCTCAAGTCTGCACCACAAACTTTCTCCGAATTTATGGCGGTTGTAGCAGCCCACCTCAGAAAAGTGAGAATCTTCGTCTATCTATATCTGGATGATTGGCTCATCAAGGCATCTTCCTATCAGCAAGCAAGCCAACATTATCACCTAACCGTCATGACTTTCAATCGACTAGGTCTGCACATAAATCACGACAAATCCATCTCGACACCTGTTCAGTCCCTGCATTACTTGGGTGCAGTTTTAGACACAGCACACACAAAAGTGTTTCCTACGGAACTGAGGCGATATCTGTCCTTCAGAAATGTCACAATCTGAAGAAAACATCCCATCCAATAGTGCGAAAAGTCTCTTCCCTCCTGAGGTCAATGGCATTGGTCATCTCCCCGGTACCGCTTGCATGTCTCTTCATGCGGCCTCTCCAACAATGTCTGGAAGATCAATGGGACCAGATCTCAGGAAGATGGGAAGACAAAGTGATACTGACCACTCATGCAAAACAATAACTCAAATGGTGGTGCCACTCAGTGAATCTCCTCAAAGGGATGAATTTCCCACCAAGACATTCCGACCCAGACCATAGTGACTGATGCTTTCCTGACAGGTTGGGGTGCTCATATGGACCATCTACAGATTCAAGGCCTGTGGTCTCTGAAAGAACAGTCAAGCTTCTGTAACTGAGGGCAGTACATCTAGCACTGAAGGGTTTCTTCCGGTCTTTCAGAATAGACTCACTCTTTGTTCAGATGGACAATACAACCACCAGCATTATCTGAACAAGCAGGGAGGGAAGAGATTCAGACCTTTGTCTCTGGAAGCTCAAACAAGATGTAAGTGGCTTATTTCCAGGGATCTCAAGATTGAAGTGGTCCATCTTCTGGGAATCCAGAATGCTCAGGCGGACACTCTCGGCAAGAGTCCTTCAAGAAAATCGCGAAAGGGTTCTAAACGACGCTGTACTTCGCAACATTTCCCCAAATAGATCTTTTCGCAGACGGAGAAAACAAAAAATGCCCTACTTTCGCCTCGAGGTTCTACCAACTGGACACACTGGGGAATGCCCTATGGATCGACTGGCCAAGTAAAAAAAAATTACGCCTTGCCTCCAATTTCCCTACTGCCGACAGTGATAATCAAGTTCTTACACTCGAAAGCCAGAATGCTTCTCATTGCTCCGGAGTGTCCTCAACAGTGGTAGTACACAGATCTCCTTCACCTCCCAGAATGTCCACACAGGAAGCTGCTGGGCAGACCGGATCTTCTTCAGAAGTTCGGAGGCCAGATTCAGCATCCAAACCTTCCCTCTCCGAGCTTGGTTGCATGGCTCTTGAACTCATACATTATGGCCACCTAAACCTTCCTCAGGAATGCATGAATGTGCTAAGAGACCATCTACTAGGACTTCCTATTCCTTCAAATGGAAGAGATTCTGCATCTTGTGTTCTCAGAACAATGTTAGTCTTCTTACTTGTCAGGAAGAGACTATTCTTCCATATCTTCTCCATCTCGCTAAAACGAAATTCAGCTGATTGAAAATGTCCTTCACAAATAGCCTTTTTCAGAATGCCTGTCGTCAAAAATATTCTGGAAGGCAGTAAGAAGATATATCCTTCCCTCAGGAGACCTTCTCCATCATGGGAGCTAAACATAGTTCTCTCTTGCCATATGGGTCCTCCCTTCGTACCCATTCATAAGGCTTCTCTCCAACACCTCTCTTGGAAGGCTTCTTTATTGGTAGCCATTACTTGTGCTCGCAAAGTTAGTGAGCTACAGGCTCTATGTTCCCATGAACCTTACACCGTATTCCATAGCAATAGCATAGTAATGAGGACCCATCTGAATTCCTCCCTAAGGTAGTCTCAGATTTCCATGTCAATCAGACTATTACTTTACCTACATTCTTTCAGAACCCCTCTGCTCCTGCAGAGATGTGTCCCCACACCTCAATGTTAGGAGGGTTTTGGAGTTCTATCTAGATAGCACAAAACCTTTAAGAAAAATCAAAACCACTCTATCATCTATGGTCCTCTATGGACAGGATATGCCACTTCCAAGCGATCCTACTCTAGAAGGGATGTCTCCTGCATCATCCTTTGTTATTAAAAAGCAAACAAAATGCTATCCATTAAACCTAGGGCCCACTCCACCTGGGGTAAATCAGCTACTGCTGCTTCGCTTAGGAACATCCAAATTGCTGAGTCTTGCAAAGCTGCAACTTGGAGATCAGTTCACACCTTTACAAGACACTATTGTCTTGATTCGAATGCTAAGGTGGATGTCCAAGTGGGGCAAGCATCTTTGAAGAATTTGTTTGCCTAATTAAATTTATCTCATTTTTTCTCTTCCTTCACCAAATCTTTAAGGGGATAAGCTTGCTAAACTATTCACTGCTTATGATTATCAGTGGAGATCTCCTGAGAGGGAAGGAATGGTTTCCTACCTGTAATCCTAGTTCCCCCCACCCCCTCCCCTCACCCTCCACCGACGGAAGAGATAATATATATGTATACCATTATACTGCAAATTCGCTCATCAAAAAGAGCTGAGTAAACTGCCACCTACAGGCCATGATGGGACACTGGAGGTCAGAAGGCCCTTAAAGGTTCAGTGTCCTGTCTACATTGTTTCAATGCTGCAATCTATACAGGCTAAATTGTTATGTATAACTCCTTATCTTACTTTAAAAACGTTTGTGAATGATGTCTTTAAAAGATCACTTTTAATTTTGCTTAAGTGATTTTTAAGGGTATGACACTTTTTTCCTTCTAAATTTTAAAGTAACTCAATAAAGATTGGCAAAATAGCCTGTTTTTAAGGCTGCAGAAAAATGAACATGTCTGTCACATGTTTCCTGGCCTTTCTGAAGTAAGGCGAAGTAGATGTGACTTTGAAAAAACTGCTCCAGGATCCCTGCACGTGGGCGGGACTATTCAGTGTTTATTATTTCAGTGGAACTTCCCCCAAGGGAGAACTAGGATTACAGGTAAGAAACCATTCCTTCTCCAGCATTCATACCTTTCAAGGAACTGTCTGATACATACGCGATCACCCTGTTGAAGTGCAAAGCCTTTTAAGTGCACACATTTGCTGGAAGAATTAAGGTGTAGTAATGAATAAAGCCTTAGAAACACTAGATATTTTGCTTAAAAAGTGTCTCACAAATTCTACGGATTGCAAAAGAATTTTGGTTTGTTAAAAACTAATGATAATAGGGCATGGCCAAGTTGGCTTTCTCCCCATCCTGGTCTTCCACACAAAGACCAAACCCTCGGTTATAATGGGGGAGACAGGATTCTGTATCGCTGATGTGAAATGTGGACGGCAGAAGCATGAACGGCAGCAGGTCCTGGATAGAAGCCCATTACCAAGCTTTGGTGGGGCTGCTGGGTCTTAGAAGGTTTATCAAATACAAAAAGGGGGGACCCTACTCCTTCACTACTTGCGCTTTATCGCTTTATAGCATCAATCAAACAACTGCTTTTTCTGTTTGATTAGGTTACTTATTTAACCATTCCACTTAGAATTATTTTCATATGTTTTTTAGCGAAATTCAAAAGCATGAAAAGAAGAAAAACACTTAATTTTCAGATGACGTATACAAACAATACATTTGACAATTCACAGAATATATTCATAAACAAACAGTGAAATGTGCCATCACTTATGTACAAAAATTCAAAAAGCTTTGGTTTTACACCATTTCATTTAACAATTAGGCAAGCCTTGAAACTACCAATTGTATCATGCTAAAGGAAATGCCTAACACAGGGAACTAATTTATGCGTACAGACAGGGGATAATTTTCAGTGCATTTCCCTCAAACAGTAAAGCATAATTGTTCGCGGTTCCTCCGTGTTTGAAAATGCCAACGCGTTTCAAAGCACAGGCTTATAGTACTGTGCCTCTCATCAGGGCTTCTTATTAATGGATATTCTGCTAAATAAATGATGCAAAAAACGAGTGCAAGTGAATTTAAAAGCTAATATAAGTGAATTTAAAAACTCACCTACTCTCCAGCAGGGCCAGGCACTCAGTGGGCAAGAGTTACCTGATGGAAATTAGTTGTGACCATCAGTTCGCGCTCTCAAGGTGATCGTGTAGCGGATCTGTATCAACTTTGTAACAGAGCAATGTAGCTCGTTGCTTTAACAAATGCGGAATTTCATCACATGTTTATCTGCAAGGCAAAAAGAAAGGGCGCCAATTGCCATTACAAATTGTGGCTCTATTTGCGTCTCAACTATTCATTATAAGTTGTGAAAGGATTGGGATGTACCTTAATCCGCACGGAAGTATCGCGCACAACACGTACTTCAATTCTGTGGCGTCCCGATTTCCTGAAAAGATTACACATGTCAATTTCGCATTAGCTACAGACCACAGAGCAAGCGCGTGCTGCTCGAGTCAACAGAGCAAAACTCACTTTCTGGGGCTCAAGTGAATTGCACCATTCCTTAGAAGGTGGCATTTGACCTCACCTGGGGACTTTTGAAAGTCGGGACACCACGCTTGGATCAGTGAGTTGGGTAGATAAAAGTAGAACTAGTGAGGGACAGAAGTAGTGCCACTGTGCCAGTCAGTACAGTGCCTGTAAACCAGAAACGTAGCTCTGCTGGGAGCACTGACTCCCTCAGAAGCAGCTGTGAGTGAACAGAGATCCTAGGTCGGGCCAGAACGGAGAGCCCTCTGCGAGAAGGGTGCTATGAATCCTGCTAAAGGGAAAAAAAGCCAGGGACTGGGCTGGCACCCAGAGGAGCCTACATGGACCTAGGCCGTGTGGAGACATTGGACTTTTGTGGCACTTTTAGGCACAGTGGGGATCAGAGAGGCAGTTCATGGCACATCATGATTGAAAACTGAATGGACAACCTGCACAACCTTGCAAGAGAAGATCCCACCTTAGAGAACCTAAAACATTACCAGCACTAAAAAATGAAAGGAAGGAGGTGCCTAGCCTCAGTCACCGGGTGAAACCATCAGTGGGACCACTTCATGAAGAACAGCTAAGTGGAAGGCCAAGTGTGAAAGCCTGGGCTCCAGAATAATTCCTATTAGGTGATTTCGTGTAAAGAGATCCCCACAGAGGCCCACACAGGTCTGAACTGTGGCAAAGGTGCAGGGTCTTAGCAATGAAAATCTGAACGAAACTTAAATCCATGCAGTGACTTAGCACTTGGGGAAGCCCCCTCAAAACTGCCAGGGCAGCACTCTGTCCAACTTCCTACGTAGAAAAAGGACAGGTGCATATTCCCACTTCCTGGAATTAGCTACAACAGAGCCCACCATCTTCAGGTAATACTAAATAGTGAGTCAACTGCGCATGCCTAGATTTCTAAACTTTATTTCAGCACTAAGGTTGTACAGAAGGATAGAACGGTCATGCTGAAGGTGAAGTTTGGTAAACCTAACACAGCCAGAGCCAAACAAAGGAGCAGAAGTAACCTTGGAGCATATCTATTCTGGAGCTCACCCTACCTCCGCAAGGTGGCAGTTCTAGCACGGGGCATCAGACAGGAATGTCTTACTTTTGGTTATGTACTGTCTTGAGCCACATACAGATATAAGAAGCATTAAGAATCAATTTCTCTGGGGATGATCTATCAAGGATTTTTGAGGTATCAGGAACAAAATACTCAGATGGAACAACCACTCTATCATCGCTGATATGCATAGCCACATCAAAATGATGATCCTACCTGAAATCTTGTTTATTTTTCAGGCTTTGCCCATACAGTTTGAACACAAGCTTTTGTTGCAAATATATCAGATATGCCCTGATTTCTTTAAGTGGGAAAATAAGGCATGATTCTTTCCAAAAATTGGTTTTAAACCAACCAGAAAGGGGAACTTGAGTATTCTAAATGTACTGCTCTAGTAGAAGGTGTCTCTAATCTGATACTTTCTACAATGGTCAGAGGATGATGTAGTGAAAGAATGATGCTTTTTAGGTTGTGCTTATTAAGTAGACCCCTTTGGGAGTTGTCATTGCTTACCTCAAAAGAGAGAATCATTAATTTGATAAGGCCCCTGGTTACAAAAGCCATACTGAGAGTGTGGGGCCAAACTGGTTTAAGGTATGGTTTCACAAGCTTTCTATCACCTTTTCACAACCATGTTAGAAAACCTTCAGTTTATCGCAGGCATGGGTAGAAGAGCGATTCGGAATTAGCTAGATGCTTAAAAATCTGAGACTGAGTTGAGAAGAGGGCAATAAAGTCTTTTGACCACTCGTAATGTTGGCCTCTAGAAAACTGAAAAGTTCTGATCCGAAAAGCACATGTGAGACACTGGGCCTTGGCTGGCCATGTGTGGGAGGCAGCTAACGACCCATTGGCTCAGTTTGAAAACTGTTTGGAAATGTAGGTCAAGATGCATTTAGTCTCCAGAATATACATACTGCTCTTGGAAGTAGGTTCCCCCAAAAAGGATGCAGAGTGCCCCCCCCCCCCAAAAAAAGAATCTTTCAGTGCACAAAGGAGTAGGAATTAGGACATTATTTTTCAGAGGCACAGTACGTATCATCTTTGCTTGACTCTTGCAACGGGATCCCATTCATAGAGGCAGGGAATATACTACTTTGATATCATTAGACACCAAAACACTTGCTTATCATAGACAAAATTACTACTGACTAGTGCTGGAGAGGAAGCGGCTTAACAGGCAAAATAACACGCACCCTATGGGACTGCCTCCGCAGGCCCATTGAAACCATAGTGGGTATAAAAACACTAGTAACTTCTTGAAACATTTTGATGAGATGGATATTTGAGGTGGTTTGGAGAAATAAGAGAACGTGGTTTCAGTTGCTGAGTATGCTTCTAGTGCGTACATGCAATCCATCCAAGCCAAAAGTGGTTCAACCTCTAGCCTGCATATCCAAGATTAGTGAAGCAAAGTATGGTATAGTCTGGACATGGAAAAGATTTCACAGGCTATGCGAGGCAGAGATTATCTTCTCATCTGTATGGTGTCCTCTGCTAAATTTGTTTTGCCATATTCTGCCCTGCAAGCCCCTGGAGTATGGTGGTGCTGAAGAATCTAAGTCTCCGATTGAGGGGAGGACTTACTCAGGCCTTCAGAGATTAGATGCTGGCTACAGCATTGCTCACAATATAGCAAGTCAATAACACTAATCCTAATTTGTGGACCTGAGCTTCAGGATGTGGGGGAAAAGAACGGTTAAGAGCAATCGTTTTCATTGACTGGCTCCAAGATTATTAATTCAGGTATAACATTAATGTGCTTGCTCTGTCACCGCATCTCTTCTGCCGTCGCTCTAAAAGGGATTCGTCTGTTGTGAGAGCTGCAGCTGGAGGGCCTGCACCACTAGTAATGAACTTTGTTCTGGAATCTAATTGTTTGTTAAACATTTCAATGAGTATGCTTATGAAGTTTATCGCACCAGCACGTCTTGCAGTTGAATATCTGATCATTGTGTATAGCTTTTGTTTTCCACCCTTCGATCATAGGAACCCAATCTCTTGTGTCCCACTGTTTTTCTTTATTATTTACTGTCAGATTAGATAGTAGTCGGACCATGTTTGAAGGCGAAATTTTTTTACCTCCACTAAAATGTCTCAAGGAACCTCTTGGCTATGTGTGCACTCTTGAAAATCCTGAGAATGCTTAAGTGATTTGAGAGCTATTAGTAATTAACTCAGATGGTATAGAAAAATCTCATTTAATCAAAAAAATGCTATAAATGAGAAGACAGTGCCTTTTTCTAGTAATAGTGGCGTTCAGGCTCCAAGTTCTGATGATCTATTACAAGTTAAGCTGTTTTTGCATAGAAACAATGCATTATTTCAGTTTTGTTTTGACATGTAGCATCTCTTAATGACAGTTGTTACTATTTTACATTTTATTATCTCTCGTTTTAGGTGCATAAAAAGGATAAAAAATATAAGTGTATGGTATGTAAGAAGATATTTATGCTGGCAGCCAGCGTTGGAATAAGGCATGGATCTAGACGCTATGGAGTGTGTGTAGACTGTGTAGATAAATCTCAGCCTGGAATGCAAGATGGAGTTGACCAAGTGCAAGATCCTGATTTTTCAAGGGATGAGGATTATGATGAAAATGATGCAGTCGAAGCTGGAGATGCAGATGATGACCTTGCAGAAGAAGTGGAAGACCAGAATGAGCCTTCACAGTGGGAGGAGCGTCATGAACCATCTCGGTGGGAAGGACATATTGCTCCTTCTCAATGGGAAGAGTCGACTGACCCATCTCAGTGGGAGCAATCGAATGACCCATCTCAATGGGAACGGTCTGCTGATGTTTCTATGACTATCGATGATTAAATGGAGTGAATTACTGCTTCTGAGTAATGATAGGACATCAGAATAACAGTTTTGTTTTTGAACTGAAGGCTTATAAATTATGGTACAGTGCTGGGTGGGTAGTCAACTTGTGAAAATTGTAGGGTTTCTAAGCCTAATAGCAAAAAAAATGATTACCAATTTTTTCTATTTGCACAGGACTGTACAGCTGCAACCTTTAGGTTGAATTATAGTCCTCACATGTTCAATCAGTTATCTAAGAGTAAAATAAATTGTATTTTTTATTATTTATAATATAAAGGTAATTGGGGCCTATCAAAGCTTAGTAACTAGTATTGCAATGTTATATGTTCCTGTAATCGCTGTTCACAAATTTTTATAAAGTAGTTAACAAAGCAAATTAATCAAGGTATGAAAGTGCATTAAATGCAACAGAAAAAGAGTTACGCAGTTGCTGTCCTTATAGGGCAACTTTGGTTTAATAGGTACCAGTTTGTGAATTTTCAGCTGACTAGAAATGAGATTGAGATTCATCCTACAATTTTTTGTCCTCTAGAACACACAAGCTTGGTTTAATACATATGATTGTTATTATTAATGTCATTTGGTCCAGGGGACGTGTTTAGTTGAATTGCAGAAATAAGCTTTATTTGTATGTTTTGTTAGTCTAAATTGACACCTTTTTTTGTCCCGATTGGCAAAATAAGGTTTATATAGAGTAACTGGCACGTGCAAGTTGTTTTTTCCTCATCCTAATTTTAGTTGATTCAAGTGGTCTTGAGATATATATATATATATAATTATTTTCCTTTGGCTTTTTCTTTTTAAATGTCTATTTCATATTTTTATTTATTTATTTCAGAAATGTTAGATTATGCAGGTGTAAACTATATTTCTTTTAGTTACACATTTACTGTACCTCCACACGAGACAGAAATTATTTGGCCCGAAATGTACTCTAAATATGATTTACATTTCTTTGATGCACATCCACTCATGTAAGTGTTTGCCTCTGCAGCTATACAGATAGGTTCAGTTGCATTCAGATCTCAACTTAACTGACCGTTGTTTTTATTGAAATCTATTAATTTAGTAGCAACATTGTTCTTCAATGACATTTGTTTCCAATCCTTCTTTAGTGCTGTATTTCTAATTGCGAAGAGTCTTTTGTAGCGTATTTCCTTTTATTTGTAAGTGAATTATATATATATATACATATATATATATATATATATTCACTTTTGTCTAGCTTGATAAGATTTCAATATTTTGTTCATAGAACACTTATCACTGTGTCCAGTAGTGCTGGTGCAGAACATTTACAAAATGTGCATGCTTAGATCGTGTGGAAGGTAGGGGTCATCATGTTCAGCTTTGTGTGACTAAAGCTAATATATTTGCCTATTTTCTGGGGAAATTTAAATTATAGTACCTGTATGGAAACTATGCAGACAGATTTAATGCTTGATGCTTTATTCAAAGGTTTTTGTTGTGTCCCTTTAAATTTCAATGAAATGTTAGCTTAATGTTTGGGGCACTGATGCTTCAGCATGATAAAGCTGAAGATGTTAAACAGTTATTGATATTAGCGGTCTTGATTGGCTCTGTGTGAGTGTAAGCACATCACAGAAGATCAGTTGTTTGAATTATTTATGATAAAAGTGAAAATACACATTTTTCTTAGTTTGGGACTGGTGAGTGATGTGCGATTCTGTTGCTGTCCTAAGTAGAAATGAGTTTGGCAAAAGGATACTATGAAAGAAAATTACTTTACATATAACAATAATGTTTTGCTTTGTGATTATGTAAGTATGATACCACATTTTGAACAGTTGTCTCCCCATATATCCCAATATACTGCTTATGATTGATAGAGCAGTGACTATTTATATATATATATATATATATATATATATATAATATATTAAATTCACAAATCTTCTTTGTGATGGATCTGCTTGCATAATACTCAGAAACTGGACCTGCATTTACTTTCTTTTGTTCTTTACTTTTGTCACAAGGTATCTTACTCTATAATTAAATTTTCTTTTAATATTTAAATCATTTATGTATATTTGGTAATTTATGACCAAATGTGATGTTAGGCTGCATACGATAAATTTAAATATATACTTGGTACACTACATAATTGTTGTAGTTTTGTTTGAGTTGTTTTTAAAGGGCAAAATAATTTGAGAAGTATAATTTATAAATCTTTACACATTATTAATATAATTTATTATCTTAATGTCAATTAATTTTCAGTTATTTGCCTGTTTTTTCGTTGCAGCCTACTACCTCGTAATGGCTATTTATGGTTCTAAGCCACGTGTTTCATATTACAACATGTAAGGTGGTTGAATAGAGTCACTAAAAAATTGTCAAACTATGGCTTCAACTTTATTTGGTGGTTGCTTTTGAATTGTTCATTACAAAACCAATTTAGATTTGTCAAAGCAAACTAACTGTAAAAGACACAGAACTTCTATTGTGTATGTTCCATTTTATTTCAATATTCACATATTTGAGATCCTTGTTGGTGAACAAATAGTTGACCTGTAAAATAATCATGCTGTTGATAAATTTTGGTGACTGATAGTAATGAGTTCTTGCCATAGCAGTTTTTGAAAATTGTCTTGCTAGCAATGTATTTAGAAATGCAACTTATTACAGTATGATCTTATTGAACTTACTAGTCAGTTTGTTATATCTCAAACATAAACACAGCATTTAATTATACCCACAGGAATGGGATTACGTGCAATGAGAATAAAATGCAAACCTCTCAAACTTGAAAAGTAAAATCAGGTTGTTTTATACAGATTGCTCAGAACTAGCAAATATATTTAACTGTTTCTACTTAATTTTTAGATCTGAAAGATTCAGGTCATAAAATAAAAAACGCATCTGCCATCACATGCCTAATTTAATGGTCCTGCCTGTGTTGCTTTTTTCCTCCTTGATGGTTTAACTTTGATTTCATGGATGGGGGCAGATTAGAAAGTGTTTATGAATTTATATATGCATACATAAGCACTTGTACAAGCTGAATGCTATACAAAGCCAACATGATGACAAAACAGCTGAAAAACCATTGAGCGGCATTCATATTTTTGAGACCCAACCCCTGTATGTATGCTTCACTACTATTTAAGTTTTTTAATTAACAGCTATAAATTGGAGATGTGGTTACAAGCCCCTCGGACTGCTTGGTTTGAGGTCTGTTTTTTTGGAGAGTTTTCAGGTAAGGTTATTTTTATTTTAAGTAGTGTCTCATTGCAGTTCCTTTGTCGCAGCAACATGTAAATGTTACAGACATCTGGCTTTAAGACTGCAGGCTCTACAAGCAGCTTAAATAATCATCTCTGATCCTCTTGCAGCTTGCTTTGCTTTCTTTTGTGTACATTCACGCACCGATGATCTCTCTTTTTAATTAGAAAGGTAGCCATTAGCTTATCAACATAAGCTGTCAGCTGTTGAGATGTTTAAGAACCCCATCTCTCATACTTCAACACTTGTATCTGATACAGACTTCTAGCTGCAGATTCCTTACCTTAAAATTATCCCCAGGCATTAGACTGGACCCAGGCATTTTCGAGTAGTACTCCTGCGCGCGGGTAGGTGGCGTTCAGCTCGGCATCACCCGCACTGGAAATGACATATTTGGTACCTATATAGGCTCCACCTTGGCACGCTGATGTAAGTTCTTTCCTTTCTGCACCAGATAGCGCAGATCCGTGAATAGCTCTTCCTCAGTCACTTTTTGACTGGGTTTTTTCCGACGTTGTGTTGACCGTTTTTGAGAAAAAATCTTTACTCCTGGTGTGACAGGGATGTCTCCCGGGAAACTGGCTGGTTTCAAACTATGAGGCGCTTGTCACAGACCCTCACTAGGTCTGTCTTTGGTACCTCGAGAAGACCATGACTTGAATGTCTGTGGGGATTGCCACGACATGCACCCAAGGGAGCACTCCCTCAAGCTCTTTGCAACCCAACGTCGGACAACCCAGTGACTATCAAGATCTCGGTTGCATGGGAGGTCTCAGGAATGCTTGCGGAGCCACTTGCGACAGTGGACGTCCTGTTCGAAGTCGTCGTCCGGTAATTCACACAAAAAGAAGTCGTGGAAGAAGTCTCCCCTTCTTTCGCGTCTGTCCAAATCTTCGAATGAGACGAGGGAGCTTTGGCACTCCACGCCCGAGCCTCCGTGGAGCCCCAGAGTCGACTTGGTGTGGTCTGGACAGGACCGACTCGCTGGGCAAAGAGATTTCTTCATCAGTGATCCTTCGGCACTGTACCTGACTGAGAACTACTGGCTTTTCCAAGGGTGTCCAAGCATCTCTTACGGACATGCCTTTTGATGGCTCCCGTCTCTTCTGAGAGAAGGCAGACTCTGCACTAAAGGCAAGTCCTTGGGCCTCTCTATGGCCCATCACCACCTTCAGTCCGCCTTTTGCCCCTTTCATCGCCACAAAATGGGTTTCGAACTTTATCGAAACCCTCCCAGCCACCATGGCTTGCAAGCTTCTGCACCTTTTCATAGCTAAGGACGTGGTTCCCTAGGTGGGACGAGTAGCCAGAGTTCGGGCAAGTCCACCACTCCCCCGGCAGCCACAGCCTTCAAGTTTGCCCTCTTACCATCATGAGTGTCCAGTGGGGGGCAGGATATGCCATCACCTGCCCAACTAGAAATAAAGAACATCAGACCATTAGGTACTACGGATTATACAAAGGGGCTACTCCCTCCCTTTTGTGGTTTCTCCTTAACCCATGCCATCCACTTACGACCGGTTGACGGAGGATCATCTTTCCCTACTCCGCCAGGAAAATGCTGGATCCCTTGACCAAGGGAGTTGCAGAGAGGGTGCCGGCATCAAAAGTAGGTCTTGGTTGATATTCACGCTACTTTCTGGTGTCCAAGAAGGATGGAGACCTTTGTCCTATACTAGATCTGTGCCTTCTAAATCTTTCTTAAAGAGGAGAAATTCAAAATGCTCACACTAACTCAAGGTCTCTCATAGGGGATTTTCATGTATAGTCATAAGCACTTGAATAGTCCCGCCCACGTGCGGGGACCCTGAAGCACTTCTTTAGATATATCTTCTTAAGTGGGTATTTTTTGCCTTTCTTCAGGAAGGCCTGCAAAGACACTTAAGAGATGGAGAGACAATAATGCAGCCTAAATAAATAGGCTACACTGGCCGCATCTTAATCTTGAAGTGAAAAAAAGGGAGCCAGGATACTATATTTTGTGCAATTTTTGAAGTGTTTAACACACAGAAGAATCCCCTTCACAAAACTCCTTTTTTCATGATAGAGATGAAAGGAGAGGACAGAATAGCCCCATAGGCTACCATTATATGTCTTAACAATAGAAGCTGTGCCTTTAAGAATCCAGAGACCACCAGTATCCTATCATGCACAGCTGTAGTGTAGTTCCTATTTCCCTGATAGGTTCTGCGCATTGGAATAACATACACTATAGGCTTGGCATAGGACTGAGGTTGGTATGGCCCTATTGCGTATATTAAACTTAATTACTGTGTACCAGCTAGCTCAGAGGCCTCTAGAAACTTCTTGACAACAAGAAGGGAATAGCTTCTGGCAACCACATAACATAAAACCCTGATCCCTCAGGATCGTGGAAACAATATACTACTTTTCATTCAGTCACTCATCTCAGAGAAGTACATAGAAGAAACAGTCGGGTGTGTTTACAATAAAATTTATTGCACAGTTGTTGTTCTAGTACTGGTTATATGTGCTGCGACAACTGTTGGACAGTAGCAGAGAAATATGGCCAGCAGTGCAGTTAAATAAAAATGCATGGTACAGTTTTACCATTGTGCAATAGTAATGAACACATACATGAAATACAGAATGCATTTAAGATAAAGCCTATACCCCTATGATGCCTAACTAGATGTACCTAAGTGTACCTAGCATGTGTGTAGGTCTTAGAGAGCCAAGAATCCCCCTAGGATTTAGTCTAACCCCATTACCTTAGTGGGACTTCATCCTGATGTTGAGCTGGACACCCCAGGATGGGTGGATGGACCTCTGCCAGCTGGAGCTGTGGCATGACGCAGGTTGCAGCGTCTCAGGTCAGAATGTCGGCATGGAAGTCTCGGTCCCCTCTGGTTTGCTTGGGCAAAGGGAGGTATATTTATACCTAATAGGTGCCTTGGAATGTTAGTATTGACGTACAGTGGGTCAGAGGAAGACGTCAGGAATGAACCCTTAGGAAATAGTGGTTCATGCATATTTAATGAGTTCTTGGAGAAATCAATAATTCTGTGCTAGGGAAAATCCCAAGAGCTTAAGGGTCTGTTTCTAAGAACTCGTTGTGACGTAGGTTAGTCACTGTTGGACATGGATATGACGTATTTAGGATGGACCGTCTTCTGCACCCAGAGCACACGTCAGATAAGGGACAGCCTCTGTTGCTCGTTATTTGTGAAGGGAGGGCCAATGTAGGTGAAAGGGCCTGCCTGTCTCTGTGGCACGAAGGATTTGTACCTCTGAAACTGCGCACCTATGTTAGGGCCTCAATCCAGCACATAACACAGCTAGTGGCAGTTACTTCAGTTCTTTTTTCTGGCTCCTGCTATCACGACCCTGGAGCATTGAACTCTACCAATTTTGGTTATTTTCTTCAAAATTCACTGCTGAATTTAACAAATACCTACTTCACTCGACGTCTTTCCCTACATTTTTCTGTCTTTTTGTGACAGGAATTTTTTACAGTTTTCATCTCTTTTTGATAAGTATCCAGACTGTGGTAGGAAGAAGGCCAAGACTGACCCTCACAGAGTGTGTATACTATGCCTGCCTGCTACTCATGTTCCTGACTCCTGTCCCATCTGTAAAACTTTCTCTAAGCGCACTCTGTGTGACAGATAGAAGATTCGACTTCAAGGAGCAGAAGAACAACGAAAACAGTAGGCCCAGTCTTCAGGTGGGACTTCAGAGCAAGGGGAGGGTCAGTCCTCTACCAGGGCTCTGTCTTCAGCCTCCGGGGGGCTCCCCAGCAGAAGAAGGGCTGAAAAATGGCGCCGGTCAAGTACGATGACGTCGAGAGGAGGTACAGTGCCGACCTGTTCGCTGGGTCAAAAAGACATCGACGTTCCATGTCGAGAAGAAGAACTTCGACATCGATTACTAAGCCGACGACGAGAACACCCCGGTCGGCATCAGGAAGCCCACCTCAGACAGTGACACCTCGCAGGTCGCCGTCGAGGTCCTTATAACACCGTCACAGTCGCTCGACATTGAGACACCACCGTCGATCGCTGACACACTCCCACCGTCGGTCGACGCCAAGAGGGCGTTGATCGACGTCGAGACACCTTCGTGTGACGTCGAGACGAGACCCTCCTTCGAGGCGACGTCGAAGGTCGCCGTCGACTAGCAGAACAATGTCGAGGGGGACAGAAGGATCTTCTTCAGGGACTTTGTCAGCTTCTACAAGGCTTCACGAGGTGCCGAAAAAGAAAAGGCTGATTTATACATCGGATTCGGAGTACTCCCGAACCTATTCTCCATCTAGAAGCATTCCCTCTCCAACGCTTCCTCCTCAGCAGTCTCCAACTCCGCTCCCAGACGTGGAACCATGACCTCCAACACCTCCTCCACCTCCACCACCATAAAGACCAAGGTCTAGGTCTCACTCGAGGCATCGGTCTCAGTCAGACGCTCCTCTACTCATTCGCATTGTTGGCATCACGGAGGAAGGTCTCATTCCAGACATACCAGGGAGACCTCCTCTTCAAGCACAGGGAGATAGACTCCTACACTTTCGGGCTCTTCTCCCGCACGGATTTCACCAGTTGATGACATATTAACCTTTCAAGAGGTTCTGTTGTGGGGTGCTTCCAAATTATATATTCCAGTGTCTACACCAACAACTTCTGTAATATTTGAGACTCTTCAGCAAAAACAAGCTTCACGCCCCTTGCTTCCTCTTTTGCTGGGCCTCTTGGAGCCAGCTATGGAACTTTTTCTGACACCCTCTTCAATTAAGTCAGCCACATCCAGGCTGCAAAAGAAATACCGGCCTCCAGAGCAGGACCCTACTTTCCTACGGACGGACCCAGCTCCGGATTCTGTTATTGTGGTGGTGGCGAAAAAGCAACATGCCACTGCTCCAACCTCTACAGTGCCGCCAGATAAAGAGAGCCGAAAAATATACTCCGTAGGGAGAAAGGTTTACAACACAGTAGCGACTACCATGAAAGCTGCCTTACAAGGCAGATACGACCGGGCACTGTGGAAATCGCTCCAACAGTTTGTGGACCACCTCTCTAGAGACAAAAGAGAGGACTTTAATGAGATCTTGACAGAAGGTCTTATGGTCACGAATCAAGTCATAAGCGCAGTAGCGGACACATCTCTTCTTACTGCACATGGGTATTGCCACGCTGTGGCACTTCGGCGGTACTCATGGATGCGCCTTACATCGCTTAAACCTGAATCACAGCAGTGCATCCTGAATCTCCAGTTTTCGGGTACAACTCTTTTCGGCACTCACGCAGACGAGGAAATGGCCAGGATGAAGGCAGTAATGCAGATGCTAAAAGCTGTTGGCCTGGAAAGACCTAAGTAGCAGCGTAAATCTTTCAGTCCATTTCAACGCTGCTAACCTACACAGAGGGCTCAAATCCCTTGGTGGTATCAGGGCGGCCAGTCAGGTACGCAGCAACAGTACCAACGCTCCTACCAGATCAGGACAGCAACCTGCTCAAGGAGGAAAGATGCCAGCAGGGTCAAAACCCTGAATCATGTCTTCCCCCTCTTCCGTTACCCCCTCCGGTGGGAAGAAGCATCCAACATTACCTGGCAGAGTGGCAAAAAATCACGCAAGACAATTGTGTGCTGAATATTGTTCGCAATGGATATTCTTTCAGTTTCATGAGCCCTCCACTGTCCGTACCACAATCCATATTCCAACTGCACCAATTACAATCGGAGGCGAACATTCTCTTACAGAAACAGGCGGTGGAACCCGTTCCTCCTTTACAACGAGGCACGGGCCTATACTCAAGATTCTTTCTTGTCAAGAAGAAAGACAAGAATGAGTTCAGGCCCATTCTCGACCTAAGGACGGCCAACAAAGGGATTCGGCGAGAAAGGTTCCGGATGCTAGCATTGCACCAAATTTACCTTCTGCTACATTGAGGGGATTGGTTATGCGCAATTGACCTTCAAGACGCATACTTTCACATTCCCATCATAAGGAAGCATCGCAAGTTATTGAGGTTTGCAGTGGGGAACAAACACTATCAGTACTGTGTACTTCCATTTGGCCTGAAGTCAGCACCCAGGACTTTCTCAAAATGCATGGCGGTGGTAGCGGCCCATCTGAGGAAACACAAAGTGTTTGTCTATCCCTATCTAGACGATTGGCTAATCAAGGCATCCACGTCTCAGGAGGCTCAACTGCACTTCAATTGGGCCTCCGGTTGGGACTTCATGTCAACTAGGCGGAGTCAACCTCGATCCCTGTACAGTACCTGCAATATTTGGGAGCATCCATTGATACTCTCAAGGCAAACGCGTGTCCTTCGGAGGAGAGACGCTTATCGATCCTTCGGAAGGCTCAGGCTGTCATGGCAATGTCTCACGCAACCGTGAGGAAGGTCTCCTCGCTCCTGGGCTCGATGGCATCATGTATATTCCTCACACCGAATGCACGCCTCCACATGAGACCCCTGCAGCAATGCCTTGAAGACCAAGGGGACCAGCGAACAGGAGATTGGGAAGACCAGATTCAATTGTCTCTGCATGCCCTCTGGTCCATCAAATGGTGGTGCTATCCCACTAATCTCCTAAGAGGGATCCCTTTTCACAAGGAGATACCTGTTCAGACCATAGTCACGGATGCCTCTCTCCAAGGATGGGGAGCCCACACAGGCCACCTTCAAATTCAAGGCAAATGGTCAAGCAGAGAATCCACTTACCACATCAATCTGCTAGAGCTACAAGCAGTTCATCTGGCGCTGAAAGCCTTTCAGCCATCACTCCGCTCCAACTCCTTGCTTGTCCAGACGGACAATAACAATGTACTGCCTCAACAAGCAGGGAGGCTCGAGGTCCAGACCATTATCTTGGGAAGCCCAGACGATCTGGAAGTGGCTTCTGGACAGAAACCTGACCATAACAGCAACTCACCTCCCAGGTGTTCATAATGCTCAAGCCGACTCTCAGCAGGCTCCTCCAGGAAAACCACAAGTGGGTCTTAAAACACGATGTGGTCCTCGATATCTTCGGAAGATGTGGTACTCAGGAGGTCGACTTGTTCGCCACCGCAGAAAACAGCAAATGCCAAAGCTTTGCGTTGAGGTACTACCAACCGATAACCCTGGGGAATGCCCTATGGATCAACTGGTCAGGCAGATTTCTCTATGCCTTTCCTCCAGTTCCCCTAATCCCGGCAGTCCTCATCAAGCTATCAGTCACGGGCTAAAATGATACTCATAGCCCCGGAGTGACCACGTCAATGATGGTTCACGGACCTCCTTCACCGGTCTATCTGTCCACATCTCAGGCTTCCATGCAAAACAGATCTGCTAACAAAGTTCAGAGTCCAGATGGTGCACCCCAACCTCTCCTCTTTGAATTTGGCAGCATGGCTCCAGAGTTAGTACAGTATTGACACTTTAACTTACCTCAGAATTGCATGGACATCCTCAAGGAAGCAAAGCGGCTGTCCACACATTCCGCTTATGCTCATAAATGGAAGAGATTCTGTATTTGGTCTTCATCGAAGAATGAGGATCCTGCCTCTTGTCAGGAAGAGGTCATCCTTCCATATTTGCTCCATCTGGCACAATCTGGTCTTCAGTCTTCTTCCATTAGGGTTCACTTGGCAGCCCTAACTGCCTACAGGAAATACCCTTCACAAACTTCCTTTTTCAGAATTCCTGTCAGAGATTTCCTGGAGGGTTTGAAGAAGGTTTTTCCTCCCATTAGAAGTCCTTCTCCTCCTTGGGAACTTAATGTGGTCCTCTCTCGTCTTATGCAGGAACCTTTTGAACCCATACATAAGGTGTCTCTTCCTTGTGGCTATTACATCTGCGCGCAGGGTTAGTGAAATCCAGGCACTTTGCTGTCAAGAACACAAAAGAAAAGGGTTTAAACATATGTGGTAGGCAATGGCGCCAACCTTGAGTATGTGTGTTGTATTTGGATAATCCACGTGGGACTGTGCCACAGGTGTGGGATAACCCTGAACCCCCTGAGTGATTGACCCACGGTCATACAAAATAACAACAAGCCTTTGCACACGAAGACAGTATCTATAAATCAGTTCTTTGTATCGTATCTGGTCACAAAATGAAAGCACATCACCACATGTATACGGTGACTTTAAAGATGAATAATCATGAGTTGTATTTTTTCTTTTTTCTTTTTATTCCAGAAAGGTTGCCCAGCCAACACGTGTTTCGTCTGGGGAAGTACCCCACGACTTCTTCAGGGCTTCTGGCAAAAACTAGATGAGATGATAATCTCTCTGCCGGTTGCACTTCCGTCCCTGCTGGCGAAGGGAAGTGAATATTCTTAAAATGTTTTGACTTCCGGTCACCGACACTGCGGCATGGGGTATACAGCGTACTCGCTGTTCCAGATATCCATTATCGATATCTAATCACCAGGTTGGATTCGGGTGCTTTTGAATTTCAGCGCGCTGATGTACACACAGTTCATTCCCAGATTCTTTCTCGTACTCTGTTTCCCGTATTGGGCATTTGCACTCACTTGGAAGCCTCTACATTCGGCTCCACTTTGCTGTCAAGAGTCATACACAGTGTTTCATGCATCGAAAGTAGTCATGAGGACTCATCCGAAATTCCTCCCTAAGGTGGTTTCGGATTTCCATGTAAATCAAGCGATTTCTTTACCTACCTTTTTCCAGCATCCTTCTACTCCAGCGGAGAGATCACTTCATTCCCTGGATGTTAGACGGGTTTTAAAATTCTATTTGGATAAAACTAAGGATCTACGGAGATCTGACCAGTTATTTGTAAATTATGGCTCCCTCCGTACAGGTCGAGCGACTTCTAAGGAGTCCATCTCCAAATGGATTGTTTCCTGCATCTTACTCGGTTACCAAAAAGCTAATAAATCTCTGGCTGTTAAGCCTAAAGCTCACTCTGCCAGAGGGAAGGCAGCTACTGCAGCTTTGTTCCATAACATACCCATTGCAGAGTTATGCAAAGCAGCAGCCTGGAAATCAGTTCATACATTCACTAAACACTACTGCCTGGACTCGGACGCCAAGGCAGATGCTCAAGTAGGGCAGGCTTCCCTTAGGAACCTATTTGCTTAAATCTGCATTCCTGTTTTCTCTGCGTCTTCCACCGCGTTCTGTAGGGATGGGCTTGCTAGTCTATTCAAGTGCTTATGACTATACATGGAAATCCCCTACGAGAGAAGGAACAGTTTCTTACCTCTAATTCCAGTTCTCTCGTAGGGCTATTTCCATAAGCAACCCTCCCTCCTCCCCGGTGGAATAGACAGAGGGATCCATCACATAAAACATGCATTCATTTCTCATCGCCCTCAAAAAGAACTGAAGTAACTGCCACTAGCTGTGCATGATGGGATACTGGTGGTCTCTGGATTCTTAAAGACACAGCTTCTATTTTTAAGACATATAATATTGGCCTATGGGGCTATTCTGTCCTCTCCTTTTATCTCTATCATGAAAATAGGAGTTTTGTGAAGGGGATTCTTCTGTGTGTTAAACACTTCAAAAATTGCACAAAATATAGTATACTGGCTCCCTTTTTTCACTTCAAGATGAAGATGCGGCCAGTGTAGCCTATTTATTTAGGCTGCATTATTGTCTCTCTATCTCTTAAGTTTCTTTGCAGGCCTTCCTGAAGAAAGGCAAAAAATACTCACTTAAGAAGATGTATCTAAAGAAGTGCTTCAGGGTCCCTGCACGTGGGCGGGACTATTCAAGTGCTTATGACTTAATCATGGAAATACCCCTACGAGAGAACTGGAGTTACAGGTAAGAAACTGTTCCTTCTGTCTGCCCTGGACCAGAGAGACTGGATAGGAGCGTTAGATTTGTAGGGCGCATATTTTCACACCCCTTCCTGCCCGCCCACAGATGTTACCTGCGGTTCATGGTGTGCCAGGAGCACTTTCAGTTTGCCTTGCTTCCCTTTGGCCTTACCAACACCCCTCGGGTGTTCACCAAGGTGATGGTGGTGGTCGCAGCACACCTGTGGAGGTCTTGGTTTCCAGTCTTCCCCTACCTCGACGATTGGCTGTTGAAGGCAGGCTTGCCCCAGGCGGTTTTCTTCCACCTCCAGACTATGGCAAACGTCCTGCACTCGCTGGAGTTCACTATCCACGTGCCAAAGTCACACCTGACTCCCTTTCAGATGCTCCCTTACATCAGTGCTCCTCTGGACACTGCAGTTTTGGGCTTATCCTCCCAAATGGCGAGTACAGGATATTCAGACTGATACCGATGTTTCAGCCTCTATCCTGGATTTCGGTGAGAGAGACTGAAGATGCTTGGCCTCATAACTTCCTGCAAACTACTGGTAACACATGCCCATGTGGGCTCTGCAGTAGAAATTGAAGCTGCAATGCGCGGCACATCAGGAGAATCTCTCTGACATAATCCAGATCTTGGAGGGAAATGCAAGATCTCGGAGGGAACTGCAAAAGATCTGCAGTGGTGACTAACGACCCGTGGTTGGGTCAGTGGTAGAACCCTTACCCTACCAGAGCTGACTGTAGTGACAGTTGCGTCACTCCTGGGCTAGGGTGGCCACCTGGAAGAGGTGGGGATCAGAGGACTCTGGTGTCCGTTGGAGTCTGAATTCCACATAAACTTGTTGGAGTTTCAGGTGATTGAAGGCCTTTCTATCCTCCATCACAGGAAGGCTAGTTCATGGACAACATCACCACCTTGTGGTACTGCAATAAGTAGGACGGAGTGCGTACTTGGGCCCTTTGTCAAGAGGCGCTGCGTTTCTGAACAAGGTTAGAACACCAAGGCATCTCTGTGGTTGTTAAACACCTGGCGTGCTCTCTTAATGCCAGAGTGGTCAAACTCAGCCGTTGATGCCTAGTGGATCTCAAATGGTGTCTTCATCCGGAGGTGGTGCATGGCCTCTCCAAGAATGGAGAAAGCCTTGGTTAGATATTTTTGCTACTGCTGAGAATGTGCAGTGTCATCAGTTCTACGTGCTGGAGTTTCCAAGGTGGCTCTCGCTCGGAGATGCTTTTCGTCTCGAGTGGAGCTGCGGCCTCCTGTACTCCTTTCTGCCAATACCACTCCTGCCTGGAGTTCTCAAGAAGATCAGGATCAACTGGACCAAGTCATTCTTGTTACTTTGGACCGGGCATGGAGAGTCTGGTATCCCGAGCTGTTGAGCATGCGCATCGGTCAAGCTACCTCTTCGGGAGGATCTTCTGTCACAGCAACCGGGGAGGGTTCTCCACCCGAACCTGCACACTCACTGTCTTCCTGCGTGGAGATAGAGCGGCGACAGTTGACAGCCTTCGACCTTCCGCCTGAAGTCTGTGATGTTATTCTGGCAGCCAGACATCCCTCCACCAAATCGATATATACTTGCAGATGGGACAAATTTGTGGCATGGTATGTATCAAAGAAGTGCTCAAATATCTGCTCCTCTTTCTGAGGTTCTATTATTGTTCTCTCTTTGTCCCAGCAGGGCTATGCTCTGGGCACAGTTAAGGGCTATCTTTCAGCCATTTCTGCGTTTTTGTAGTTGCCGGACCAACTTTCCTTATTTAAGGCACCCGTTGTGACGCGATTCCTCAAGGGTTTGCAACACATTACCTCCTACCCTCTAGACCAGAGGTCTTCAAAATTTTGGATGCCGACACCCCCCTGTCAAATCTTTTAGTTGTAAGGACCCCCTCCTGACAAAAATTTCTAGAACTTGGGCCTCCTCATCATTGCCAACTATCGACAACCATAAACGCCCCCAATTCCCACAGCAAATCATTTATACATTGGGGAAATAAATTAAACGGTGTTTAGCAAACCAAAGGTCAGTGGTTGGGGGCGTAGTCAAAGGTGTGGCTAAAAACAAAGTGCCTCATTTATAAGGCATTGGCGTAGGGCAGCGCCGCGAGTCTTCTTGCTGCGCTGCCCTACGCCAATGTCAAAGGGCAGGAATGCACCTTATTTATGAAATATGGTGCATTCTTGTCCTTTCCCCCCCTATGTTGGAACACAAATTGCTGCCTAGCGCCAACATAGGCAGGATGGTTTTTGTGCAGGAAGGGGCACCTTCCTGCACAAAAACAATCCTGAGAGGGGTTTCCTCTTTCTATGTGTGCTGCAAAATGCACATGGAAAGAGGAAAAAACGAGGAGAAATGAAAACATTTCTCCTTGTTACGCCTGCTGTGGGGAGGCGTAAGGTTTTGGCACTGCCCTAGGTTTACAGTGTTCTGTAATTTTGGGGCAGCGTCAAAATCCATGGGCATTGTGTGGGAACACCCACCGCAACGCCCATGGAACGCCATCTTGACATAGAGTAAGGCAACGCAGCGACTTGCGCTATTTAGTCTTACTCCATATCTATGAGGCCATGCAAAAAAACGCAGGGTGACTTTGTCTTGCCTCATAGATATGCTTGAGATGCTTGTGCTGCCGAAGCTTCAAAAAAACTGACGCTCCAGCGGTGCAAGCCTCTCCTAAATCAGCCCCAATATATTTTGTTAGTTTTTTAGGTCTTTCACCATCAGGTAGCTACATATAAAATAATGGTAGCTTAAATGAAAAATAAATGTAAAAAGTTGTTACTCCGTGGGAAATGCACTATATAGTATATTTTAAAACCTCTATTATTTAATGCACTGCATAGGTCTGTGTGTAACCAGAGAGCCACAGAATTAAATTTGGTTGGTGCAGTGGAAAATATTGACTTGTTTATTTTTAGTGCTATGAGGTCACAGCCTGTTGTGACGGAAAGCACTGTGAATGTGTCATTTTTTTATACTTGCATTACACATTATAAGATAGACTGCTACAAAATGTGCGAAGAGTTTTAGGATAAAATGGAGCTTCCAAAATGTAGATTTGTGTAATATCAGACCATAAGTAATAAAAACAATTTTTGGGGATGTTCCATAACTGCCCCTTCATCTCCTCCTCAGGGGTACTAAGCGCTGAGTAAATACAGTTATCATTAAAAGTCAACACTTCAGAGCCCAGTTGCTAACCACCACACAAAAAAACATCTTTGCCATCACAATGCTTGAAGTGATTCGAGCAATTAAAGCCAGAACCACTCCCGAGCATCCTTTACATTTGCAGATTAACTCCTAGCGTACATTTGCATTTCATTCAGGCAAGAAAGGCACCCTGGCATGAAGGCTTATTTGAAGGATTGTTTTACCTGTCTGCCGGGCCTCTTCGTTTTACAGCACGACACTCAACTTCAGCTGAAGCATTTTAATGATCGCGGTTG
Source organism: Calotriton arnoldi (assembly GCA_963921515.1). Taxonomy (NCBI): domain Eukaryota; kingdom Metazoa; phylum Chordata; class Amphibia; order Caudata; family Salamandridae; genus Calotriton; species Calotriton arnoldi. The sequence continues at coordinate 260,515 of CAWUFW010006675.1, read as the reverse complement.
ACTTTGTCCAAAAGGAAGAGCACGTTTTGTATTCCAGGCAGAAGTTAGGCCTGGAAATGCGTGACCCCCTTCTCAGGACTCTGCCCCCCCCCACCCCCCCTAGGGTTCGCGCCTCACAGATTGAAGACCTCTGCCTTAGACAATTCATTATGCCCCAGTGGGACTTGAACTTGGTCCTTACTTTTCTGATGTGCGCTCCTTTTGAGTTGTTACACAACTGCCTTCTTCACTTATTAGACAACAAAACCACCTTTCTGGTAGCCATGACATCGCCCAGAAGGGACAGCGAGTTGCAGGCTCTCTGGGTGCACCCGCCTAACACTATTTTTATCCTGGCAAACTGGTGCTCCAGACACGTGCTTCCTTCCTCCCGAAAGTAGTCACCCCTTTCCACATAAGCCAGACGATCATCCTGCCTACTTTTTTTCCCAAGCTTCATCCTTCTAAAGAAAAGGAGAGACTCCACCACCGGGATCCAAAAAGAGTGTTATCCTTGTATCTTTACCTCCCAAAAGAATTCTAAGTGGATGGCCAACTGTTCATGGCGTACGCTCAGGCCAAGAAAGGGAAAGCTGTGCAGAAACGAACCATCTCCTGATGGATTGTGCTGTGCATCTGCTTCTTGTTAGCCAAAAAGCAAGCACCTGAGGGGTTTCATGTGCATTCTGCCAGAGCTAACGCTGCAACCACCGTGTTAACCTGTGGAGTTCCAGTCCTGGACATCGGTCAGGCTGCAACATGGGTTTCACTGCTCACGTTCAGAAAGAATGGATAAGCAGGTCTGTCAGGATGGGCATTTTGCCCGTTCGGTCCTGCAAGACTTTCTGGTCTAAGTGGGGTTTGCAGACCCTCCTCTGGGGAGTTATTGATATGGTATCTACTCTAAGGTAAGGCATCTGCGGCTAGAAGTTTCTGTCAGATGAACATGTTACTTAACCTTTGATAACGTGTTATCTGGTAGAGACTGTCTAGCCACAGATTCCTTACTGATCCTCCCCCGCTCTTCGACCTGATTAATGAATAAGGGCTTTCCCTTTCGGAGGGCCCTAGCAGCTCACCCCCCTGGTCAGACTTCATCGTGGCTTCACGTTCCTGGAGTGAAAAGTCATGAATATGAACTGACGTCAGCGTGCCAAGGTGGCGTCTATCTAGGTACCATGTACGTCATTTCTGATGCAGGTTTTAACGACACCACCTACCGGCGAGGCGGTGTGTTACTTGAAAAGTTCCGGATCCAGTCTAACACCTGGGAACTATTCTATGGGAAGGAATCTGCGGCTGGATGGAGTCTCTACCAGATAATGCGGTAACCAAAGATAAGTAACTTGTTCATTACTAGTAACGTCAGAAAAAGTTATATAGGTCTTAAGAAGCATTACGTATCTGCTCTGTTAAGTCTGTTACTCTGTCCAAATGGGAAACCTCTCACTAGCTTGCACTCCTTGATAGAGAAAGATCATAACTTTCTGGATATGATGAGACCATGCTTAAACAAATAAGTTTTTCTCAGGTATTTCTTACCTTTTTTAAAGACTGATGCTGATGTCTATGATCCAACCCATACTATTGGATCACTTCACTGTATTTTAGAGAGCATGATCAGCCCTCAGTATGTTTTACAGACCTTTTACAGCTAAGACATTAAATCTTTTCCTGGATGTTACTAAGTAAATGCCATGCGTAGATTTGGCACTTATGTAGAATTTCTATAATCCTTATGTTTACTTGGTCAGTCTTTCTCTGATTGTTTGATTTACTTAGGTAGTAAATATTTGAATACAAAGTATGCATTTTATTGATTGCTTACCTACCTGTCACTAGCCAGATTTCTCCAGCATTGGGTCTTTCATAGATTCACATACTGAAATCATTGTTCATCCTTCAGCTGGAAAGCTAACAGTAACTTTCAGATAGCAGTAACCACTTTACCATGCATGAAAGACCTAAAATAAGTCAACATATACTAATGTAATCACCTCATTAAAAATGACTCTAACTGCAACCATATAGTCTGAGTTAACTGAACTCCACTTACGCCAGACGTTACCATACCTCAGATTTCTACTGCTCATCATATGTGAAGGGAGTACCTCTTCATGGTGCTGCTCTTCTCTGTTAAGTGACTGAATAAAATCTTTCTGGATTGAAATGCTGTGCATTATTGCACTGTCTAGTGGTTGGGTCCAGAATTGTCACTGCTTTTTTTTTGCTTTTTGGAGTGGGCTTCGTTCTCTACCATTTGATGCTATATCCTTCCCTGATGACGTCAGACATATGCAGAGGAAGCTCCATTGTGTAGTTGCGATCTTCAGATTTTTTTTTTTTTCTGCTGCGGGGTCTGGATGCAGTGATGGTAGCTCCAAGACACAGGAGAATAGAGAGTTTTCATCAAGAAAAGTCAAAGAACCGAAGAAACACCGTTGGGCACCGAGGAAGAACTGAAGGTCACCGAAGAAGGTCACTGTTTGTTTTTTTTTTTGTTTTTTAAAGATCTTGGGGTTTTCAACCCTAACAGACCACAAGATCCCTCGAGTGCCTGCCCGAAGAAGGATGATGGGCCATGGAACACACATCATTCAAGTTCTGCCTATAGTTTCACCACAAAGTTGCACCGTAAGACAGTCATCAAGTGTGCAACTTGTTTGCCCAGAGAACACATACCGGAGAGCTGTGACTTCGGAACAGAGTTTCAACCTAAAACCTTTCAAGCAAGAGAAAAGCAGAGGCAGGTGCACTACTTCATGGTACAGGATCAGAAACAGACTCCTAGAGCAGAGGAGACCTACAGCGACGATGCAGAAATGGTACAGCTGCAAGATTCCCAATGTCGAGATGCAAAGGCTCGAAAAAAGTAATTGTCGAAAGATGCCAAAAGCTTGGAGACAGCCGTTACAGGGGAAATTTGGTATGGAGCTGAAAGGGTCAGACTCCAAAACCTAGAGGCCCACTTCAAGTTTAAAGGCGGCAGAACCCAGATAAAGAAACCCTTAAGCTGGACCTAGAACTCCCTCAAGCACCAGAGCCAGTGGAAGAGCAACAGAACATTTCGAATTTGAGGAGGAATTTGATGCAAGCCCCTACTAGGAGATGTTCAGAGCCGACACCTCGGAGGACTGGCAGGACCTTGACTCCAACTCCCCAGAGAAAGATGGCAAACATGCTGGACCGGGTACGGAAAGCTTTCAAGGAGCCGGCCACTTTGAAGGCTGTTAACCCACGAGTGAAGAAAATTTACAGGCACTCCACGCAGGGCCCCACACACATCAGGGTAGCAGTGGCTGCTGATTCCATTATAGTTGCCACAGCACTCAAGTGAGCCAACTCACCAGTATCAGTGGGCACACCCCCCCCAATAGAGCAAGCAGGGCCACATGGTGGTCGGGAAAATGGAGAGATCGGCGGTCCAGTGGAGAATGGCTAACTCCAACGCTCTCCTAAACAGCTATTTCCAGCAGCAGTAAGTGTCTACCAGAGGAAACCAGAAGACAGGGAGGGCTGCTTGAACTCTGCCCTGGATGTGGTGGACACCACCAGCAGGCAACTCTGCACGGGCATTATGCTCAGAAGGCCCACTGAGTTAAAGAGTAACTGGATTCAAGCAAGCGGTGCAGGCAGTGGTGGTAAATATGCTCTTCACAGGAGAATCGGGAGCAGACGAGTTTCTACTGCTATTGAAGGACAATGAGACGGCAAAGTCCATGGGCGCACTGCAATTCAGAGGACCTGCCGCCCCCAAAGGAGAAATAGCACAAGAGGTCATTCACAGCCATCAACCTCCCATACCTCCTTCATACAGTGGTCTTCTCAAAGCACACCAACACAGTGGCAATACAGCGAATAACAGTCAGCCCTTTTGAGAAAGGGCACTCGGAAGGGGTCCAGCACCATAAGGCGCACAGCAACAAGCAACTCCTCAAAGCACCTTCCTTGCACTCAACATCAGTAGGGGGTAGAATCCGAGGCTTCCTCAGGTAATCGTGTGACATTGCCTCTGACAGATGGGTACTCAACATAATCTGACACTGATATTGAATATAACTGTTAACCACTGCCCAGCATCCAACAACAGGTGGGACTAAAGCAAGGAGGGCACTATACGCTTAAGAAAGGAAGCTACAGACATACTGCAGAAAAGAGCTATTGAAAAAGTGCCACCGTCAGAAAAGGGGCAAAGCTTGTACTCAGCCTACTTTTTGAATCCTTGGGGCCCGACCTGCATCTCAGAGGCGTGAACAGATGCATCAAAACACAAAGGTTTCTCATGAGAACACTGCAAAAGATCATCCCGCTCATCAGAAATGGGGACTACATTACACAAGAGCAGTAGATCTCAAAGACACGTACGTGCACGTGCCAATGAACAAAAGACACAAGATGTTTCTGAGATTCATCATAGACAAGCTTCACTATCAGTTCAGGATAAATTCAGGACCCTGGGTGTTTACAAAATGCCCGAACGACTGTCTCATAAAGGTAAAATTGTGCCAGCAGTGCAGACACAGCACAAATAAGGTTATGTAAATGCTACACAAAGTCTGCTTCTGCATCAACCTAGAAAAGTCATCCACAGTACCTGAAAGGGAAAAGATCTTCCTAGAAGCCAGACTAAACTAAAGACAGGAGCAAACGTTCCCTGTTGGGAGAAGAGTCCAGGCAGTGGTGCATAAAGTTCACATTTACCAGATGGGGCAAACTCTGGTAATGAGGACAGTGGGGAAGCTCATGGACATGATGCCATGCCTACCACTCTTACCAAATGCCTAGCTTGTCATGAGACGGGTCAAGGAATACCTGCAGAGACACTGGTAACAGCCAACGGGGAGTCGAGAAGATCTAGTGGTTGTAAGAGTGCACAGGGAAATACAATATGGAACAGCAAGGACATCACAATAGACAGACCTTTCAGACGACAAACTCCCATGGCCACCACAGCAGATGCATCCCACCCTAGGTGGGGAGTGCACATGAACAGACTAAAGATCAGGGGCCTGTGGAGCTGACAGGATGATGTGAAATGCATAAACATCCTAGAGCTCAAAATAGTGTTCCTAGTCCTCAAAGCTTTCCAGTCATAAATGAGAGGAAAGGTCATTCAAATACAAATGGACATCATCGCTACAGTGTTTTACTTCAATAAACTGGGAGACGAGATGACCTGCTATTCACCCTAGCACAGGAGATATGGGCACTGTAGAGGAACATAACATCTGAAAGAGACACATTAGTGACAGATTCCTTACCTTAGAATATCCCCAGGCGTCAGGCTGGATCCGGAAAGTTTTGCGTAGCAGTACCCCTGCGCGTCGGTAGGCGGCGTCGTGCGGCTCCGCGTCCGTCGTCGGCGTCGTGATCGCCGGGATGACGTCGCGGCCAGTACTTAGACGCCGCCCATGCGCGCTGGCGTCAGTTCTTTCTTTTTCCGCGCCAGTAAGCACAGATCCGGATTGAGCAGTGCCCCCAGTCATTTTTTGACTGAGTATTTTTTTAGACTTTTTTGTCCAAGTTTTCGAGTCGTTTCGACTCCAAGGTGTCAGTAGGGATGCCCGGCTTCAAGCCATGCGAGATCTTTTAATCGCATGATGTCGATTACGGATCCGCACCGACCGTGTCTCTTCTGCCTGGGGCGCGGCCATGACCCCAAGTCGTGCCCCGAGTGTCGGTCCCTCGCCCCGAAGGCTTTGCGAGAGCGGTCTCAAAGCTTCTCGAGGCCCGGCACTCGGCTCCGCGCGCTCGAGGTCCCGGGGAGAGGTCGAGGGCCGGTCGTGGAGCCGTCATCATTCGTCGGGGTCGAAGTCTTCGTCTTCAGGTAGGCGAAAGCACAAGAGGTCTAAGAAGCGTCGCTCTAAGACCTCCCTCGCTGGTCTCACGACTCGGTCGAGGGTCCAGTTGGTCCCGCCCCCGCGGCTCCGGGGGTACCCGAACAGCCGACGCTGGCCTACCCGCCTGTTCCGGGTCCGACGTTGACTCCGGCCGAGATACAGGACTTCCTGTCGGCCATGGCTCGCATCTTCGGGCCTAAGGGTTACCCCGGTGCGCCTTCGGGCCCCAGTGGGAGTCCTCCCTCGGCACCTCCGGCGGCTCCGGCCCCGGTGTCTCCGGCGGCTCCGGCCCCGGTGCCGCAGGACCCCCTCGGATCCAGGCCTGGATCCCGGTCGACGCCGGTTGACCTAACGACACCTCCACCGGTGCCGACCTCACCTGTACCGTTCACGGCGCCACCCGAGGCCCCAGGCGGCGCCGTCCCCAGTTTCGAACCGGACACGGAGCCGGATCGACGTCGCTCGACGCCGATTCCGACGCCGATGGGACCTTTCTTCCCTCATGTCCCTCCTTCATACTTTTCACCTGTTTTGGAGGACTGGGAGGGGTCGGAAGACCCTCTCACAGCTCAATGTGAGCCTTATCAGGACTGGGCTGAGGAACTGGGTGAGGCCAGTGGTCTGGACACCTCTCCTGACCTTGGCATGCTGTCTCCTCCTTCCGTGGCTACGGAGGAGGGAGCAAGTTATGCAACGGTGTTGCGTAGGGCGGCCGCAGCCTTGCGCCTCGAGCTCACTACAGTGGCTGTCAGGACTAACCTCCTGACGGAAGTGCTTCAGCCGGCGGCTACCTCTTCGGAGCCACTGCTGCCGTTCGACACACTTTCTGACGTTCTTTTGGGCACCTGGTCCAGGCCCACCACAGGGGCTCCTGTGGACAGGAGCGTGGCCACGACGCCATGCGCCCGGCCCGGGCGACCCTCTGTTCCTCTCCAACACCCTACCCCGAGAGCTTGGTTGTCCAAGCCTCTACTTCTCAAAGCGCCTTCCCTACGGCTCCGCCGGACAGGGAATCCAAAAACTGGAACAATTTGGGAAGAAGATTTTTTCTTCCTCCAGTGCTGGCTTGCGGTCCGTGAACACCGCTTGCCTTTTGGGCCGTTACTCCCACTCTCTGTGGGATTCGGTGGTGCAGGTGCTGCCCAAGTGTCCTGAGGAGGTCCAGGCACTTCTCTCCTGTGCAATTGCAGACGGGAGAGACGCAGCGAAGTTCACTATCCGATGTGGCCTAGATACCGCTGACTCGCTGGGCAGATCGCTTGCTACGAAAGTGGCGCTGCGCCGTCACGCCTGGCTGAGGACCACTGGTTTCTCGGGCGATGTCCAAAACACCCTTATGGACATGCCCTTCGATGGTATCCGCCTTTTTGGCAATAAGGCAGACAGCGCGCTGGTGCGCTTTAAGGACTCGCGGGCTTCGGCCAAGTCCTTGGGCCTCTCCGCCTCGCGCCCTCCGCAGCAGTCTGCTTTTCGCCCCTTTCGTGGCCACGGAAGGGGCGCCCAGTCACGTCCACTGCCCAGCCACTGGCCCTCGCAGCAAGCGCCTTCCGTGGCTGAGGACGTGGCTCCCGCCGAGGCGGGTCGGGTAGCCAGCGTGCGGGTCAGGCCACCACCTCCGCCCCGTCCGCGGCCTCCGAGCCCTCCTAGTCCATCCTTTCCAGTCCACAGCACGCCAGTGGGGGGCAGGGTCCGCCATCACCTTCCCCACTGGCGCACCATCACATCGGACAGGTGGGTTTTGGACATTGTCCGAAGGGGCTACTCCCTCCCCTTCGAGACTACCCCCCAGCCATGCCACCTCAGCACCACCGCATGTCGGGGGACCATTTGGTACTTCTTCAACAGGAAGTTGCGGCCCTCTTGGCCAAGGGGGCCATCGGCGCGTTCCGACCCCAGAAGTAGGGTGTGGTTGCTATTCCCACTACTTTCTGGTGCCCAAAAGGACAAGGAGGACATGCGTCCTATCTTGGACCTCCGGAACGTCAATCGCTTCCTCCGGAAGGAAAAGTTCAAGATGCTCACCCTAGCTCAGGTCTTGACTGCCCTCGACCCCGGAGACTGGATGGTAGCGTTGGACTTGCAGGACGCATATTTTCACATCCCCGTCCTGCCGGCCCACCGGCGTTACCTGCGGTTCACGGTAGGCCTAGAGCACTTTCAGTTCACCGTGCTTCCCTTTGGCCTTACCAGCGCCCCTCGGGTGTTCACGAAAGTGATGGTGGTGGTCGCAGCTTATCTGTGCCGGGCAGGGGTTCCAGTCTTTCCCTACCTCGACGACTGGCTGCTGAAGGCGGGCTCGTCCCAGGCAGTCGTTTCCCACCTCCAGACTACGGCCGGACTCCTGCACTCGCTGGGGTTCTCCATCAACGTGCCGAAGTCGCACCTGATTCCTTCTCCACAGCTCCTTTTCATCGGAGCAGTTCTGGACACAAAGCAGTTTCGGGCCTATCCTCCCGAACAGCGAGTCCAGGATATTCAGGCTATGATTCCGATCTTTCAGCCTCTATCCTGGGTTTCGGTACGGATGACCCTGAGGCTGCTGGGCCTCATGGCCAGCTGCATCCTGCTGGTCGATCATGCCAGATGGCATATGCGGGCTCTGCAGTGGGACCTGAAGTTCCAGTGGGCGCAGCATCAGGGGAACCTGTCCGATTACATCCAGATCTCGGAGGGGACTGCACGACAGTTGCAGTGGTGGCTTTCCAACCGGCAATGGGTCACGGGCAGATCCCTCTCCCTTCCCCAGCCAGAGCACACAGTTGTGACGGATGCGTCCCTTCTGGGATGGGGAGGTCGCATGGGAGAGGCGGCGATCAGAGGCCTCTGGTCTCCGGCGGAGTCCCGGCTCCATATCAACCTTCTGGAGCTCCGGGCGATCCGACTTGCACTGAAGGCATTCCTTCCCTCTGTCAAGGGGAAGGTGGTGCAGGTGTTCACAGACAACACCACCGCCATGTGGTACTGCAACAAACAAGGCGGGGTGGGGTCGTGGACCCTATGTCAGGAGGCTCTGCGTCTCTGGACATGGCTGGAACATCAGGGCATATCCCTGATGGTTCAACACCTGGCAGGTTCCCTGAACGCCAGTGCGGACGAACTCAGCCGCAGGTGCATGATGGATCACGAATGGCGTCTTCACTCGGAGGTGGCGCAAGGACTCTTTCTACAGTGGGGAGAGCCTTGGTTAGATCTGTTCGCCACCGAAGAGAGCACGCGCAATGTCAGCAATTCTGCGCGTTGGAATTTCCAAGGCGGCATCTCGCTCGGCGACGCTTTTCGTCGCGAGTGGAGTGTGCGGTCTGTTGTACGCCTTTCCGCCTATACCACTTCTGCCCAGAGTGTTGAAGAAGATTCGGCGCGACAGGGCCCAAGTCATTCTTGTGGCTCCGGACTGAGCTCGAAGAGTTTGGAATCCCGAGCTACTCAGTATGAGCATCGATCCCCGATCCGTCTGCCTCTTCGGGAGGATCTTCTGTCGCAGCAGCAGGGGACGGTCCTCCACCGAACCTGTCCAGTCTCCACCTCCTTGCATGGAGATTGAGCGGCGGCAGTTGATTCCTTTCGACTTGCCTCCCGAAGTTTGTGATGTGATTCTGGCAGCCAGGCGTCCCTCCACTAAGGTGGTATACGCCTGCAGGTGGAACAAGTTTGTGGCATGGTGCACAGCAAAGGCTGTGAATCCCCACTCTGCCCCTCTTTCTGAGGTTCTTCTGTTCCTTCTTTCTCTGGCCCAACAGGGTTCTGCCCTGGGTACCATCAAGGGCTACCTTTGTGCAATCTCGGCCTTCCTCAGGCTTCCTGATCAGCCCTCCCTTTTCAAGTCCCCTGTTGTTAACAGGTTTCTTAAAGGCATTACACACCTTTTCCCTCCTGTTCCGTTTGTGATGCCTCAGTGGGACTTGAACTTGGTTCTTACCTTTTTAATGTGCGCTCTCTTTGAGCCTCTCCATAACTGTCCTCTTCGTCTTCTCACTCTGAAGACAGCCTTTCCGGTGGCTATCACCTCAGCTCGGCGGGTGAGTGAGCTCCAGGCTCTTTCTTGCAAGCCCCCCTTTCTGTCTATCCATCCAGACAAGGTTGTTCTTAGGACGCGTCCGTCCTTCCTGCCAAAGGTGGTTACTGCCTTCCACATTGGGCAGACCATCACTTTGCCCACCTTCTTTCCGCCTCCGCATCCTTCCAGAGAGGAAGAGAGGCTCCACCGTCTGGACCCAAAACGTGCGATTTCTTTCTATCTGAACCGCACACAACAGTTCCGGGTGGATGACCAGCTCTTTGTTGGCTACGTGGGCGCCAAAAAGGTCGGGCGGTACACAAGCGGACCATCTCTCGCTGGGTTGTCTTGTGTATCAAAGCCTGCTATTCTTTGGCTGAGAAGGAGCCCCTGTTGGGCTACGTGCCCATTCCACCAGGGCGACAGCGCCACCACGGCTTTGGGACGTGGTGTCCCATTGCAGGACATTTGTCAGGCAGCTACGTGGGCCTCGCTGCACACGTTTACCAAGCATTACTGCCTTGACAGCCAAGTCCGGAGAGACGGCTTCTTTGGCCGTTCTGTTCTCCGAGACTTCCTCGTCTGATCTTTGTTCGCAGACCCACCACCGGGGTTGGTATTGCTGGGGTATCTATTCTAAGGTAAGGAATCTGTCACTAACGTGTCTCTTTCAGATGCACAAGTTACTAACTTGTGTAACGATATATCTGTAAGAGACAGTAGTTAGTGACAGATTCACTACCGCCCACCCATCCTCCCCGTTCTGCGAACTGATTTCTAGGGTTAAGGTCATCCCTTTCAGGGCCCTAGTTTTCAGACACCAGTGTCAGTTTCTTGCATGGCTCTGCGTTTCTGGCACGGAAAGTCGAGTACAGAACCGACACCAGCGCGCATGGGCGGCGTCTAAGTACTGGCTGCGACGTCATCCCGGCGATCACGACGCCGATGACGGACGCGGAGACGCACGACGCCGCCTACCGACGCGCAGGGGTACTGCTACGCAGTTCGGGCTGGACTGTTCCCATGAGGCACAGGGTCAGACTGATTTGCATATGGCCATGTCTGAACTGGGGTGGTGGAGTGAGCTAAAGAATGATGATGGATTAAACCCAGATCAGTTGACTGGGGGTGAGTGTTTCATTTGCTCTAACGCTCTGTCCATTATCCCCTTTGGTATCGCTTTGTTCGTCCTAAGTTGGCAGGGTATGCCCAGACGTGGGTCCCTTGCTCACTTTGCCACTGGATTCAAGATAGCCTGGCTGATGAGGGTTTTGAACCCGAAACCGGTCCCAGGATGCTTGGTTCTGGTCCAGGGAAGACATGGCTTGGCAGTTCGGGCTGGACTGTTCCCATGAGGCACAGGGTCAGACTGATTTGCATATGGCCATGTCTGAACTGGGGTGGTGGAGTGAGCTAAAGAATGATGATGGATTAAACCCAGATCAGTTGACTGGGGGTGAGTGTTTGATTTGCTCTAACGCTCTGTCCATTATCCCCTTTGGTATCGCTTTGTTTGCCCTAAGTTGGCAGGGTATGCCCAGACGTGGGTCCCTTGCTCACTTTGCCACTGGATTCAAGATAGCCTGGCTGATGAGGGTTTTGAACCCGAAACCGGTCCCAGGATGCTTGTTTCCGGTCCAGGGAAGACATGGCTTGGCAGTTCGGGCTGGACTGTTCCCATGAGGCACAGGGTCAGACTGATTTGCATATGGCCATGTATGAACTGGGGTGGTGGAGTGAGCTAAAGAATGATGATGGATTAAACCCAGATCAGTTGACTGGGGGTGAGTGTTTGATTTGCTCTAACGCTCTGTCCATTATCCCCTTTGGTATCGCACACGTTTACCAAGCATTACTGCCTTGACAGCCAAGTCCGGAGAGACGGCTTCTTTGGCCGTTCTGTTCTCCGAGACTTCCTCGTCTGATCTTTGTTCGCAGACCCACCACCGGGGTTGGTATTGCTGGGGTATCTATTCTAAGGTAAGGAATCTGTCACTAACGTGTCTCTTTCAGATGCACAAGTTACTAACTTGTGTAACAATATATCTGTAAGAGACAGTAGTTAGTGACGGATTCCTTACCGCCCCACCCATCCTCCCCGTTCTGCGAACTGATTTCTAGGGTTAAGGTCATCCCTTTCAGGGCCCTAGCTTTCAGACACCAGTGTCAGTTTCTTGCATGGCTCTGCGTTTCTGGCGCGGAAAGTCGTGTACAGAACTGACGCCAGCGCGCATGGGCGTAGTCTAAGTACTGGCCGCGACGTCATCCCGGCGATCACGACGTGGAGCCTACCGACGCGCAGGGGTACTGCTACGCAAAACTTTCCGGATCCAGCCTGACGCCTGGGGATATTCTAAGGTAAGGAATCTGTCACTAACTACTGTCTCTTACAGATATATCGTTACACAAGTTAGTAACTTGTGCATTAGTGGCAATCAAGCGCTTCAGCGCCCCACATGGGGTAGTGAGTGCTATATAAATGCTGAGTAACCTGCAATACAATACACCTACTGGGAGTGGAAAACGCAGAATTACACAGACCAATCAGGCACAACTGATCCTCCCACAAATGAGAACTAAAAGCACAGGTACTACGCCAGGTCTTAGAAGGTGGGGGAACGCCGCAAATGGACCTGTTTGCAACGGAACAAAATGCCAAGACTTCGCGTCCAGGTACCCAAGCCACTGGTCGCTGGGGAATGGCCATATCAATGGACTGGTCAGGGAGATTTGCATACGCCTTTTCACCATTTTCCTCTGATCTCACTGGTAATTAGGAGGTACAAACAGGCCCATGATCCTCATCCCCATTGCATCATGATGGGCCAGACAACTATGGTTCTCCTACCTAGTGGAGCTGTTGTGGGGAAATGTGATGCTGCTAACAACATAACTCTAACCATGCAATAAGGCAAAGGGTTCTTTCCACCTGGAACCCAGAAAAAGCTTGTCAACCTGGCTCCTGAAAACATGAATTGGCCAAATGAACCATGGAGGTTCTCAAAGAGGCAAAAAGACCAGTGAGACAGAGGGGTTACTCAAAAACTGGCACAGGTTTGTAAAATGGTGACTGCCTTCTAGTAATCATAACATCTCTGCGCAGGGTTAGCGACTGCAGGCACTAACAGTGCAGAAACCATAAATATGAGTAAACAAGGACAGAATTGTAATGAAAACTAATTCCAAATCCCTACCAAAGGTGGTATCACACTTCCATGTAAACCAAGCAATACACCTCCATTGTTCTTCCAACACCCTAAGTTGCAAGCAAAATGAACCCTGCACACCCTAGATGTCAGGAGGGCTATGAAGTACTACAAACCGCTAAAACCAGTTCTTTATCTCTTTTGCCTGGCATCTAAGGGGTTGCCATTGGCTAAGGCAGCCATAGCAAGGTAGAAAATCAGACAATGCAAAGGTGCCATACAGAAGCAGGTGTGATACTAGGGGAGAAACCAAGGGTGTACTCCAGCAGAAAGAAAGGGGCAACACTGGCTTTCATAGCTAATGTATCAGTCAACATCTGCATGGCTGCTACATGGTCCTCAGTACACACCTTTACTAAACATTACTGTCTCAACATCCAAGCAAACAACGAGGCACAGGTGGGAAGTGATCATGTGAACATCTGTTTGGAAATACAAACCCGCCTTCCGTGGGACAAGAGAATATCACTACACAGTGCACAGTATGTGAATCCAGAAAGATTCATGCTGCAAAATTAAATGGTTACTGACCTTTAGGAGTAGTTTTGCGGCTTGAAGACTTTCTGGATTGGCATGCAACCCTTCCACCTCCACCAGAGAAAACAAAGCCGTAGATATGCAACAGGGAGCAGAGACCATCAATCAAACAATGGAGAAATGAATCTGAAGATGATGACCACTTAATGGAGCTTCCTAGGCTTATGTCTGACGTCATCAGGAAGTGGCACAGCACCAAATGGTCGACAATGGCGCCTCTCAAACCAAAAAAACAACAAAAACATGAACATAGAGAGACAATTCCGGCCCAAACCACAAGATGGCGGAATATTCCACAGTATGTGAATCCAGAATGCCTTTAGGCTACAAGACTACTACAGGTAAGCAACCATTTCGTTTTTCTTTGCTACACTGAGAGGTCTCCAACCACTATTGTTTGTGGATGTTTGGTCAGGAGTTAAGGTTTTTTCTCTTCACAGTCACAGAAGCAATAGGCTTACTGCAGCAACAGCAGCACAAGACCAGTCTTCAACTCCAAATCCGTGTCTCCTATTCACTGGACTTAATAGCAGCAGCCTTTTCAAGACAGCGAGCAGCAGATGAAATGGACAGTGCCCTAAGGGTGGATTTCGTGGCAACAAAAGTCCTAAGCAAATCAGATCTCAGTGTGGAGGCATCACTGTCGCTAAGATACAGCTAACCGGTCATTCCCCCAGACATCCGACATCTTTTGTGGGATGACTACTTAAATACCTGCCACACTGGCAGAGTCTAACCTCAGTTCTGTAGATCCTTTATATTACCGCTCATAGATATTTCTTTGAGTTCCACTCCATACTTCCCAACATACCACCACTCCTCCACAGCATGATTCTAGAGCACCAGACGATCTTGTTAGAGAACGTTCAGGTGTTGTTCTCAGTTAGGAAGGTAGTGATTGGCGCAGCAACTTAAACAAAAAGTAGTTGCAGACCCGGGTGTTTGTGAAGTGTCAGGCGCTCCTATAGTAGTCCCACATATGTATAAAAGAACAGGGTTTTCACCCGCAGGGCATTAAAAAATGGGAAGATACACCCTGCTCCCCTTGATACAATCCTAAGATTGAGAAGCAATATCTAATTCCGTGAAGCACACGCCATTCAAGTCAATCAACAGTTTTTGAACCAAAAGTGTAATAAACATAGGAGATTTCTTTTCTCTTCTATTATCGTGTTTTATTTTCTTCAAATGACCTTCCTTTAGCCAACATGTGTTTTGTTGTTTTTGGGTTGTTTCCCTATGACTTCCTCAGGGCTAAAAGCAAATCAAATACCACCATTGCTGTATGATATTTTGACACAATAGACATATAGCGGATTACAGTACATGCTCTTTAAAATAAAGTTTTTGGAGCTCTATCACACTCCGTGCATGACTATGTTGTTTTGACATAGTGGAAACCCATGCTGCAATAATTCAGATAGTTCACATGACCGTCATAAAATATATCAAGGTGTAATACATTTTCAGAAAACCATGCAAGGGTGACGGAACACCCATCAGTTCTTGCTGAGAGCACGAGTGCAAAATCTGCTATGTAAATCTTGTGAAAATGGCACATGTGAATTAAACCTATCTCTCTCCTTACATCCCAAACATTAATGTGGTAAGTGCTATTGGCGAAATTTTTGAGCCTCTTGCGATATGAGATCATTATTTGAAAAATTGTACCTGGTCTTTAGGTAGTCAGCGAATTAGTTTAAACACATGGAGGAGAAAAGGGTTAGAGTTCAGATTAAACATTGACCAGAAATAAAGGGAAGTATACGGGATCGGCTATCATTGAAAGAGCTTACCTCCTGCATGAAATAAGTCGGTGTGGGAGGTCAATCAGTCTTATTCGTCTTCTGAGAGCGTCTTAAACCGATGTGAGATGTACCACAAAAGAGTATATGTGGTGGGCATTAGGGGATGATATTCCCTCTGTGAGAATAAAACATACGATGCCGCCATTAGAACTGGATTGATACAAATTGAATATATATCGTCGCCAAGGGGCGCTAGGTGGCGCACGACCAAGATGGCCGCGCACCAGTGAGGCTCTGGACGCCCGGCAGCAAAATCCGATATTTATCCTCAGTTGGAGTCGCAGCACAGCTATTCTGATGGCCCAATGACATTCATGAGATAAGCGGCATTACTCCGATACCTGTGGCATCTCTGGGAACCCTCGGCAGGCGGAGTGCTGGGCTGGGAAGACGCGCCCGGGGGGACGGACATATGCACCGGACTCTGCCGGCGGCTAGTGTACCAGGAGAGCGTCGGGGATTCCACGTGGCATCTGGGCCGCTGGTCGCGGGCCGGGATCCCGGACGGCCGACCCCTGCCGCGCTGCTGAGAGGGAACTCCGATGCCAGGTGGGCCGCGTGTATGGACACTAGCAGGTGGTGAGTGTGCGGACCCTTAATCCTGGGGAAAAACGCAGCGATAGCTTTGCCCGACCCGGCGGTGCCGGCCTGGTCTCGGGTGCCCGGGTGTTCTCGGAGGTCTGGGAGGTGCTGTTGCTGCGAGGCTGTCCTCTTCACGCTCCGTGGCTTGAGGGTCCTGGGGGTTGGGCCATTGCTGGACTTCCTTCCCCTGATCTACCTGAGTGGTGGGGGACCGTGCGGAACTGTGGCGGCATCCCCCGAGGCGTGGTGCAGTTGACGGAGACTACCTCGACATGCTCACGAACATGCTCCCTGCCACGGTGATGCTGTGATGACGGCGCCCTCCTGCGCGTGAAAGGGGGTTGTATTTGAAGCTCCCTTTGCTTGTTTCGCCCGTATTCTGCCCTGTGACACGGAGGCTGATTGAGGCTCGACGGGTGTCTGGTACTGCCTCTGGCGCGCTGCCGTCCCTCATTGTCCTTTGCGCTGGGTGCGCGCTACATGGCTGGCGAGCCTGGGGCCTAGTGAAGGGGGTGGACGGTGCTGCGGCTTCCCATCCATAGCACCTTGGAGGACTTGGTGCCTACTTCTACCTGCTGAGATTGGGATCATTGTCTGATCTAATTGGCTGACGAATACGGCTATAGCTGCCCCCCCAAACGTCGCCTTTTTCTCACGTGAACTATCCAACGATACACTCCATCATGGGGAAACTTGATGGCAAGCAATCCAAGCTCCCCTTTGAGACGAAGAGGGCGGTCACGCGCTCGGCGGTTGAAAAGCTTGAGCAGAATCCAGATGGGCAGGCTTCGGGCCCATTGCCCTCCCCAGCTGACGAAGTAAAAACCCTCCTATTAGCCATGCAGCATAGCCTCACTGAACTCTCCACCAAAATGGACTCCATGAATGCCCGCATGGACTACATTGTCTTAACAGTTGACAAACACGGCGAACAGCTTAAGGAGGCTGAGCAACGGATTTCGGACAACGAAGACGCTACTACTGCGGTCACTCAGCAGGTGACCCAAATGGACAAGCTGTTAAAGGTGATTGCGGCGAAAAATGAGGATTTGGAGTCCCGCAGTCGCCGCAATAATATACGTGTCACAGGAGTCCCTGAAAGTACAAACACAGGACGGATGGAAGACTTTATCGAACGCCTGCTGAGCACCACATTTGGCAGAGATGCCTTCTCCTCACAATTTATAGTGGAACGTGCGCACAGATCCCTGGGCCCTAGACCTCCCCCCGGTGCGAACCCTCGACCGATAATTGCCCGGCTCCTTAATTATAGAGACCGGGACACAGCATTGAAGCTCGCCAGGGAGAAACAACAACTGCAGTTTGATGGAGTCAATATTTCCTTATACCCTGACTTTACCATGATAGTGCAGGAGGCCCGCCGCAAGTTACTACCGGCCAAGCAAAAGCTACGTAAGCTGCAAATTGAATATGCCCTTCTGTACCCGGCTCGCCTGCGCATCATACATGATGGTAAACATTACTTCTTCACGACGGAGCGACAGGTGGATGACTTTATTCGTGATCTCAAGAAGAATACTCCCTCGCAACACTCGCAAGAACGACTGTCCCAATCCCCCCAACTGGGTTGCGGCTGAGAGACTGTCTACACTATTCCAGATGACTTTGCCACCTTGCGTGATAGAAATGTTATTGTGAAGGGTTTCCTAGTTGGTTACTGGGTGTTTGTCGCCCAGTTATGTTGCAGTGACCACATTTAATTGTCGAGGGCAAGGACTCTGTACCCTCATAAGGGAATGGCGGATTCTCCAGCTTCGCCGCTCTGGTCAGATAAGTGCTGTCAATTCTTTTATGTAACTGTTTAGTACTACCTAAGGTCCCACGCCTCCCATTATAGTTACTAGTTGCACTCTTAACTGTTGATTAATATGCTGCCGGACCCCCTCCCCTACCCCACGTCCCTGTTGATTGACTCCATAGTCATCGGGACTCTGGTTCTCCTTCTCATTCTTGTGGGGTGAGGGAGGTTCTCGTTGCCCACTAGCGCACCCCCACGCGGGTGTTCCCCCTTGTATTTCATGTCCATTTCCCGCTCTTTTGCACGGTTGCAACTGACAGCCTTAGGGATGGGTGGGATCCATAATACCGGTACGATTGGGGTGCCGATGTGGGTGGGGGTGGTACTGGGATTTTGTTTTATTGTTATGTATAAAATGTACTGTACAAGGGCAATTGCGGGCTCAACACTTGAAGATATCTCCTCGTCCTTACACGGCAGATCACACGATAATTGCAAATGCTACACGGCTGAATGTCCACTCACGATAGACCATTGACACTTAATCTAGTTACCTGAAATGTTAGAGGCCTTGGGGACCCCCGGAAACGTAGGCAGGTATTATCATACTTGGATCGTCATCATGTCCACATCGCAGTGTTACAAGAGACACACCTCGACCCCACCCGCG
Source organism: Calotriton arnoldi (assembly GCA_963921515.1). Taxonomy (NCBI): domain Eukaryota; kingdom Metazoa; phylum Chordata; class Amphibia; order Caudata; family Salamandridae; genus Calotriton; species Calotriton arnoldi. Next base: position 242,140 of record CAWUFW010006675.1, on the reverse strand, counting down.
ACCCCGCATTTGCCAACAGGTGGACGGAGATTTGAGTGTTCTCCTCCTACTCCACTTACTCTAGGGGCACACTAATCCTCATAAAACGGGGGGTTCCCTTCATCCTGGGAGGTGCGCAGCAAGACGCGTCAGGCCGCAGTTGTATTCTGTGGGGGATGCTGGGTTCTCAGTCGGTGACGCTGGTGTGCTGCTACGGGCCTAATATAGATGACCCTGATTTTTATACTGCGCTCTGGGGGCGCATCATCCAAGTAGGCTCTACTCACGTTATCTGGGGGGGAGATTTTAATACAGCCCTCTGCCCTTCTGTGGACAGATCCAACACGCTACCCCAACATTACACGCGGAAACGCGAGGCATTGTCGGGCATACTTGAAGCGCATGGCCTTACGGACGTATGGCGACATATGCACCCGGATGGGCGGGAAGGGACTCACTGCGCTACACGCCTCTTGGGCCCGACTTGACTATTGGGTGATCTCGCGCGGGGCGATCTCATGGGTCACACACGCATCACATCTGGCCCGAACTCTTTCCGACCATTCTCCAGTACTCATCTCGCTGACCCCTCCCGACACACTTGCTTCTCCTATAATGTGGCGCCTTAGGCCGGAGGCCTTGCTAGATGCCGTATTTAGGGATGAGATCGGTACTGAAATCACTGAGTTCTTCCGTGCCAACATAGGCTCTGTCTCCACGCTGGGTACAGTCTGGGAGGCTTTTAAGGTCACCATTCGAGGCTCTTGCATGGCCAAAAGCTTCGGCGTTTTGCGCGATCTCAGTCGCACTCTTCAGTCGCTTGAAACAGAGCTTAAACAACTTGAGAGTGAGCTCTGGGGAACAATTCCGGACAACGTCTGGCGACATTTCGAGATAAGCTATCTGAATACAATCATACTGCTGAGTCAGAGGCGAAATTCCGTGGAAAGTACCACACAGCGCGTAGATATGGTGAGGGTGGGCGCCCGGGCAGAGCTCTTGCGCAGGATATTCGCCGGCCGCGCTTCTCAAATTATGTCCTAGAACTTAAAGACTCCACTGGTGTGCGACACCGAGACAGCCGGGACATTCTCCGCACCTTCACCGCCTTTTACACTGACTTATATAGTAGCGGTCGCCGGGAGTCTCCGGACTTTACCCATTTTTACAGGACATAACCCTTGGCTGGTTGGGCGACTCCCAAAGGGAATTTTTGGCTGCACCCTTTGAGAACGATGAATTACATACTGCCATTATGCAAATGAAGTCGGGGAAGGCCCCTGGGTCGGACGGCCTACCCATCGACTTTTACAAAACCTATATTGTTCAACTTCTACCTGTCCTCAAACAAGTTTTCAATGAAGCTCAGGAATTGGGTCGTCTCCCCTCTTCTATGCGGCTGGCTTTGATCTCCTCTCTTTTGAAGCCCGGCAAGGCCGCTGATTGTTGTGACTGATACCGACCCCTCTCCCTTATAAATACGGATGCCAAACTACTAGCGAAACTTTTAGCTAACCGCCTCAGTCTCCTTATGGAGAAACTAGTCCTGCCAGACCAAGCGGGATTCATCCCTGGTCGCGCAACAACACACAACTTACGCACCCTCTTCTCCATATTACGATCGGTAGATCCAGAATTGCCCATGGCCGCCATCTTTCTCGATGCTGCCAAGGCGTTCGATTCGGTGGAATGGGACTACCTCTTCGTCATTCTTCAAAACATGGGAATGCCAGTGGGATTTCTTTCTTGGGTTCGGCTCCTATACACTGATCCTGAGGCTCAAGTCCTCATTAATGGCCACTCCTCATCTCCATTCCCCATCACTCGAGGTACGCGCCAGGGATGTCCACTCTCCCCCCTCCTTTTCGCCCTCGCGGTGGAACCGCTCGCGGCGAGACTCCGGGCAACACCATAATGATAAGGCACTTCAATGTCCGATCCGTCCTATTCTCATCTCTTTATATGCGGACGATGTGACGCTTTATGTGAGAGAGCCCCAAATCAATCTTAGCCCGCTGCTCCGAGAGTTTGTCCGATTCGGGGGGCTTTCGGGAGTGAATATTAATTGGTCCAAGTCTCAGATCTTCCCTCTCACTCCATCCGTGGCCAGATTTGTTCCAGACTTCCCTATTGAGTGGTGTGAGGAGGAGGTGAGATATTTGGGGATACAGGTCAATGCTGACCGCGAGGAACTGCTGCGCCTGAATTATGGACGTACTGTGGAGAACATTCGAGAGAGTGTCACGAGATGGATAGCCCTGCCGCTGTCTATTGCAGAGCGTATCTCCCTCATAAAAATGGTCCTCCTTCCCAAACTCCTTTATCTGTTTTTAAATATACCGGTACATCCGGGCGACATTTCTTTGCTCTCCTCCGCTCTGAATTAATCCGTCTTACCTGGGCGACAAGCAGCCTCGGGTCCAGTGGGATACACTCACTCGGCCATATTCACAAGGGGGTTCGACGTCCCGGACTTTGAGCTCTATTATCACTGCGCGCAGGCCCATTACGCCCATTATTGGTTCCACCCTCCCAGATACATGCCACAAATAGCGACAGAGCAGTGGTTATCTGATCCTATTCCGCTTGCCGGCGCACTCTTTGCTGTTGTCCCACCGCGCACTGACGATTCATCGCCAGTCACCAACACTATACGGGCGTGGCGGGCCATCTCTAAGCGCACCCGAACTGCCATGCTCTATTCACCTCACCTGCCATTAGTGTATCATCCGAAAATACCCTCCTACAAGAGGGAATTTTTAAAAACTCGGCTTAAATATGGGATCACAACGTGGGGAGACCTTTACCTTAATGGCCGTTTCCGCACATCACAGCAGCTCTTCTCTGGGACTTCGCCGTCTCCAATGGATCTTTTCTTATACGTTCGCCTTCGCCAAGGCATTAAAGAACACACACCTGATTTTCCCCAGGAACCACAGGAGACTGTCGCGCTGCGCCTTACACTCCACGACAATGGGGCCTCACACCTTGTGTCCTCACTTTATCGCACCCTCTCCACTACTCTGACTCTTGCGCAGGACGCTGCCCGAGACAAATGGTCGGCTGAAATAGGTACTCCCTTAACTGATGAGCAGTGGCTCTACTGTTGTATGCAGACTGAAGAAAGCACTTCTAGTAGTTGCCTCCGTATATTGCATTATAGATTTCTTCGTCGCACATATTATACCCCGGTTCGGCTCTGCAGATATAAGCTCCGAGACAATGATAGCTGTGACCGGTGTGGTGCAGCTAACGCAGACTTCCTCCATTTGGCCTGGGGCTGTGATGTTGTCCAAGAATACTGGGACCAAGTGCTTACAGCCCTGGATCATATGTCCATGATGAATATTCCACGCACCCCCCTCATTGCCCTATTAGGCTACACAAAAACAATTGCCGCACCTTACCGGAGATTCATCTCCTTTAGCCTCCTCTTGGCCAAGAGACGGGTGGCTTGCAAATGGGGGCGGGGTAGAGCGCCCAAATTTAAGGAGTGGTTGCGGGATATGGTCTTCTGGCAGGAACAAATACATACTTATGCTGAGCTACTCCTCTTTCCTCCCGCCCCGCGATTACTGGGGGCCCCTTACGGAGTACTTGCTGACACACCCTCTGGCTGACGCGTAAACTCCCACAGACTGTGTGGTGACACACGATTTCTTACGGACCTCCCCGGTCACAATTTCTCCCTCAAGGTACCAACTTGCCCAATATACATGTGCTCCCAGTCGTTCGGGCCTGACTTGTGTCATAAATGTATTACTCGGGACATCCAAGGTCCACTTATGTAACATAATCTGTTAAATCTTCAGGACGTGAGGTGGATGTTTAGATTTGTAACTGCTAAGGATGTATTGATCAGTGATATGCTAATGTGCCTGTACCTGTTTCTTTGCCCATGTATTTGAAAATGAATAAAGAAAATAAAAAAATATATATATATATCGTCGCCATCCAGTAATGGTACTTACCCAATGGTGTAGTAAACCAAAGGGAACTGTACTGATAATGTACAGTAGTGGAGGCTAGGCGAGACGATACAGCTACTCCTAGCGTGTCCTTTAGACCAATTTCTCAATGTCATGTCAGTTGAAAGAAATCACCATAACGCGCCGGAAGGCGCGTATGGCTCATAAGAATTTGAGAATTCATTGTGTCCGCTGTGCCCAACATGAATGGATATCAATAAAGTTGGACACAGATATATCAAGTGCCCTATACCGATATGTTGAAAGGACGCTATCTTGGGCATGTGTACGATGAGGTAGGCATATGAAGAACTCTATTGTAAGACGGAATCTAGGAACGCCAGATTTCGCATTCCCTAAATACATTTGAGAATGGAAAGATATACATCCCATCTTGACAAACCATTAGTCAGTTGTCAGCCAGGGACAGTAAAAGAACCAGTCAATGCTAGAATATGGTTGGCCTGAATTACACATCCTGCTGGGGTGTAGCAGATGAAAGATAGAAGTACAAAGTATATATCGTTGTGGGAAAATGGCCGATCAAGACCATTGTCAAAACTTATGACTTTAAGCAACTGACACAGAAGTAGCGTCCTAGAAAGCCTACTAGAACTAAGATCAAAGTGAAGTAATGAGCTACAAAGTTCAAGGGTTGAATTGGGAATCAAATTCTGAGGAAGCTACAGACAGCTGGAATCAAGGTAGGTTCTTGAAATATCAATCACCTAAAAAGTACTGCAATTCATGATCAATGTTTAGTCCCTCCTCCACTGCCTTAAGGCGCATAATCCACAAAGCTTAATTTCTTCTGAGTTTCAGTTCCCTGTTACCCCCACTAGGATCTCTTGTGACATGTTCAATTCCCTGAAATTTGAAACTCTTATTGGGTCCCTGTGCACTGCAATTGTGTGTGTGCGCTGCTATAGGATATCTCTCTTTACCCTGTTTAAGGGCCCGCATATGTTCACTGACTCGTTCTTTGAGAGGTCTGATTGTGCTACCGACAATAATCGTTCCACATTTACAAACAATCACGTATATAACATATTTAGTGTTACAGTTGATATTAGAACGAACAACATAACATGTTACATGCATCAATTCCAAATTCCTTGGTTTTGTCTTGGGCCCACTTGCATATACCGCAGTGTCCACATTTAAAGAAACCATGAGTATAATGTGACAACCACTGATTCTGTGGGTGACAAGCCGGGTAGCTAGGGCTCAGAATGGAACTCAATGATTTACCCTTGCGAAATGTAATGTGCGGTATGGAGTTTATTGACCCTTCCAGTGTTATGTCAGCTTTTAAAATATGCCAATGTTTTCTCATACTTCTATGTATCACGTTAGACGTGTGTAGTCTGTAACCATTCTAACCGGTGTTGTTAGTTTTGGCTTGGGTCGAGTGGATCTCATTGTAGTCGTCCGTTTAATCTTCAGGGCCCTCTTCTTAGCTGCTGTTGTGTCTCTGGCTTGATAACCTCTTTGTATGAACCTTGATTCCATGTCCTGTAAACAGGCCAAAAAGCTAGAGTCCTCGCTACAGTTTCGTCTGGCTCTAAACATTTCTCCATAGGGGATAGATTTGATCTGGTGTCTTGGATGGGCACTGGTTGCATGCAAGACCAAGTCACATGATGCCACTTTGTGGAACATCTTGCTATGTATCGTTATCCTTTACATGAAGTTCCACATCTAGAAACACCACCTCAGTCGTACTGGAGTGACTAGTGAATCTAATATTAGCATTGTTGCTGTTCAGATATTTGCAGAACTCTTGTAGTTCATGTGACGAACCTGTCCAGATCATAAAGCAGTCATCTATAAAGCATCCCCAATATAATATGGACTCTTTCCATTGGCATATGAAGGTGAGAACCTAGAACCCATGGCTACGCCCTGTATCTGTCTGTACCATTCTTGTTTAAACAAAAAATAGTTGTTTTGCAATATCAGTCCCCTCATAGATATCAGCATCTCCGTGTGTTCCCACAGGCTAGCCGACCTTTTGCTCAGAGAGTGTCGTAATGCTGCTCTGTAGACATACAAAACAAAATAGAAAGACCACAATATGAGTGATAACTTGGACCGAGACAGATTAGCAGAGGAATTCTTTAGCAATCTGAGTCGGGGTAGTACAGTAGTGGAAGCTGTAAAAAGTGGAAACCCACCACAGAAAGAAGGGCTTCGGGAAAAGTTTATTAGACTAGAGAAACTCAAGAAAAATGAAATGTCAAAATGGTGGGATGGCGCCACCTTAAAACAATACATTAAACTCCACAGAATTCCAAGGGGCTTAAGATCACAGATCATCCCTACATATGATCTTGATGATGATCTATTAAATCTATGGGAGAAAGCTCTATGAGGCTAATGGATATCCTAGTGGAGAATGCAGACAGGAAAGTTTCTAAACTCCAGACAGAGATTTTTTCAACTGACATGACATTGACAAATTGGTCTAGAGGACATGCTAGGGGTAGCTGTATTGTCTCCCCTAGCCTCCGTCCTTTCTTTGGTCCAACCTTAATTGTACTTATATAATTTTGGGGCACAACAAACACAGTATAATTTTGAGTTGCACAAAGCCATACACGCCTTCTATGCATTGCAGTGATGGTTTTATATTGACATGATACTTGGAGTTTGATTAGGAAGCTACGCTAGGGATAGTTATACTATCTCCCCGAGCTTCTTTTCAGTTCCAATATGGCGACCACTTCAAGCTTATGAAGCGTCTGCCGTTATTACGAGTCTGTTTTCTTTTTCTTTGCGGTCCTTATCTATTGACGACTGCCGGCGTCCTCACAGGGCCTTTACTTTCGAGCGGACTCGCTTCAATACGGTAAGAGGCTAGATAGCAGGCCTTATTATAAAACACCCTTTTTTTTCCTGTATACTTTAGGTAATACGAGACTGGGCGAGATATGCCCTGCTAATATTATAAATATGCTTCTCCTCTCTTTTCCAACCGTATTAGCCGTATTCAATGATCAGGCAGATCTTGCACTGCTCACAATGATTATTTGTTTTTGCTGACAATTTCACTTATTAAAATACTGCAATTTGGAATGTACCATATTCCAAGGCTGTTGCGGGACCGGGCATGGTATGCCCGGCGGCCAGTTCTGTTGCCAGCATCATATTTAGATGTTACAATCTGTACTTATTTATTTCCAAGGCTATTTGTGGTGCCGACCAGCAAATGCCTGGTTGCTGGCTTTCTATATGCTTTATCTCGCCGATTTTGCTTTGCTATTTCTTTGAGACCAGATTGAGTGTGCCCAGTTGTTAGCAACATCTATGTGCTCAAGCTGATTCTCAAGATTTTGTTTTTTTTTAGGGACCTCATCGTAATTACGAACCTTGCACACCCCTGGTAGTGTAATCAACTGTCACTACTGTACATTATAAGTACAGTTTCCTTCGGGTTACTACACCATTACCGGATGGTGACGATATATATTCAATTTGTATCAATCCAAGTTCTGATGGCGGCATCGTATGTTTTATTCTCACAGAGGGAATATTATCCCCTAATGCCCACCACATATACTCTTTTGTGGTACATCTCACGTCGGTTTAAGACGCTCTCAGAAGACAAATAAGACTTATTGACCTCCCACGCTGACTTATTCCATGCAGGAGGTAAGTTTTTCCAATGTTAGCCAATCCCATATACTTACCTTTATTTCTGGTCAATGTTTAATCTGAACTCTAACCCTTTTCTCCTCCCTGTGTTTAACCCCTTCGCTGCTAGGCCTTTTCCCCCCTGTGCTAAGCCTTTTTTTTTTTGGGCTATTTGGGGTAGTTCGCGCTTAGGCCCCTGTAACTTTTTGACCACATAAGGTATCCATTCCAAATTTGCGTCCTTTTCTTCCAACATCACAGGGATTCTAAAGGTACCCAGGGTTTGTGGATTCCCCTGGAGGGGACCCGCTGGGTGGTAGGAAAGTTGTCAGCCCGGTGATCCTACAACTTTCCCACACAGAATTTTTAGAAAAATTTGATTTTTTCATAAAAATTTGTGGTTTGCAGGGGATTCTGGGTAGAGAAACGTTGGGGGATTCACGCAAGCCATACCTTCCTGGACACCCCTGGGTCTTTCAGAAATGTGTTGGTTTGGTAGGTTTCCCTAGATGGCCGCCAAGCCCGGTACCAAAAACTCATGTGACCCCCCCCTTGCAAAACCAGGTAATTTTCGGATGCATAGGGGGCATCTGCGTTTTTGGTCACTAGGAATCTAGCCATCTAGGAAAACCTACCTAACCCACACATTTCTGAAAACTAGAGACCCAGGGGAGTCCAGGGAGGTATGGCTTGCATGGATCCCCCAACGTTTCCCCACCCAGAATCCCCTGCAAACCTCATATGTTGATTTAAAAAAAATCAAATTTTTGACAAATTTCTGTGTGGGAAAGTTCTGGAATCTGCATGGATCCACAAATTTCTTACCACCCAGCATTCCCCCGACTCCCGATTAAAATGGTACCTCACTCGCATGGGTGGGTCAAGTACCCGCGACAGGCAAGGGCCCAAAACATATTGAGGAGACATCAAAATGACCTATCACAAAACAACCTAGTTTTGCAAGGGGGGGGTCACATGAGTTTTTGGTCCCGGACTTGGCGGCCATCTAGGGAAACCTACCAAACCCACACATTTCTGAAAACTAGACACCAGGGGGAGTCTAGCGAGGTATGGCTTGTGTGGGTCCCCCAACGTTTCTCTACCCAGAATCCCCTGCAAACCTCAAATTTTGATGAAAAAATCAAATTTTTCTAAACTTTCTGTGTGGGAAAAGTTGTAGGATCACCGGGCTGACACACATTTCCTACCACCCAGCGTTCCTCCAGGTCTCCCGATAAAAATGGAACCTCACTTTTGTTGGTGGGTCAAGTACCCGCGACAGGCAAGGACCCAAAACGTATTGAGGAGACATCAAAATGACCTATCACAAAACAACCTGGTTTGCAAGGGGGTCACCTGGGTTTTTGGCCCCGGCGGCCACCTTGGGGAACTACCAAATCCACACATTTCTGAAAACTAGACGCCCGGGGGAGTCCAGCGAGGTATGGCTTGCGTGCATCCCCCAACGTTTTCCTACCCAGAATCCCCTGCAGACTCATATCTCTAACAATTACAAACACAAGCTCCTTCATTTTAAATACATACACAGGGCCTATGTCAACCCCAAACTCCTTGCTAAAATGGACCCAACTAGGCCTGACAATTGCCAGTGGTGTGTGACTGCATGCGCTGACTTTATCCATTCGGCATGGAACTGCCCCCCCACCCCCCGTCCTAGCGTTCTGGGAGGCGGTGTTTGGGCATCTGGCATTGATGTTTGAATCTGAGTTGACTCCCTCCCCATTGCTTGCACTGCTGGGATATGTTCGTCCTCTAGGGGCTGGGATTCAACGCTTCGCTGCTATTGCCCTACTGCTAGCCAAGAGACAGATTTCCTTACACTGGGTCAGATCCACATCACCGACAGTGAAAGCCTGGATGAAAGATGTGATGTACTGTGACACTACTAGTGATATATACCCAACGCTGCTGCCTCGTGCCTCCCGACCAAAGAACATTTGGCAGCCGCTCTGCTCCTATTCGCTACTCCACCCTGAACTTACCGACTGAAATGCCTTCACAGCTATGATGGATGCTATGTTAGCTAGCCTGTTATGGCAAATGGATTTGCTTGTATCTATTATCGCACGCACCTGCATTGTTACTTGGCTGTTGTTACTTTTATTTGCCACTGTCATATCATTTTGTAATACTTAATCAACATGCTATGCACTGTACTTGTTGTGGCAGTTATCTTTGAAAAAATGAAATAAAAACAAGTTTAAAAAAATATATATATATTTGGGATGTAAGGAGAGAGATAGGTTAAATTCACGTGCCATTTTCACACGATTTACATAGCAGATTTTGTACTCGCGTGTTCTCAGCAAGAACTGATAGGTGTTCCGTCACCGCTTGCATGGTTTTCTGAAAATGTATTACACCTTAATGTATTTTTTGATGGTCATGTGACCTGTCTGAATTATTGCAGCATGGGTTTCCACTATGTCAAGACAACATAGTCATGCACTGAGTGTGATAGCGCTCCAAAAACTTTAATTTTAAAGAGCATGTACTGTAATCCGCTATTTATGTCTATTGTGTCAAAATATCATACAGCAATGGTGGTATTTGTATTGCTTTTAGCCCTGACGAAGTCGTAGGGAAACATCCCAAAGACGACGAAACACGTGTTGGCTAAAGGAAGGTCGTTTGAAGAAAATAAAACACGACAATAGAAGAAGAGAAAATAAATCTCCTACGTTTATTACACTTTTGGTTCAAAAACTGTTGATTGGGGGGCATGGCTAGCAGCATGGCCAACTAGCTGTTTTTGCCAGAGTTCCGGCTGCCCGACATCGATCCTGTCATTAATCCGCCTCTTTGAGACGCCATCCACGGCCCAAATTGGACGCTGCATATCCCTGTCACTCCAGGCATTCGACTGGGGTCATCGTACAGAGACTAGCGAAACAAGACTGGGGGTAAATTACTTCAGAGTGGAGATGGCTAAGATGGCCGATGTGACCCGATAACAGCGTAATCCCAAACCAGGGTTGCTGCCCGGAGATCTGAGGTAGGCTGCCTGCGTGTCGCGGCGAAGAGGGCGTGTGTAGCCCAAAGCCTACGGTGATCTGCCACGACCATTGTCTGAGAACCGGCGGCACCGCTTGGGAAGGGCCAAAATCCCATGTACGTGACAAGTGGGGGACCGGGTGCGACCAGAGAACGGAAGAACGAGGCCACACTCAAAAACGGTACACCGGGTGGGTGGGAAATTGCCCCCCCCTTCATTGCGAAAGAGGCAAAACCGGGTAACCCCTTCCCGGCTGGACCAGAATTCAAAGCACGGCCCCAGTGGTGACTCAGGCTGGAAATAACAAAATGACTGCTGGGACTCAATAGGCCGAGGCGACGGACCCACACTAATACTTAGGGGCCGACTGTTAGATTCCGACTCGCCGGACCTCGGAGATTGCCTAGATGCACTGCCATACAAAGCATCGACGCCGTCGTCTGCGGAGAGCCAGCGGCGAGGCTCCGTCCCCCACAGGGGACGAGTGTGGGTGCTGTGACGGGCCCTCTTCATAGAGAGAAAGTGCTCCGGGGAGCTGCCTGAGTCGCCCGAGGTTGGGAATAGGCCCCTGACCACAGTGCCGGAGATATATACACACAGAAACGGAGCAGAGAAAGAATCCCCAGAGTAGAAGTGCTGCAACCAGAAGCCCAGCCCGAGCGCAGATGAGAGGGGACTGCGTTAGGGCGAGTGGGAGACAGCCGTCCCCCTGCTGCTGAGGGTGTCTCGCTGGGAGGCTTGGGGAAGCGGAGAGGCGAGCACTGCCCAGAGGACCTCAGAAACAATCTTGCCTGCTGAAACTACCGGGGGTTCCAAATAAAGACGTCATATGGTAAATAAACCGAGGACGTCCATGCTCAGTAGCCTGCCCCTCGGAGCCGAAGGGAGAGAGAGAAGCATAGATATTCCAAAGCTACTTCAAAACCATTTTTGGCAGTGGAACGGCTGAAGCCCCTCGGAGCCTCGCCTACCTTCCGGCCCTAAAACAGGTTTCCTACTGTAAGGGGAGACCAGCGGTTTCGAAACACCCCCACGCGGCGGGAGAGTGGAAGCGGACGGGACACCTCTAACATAAACAAGAAGCGTGCCCTTAAGCCGAGGGGTGACTCACGGTCAGACCACAGAAGAAGCCCGGAGTCCGCAGATGCTGGCGAAGGGGAGGGGTTGCCCAACAATAACACTTCCTTGACGACCACGGCTCGGAGAGATTCGCCTGACACGGACTAAGAAGAAATTGTAGAACTTTGTCCTGGGCCGAGGGAGATACATTATACGAGATACGGCCAGAAGACACCGCACTATGGTTGAAACAGCTACCTGGGTCTAGGGGACAGGACCAGAGCTGGTGGATACCCACAATACATGTTAGGGGCGTTCATATAGAACCTCGCCCCCATAACGAACAGAGAGAGCCCCTTCATGGCAACGTTTGAAACCACAGGAATTCCGCTCTGAGCCGGTTGCTCCCCTGAAGACGGTTTCCGCCCAATCACTTGAAACTGTGATTCCCAGATACACGGAAGGTAACCTACTACTACCGGACCCTACAATGGCAAGAGACAAGGAACCTAAAACGCAAAAACAGGGGAAGATGGATAAGTACACAAAAGTGCTTCCACCGGAGACGGAGACGGAGGAGAGGCCGCATACTCCCCAGACAATGCAGCCATTCTTCAAGCAATCCATGCATCAAGAGAGGCCATAGAAGGTAAAATGGCGGAGATAAGATCGGAGGTGTCCCTCCTGAGGCAAGATGTGCGAAACTTTGCGGACCGAGTAACCCAAGCAGAAACCTGCATTTCGGAAATAGAAGACACGTCGCATAAATTCCAATCCGACATCAAAGAACTTCAGGCAAACATGGAAGAGGTGGTCTGGAAGGTCGACGACGCAGAAAACAGAGCCAGAAGAAATAATCTCCACTTTATTGGGATACTAGAAGGACAAGAGAGTGCTGACCGGATAACCTTCCTCATGGCGTGGCTGAGGGACACCCTCCTGGGGGCAAAATTTTCCACCTGCTTCATCATTGAACGGGCCCACAGGATACCAAGTGTGAGGCCCTTCACCGGGGCCCCCCCCCACGCCCGCTGATAGCAAAATTCCTAAATTATCAAGACCGAGACACAATACTCAGGGAAACGCGACGAGTGGGAGAACTTAAATTGGCCAAAGCACAAATTATGATCTTCCCTGACTATTCCAGAGAGATACAGAAGCTGCGGAGAACTTTTGACTCAGTAAAAGTCAAACTTAGAGCCATGCAAATTCAGTACATGCTACTCTTCCCGGCCAAGCTTAAATTAATTTTTCAAGGCTCAACCCAGTTCTTCCGAACTCCAGAAGATGCCTGGGCGTGGATAGAAGAACGTCCTAGACCACGACCAGAGGTGAATATCAACGAGGCACGACCCAGAGAGTCGCAACCTAGGTGGGAAGCTAGGCCACAGAGAATAAAAACGAAGAGAAAGAGACGGCTTATTGGAAGGCATAAAAAGCAAATAGAGACCGCGCGGATGGAGACCCCACACCAACGGAGGAGAATAGCCTCAGATGAAGATTCAGGACAGGCTCGAGCCAACAGCAGGGACTCAAACCGAGGAGATAGCACCCACTCAGATCACTCTGATAAGGACTCCCAGGTGGAAAAAGACAGTGATCACCCGCTCCTTCAAGCTATTAACCGTACGGAAGAGCTGGAAGAAGAGGCACTGGCGACTAGTAAAAGGCAACAAATGCAGCAAGAAAAAGGTGACGGAGAGGACTGAAGTATGGGCATGGGCCAGGAGCAGATCGGAGGCAAGACGGCCACAAGGAGGCCCCCCCCCTCCCAGACTTGCTAACGCTCAGGAGAGACTGTGCGAAACACTTCTCTCTGAAAAGGACTATATCCTTTATTGTTGTGCATATTATCTAGGGGTAGAGGGGAGGGGAAGGGAGGGATCGACAGACTTCTCAAAGATAGGTCAAGTGCACCGACTGGAACTCATGTCCCTACCCCACTTGCGGACTTTGTGAGATCATTGGGATTGACGGACCTTTGGTGCCAACACCACCCACTAGATCGCAGTTATTCATATTTCTCAGGGGCACATAAGACCTTTTCTAGGATTGACTACCTCTTCGCCCCGTCAGGGGAGATCCAGACAGTAGACAAAATAGACTACCTTGCAAGGGGCATTTCAGATCAGTCACTGCTGCAGTTGAAAGTGGGGGGAGTAGAACGCAGACAGCACTCAGATTAGAGGCTGAACGCATGGGAACTTCGATATAAAGCAGTAAAAAGCGTAATTAGAGCAGAGACTAAGTTATTCTTCCAGGAGAACGAGGGCTCAGTATCCTCCGAAGCCACTCTCTGGGAAGCCTATAAGACAGTCCTCCGAGGTAGACTACAAGACACAATAGCGCAGAAACGGAGGGGAGAAACGTTACAAATAGAAAACCTGGAAGGCAAACTTTTAGAATTGGAAGGTAGTATCACACCAGATAATGAGATGGGCATGCTCAGGCAGCTAGAGGTAACACGTGAGGAGCTCCGGGCTCTGGTAGACAAAGAAGTCCGATCCCAAATCCTGGCCTCACAGCATAGACTGTATGAATTGGGGGTAGAGCGGGGAAACTCCTGGCCTGGCTAAGCCGGAAGGAGAGGGAGGCAAACTGGGTAAGCCAGATAATAGAAGCAGGTACACGACATACAGCAGCGCAGGCAATAGCGGAAGCGTTCGCATGCTATTATGCCAACCTCTATGAGGCGAAGCTGCTAGTAGACGAAGAACAAATAAGAGACTACCTCAGTGTCATAGACATGCCCACCCTGCAGCAAGAAGACAAGGAAGCCCTAGAAGCAGAGTTAACCCTAGAGGAAGTGCAAGCCGCTATTACCAAACAAAAATCAGGAAAAACCCCAGGCCCGAATGGGTTGCCTTCGGAACTCTTTAAACAAAACAATAGTGTACTGGCTCCCCGCCTACTAAATATGCTCCTAGCGGCAAGAGAGGAGGGGACACTACCACCGGATCTTTGTCAGGCCACGGTAGTGGTCATACCAAAACCAGGCAAACCCCCAGAGGATTGTGGGTCTTACCGCCCAATCTCCTCTTAAATATTGAAACTAAGATCCTAACTTCCATCCTTGCTACACGATTACTGACGATTATTACATCACTGGTTCACAGGGACCAGTTGGGCTTTATGCCCAAATGAGCCACGCCCCTCAATCTCCGCAAACTGGTTGGATACGGCAAAGGAGAGAGATACTCCCCAGATGCTTCTGTCGTTAGACGCCGAGAAGGCCTTCGACACTGTCCATTGGCTGTTCATGAGACAAGTGCTTCTTAAACTAGGCTTGACATAATTTCCGATCATGGGTGGACACACTATAATCGAACCCCAGAGCAAGAGTCAGGGTTAACGGGGTCCAATCAGCTGACTTCTCCATTCGGCGAGGGACTAGGCAGGGCTACCCGCTTAACCCCCCTGCTTTTTGCACTGGTCCTAGAACCTTTAGAATGCTTAATTAGAACACACCCAGACATAAAGGGGTTCCAAGATCCCGAGGGACAGTTGTCGGATGAACGAACGAAGTCAAACTTATATTCAATCGGCGGCTTAGTAGACACACATCCCATACCGGTACATCTGCCCATCACTAAAGATGGCTTTAAATATTTGGGTCTATATATTTCCACCAACGTGGCAGACTGCCTCGCTCATAACATCCAACGAGTCCTAACGGAATTTCACGAAGATGTAACTAGGTGGCGACGCCTTCCCTTGACACTACTTGGGAGGGCGGCCATGTATAAAATGATAATGCTTCCTAAGTTACTTTACATCCTCCAAAACACATACTGCAAAATTCCAGAGGCGGTCTTTCGGGCGATAAATGATGAAGTGCGCACACTACTGTGGGACGGAGGCCACCCCCGAGTAGCATTACAAACGCTGCAACGAAACCAGTAAAATGGGGGAATCGCATTACCAGATATCCAGGCGTACTTACAGTAATTAACGAATGGGGGCATGCATCCAGAGATCATCCCACAAATGCCCTAGAGAGACTCCAATTCCAAAGACACTCTTATTTGCACTATATCTATGGGGGATAGGGAGCGAGGGGCTTGCTGCCAGCAATGCAGCGAGTGATTGAAGCGTGGAAGGAGGCGGAACGACAGATGAAATGGGGGATGAGGTTAACCAGGTCCACACCGCTATGGGAGGGTAAGCGACTGCCAGATATAGCAAAGTTGCTGGGGTTTAAAGGCTGGGACACAATTGGAATCATGACACTGGGAGATATAATAAGGCAAGGAGACTTGATAACCTTTGCGGACCTCCAGGCGGAATACAGCCTGTCAGACAAATAATATTATAAATATGTCCAGCTCAGACATGCTTGGAGAACGCAAAAACCCAACATCATAGATATTCCAGAATATGCACCATTAGAAGGACGGCTGCTAGAAGAGGAGATACCAGAAAAGGTAGTCTCCTGGACGTACAAGACCCTGATCAACAATATGCCCGACAACTTATTAACACTTAGAAGTAAATGGGAGGAAACTACAGGCACTATGGAAGATATAGATTGGGAGGCAGCCTTGATGCACCCCAGAGAGGTGGCGATCAAACTTAGGCTACGACTGATCCAGTTCAAAGTGTTACATAGAGTATATTATGACAGGGTGAGACTTCATGCGATGGGCAGATCAGAGACACCAGACTGCCTGCGAGGCTCCTATGTACATACTCTATGGGAATGCCAACTAATACGTGGTTTTTGGTCTAGGATAATACAAGAATTGAATAATATACTAGAAACGCAGATTCTAATAGATCCAAAATATGTTCTCCTAGGCGTATACACAGACATTGACATGCCCAGATATAAACTCCTATTAAGTAATCTAGGACTTATAGTGGCAAAACGAGACGTAGCTAGGCATTGGGGGAGAGCAGAACTCCCCACCATGAAAGAGTGGCGGGCCGGTATGAACATGTATATGGGGGCAGAAAAACGGTATACAAAGCAAAAGGGTGCCCTAAGAAGTTCGGGAAAGTCTGGCAGCCATGGTTAAGCTACTATAATTTAGAAATGGCGGAAGAGGAAACTGACACAACACAACCCAGCATACAGAGATTTATAGGCGATGGACTTAACCTTCCAGATCCCACGAATAGTTGAGGGGAATGGGACGCACTTAATGAGGAGGGAGGAGCGAGCAGGAGACCCATGAGAGAAAACTGCTATACTGTGATCTCTGTATTCTTACCAAACATGTTTGTCACCCATTGTATTACACTGGTGCTATGTGAGATATACCTGCTGATGATTTGGTTGTTTTTTCAAATTAAAAATAAAAACAGTTTAAAAAAAAAACTGTTGATTGACTTGAATGTCGTGTGCTTCGTGGAATTTGATAAACTATCAGTAACTTAAATTTTCAAGAACCACATCCCTCAAACATTATCACTTGTGATGCAAGTATGCCAGTCTGAGTTATACAGGCCTTAAGCAGTATAACGTGCCTTCTCTATTAAATCTGCTGTTCCTCTGTACAAGAGTGAAACTTCTCACATTATCGAGCCTACTTTGATTATAACTTTCTAATTAAGACTAGATTATGTTTATATTAAGCTTTTCTGAGGTCGTCTTTACCTTTTTCAGAGACTGATGTCTGTGATCGAACCTGTATCATTGGGTTAATGTGACTAGCTTACCTATATCATTGGATTAATTTGACTAGCTTAGAGAGCATAGTCAGAACATTTTTCAGACCTTGTACAGCAATTCTAAGTTTACGTTGATTCCCAGTTCTTTTCAGAGAGCAATGCTTCTCTGCGTTCTCAAAGATTCACCCAGGTTGTACAAGGCAATCGTCAAAATATCTCCTTCACTCAGTGTCCCACCAATGTGTACTCCACTTCCAAGAGGAGTAGGAGTGTACGTCCTGCGCTTTCCAATTCTAAAGGGTGAAATCTTGAGGTCAACCTTCACCGGTCGGGAGCTGTACCACACATTCCTAATCACTTAAAATGGCTGGAGAATGGCATTCCACCTATCCAGCAAGAAGATTAGATGGCCACCCTCGATTTTATAGGACACCTTCCAGATTCCCAATCATGCTGCTCACTGCCAGTAGGTTTGTGGAAGTGAAGTTCATTACCAATTCAAAGTTCTACCTTTTGGGGACACTGCTTCCCCAAGAGTGTTTAACAATGGTTTGGTGGTAGTGGCAGCTCATCGACATTCATGTGTTCCCCCATTCTGGCTAGTAAAGTTGGGTGTGGTGGGGGGCTGCAGTTATACGAAATGCCTTGTTTCTACTCTGCAAACTATTTTCTTCCTTCCCAACTTGAGCTTTTCCATTAACGTGAAAAGACACACCTTTGTCCTCAACAAATGTAGACATTTTAGGAGCCACCCACAAGTACATAATGGAAAAAGCCTACTCCCAGCCCTGAGAGTCCTGGCGTTTCAAAAGACGGTTCCCCTTTACCAAACATCACATACTATGGCTGTGTTCATGATTATGAAACTGCTGTCTTGCTTTGGTAACCAATGCCAGGCTGAACATGCTTTTCTTCAAAAACGCTTGTTAAGACAATGGTCACAAGCAGCTGGGTATTTGGAGGGTCTAGTGTTGGTGGAGCTCAGTGTTGAGCAAAAACTGCAGTTTTGGATCAAAATAACTTTTACTGGAAAGTGTATTTATGTACCCACAGCAACTAGTGACCCCCAATAAAGATGCCTCCCTATTGAGTTGGGAAGCTCGCATGGTAGACCTCATGATCCAGTGTCAGTGGTCCCTGCAAGAATGTCCCCTTCACTTCAATGTACTGGAAATTCAGCCAGTCCTTAAGGTTTTTCTGATGCTAGTTGCAGCAAAGTAGTTTTCATTCGCACATACACGTCTGTAGTGCACACACACAAAAGCATGGGGGCGCACTTACCACAATTGTTACAGCTTGCACAGAGACTTTTGCCCTGGGCCATACAGCACAAAGTCTCCTTGTTGGTGGAACGTCTTCCCGATGCAGAATACATCTTTGCAGATCTCCGCAGGAGTCATTAGCAAACACACAAATGGGAGATCAAGCCACAAGTGCAGGGGCTCAATCATTACTTTCAGCATGGGGGACACACCACTAACCGGCCTGCTGATTACCCACGAGAATGCTAAATGCCTAAACTTCGTGTTCAGGCTTGTTTGTGGATCAGCGAGTCAGAGATATTTGCATGCAATTCCCCCCCAACCCCCTACCACCCAGTGAATTGGCTGGTCAGAGATATTTGCATGCATTTCACCCCACGTCTCACTAATTCCATATGTAATCATTAAAATTAGGTAGGTGCATGTGATGCTCTTACTCATCGCTCTGACTTGAGCATGGCAGCCATGGTTCGTCTTACTTTTTGACATGTCCAGTCAATCTCACTAGAAGTTGCAGCTTTTCCCAACCCTACATATGATACAGAGGGCAGCTGTCACTCAGTCTTGCAATTTGGCACTAGAAGTCCTAATATTAGGCAGTTTGCTACCTCCACACGGCTGCATGCAAATCTTAAAAGCAGCTTGGAAACGTGTACCCACTGACGTTTTTGTTACAGCGTCTTTTTGCAGAGTAAGTGAACTGCAGGCATTGCCAGTGGAAGAATCTTTTATCCAAGTGTACAAGGATTGAGTTGTCTTTAGACCCATCCTCATTGTTTGTCAAAGGTTGTCAGTCCTTTTAATGTCATTCTCCTCTGTTTGCACTGTGCCGATCATACCCAATCCTTCAGAAAGATCCAGCAACTATTTGTTGCTTTCGCACAACTCCATCTTGACAACCCAGTCTAAAAGTTTAGACTTGCCACATGGTTTGTAAGTGCATCCAGGTTTGTTATGCTAAATCTAAGCTCACATTACCCTCTGTTCTTCAGACATATTGTTCTTTTAAAAAATATAAGGTCACCTTCACATTCCTGGACAATATCCCTTTAGCAGACCGCTGTCAAGCTGCTACTTGGTCAACTCTCCATGTGTTTATTAGACATTATTGTGTGGACATTCATCCTGCTCACAAAACACCGCTTTTGGGGGAGGGTACTGCTTTTCAGCCTATAAAAAGCAGCTGACATACAGCTACACATGCTGCAAATTGTAAAAGTTACCCTTAGCAGTCAGTTTGGAACTTATAATGCTGTAGATTCACATATAATAACTGCCTCTTTGGATGTGAGCTTTCTCAACATGTATGGTACTTTCACTAATTGATTTCTTTACTCCAGTTGAGAGATATGTTATTGCTTTCCATGTCCACCCTTGCACGTACCCATAGGGGAAAACACAATTTATGGGGCAGTTTGTGTCATGGTATATTTTTTCTTTCTGTGGGTGGTGTATCACAAGTCACCTCAAAGGTGAAACTCCTTTGAAGAAATGCAAATTGTAACGTTTTCACCCCAACAATAAATGGCCGGCGTGTGTAAAGCATATTATTCTACAGCACTACAAGCTGCAAATAGTTTACTATAGGTAAATAACTTTACTTCCACTTGGTAACAGCCTGGGAGGTGTTCTGTATTCCACATCAAAGGTAATTCATGACATCCTTAGACTTGCAGGACAACTCCTACCACATCCCCATTGAACCAACCACTGCCACTTTCTTCTGTTTGAGGTCCTGCTTTATGGTAGGAAATCAGCTCATGGATATTTTACAAATGCATCAGACGTGTCTGAACATAATCATCCTTGCTGAAATTGAACCATTTGCCATGAGAAAGAACAGTGTATGTTGGTCTCTGCCAGTAGGCTTTGGCAACTGGACTTGTGGAGTCATGCCTTTTTGATATCATAGTAAGCAGCATTTGCTCAAACCTTTCTGCTGATCTCTCTCATCCTGTGGACGAGCAGCAATTACAAATGTGAACCACACCTGTCCTGAAGTCACTCTTATTCCCATCACGATGCACCAGCACCTGCTGTCCTTATCCACTGGCCAGATCTTTAATCATGATCTGGCTGCAATGAACGTGCAACTTGGCTTCTATGCATCTCAAGGCTGCATAGAGTCTTTCTAGAAATCCTGTCCCAGACCAGAGCATGATTCTCAATAAGTCTATTAGAGCCCCCTCCAAGAAGCATCTCAAATACATCTAGCAGTCTTGCTAGTACTGAAGGGACGGTCAGTGAGCTCCAGAGACTGGCAATAATTGAGCCCTTTCTCTGGTCCTACAAGAACTGAGTGACAAAACTGAAAATAAATAAAGTTCCTTTTGACATGTACATCAAAAAGCATCGGTGCTAAAGTTATTTCAGAATCCTACCAGTGCAGCAAAGAGATGCTGCACTTTATGTATGATAACAAATGCAGTCAAAACGGCTGCATTAGTCTAGCGTCCTGATCAACTAATCTTTTTGGAGAGCCTTGCAATGGCCATCCTGTTTTCAAAGGAAGGGATCTCGAGATAGTTGACCAGCTGCACATGAGGGTAATGGCTCACTCTGAATTCTGGTGGCAGCCCACTTCAGAAAAGGCACACCTGTAACAGTGACACTATATACTGTGGTGGTGCTTGTGCAATATTGCCTTGATTCAGGGCTGGGCCACTTGAATTATGCGATTCTGTGGCGTTTTCTAAATAATTATGGATTTGCTGCACTTGCCACACAATCCATCTGCTGCATAACCAGCAGATTTTAACCCCAAAAAATGTTTCTACCTCAGACTGGTCACAAGTTACTACAATCGCAGCGACCTGTGTTGCAGCGCAGTGTAATGCCCTATGGAAATGTTGACTGGTCATCTTTGAGTTGCTTATTATTGCATTTGTAGGTTAAAGTGGTACTAATAAGGTGAAACATTTGCCAGGTAAGCATGTGAAAATTACAAAATTCTCAAGTAATACTGTCACAACATGTTGCATCACGTTGCCAATTTGCCTTTTCTTGTGGCCTAATGTAGTCAGTCTTGCTGCATATTTTGATTTTCCCTTGCGGAGTAGTTCCAGTGGCCCTCATTCAGACTCCAAAACTAGTAGCCAAGTCAGTCTGGTACCTACGAGAACTCGCATCAGCTAAACCATGCTCTTTTCAATACTTTTCACAGTTTTTCTAGGTCTGCTTACTACTCTGAGGTGCTACGGCTACAAAAAAGGAGCTCATTAAGGGATAGGTATGCTATTTTATTTTCTGCTTTTGACTACCAATAGAATCCCAAGAAAAAGAAAAGCTACCTTTAATCCTAGTTCTCCTTTATTGGTATCCTTAATGAAGTTGTATGCAACCTATAGGGTCGGAAGTCAGGGCCGACTGTTTTCCTGGATTGCCTGCAAAGTTGGAGCCACGTGAGTGGATTATGCTTGGAATGGGGTGAGCCTGAAAGGCGTGCACCCGGTGCCCTGCGATCCATCTGGAGCAGGGGGTAGAGGCTTGGAGGCCTCTGCCCCTGGCACCCACTTCTCCCACTTGTTCCCGTTACCGAGGATGACTTTGTTTCTAACTGAAAGGGAGGACTCCATTGCTTCGGAGGCTTATAGCGCATTTGGGGTGCTGTCTGGGCTACATTCCATGAAGGAAACGCTAAAAGTGGGCAAGATGCCTGAAAATTGGGACCTTTCGGCTTGGTATTTGGAAAGTGTTCCATTAGATGTTGGCTGTGGGCCTTTGGTGTTTGATTTTTAAGCAGTTTTCTAGATGCTGTCCCGCCCCCTCGTCAGACTGCCCTGCCCCTGGGGTGTGGCCAGTGAACCTCCCTATGGGGGATCAGCAGCAGAGGGGGCCTTAGTTCCTGTAGGTGCTTTAGGCTACCTGATTATTCTATGCTCCCACGGAATCACCATTGATGCCGAACTTAGTGTGGATACCTGATCGACACAGCCCACAGCAGCACTGAATTCCCAGAAGCAAGTAAAAAACATTGGGACGCGCAATGCTGTCTGGAATTTGTTTCTGATCTGATACCATTTTTGGGGAAATAGGGATGCTGGTTGTCTTTATCATTGGAGGTGAACTACTGGGGGTTAAGTCGCTGGGATTATTACTTTTATTGGGGGGCTATTTTACTGTGAATTTTTGTTCTGTGGTTGTAAGAAGGCGCTACTTCCCCACACTGTCACCCTTCCTTGTCAGGGTTGCGGCCCCAGTCCCTCTTGTTCTGGGTTCCCTATCTGTGGTTGCTGCTGCCACGTGCTCTCCCAATTACTTGAACCCTGCTGCGGCTGTGTGGCGAACGGCGGACCTCCCTGAGACTGAGTGTATGATATGTTCTGATGTGGTTGGTACTGAGGAGGGACGTTAACCATATCCTGTCGCATAGGGTTCTGTGACGGCTGGCCCATATTCTCAAACCTCTGCTGCTTTTGCTTCTCATGGTATGCCTTTATCTGGCATGCCTCTACCAGGTGACCCCACCAACGGCCATAGAAGCACTCTCTAATGCCTACTGGTACCTCTACTACCATAAACATTTGAAGTTTTTACTTGCTTGTGACCGTTTCATTTTACCTGTTTTATTGTGGGCTCTGCAGTCTAAAATCTTGTATTTTCGAATTGCCCGTGATTACCTGATTTTCCCTCCTAGTTTCTCCCTTGGTCTGTGCTCAGACCTGTCTGTGTGTTAAGCAATCCACCCCCAGCTCCCATTATGTGTCAGCAAGCGAGTGAAATCAGATTAAACCCCCCACCCTCTTCTCCCCCTTAGCAACAGAGATATACATCAGAGACTGAACAGAGGGTGCTCTGAGACAGCAGTAATCTGCTGTTAGTTGTTTAAGCTGTGTTTTTTAGGGATTGTACACTCATTTTTTTGACTAGGAGAGTGAGTAAAGTTTTGGACAAACCGTATTGTTAGAGGACAAAGGTTGTTAGGCCGTTACCTGTAGAACTCCAGAGTGTGGGTTGAGCCTGTCTGTCTCCTAGGAGATTCTGAATTGAGGAGCAGCTTCCAGCCTCCTGGCCAACAAACATTGCCTGAGGTTGCAGGGACCTTATATAGGCTTCACATGTGCACAGATTGGTGGTTGTATCTGGTGTTTTTATTGGATTAGGGTTAGTGTTCTCATTTGTTGATTATTTGAGGGTGCCGATCGGTTCCTGAGTCAGTGATTCTATTGATGTAGGGTTTATGTGTGTGATCTGATTGGTGGATAGGTTTAGGGTTTCGGATTGGTTCCTGGGACTTGGTTTTCTATTGGATGTAGGGCATATGGTTTTGTGCCCGATTGGCTGCTGGGACTAGGGCTGTGATTGGCTATAAGAGGCTGCTGTCGTATTGGTTCTAGGGCTTAGGGCTAGTGCTGTGATTCCTTAGGTTAGGGCTAGGGTTCCCATTGGTTGAAGGGGTCACCTGATTACTAGGGCTATTTAAAGTCAGGGTACAGGGCATCTCAGCCCAGGCGTCAAGGCTAAGAGCAGAGAGGACAAGGGCAATTGCCTGTTTGAGCCAGTTCGAGACTGGTCGGGACTGGGGGCAGAAATGCTGCCCAATTCCATATACACCAACACTGACGCCACCCCATCCACAACGAGAGTAGCACACTCACAGCACATGTACTCTACTCATTTACTACAAACTAACCCAAGACAAAGTTCAGTGTCTCAGCACCCGCTACAAAACTCCAGAAATCAAACCTATACACCCTTCTATCCCAGCTACCACATATTTGCACAATCACCGACAAATAGTACACAACTCTATCCTATACCACTAACCAATCCACTCATCACTAACACAACCCAAATCCACACCATACTTAACTATATCCCATCCAGACACACACTCCCTGCTCTAATTACTCCTAACACACCCCTTTTTGTCACTAAGAAACCTATACTCAGCCTTCCATCATTTCTCCCACCAACACCCTCTTTTTTCTACCACAATAACACAACCACACAACACTTACACTCAACATACACTCTACTCACAAACACATCACCACCCCCTTTACCTTACAAATTCCACTCACAAACAATACTGTACAAGCAAATCCATCTCATAAAACAAATACATCCGCACCTCGTTTCACTACTCTTCAAAAACAAAACATAACACGCACACCAGCACAACAAAATCTCTCATTCACAACACCTCATAATACTTTCCATCACAAAGTACAAACATACACCCACCTTTCAGACTACACAAATGAACAAACTCCAATACCAAGCTTTCTCTCTTTCCCCACACCTAACACATATACAGCAATGCAGTAACTCTCTTTTAACCGTTTCTCACCCATTGGACAATTTAGAACCTTACTACATGACCCACATGCTGCACCACCACCCCCAACTCATACACTTTCTGCCCTAAACAGACGCAAACAAAATAAGCAACATGCCACACCTCATAACTTCGCTTCTCCATGTCTACTGCAGAACAAGGTTACACTACAAAAACAACACAGCTCAACCACTGTCTCCATCACCTACACAAGCAGACCTATCAAAATGCCTTCTTAGCCTGCTGGAAGAGGAACACGATACAGAACAGCTACACAATTACTTTCCTCATACAGCTAATACCAACACTAGGACACCCATGCTACACGCCCACAAAATACTGCTCACTCTTCTACAAAACAAAGACACACTGTTATCAAAGCACTTTCTCTAAACTGTCTACTAATAAATGCTCAATTGCTCTCTAAAAAACAAACGTCACATCTATGACCTTCTCACTGACGCAAAACCTGACATACTATTCATAACTGAATCATGGTTGGGAGATGATATGGCTCCAGTCCTGCATGAAGCTGTTCCTCTAGTCTATCAAACTATGACCCAAAATCGTATAGGCGAAAGAGAAGGTGGCCTAGCTGTTATGTTCAGACATACATTACGTATCACTAAAGCTGACGACATCTCCATAAAAGATTGTGAAGCCCTTTTCACCAGATGCAATCCTACACCATCTTCCTCCTGTAACTTTCTGCTCCTTTACAGACCTCCACCTAGCAATGCAACATTCCCAGACACACTTCTAGACACGGTTTCAAACCTGATAACACTACACTCCAACCTAACAGTTCTGGGTGACCTCAACATTTGATTTGACAAACCCAATATATCCAAAAACAATCATTGCTGGCCTAGACACACTGAATTTGCGTCAGATCGTCCACAAACCCACACACATCGCTGAACACATCCTAGATGTCATTTTTCTAATACAGAACGAATTACCTTTCAAACAATGACTCCAGTCACATGGTCAGACCACCATTTGCTTGCCTTCAAACATAAAACACAAAGCGACGCACCTAAAACCACCTTACGTGCATCCACCTATAAACCATGGAACAAACTCAATTTGGAACACTTAGAAACACAACTAACATCCAGTACAGATCTAGACACAATAAATTCTGTTAAAAAACTATGAGTGGCTACAGGAAGCTTTTGATATCCTGATACCACTAAAAACAAAAATAGAACAAAAGGAAACAGACACCTTGGAGAAATACAGAGATAAAACAGATAAAACAACAAATTAGAAAGCTGCAACGTGCCTGGCTCAAAACAAACACCAATCAAGACAAACTTCACCTACAGAAACGTAACAGATTATACAAGTCAGCTATCAAAAAAGCTAAGAAAAGGTACTATTCAGACAGAATTTAAAATGCTAAATGTGCAAATAAAGAATGCTATAAAATTCTTAATGAATTTTGTAAACCAAATTGCCTAGAAGGGGCTCATCCCATTACTCAAGATTTCGCAGACAAACTGGCAATTCATTACACGGCCAAAGCAGACACATTGGACTCATATTTAAAACAAAGCCAAAGCACCAGCACCAACCCTTTTCCAAAACAACAATCCAAAAATACTCTAACCCAGCCTCTCCATTCCTTCCAAAACATTTCACACGATGAATTTATGGATCCGGTCAAAGCAAGCAGGCCTGCTGGCAGCCCTTCTGACCCATGTCCACCACAAACATTCAAGAGAATTCTTCTAACAACCTCTGCTGCCACACCAGTAAGAAGAATCATCGCCAATTGCTTAACTACCAGAATATTTCCGGGAGAACTCAAAACGTCATATATACGCCCGTTAATTAAGAAAACAAACTTGGACCCGCTGAACCCTGATAACTACAGACCGATTACAAATGGACCTTTCCTGGGCAAACTAATCAAAAGAGCAGCATTCGCCCAGATGTCACAAATCATTGAAGAGAATGCCATACTTTCAGACTTCCAAACGGGATTCCGTCCTGGAAGAGGCACAGAATCTGCCCTTGTTGCCATCTGGGATTACCTGAAGAACACAGTTGACCACAAGGGGGTTGCTGCACTACTTCTCTTGGACCTCTAGGCTGCCTTTGACACGGTTGACCTTGACACTCTGATATAAAGACTCTACGAAGCGAAGTTAATCGGAGGGATAAACCCAGTAGGCATTAAGCTCAAGCAGGTATATCGGAGGCTTTAAGTATGACAAGATTAGAGTGCAATAATCATTTTGTCCTCCTAGATTGAACTACGCCACCAGTGCCCATGGAAAAGATTTAGGCATTATTGTAATTCGGTTCACCGGAATTATAAACCGGGTCTGTGAATATATTGCCGACTCTGTATCATGAACATTTTATATTGAATATGAATTTTAGTGGCTATGAGATTATGTTCTACTTTTATGAAGGAAATTGCTAATTTAGATGGGGTTAGATCTAGGCACTTGGCACTTTTTAATAAGGGATATTGCGTAGATTACCTGAATAATGGATTATCACTGATTTTATTGTTAAGTAAGTTCTTGAAAATTTAGTGTATCATGTTGACTGTTTTGTTTATTTTATGTTTAATTTTTTTGGTTTTAATCAACTATACAATAAAATGCTACAACAACGACTCTACGAAGCCGGCATAGAGGGGACTGCTTTAGACTGGATCACATCGTACCTTCTGATGTAGGGAAAAATAGGGTACATTATATACAAACACACAGAGAGCTGAGGCCTGCAACTTCCATGCAAAGGTTTCAAGTTAGAAGCAGTTTTAGGACCTAGGCCTCTGAAAGAAATAGTTCAAAAATACCATGCTACAAAAGACAATGTGTTTAGCAGAATTAATCAGGTCACTCAGTTTGTTGAAATGTCAGGAAGTAGCCTGCAAGGTCAGGAAATAGCTTGCGGTCAGCAAGTTTAGCTTCTGCATGAAGCCTAGATCATATCTTTCTTCCGACTCCGGAAACCAGCAGCGCTTAAGCATAGAAACTGCAAAAATAGGTTACCACAAGTTCTATCTGCTAGAGAGACAGGCCAAGATGCACCAATCACATAAGAGCCTGCTTCCTCTGAAGCGCTGCGGTTTCTTACACCTTTAAGCTTGAACACAACATAGGAAGAAATATCAGGTTCACATCCTGCCTTAGTACATACTGACGCACATGTGTACGCTTCTGCCGAGATCACACCTACAAGTCTGATAACTGGTAACTCACTTCTGCAGAAACCACAGCTTCACACCTAACCGGCTAGAAGGTCAGATAAGCTTGGCCAATAGGCATTGAGCAGGACATAACCATGCACTGTGCAGTTAAATAAAGATATCTTTGCTCCGCTCAGATTTCGAGAACCGAAACCCACAGGGGGGTTTCCACACTCATCATGTGAGGCTAGGCCCACCTACATGCGCTTCTGTTTCCGAGAAATTGCTACATCTACTGATGCTATCTTGTATGTCCTGTGTGAACATTGCTTACGTCAATGGTCAACTTGTGACCTTTTCCTTTGTGGTTTGGAGGAATAAATAGCGCTGATTCTGAGCTAAAACTAGAGACATCAAGTTGCATCTCCTCTGAGGTGAACTGATCTCTCCTGTAGTGACTGATCCTCACTGCAGTGTTGTAATAAACCCATACTGTATTGTTAACTTGCTTTTCTTGGTGTTTGTTCAATAGATTTTCCTTAAACATAATGACTAACTGAGCTAGGGGTTCCACTTCTTCTCACCTGCTGCCATATCCTGAAATACCTCCTTTCCTCTTAGAATGATTTGCACAACCTAAAGAAGGTAAGAAGACGCCTGTTACAAGGTCTTCTCATTTCTCTGGGACAGGTAGGGCTTGGGATTTGGCATTCTTAAAAGGTGAGGACAGTGCGAATGTCGTCCCTTTTACTTTACAGGTAACATGTTGACAGTAGAATATGTTATATGTTATTATTTTGTTATTATTAATATGTGGGGATATGCATGTATGATTGTGTATTGACACAATAATAAGGACTAGAGCTCCGGTAGTAAGTCCGGAAGGTACTAGGGGACCTGACTACAGGTAGTCAGACGTGGTCAGGACTAGAGTAGGACTTGAGGCTGGACAGCCAGTATATGTTCTGAAAGGTAGAACAACTCAAGTCAGCCCAGACTTTAAGTCTGGAAGTCACAGGTTGTAGTTACAGTGAAAGTTATCCTCCTTGTGAGTCTGGGAGAAGTGACCAGTAGTAGTAGTTTTTTGCCCTAGTAGGTAATTTTAGAGTAGATTAGTAGTTTTATAGTATATTAGTTTGCCTACGTAAATGTGGATAGAAGTGTGGCCACAGAGTAATGTCATGTTGTAGTTTTTTGCTGTTTATGTAGTTAGGATTTCCTACTTTGTGAGAAAATTGTAGAATTCTAGAAAAGGATTTTATTTAAACAAATGTCTCAAGGGTACACAGGTAGTCAATCACAACCTTGTAGATTTTTCTAACAGCATTGACCCCAGTAGACTACCAATACCAGTACCACCTAATAATCCCTTAATGGGAGAAATCCTTGAGCGCCTAGGAATTGACACCACATCACCTTTAGGTCTAAGGACAACATACATTGATGTAATAACATCAGATACTTTAGAAGATTAGATAAGTGTTCCAAAGAATTAATTGGAAACTTTTTAGAACATCCTACAGGGACATAGATGAATATCTTGAGGGTATACAGACAGTCATTATTTGAGAATAGTCTCTTATAGCAGGACTCAGTAGATTAAAACTGCATTATAAAAGTATGTCATTTTTGAAGATTGCAATCACATTTTAATATAAATATAAAAGTAAAATAAAATATTTGTCTCACTTATCTAACTGTGTAGAGAGTCTAAGACATTAGACTAGACTCTGCTTATAGGTTCATCAGCCAAAAGAAACTGGATCATTTGAAGAATGTATGAGAATAAGAAAGTTGTAAGGGAAGAAGAGCAGCTTGTATTAATGGAAAAGTATGCAAGGAATAGGGGACCGGTGGATCTCCAGGATAATGAGAAATACATAGAAGGATATGATCATATGAAAGAATTCAGGAATTTAGGACTATAAAATGTTAAAATAAATACAGGCATTAACTCAACAGGCCTACCTACCTGTTAGAGGCAAGGTGGTTTCGGAGGTTGGGGAAAGAGAGGTGGACGATTTATTAATGGAATAAATATTGATGCATTGTCCAGTGTAACCTCTATATTCAAACATAAAGACAAGGTCCTCCAAAGTGCCATGGGGTCCCCTGTAGAACGCCTGGTTGATGTATACCCTGAAAACAGAGACCAGATAGGAAACAATTGTACAGAATGGCACAAGGCTACTAAATACCACACATACCCATGGCCTCAGAAGTCTGCCAGTCCTCCCACTCAAAAGAGACCCAGGGGCAGACCTAAGGGCAGTACAAAGAAAAGTCAGAGCCTGCCAGTTCTCCCATTCAGAAGAGACTCAGAGGCAGACCTTAGGGCAGTATAAAGAAAAGCCACTCACATAAATAAGTCAAGTAGTAGATGCACAAGCCCAGAAGAGGCCAAAAGGGAGACCCCGAAAATGGCCAAAGCCAGAGGGTCCCAATGATAACAAAGCAGAAGAGGGGACATTGAGAGAAAACCAATGTCCTCCTCAGTTGACTCACATCAAGGTAGTTAAGTGTCATAAAAACAACACAGCTGCCTTCTTTGCATACCCCATTTCAGATACAGGCGATGATATCCATGACTAAGCCACAAATACTCCAGATGAGTGTAGCCAAGCACAAGAAGAACCAATTCCAGGCAGTGTTGTATATTTTGTAGATGGGTTTTCCACGGTAGATTAGGACACAGGATTGAGACACACAGGTGCAGTAGTGGTTAAAGTTATGCAGATACATTGCTGATACCAGACCAGATAACCTCATTACTTAACTCAGGTTGCTGAACTAGTAGCTTTAGTGCCAACGCTTAAACGAGGGGAAGGGTAAGCAATAACCATATACTTTGATTTAGCCTATGTCACCACAACAGTGCAAAACGCCCACTTAGCAACACACATACTATAGTTTTGTTAGCTAGTAAAACATCTCCACCTTCAGGCCCATTGGATGCACCCAGACAGGAACAGATTTAATATATAGACAGATATCCAAGCATTGCTACTTATAGCCCTAAATCAGCTACATTTCCCTTGGTGCACTGCTAGAGACAACATGTCTCTCCAAATATGCCAGAATTGGTTTGTTTGCAACTTATATGAGATGACCACAATTTATGAATACACCTGTATTGTATGCCAGCAGGGTTCATTAAACCCCACCTCCAAAGTAATAGTTTCCACAATACTTTGACATTGAGAGCCCTCCACTGGGATCAGGGCCAACTCTAGGGCGGTGCGACCGGTGCCACCACACCGGATGCTGACTTCAGGTGAGGGGGCGCCGGTTCCAAGTATATTATGGTTTTAAAAGTACTTCCTAGCATTTCTTGCTTCCAGCAAATCTTAAAGTGCATACAATCTAAATATGTCAGTGGGTTACTGTTTTTTCTAGAAGATACTTTTGTTACTTACAGTTTTATAAGTTAATCTCATAATATATAGCCGTGAGCTATTGACTGTCATTAAAGAGCTGAAGAGATACTACAAGGTATAGATTAGAGCAATATACTTTTTGTTCAGTCTTTTATTTTTCTAATCTTGCAAAAAGTAGACATACATTCTTATTAATAAAGAGAACATCCAATCATGGTGTTACAGTTCAAACGCTGAGTTTGTGCTTCTCCAAATCAATCACTCTTAAACTACACTGCCTATCAGTATGGATGACATGTAACTTCTACAACTTGTAGTTCTCTGTCTTATGAAACATGTTTTATACATTGATTTATGCGTGTGTGATTGATTGGCTATATGAAATGTAGGTGTGGTGTGGAGTGTTTTGACAACCTATCCTGGTATGAGTGGCGCTTCAGAACTAATTAAATGTATCTGAGATGGAGTGTGTATGGAGACTTGAGAGGCACAGTTAAAGGGTTGGTAGTGAGGGAATTAGTGGCAGAGGTGGTCACTGGGTAGCGCCATCAAACATTTTTGCTCCGGGCGCCACCAGTGATAAAGTAGGAACTCATGTCTATTGTGATGCCAAGCTTGCTGCTAATTTTCTTGTCCGTGAGGTAATGCTCCAGTGGGGCATTCCTGAGGGGATCAGATTCAATTTTGGCACACACATTTCTGTCAATAATATCTTCTCCCACCTCACCGCTTTGTTGGGAATGATACACAAACTCTTATTAGCTTACCACCCCCAAAGTAACAACATCCTGTTGTGCTTCAGTGACCTCTAAAAAACAAAATAAACTGTAACATTTGAAAAGAAATGGTTGTATTGTCACCCACTAGCACTGTTCACCTCGAGAAACACCCCAGGGTTAGACCATTGTTTGACCCCATATCAGATAGTGACAGGGAGGATGACCATCATTGTGCCACTAACTAGACATAGGTGGCAGACTGAGAGTGCACCTGAAATAGTACAAACTGAAATGTCTGTTTATTTGTCTCACCTAACAAAAGTGTTAAAGTTTGTTTCTAAACAGCGTACACTGTAGCTGCCATGCGCGTCAACGCTCCTCCAGATGACGCCCCTCTAGTGAATGACCAACAGACACCCTTGCCATTGGGCACTCCAATTTGCATCATAAACTTTTTCACCAGTGGAGAGATTCTGACAGCACAGTTACTGCTGTGAAAAATTTGCAGCTACAAGCGATGGATTTCTTATTCACTCCAACATCTGCCTGGCCCTCGCTGTGCCATCCATTTCTTTGGACACCGAGCAGGAAATAGAGGGGGGAGAACAGGAGAAGCAACAGGAGTAAAGCCACCCTCCACCGCTTCAATAAGAGACATTTATTTTAAGTTATGTGCTTTAGTTTTATTTTTCCTTCGCGGTGCGCTAATATTGATGCTTTTAGCCCTTGTCTATTTCTATTTCTTTTACCCTACATCAATTATACGCATGAGCAAAACAGCTGATAATGATGCTGACGATTATCCTCGCCACACTACCTTGTTTGAAGATATGTGGTACCAGGTACCAGCACATGCACAGTATAGGCACATCCACACCCAACACCAGTTGTTATGTATGCTCCCTTATCTCCCCATGTTGCCACAGTAGACAAATTGCATTACCCCAAAGAGGTACCCCGAATGTTACGCACTGTCTTTTGCACCTCCTTTTATGTAGAATAAAAGCACAGCTGCAACCAACACATCTTAGCCCTATTATTGCGCAAGTTAAAACAACTAAATTTGATACCATCACTGAAGTACTACAGACCTTGACAGATAGACTAGAGAAACGAGATTAGATATCAAGAATGAAGAAAAGCAGGTCATAAGGGAGATTGGCCAGAGAAAAAAAAAGGATATTAGACCAGGGGATTTTAGGGGTAACTCAACCGTCATCCGAATGTAGTAATTATTTGGCTGAACCTCTACCCCTTGATTGCGCAGGTAGGCCAGTACTCAATGTCACAGGATCAGTATTTGCCAATGACAAATGACATACAGGAGCCAAGTTCACATATAGCGCTACATCATTGTAGAATGGCACAGAGACAAGTAGCCCTTTAAGATTTGGTAACATAATAGAACAATTTCAGCTAATATGGGAAGCAAACATACAGGGATATACATGGACAGGACCCAACAACAACAATGAAATTAACACAGATTTCTCTTTGTTTCAGAGGAAATAGGACAGTAAAGGTATGAAGTAACCTCAAATGCAACACCACTGTGGACAACGCCGAGATGCAGGGGGGCACCGCCAGCCTGATGGGCCACTTTTTTCAGTACGGGACCCAGCTGCACATGACCCCAAATTAGAATGGCCTCTGTGATTATGCACACCCTCTCCCTGGTGATACCAGCAGTGGACTTCTCCGATTTGTATGACCGTCCCATGCGCTGTCTAAGAGACCTTGTTTCACCATCAGCGGAAGAATATTATGGCACTGCGGTTTGGGAAAACGGTCCCACAGGAACACAGAGTATTTAATGACACTGGTCATTAGGATAGGATAGGATTTATAAAGCGCACTAATACCCGAGGGTGTCAAGGTGCTGGGTGGACAGGAAGGAGAAGAAAGGCACAGATCAACCAACTATGTCAAAAAAAGCCATGTTTTCAGCAGCTTTCTAAACACCGGAAAAGATTCCACATTGGAAATAGAGGGGGCAGCGTGTTCCAGAGTTAGGCGCCCGCAAACAGAGAAGGAGCGTCCGCCCCATCTGACCCTGCGGAATTTAGGAGAGATCAGGGAGGGGGATCTCTAGGTCTCAGGGTCCTCCCAGGGGTGTGCAGTTAAATAAAGATATCTTTGCTCCCCTTAGATTTCGAGAACCGAAATCCACAGGGGGGCTTCCATACTCATCATGTGAGGCTAGGCCCACCAACATGCGCTTCTGTTTCTGAGAAATTGCTACATCTACTGATGCTATCTTGTATGTCCTGTGTGAACATTGCTTACATCAATGGTCAACTTGTGATCTTTTCCTTTGTGGTTTGGAAGAATAATTAGAGCTGATTCTGAGCTAAAACTAGAGACATCAAGTTGCAACACGTCTGAGGTGAACTGATCTCTCCTGTAGTGACTGATCCTCACTGCAGTATTGTAATAAACCCATGTTGTATTGTCAACTTGCTTTTCTTGGGATTTGTTCAATAGATTTTTCCTTAAACACTTTGCAACATAACTAATGTCATCCATACCCCCCTTTTCTCGTCCAAACCATACTTCACGAAAGCAGAGGGTCCCTCAAGGCTCTATCATCTCACCCATGCTTTTCAACATCTACATGAAGTAATTACTGGCACTGATCAATCAATTTCACCTCACGTGCTATAACTATGCAGATTACTCACAAATACTCATTCAACTGGAATGCCCTAAAGACATTGGAAACTCACCAATTTTCAGTTGTCTCAGAGCCATGGATCAATGGATGACATGGAGCCATCTCAAATTGAATGCTTCCAAAGCAGAAATACTCACGTGTGGCGAATGGAAAAATTATGACCCACTTACCGCCTGGCCTGATGATCTGGGAACACCCCTAAAGTATGTAAGGAAGTGAGAAACCTCGGAATGACCTTGTACACCAAGCTATCAATTAATGCCCAAGTGGACAAACTAGCAAGATCAAGCTTTGTTACTATAAAAACTCTGTGACAAATTTTCCCCATCTGGGATTTCCACACAAGGTCCAGGCCAGTCTTGTTCTGTATCAACACAAAAGGAGCAACAGGGGGAGAAACAGTCAGGCCGCCCCCCACTCAACAGACCATAAACAACAAGGGGCCTGACTTGACATGAACACCTTCCAATAAATTCAAGACACTGTAGGGGTTTCTAACCTCTTTCAAATACTCCCTCACAGGAGCGACTCACTATCGCCAATCCAAGTGTCAATGTGTTCTATTTATAACCAAAAATGTCAATACAACATAGGAAGACTCCCACCCATACAAGAAAAAAGTGTGGGAGAAGAGAGAAAGCACCTCACGGTCGTAACACCAAGGGGACGGAGCTTCAGTACGCCGGCGGGACTCGGTACCGGTGACGTGAATGTGTGCAGTCACCCAGTGGACAAGTGATCAGCTGACGCGTGTACCGTAAGGAGATGGTTGCAGGTATAAGGAACGTTTGTAACCACCCGGTTTGATGTGAATCTCGTATGAAGTGAGAACTGGTAACCCCTGTAACCCCTGTAGCCCTGATGAAGTTGCGCAAATTGTTGGCAACGAAACATGTTGGCTCTTTACAATTAAAAATGGTCTGATTTAAACCATTTTTTGTAATTGGGAAAGCTTACAGCACTGAATAAAAGTTACGTCGAGCCAGTAAGCTTTACCTCATTTTAAACGTTGGGAATTACATCTCTATTCTCACGGGGTCCAGTGGGCACTCTAGTGATATTTTGCACTGACATTGCATTTACATTTGTTTTTTCACTGTCTTCTTTTCCCTTCATTGTCAGAGAATTTCACGATGGAACACACATTTTTTCTTTATGGGGAGAAAGCAACCGATGATGATAAGTGGGTGTGCTAGTGAGTACCAACCAGCAAGACCCCCTTGGTATTACGACCATGAGGTGCTTTCTCTCCTCTCCCACACCTTTTTCTTGTATGGGTGGGAGTCTTCCTATGTTGTATTGACATTTTTGGTTATAAATAGAACACATTGACACTTGGATTGGCGATAGTGAGTTGCTCCTGTGAGGGAGTATTTGAAAGATGTTAGAAACCCCTACAGTGTCTTGAATTTATTGGAAGGTGTTCATGTCAAGTCAGGCCCCTTGTTGTTTACAGTCTTGTTCTGTCCCAACTTCATTACGCCAATAGCCTCTACCACGGATCACCTTTAAAGACTTTGAAAAGACTACAACAGATTCAGAACTCAGCTGCCAGGCTACTCTTACATATTAAGCCTCAAGCCCACATCTCCTCTGCCTTGAAAGCCCTGCATTGGTTGCCAGTTCCCAGAAGATCCACGTTCAAGCTGCTTTGTATCACCCACAAAGCGATATATGGAACGGGACCACTCTTCATCAGGAACAAAATCACCAAACACATTCAACAAAGGAACCTCTGCTCTAGAGTGGCACCTCAGCTCAAAATCCCAACGTACAAGAAAAAACCATGGGTGGCACATCCTTCTCTGTTCAAGCAGCCAAACTATGGAACTCTTTACCCCTCCACATAAGATCCACGGATAACCACCTTATCTTCAGAAAACTACTCAAGAATTGTCTGTTCCCCCACATAACCTCCATACGCAAATAGAAATATACAGCACATCCTTCTGTATATAAGCATTTATTTGGACTATTGATATGTACCTTTATATATGTATTGCTTTGTATAAACATGTATAATAATTATGTTTTTAAAAATATAGATATTCATTAGTTTTCTTTACAAATTGTACATATTACTGGTAGTTACATTATGCTTTTAAAATGCATAAATAAGTAAATCTACTTATCTACTTATCTACAATTGCTTCACTATTGCTTCACTATTGAATTGCAAAAAATAAAAACAAATAAATTAAAGTACAACAACACTTGAAAGCCGGAGTTTATTAAATGCATCTTTAATCTACATATACTACCTTCCTTATGCAGATATATACCTTCCATGTACTTATGTATCTATATATTTATTACTTTTTTTATAATTAAGCATATCCAATGCACTTCCCTATTTCTCACCATATACCGCTCTCAATATATCCTCTACCTCAACTCTGACTCATCTCAAAACTCATTTTACTACTCTTTCCAATGCATTACCCTATTTCTCACCCCAATCCCTACTCAGCTGGCTCTCCAAAATGTTACTTGAGTTCGAAATCCCTTAAAAAATAGAAGACGAGGCGTGTGGCAAAACAGGAACAGTTTGTTTGAACACAGGCACGGCAAAGGCACTAGTTCTGAGGACTGTCTCCATTTGCAATCAGTCTGTGTCCTTCTTTTATACAAAACATGATGGGTTGGAAAAGCTACTGGTGTACCATATATGGTAAGGAATGTTGATTGCTGCCTTTGGAGTGATAAATTAATTGTCTGATGGTTACCACCGGTGGGTTTCGACCTTGTGTGGACACAAAGTGGCCAGTGGATAACATGTCCAGATGTCCGGCATGGGGGGCACATGATCACTTCGTGTGCTAGGTCCTGATTGGCCAAGGCATGCGGAACTCGGTTCCTTGTTTTCCACGCCATCAGCGCAGATCCTGATCGAGCTCCCTTCAGTCACTTTTTGACAGAATTATTTCTTTTTCTCAACTTTTTGTCGAACACTTACACCAGTGTGCCTTTTTTCAATCCTTTTTTGGACTATGTCCCCTAATAAACCAAATGTCTTTAAACCTTGTGGTGCCTGTCACAGGCCGATGTCTGTGACAGAACTCCACTTGCTGTGCCTTTGGTGCCTGGAGCTGGACCACATCCGAATACCATCTGCACTGCTCCAGGTCTCAGTCGCGAGGGAGGACCCTGGACCACTCTGTCGCTCGCGCCGGTCATGGGCGCGATCCAGAACTACTTCAGGTAAGTCATAGAAGAAGTAGTTCAAGAAGTCGAAGCATTCCTCGACTTCCCCACGCCGGTGCAAATCATCGGATGAGGCACAGGAACTATGCCATGAATCTAGGTCCTGCTTTCACGTCATCCCCATGGAGCCTCAGCCTGGGTCCATTTTGTGCTTTTCTGACTTTGCCGGAGCAACTCCCGCCCAACTACATGAATCCTATGAGGCCATGCACCTCATTTTTGGGTGGCTTGACCCCTCTGGAGCACCTTTGGGACCCAGGGGTTCAGGAGGAACACCGACTGGATTTTTGACGGCGGGTTTGCCCTCTGCGTAGTCGGGACCTCAGGATCCATTATTGAATCCGGGTTGGCCCAGGCCACGACTTCGTGACCTCCTTCGAGGTCCATTCCAATGGCGCCGTTCCCACCGCCGCTGATCCCATTGTGCTTCCTTACTCTTATACGGAGCCAGACCTGCATCGACCTGACCCAGACAGTCTGAATTTGAGACAGCCTTATTTTTCTGAAAGGGCCTGTGAGGAACACGAATGGAAGGGATCTGAGGATTCCTACAGTTAACCCGACCGATTAAAGCTGACTGGAACTGGTATGAGGAACTGGCTGATATCAGTGGTCTGGATACCTCACCAGACACTGGTCTCCTCTCTCCTCCCACATTGGCTACGGAGGAAGAGGCCTCCTTTGCGATGATGGTCTAAAGGGCGGCTGTGGTCTTGGACCTGACGCTGCCCACAGTGGAAGTCAAAACTAATGTTTTGACAGAGGTACTTCAAGCAGGGCTATCCTCTGATGATCCCCTACTCCCCTTTAATGAAGCCCTCACTAATGTCCTGCTTGGGCCAAGCACTGTACAGGATCATGCCTGCCACCATTGCCCCACTCCCGGGGACCCAGCCTTCCTTACCCTATCCCCTGAGACCCTAGTGGTCCAGGCCTCTATGTCCAAGAATTACCCTGGTGCATTCCCTTTCACACCACCGGACAATGCTGACGCCGCCAAGTGGAGCCGAACAATGTCACCTACCACTGTAAGGGGACTGCTCAGAAAAACTTCTGGGTCCAATTTTGTATCTTTCCAAGGAAAGGAATCTGCAGCTAGATAGTCTCTACCAGATAATTTGTAACCGAAGATAAGTAATTTGTTCTTCTGGTCACTGAATGCGCGACTAGAGATATTTTTAGATTTGTTGGGATAGTTAAGAATGAAATTCTGCCATTGTTAGCTACACATGAGCTACAAAATTGTTTTATATTGGCCTTTTTCAAAGAAATAATATGTATTTGTTATGCATATATTTGCTAAAGTACTCCACGATACTGTACAAGAAATGATGACTCCAGTAAGGCTTTCGTAAAGGAGAACTAAGATTACAGTTAAGTAACGTTTTCATCTTTTCAAGAGACCTTTAATCTAACCAGTCTTTTTTGATGATGCCATACTTGGTAATAAGGGGCTTTCCATGATAAGAGATAAATGTCACAAGTTGCCTTATGATAATTGCCCATCAGTTTCATCCCCAAAACCAGGGAAGGTGCTACCCCGCACTCATTCTGAATCTGTTTAAGCAATTTTGGCAAGACAGCTAATGAAGAGGTACCATGTGCTTTGGTATATACTGCAGCAAAGACGTTACCCCCACACAGTTCAATCTTCCACAGGGCAATCTTCCACAGGGCGAGCCATCCCCATTGGCAAGCAAATTGTTAATATTCTGTGTTTTTTCTGGCTGTAGGACAGTATGATTACATCATATATACTGACGGTTCTGCACAACCTGCCGTATGGACAAAGCATCAATATTCAGCAGCATGCGCTATTTTATAAAGGGCTGCATGCAGGATGGAGAATCCCATCCTGAGAAAACCTATACACAGTCACTTGTTGACTGCACTGCGCAGTTGGCCAAACTAAGGGCTCTGATACTGCACTAGAGGATATTGATCTGGATTCCCCACACTCTTAGGGTGTGATTCGTATTACTGTGTCCAGTCTTATAATGAATATTTACACTACTGGAGCCAGAATGGGTACATAGATTCAAAAAGATGCACAATAAAGCACAAAACTCTTTGGGAACAGGTGGCAAACCTGAAAGATTGCTTGCCACGGACTCGTGTAGTCCATATATTGAGTCACCAGCATGTTGGCGAACATGTTGCAGGGAATTCACTGGCGGATGAAGCTGCAAAAGCAACAGTGTTAACTGCTGCAGTCGCTGCAATAACTTGTTCCCCACAAGAATAGACAATGACATCACGATGGCTGTTAATGCTGCAAGCAATGACACCCATTTGCCGAAAGGCTTTCCACTCAGGTAATCCTACAAATTAGATGCACAAACTATACCATTTGCTCACATTCCTGGAGTGGGGGGATAGAGTAATACCAAATTCTGACCGCAGGTTTGGATTAAACCTAGCTGCATACCGGGGTCTTGCATCTGCACATCCGGTGATGGCTGCTACAATTTCACTATTGCAGCAACGCTGCTGGTGGCCAGGTCCCTATAAATAATCCAAGGACTTGGTCCCTAAATGCGACATCTGCCAGCAGATGAAGGGTTCCACCGTGGTACGTCCCCCACAGACACCTCTATTGGTTTTGAACAAGCCACTTGCTTCTGTTTACCTGGATCATTGTGGCCCTTTGTCTTCAGATGGGGCTTACAAGTATATCTTGGTGGCAGTGGATCCCTGCTCTCAATTCCTTTGGGTATCTCCACAGCGGTCGGTTGACGCCCGAACTGTTATAAAAGATCTGCAAGTCTGTATCGGGATATACGCAGTTGGCACACTACATTCCGACCAAGGTCCGGCATTTGCCTCCAAGGCTTACCAAGAAGCCATGTGAAGTTTGGGTGTGACCCTGCGGTATTCCTCCCCCTACCATCCCAAGGGAAATGCCGTCATGAAGAGAAAAAAAAACCTGGTGAATTTGGTTCTCAAACCACACTCATCATCACACAAAGAACGAAGAGACCTTTCCCTGATGAACTAGAGGCTCTGTTGACACTCAAGAATGAAAAAAGTATCACTGTCAAAAATTGCGATAAGGGGGGAGGGATTATCATTATAGACACAGATACCTATATCAACAACATGTACGGTCTACTTAACAATCCCACACATTATCGCAAAGTTACATCTGACCCTACAATCAGAGTTCAACGTAAGATTCAAACACTGACATCGATATTTAGCTCCTCCATGTCCATTTATCGACAGATTCTACTTTCAAATTTGGAGAGTTTACACTGTTCAAGTGAATGTCAGCTCGCCCCCCATGAGTCTTTACCTCTAACATCAAGGTAACTTTCTGGCTTTTTTCTAACATCGGGTTGCGATGACAAGCTCTTCTCTCTTGCGTTTCATCTTTAATTTTTATTTTTATTTTTGATCTGTGTTCAATTTTTGTGACCTCCTAGGTTTGCAGAACTCAGCCATTCATCATTTCATATCTATACCATGCTAGGCTGATTCCCTATTTTCAGCTTCGCGGCTTGCTCTTTATGCCCTAAGTAAGTAGCTTCACTTAGTTCATTTACAAACTCATTTGGTTTATCCTAAAAACCCCTTCTTTAAATGTATTCCCAATGATAGTATCGTTTGTCATCATAGGATTTAACCTTTAATTGGGACGCATCTCTATCAAGACCTCGAATTCTGCTTTAGGAATACACCTTCACATTCTGTGAGGGTTTATATTTGGTAAGAACGTTCGGTAAATTTCTTTTCTTCATTTTCATAAATCCTTCTCACCATATATTGCATGGGCATAAACCTCACTTCCCTGGTTTAAGGCTTGGCTATTATATGAATTCCATTCTCTATTCACGGGATTTTGAAGTTTCTTCTTTGCTGGTGTGCACTCTCTTTGGTATCACATTAATATATTTTTCTCCTATCTATTTCTTTGCCACTAGATTGTTATAAATTTTATTCATCTATTTATCACAACTCTAAGGCTCTGTAATGTGGACTTTTTATCAATTATGTATATAAATAAAATTGCTAGACTGAGGACATGGTAGTGTCACTGTGACATTTTGTTGAGACAATAATTTCTTTTTTTCAGAAATATTACGAATTAAGGTGGTTTTCCTGAGGAAGGCAGCTTTCTGCCGAAACGCGCGTTGAGACATCTTGGATACCACCCCACAATCATATTAATTCAAAATACTGTATTTATCATATGTACTGTAATGTGGTTTGTCAGACTATGAATCAATTAATTACGCTGACAGCATACACAATATTATAAAGTGAGGTAGTTTTGAATGAATGGATGAATGACAACAGCTTGTATGATGCAACTGATTTTCAACAAAATGTATATGATATTTAGAAACGTGTTTTATGTATTCACTTCATAATAAATATTTTTATATTTTTCTAACTTCAGTGTCACTACCATTATTATCAATATAATCATTGTCTAGCTCTGTAGTTCTGAAGTATGTATTTCCCTGTCTAGGTGTACTTCACATAGGTATCAGGGGGCCCTTTGTCTTTTCAGTTGTTTATTATTTGTCCATAAGGCAACTTGTTATCACAGACACAATAAACAATGTCAGCTCTGCTGAAGCCAAAACATGGAAGCATGAATGCTGCTGTTATAAATACATGGCCATTTCAGTACTCTAATTAGAGGAGCACTCTGCTGTCATTGCGAGGTCATCGCTATCGTCGGCGTTTCCTGTTTATCTCCACGAGGAGGGATGTCCAACCTGTGACCAAGACGGGGACCTACATACCTACATGCCTTCAGGTAATGGGGATTTAGATCATACAGTGGGGTATTCTTGCAGAGCACCCGCCCTAGGCACCTAGGTACCTAGGTTTGGGAATGCTTAAGTAGGAGTACACTATACACAGTACTAATATGCCAGCATATATACACTGTTTTAGCATGATGGTGGAATCGTTCATTCTTTTCACTGTCCTTATATTGCTAATCATTTGTCTGCTTCTGTCTATTAATCATTGCAGCACATATATTCAGTACAAAAATCTCAATGGTTCAATAAATATTGAAAAAGCCCCTTTGTATGTTTCTTGTATATATCTCTGACCATAAGTGTTCTGGATCTGTTACCACGATTCCTTGGGAGTCAGAGTTGTTATGTTTGGAGGTTGTCCAAACCATATGTTACCTTACTAGGTTTGGGGGTCCTTATGGTGGCACTGTGAGCTAGCAGGACTATAGGCCAACATATCCGAAGGGGGTGCATGGAATTAGTCTGGCATCATCCCAATGTTTGTGTTGTCCAACAAACGAACAGTTCCTACTAAAAAGTGGAAACCGTGTGACACCATGCTCCCCGAAGGCACTGGCATTTGTCCTCTGTCGCAAAGGGGTCTCAAGGGAAATTCACGTTTCTCTCCATTGGCTGAAAGATTGATTTGCTTTCTGTCATGGGATTTTCACTGAATTCATGAATATTGACTACATTTTTTCACAGCCACGCAGGATATAAAAATATTTCTCGAGAGAAATGAAAAAAAGTTACACACTGGCTGTTGGCACTGTATACTTATGGTTCCATCACATGGTTCCATCACACTTCCATTGTAAAACATTTTTTTTTTATTTGCCTATAACTTTTGGCGCCATGGACCATTTGAACCAAACTTTGCAATTGCTTGGCATAGTCAGCTAAAGTTTTGCTTGCTAATTTCCATGCAGATATGTGCGGGTTAAAAAAGTTACGCGAGAGTTGAAAAAAATGTTTTCCAATGTTAGTTGCCATAGGAAACTTTGCTCGTACCTACAGCCAAAACCACGGAGTGGATTTACTCCGAACTTGGCATGAAAGTAGAACTTTCATTGGCTTGGCGTAAATCCGTTGATTCCTTTTTT
Source organism: Calotriton arnoldi (assembly GCA_963921515.1). Classification (NCBI taxonomy): domain Eukaryota; kingdom Metazoa; phylum Chordata; class Amphibia; order Caudata; family Salamandridae; genus Calotriton; species Calotriton arnoldi. The sequence continues at coordinate 198,339 of CAWUFW010006675.1, read as the reverse complement.
GTTTTTTGTTTTCACTGTTTAAAATAGTTTCTTAACAAGCTTTAGAGGGTTAATGCTTTTGTATATCTTGGCTGCTTTATTAACAGAGGAGCCGAAAATTTAAAAAAAAAAGTAATATGAAGAAACAAGGGAGCTTTTCTTCTTTCATACCTTTCGTATCAGCAGTTCCAAAGCTGGAACCATGTGTCCAAGTGCCTTCATTGCCTGGCCACAAGAGAAAACTTTCTCCTGCTGCCACCATTTCAGGATGTAGAGAAAAGACCCTGCCTCCTGCAAAAAAGTTTCAAAGGCCATGTAAGGGGACAGAGTGAGCATAAGGGCCATAGTTGGAGGGGGTACCTCAAAGGCACTCTGACCTCTCCCTCCCGTTTAAAAAAAACAAAAAACACTTATGGAGTTGTGAGATACATCCTGTTTGTGCTTCGCAGACAGGCCAAGCTTCTTGCCAGAGTATGGCAAATCTAGGGCAATTTTCACCAACGTACTCCTTGCCATTTGGGTGTTGGGATCATGGAATCTGAACCACGGACCCCCAGTGGAGAGGGAAGGGTCAGAGAAGCTTGCCTGAATTTGTGGTACCTGGGCATGAAGCTTGTCCTAGATGTGCAGCATTGAACCAGAGTCTGTGAAGCCCCCAAATATTTTTACAAAACAGAAAGGGCCCTGACCAAAGGCTAAGCTCTATGAGTCAACCACTATGTGCAGTGGGGATTTGCTGCCTGCTGTAGTGTGGGTGTAGGGCCTTACCATTCTACTGCTAACCCTCAATCAGCCTGGCTCAAAATTAAGTGGCCTTAAAAAAATGTAATCACTGCAAAAAACTATTAAAAATGAGATATGGTTCTCTCGCAAACATACAGAACCACTGAGAATTGACAGTTATGGATCCCACACCATGTAGAAAACAAAGTAAAACTAAAAGCGCAAGTGTTTTTTTTTTAATACTGATTTCGTATATTTTCAGTGATGTGGAAAAGAAAGTATACCTCCTTACAATTCTATGATTTTTTTTTTACAAATGTATATACCTAACCTCCAGATAAATCACACACTTTTTGTAATTTCTGTTTATATTAGTGCAGTTACCACCCGCACAAGATTAAATTCTATGCATGTTATACTTTCTCAAATACTCCAGTGTATCCCATACCTTCCTCCTCTCCTAAAGCACCATGCAATCACATTGTGAGACAATTTATCATGGGCACTACAGTCACAGACATTTGACAGTTGTGAAGCGCCCATGTCATAAGCCACCTACCTGGATCCCAGATGATTACAATAGGGTGGCGACGCTAGTTCCCGAATCCTCCAGAGACTTGCCCTCAGTTTACAGGAGGAGACACTGTTCCGGTGGCAAATCCCAGGGGGAAGGGTGTTGGGATGGAGAGAGTGTGTAGAGTCAACAATGCTGTGGCTCATCTACTCAACAGCAACACTGCATTAGGCATTCACACCAGTCTGATGAATGGTACAGGCAGGTATGGTACCTAATAACAAACAAATAATAAGGCTTGGGTCTAGTATTAACTCTCTTTTAAGGTATCACCTCATGAAAGCTTTTCAAATCTTCACCAACCTTTAGTTTTGTTGTTTTGTTTTCTTTTGGATTGTCAATAGAGGCTTCTTTATCAAAATGTTCAAAACTGTAGTGAGTATAATTTCAGCATCAAACCCACAAGCAAATTTGGATGGGGTTAGCTTCGCCCAAGTCCTGTCTGGAAGAGTCCTGCCAACAGTATGTACAAGTTGAACAAAAACACTGGTTACTTTTGTTTGCAGCACAATGTTGCGACTGAGCTCGGCACGTAGTAAAACTAGTCTGTTAATGCGTCTCTCACTTTCTTCTTGTTCTTTTTTCCATTCAGGTGCGCGACTAATGCAGGACTTTCTTTGCGGTGAGGTCGAAGCGGGAGGATCAAGGGAACTGGCAAGTCAGAGTCCTGGAAGCCGGGAAACAAGTAAGTGGCAGGCAAAGAGGCTAAGCGAAGTGGAGGAGTGTGGACGGTATTTAAATAAGACTGCTTTAGAATGTTCATAAAAGTCATATTCTAATTGTTTGTTACAAGGAACCGGTGCAGATAATTAACTTGATGAGGCTGTCTTCTAGAAGGTGTTTTAGAATGTTCACAAAGGTCGCGTTCTAATTGCTTATAGCAAGGAACAGAAGCAGGGGATTCATTTGATGAGGGCTGTATTCTGGAAGGTTCACGTTGAGGTCATTTATGCCGGTTGCTTTAGCTTATTCTGGTCGATTTTCTGGATGTTTCTGTGGCGCCTGAAACCTGACCTTGCATATGCATGGTAAAACATTTGTAAAAGCTATTAAGCCTTTTTAAACAAACCAGGGAACACCAGCTGTAGCAAGCTATTATCAACAGCATGTAATATGGTCAAAAGTTAGGGTACAAGATGTTTGTTCTTTCATAAGTGTTGGGAGGAATGATATGAGTCATGCCGGTATATTGTAATAGTTAAGAGAGAATCCTGAAAGTCGCCCCTCCCAAAGGCAGTCTTACAGGTCGTGGTTTGTTGGGCTGGAGGGCATGAAATCGTCTAACCAGATGCCGGGCATGAACCGAGTAGGCCGGTTCCCAGGAACGCTCTGAAGGGTCATAACCCTTCCAAACTAAAAGGTAATATAGTTTTCACTGAGATCGTTTAGAGTCCAGGATATGTGAACTTCGTACTCATGTTGGCCATTAATCGGAACGGGTGGGGGTGGGGTATCTTTTCATGTGGCGGGGTGGTATGGCTTGATCAGTAAAACGTGAAACACTGGGTGGATAGTGTATTCAGGGGGAAGCCGTAGCTTAATAGTGACTGGATTAATTATCTTGAAAATGTCATAAGGACCTATAAACTGTGGTCGTAGTTTCCTTGGTCCTCTAGTTTTAGGTGTCGTGTTGATAACCATACCTTGTCTCCTTCCTTGTATATAAGTGCTGGGGTTCTAAGATGTGCCTTCATGACCAATTTGGCTTTTGCTAAACTTGTCCTAGTGTGTTTTTGAATCTCAAGCAGTTGTTCTAATCTTTCTGTGACTGAAGGTTGTGTAGTAGAAACTCCTGATATATCAATGGGAAGGGCACAAGGATGTTGTCCCGACATGAATAAGAAGGGTGTGTAGTTTGTAGCTGAGTGGGTGCTGTTTTTATAAGTAAGTTCAGCTACAGGTGAGGCCTGATCCCATTGTCCTGTGTATGTGGATATTAAGCATCTTAGTGTAGTTTCTAGGGATTGGTTGACCCATTCGGTTTGCCCATCGGTGTGTGGGTGTAAGGCAGATGACAAGGCTACCTCTGCCTAACATATCACAGAGTTTTCTCCAAAATTTACATGTGAACTGAACTCTGCAATCTGAGATGATTTTAGTCGGTAGATCATGCAGGCTTACGATGTGATCAATGAATATTTGACTAAATTCTGCGGCGGTGAGTATCTTTTTGAGGGGGGTGAAATGTGCCATTTTTGATAACGTCAACAACTACTAAAATGGTAGTGAAGGTATTGCTAGCTGGAAGGTTAGTAATAAAATCCATACTTATGGTGTGCCAAGGAACTAAGGGTATAGGCAGAGGCTGTAATAAGCCTACAGGCGCAGTGTGAGTGTTCTTGTTTCGTGCACAAGTTGGGCAACCAGATGCGTATTCTTGTATATCCTTCCGCATGTTGTTCCACCAGAAGGTTTTTTGACAATTCCTTAGGGTTTTTGTTATACCTGGGTGCCCTGCTAATGCTGTGTCATGATTCCATTGAATTACCTGACGTCTTAATTCTATAGTAAGGATGTACAGTTTCTGAGCGTGAAGGAACAGCTTGTCTGTGATAGTATGGTTAGGGGTTTTGATCCATTCTTCGGCCTTTCGTTTTTTATATTCTTCATGTAAGGCCACCATAAAAGTGTCACCCTCGCTGACTGTGACTATTTTTTCCAGTGGAATGATAGTAGGGGAGTCTGATGTGGAATGGGAAGAGTGGGCATACCCCAGTATTGAAATAACATCAGACTGTAACTGCTTGGCCCCTGGGCGATAGGTGATGATGAAATCGAACCCACTAAAGAAATGCAGCCATCGCATTTGACGAGAGATGAGAGCCCTAACGGAGTTAAAGAATTATAAATTTTTATCATCTGAGAATATTGTGATTGTATGTTTAGCCCCCTGTAGGTAATGCCTCCATTCAGTGAACACCAGTTTGATGGCAGAAGTTCTCTTTCAGCCACCATATAGTTTTGCTCCACTGGTAGATGTTTTTTGGAATAAAAGGCTATGGGATGCATGTGGACGGTTCTTGTGTTCTTTTGAGATAAAATTCCTCCTGTGGCTACCTGCGAAGCATCGGCTTGGACATAATAAGGCTAGTCTGGATTGGGATGCTGAAGAACGGGTGCAGTGGTGAATTTAGTTTTTACCAGTTGCAATGCCTAATTGGCTTCTGGAGGCCACGTAAATGATTGCCTCTTTTTTAGCAGCTGTGTTATGGGCGCCATTATCTCTGAAAAGTGTAGGATGAAACGACGATAAAAATTGGCAAAGCCAAGTATCTGTTGAATTTCTCTGACATTTGTTGGAGTTGTCCAATTGGTAATGGCTGCTACCTTTTTGGGGTCCATAGTGATGCCTGTCGGAGATAAGTGATACCCCAGAAACTCTGCTGACTGTACATGGAAGGAGCATTTGTCTAGTTTAGCAAAGAGAGCGTTTTCTCTAAGGCGCTAAAAGATGGCGCGTACATGTTCTTGTTCTGAGTAAATCATGTTGTCTATGTAGACGACTGCACAAACACCCAAAAACTCCCCCAAGATCTCGTTAATGAAATATTGAAATGCTGCCAGAGCGTTACGTAGCCCAAAGGGCATAACTATATACTCAAACAGCCCGAGCTTAGTCCTAAAGGCGATTTTCCATTTATCGCCTTCTCTTACACGGATTAAGTGGTAAGCTCCCCATAAATCTAGTTTGGTGTAAATGGTGGAATTTCCAACCTGATCAAGTAGTACCTAAATTAACAGGAGAGGATAGCGATTCTTAAAAGTCACCTTATTCACCACCCTATAATCCACACAAGCCCTCAACTCCCCATTCTTGGTACAAAGAAGAGTGGAGAAGACACAGGCGACGTGGAGTGGCGTATAAAACCTATCTCAAGTAGTTCATCCAGATATTTGCGTAGATATTGCATTTCAGGTTCTGTCAACGCGTAAACTGTACTGCAGGGCAGGGTTGCTCCCAACAGAGGTGAGCTGTGGCAGGAATCCTGACAGCCCACCATACAGAAATCAAAATAAAACATAAAGCAGAAGTGTTTTTCCCCTGAATACATATATTTTTATAGTGTGAAAAAAGTTCACCTTAGGATTGTTATGCTGATTTCTATAGCTTATTATTCACCCGAGAGGGTATCCGGGGACTTGGACAGGTGTGTGTGGGTGTGTGGTCCCCAAGATGCTGATACAAAGAGCCAGGTCTTCAACTTCTTGCGGAACTCAAGAAGTGAGGAGGAAGGTCTGATGGGTTGAGGAAGGTCATTCCATGTCTTGGATGCAATGTAGGAGAATGAGCGACATCCAGTTTTGCTTTTGTGGGTGCGGGGAATGTGTGAGAGTGAGGCAGAACATAGGTGACTGGTTGGGTGGTGAAAGTGTATGCAACTGTTCATAGTATTCTAGTCCTGTGTTGTGTAGGGCTTTGTATGTGTGTGTGAGAAGTTTCAATCGGCTGCGCTTGTGAATGGGGAGCCAGTGAAGTTTCCTGAGATGCGATATGATGTAAGTGCATCGTGGGAGATCGAGTATGAGTCTTGCAGTGGTGTTCTGGATGGGCTGAAGTCTGTGTAGGAGTTGTTTAGAGATTCCAACATAATGTGTTGCCGTAGTCCAGCCTACTGGTGATGAGTGGTTGTGTGACAGTCCCTCTGGTGTTCTGAAGCACCCATTTGAAGATCTTTTGCAACATGTGTAGGATCTGAAGCAGGAGGTGCACATTGTGTTGACCAGAGTAATCATGTTGAGCTTGTCATCTAGGATGATCTCTGGATTGCTTGCATGGTCTGTGGGTCCTAGCTCCTATAGCCACCAGATGGAGTCCCTAGGGGAGGTCTTGTTGCCGAAGACCAGTACTTCCCTCTTGTCGGAGTTGAGCTTTAGGCAGTTGGTTCACATCCAGTATGCTACCATGATCATGAAGTTGGCTCTGCTGTGGTTGTCCGTCATTGAGAGAATGAGCTGGGTGTCATCAGCGTAGGAGATGCTGGTGATGTCTTGTGATCGGATGATGTTGGCGAGTGGTGTTATGTATATGTTGAAAAGGGTGTGGCTGAGGGATGATCCCTGTGGGACTCCACATATCAGTTTCTTGGTCTCCGATGTGAAAGGTGGCAGAACAGATTAATTTAAGAGCAGATCCTTGTATGCCAATCTCGTGGAGTCTTCTGATGAGGGTTTTATGGGAGACAGTGTTGAAGGCGAGGAGCGGTCGAGCAGGATGAGGGCCGCAGTTTCTCCTCGGTCCAGGACAATTCGAATGTCGTTGTCTGTTTCGGTGCTCTGGTTTTTTCTGAATCCTGATTGAGTGTTGTCTAGAAGATGGTGAAGTTCAAGGTGGGTTGTGAGTTGCTTGTTGATGGCATTCCCAATCACTTTGGCTGGATTGGGGAGCAGGTAGATGGGTTGGAAGTTGCTCAGGTGATTCAGATCGGCTTTGGGCTTCTTGAGGAGGACATTGATTTCTGAAAGTTTCCACTCACCTGGGAAAGTTGCGGACATTATGGAGGTGTTGATGATGTGGGTCAGGGCTGTGCTGATTGGTGATGTTCACAGGTTGTAGATGTGGTGGGGGCATTGGTCCTTTAGGGCCCCTGAGTGGATGGTCTGCAAGATTTTTGCTGTGTTGTTTCTGGTGAGGGTTATCCGTTCAGTCAGTTGGCTACTTTGGTTGGTGGTGGGTAGGTTAGCGATGAGTTCTTTGGGGCTGGGTTGGTGTGTGAAGTTGATGTATGTGGTTGCGATTCTATGGTTTTATTTACTGATATATAGCTAACCTTGGGACAAAGCACACACCTTTTGTAAAAAAAATTCTTAATAGTGCAGGTACCATACAAATGATTACATTCAATCTAAACATGTCTCACTTTCTCAGATACTCCAGACCATCTCATATTTCCCCCTCCGCTAGAGCAGCATTCAATCACCTGCTAGACAGTTTATCCTGGATGCTATAATTGTCCACCTAAAGACCTACATTTTATCTCGAGAATGTAATCATTGTTCAACAGGTATGCAATAAAAGGCCTATATTGTCTTTGCGGCATGACCTAGGATTAACTTCTCTCAGACATTCTTCTGAGAGGTCCTGACATTTCAGCAAGTCAAGGAACTAGTCCTTGACTTGAGGTATATTTTTCTTACGCTGTTGCTTGAACATGAAATACCTTGAAAAAACAACAGACAAGAGGCATTTGGCAAAACAGGAACAGTTTGTATAAATAAACAGTGCGGCCAGGAAGACAGTTACATGCATAGGGTCTGAGGACTGCCTCAACTTACAATCGATCTGAAGAACAAGTTACTTACCTGCTGTAACAATTTATTTGGTAGACACAGGATCTAGCCGCAGATCCCATATGTTAGAATCTTTCCCAGGTGCCAGACTGGATCCAGAAACTTTTTTCCCCACAGTACGTCAGCTTGCTGGCAGAGGGCGTCGAGCGACTCCGCAGCGACGTCGCTCAAAATGTGGAGCCACATACAGAAACTGCCAATTGGAACAGTGTGCCAAGACCACAGACACCATGTGTCACGTACCTGTTGAATGCAAGGAGAGAAAGAAACAGTCAACAGAGGCAAGAGGTCTAAGAAGACTCAGGACAGAAAGCAGGAAAAGCTATGTTCTCATAAATGTCCAACGAGACAGACATAACCACCAAGGGTACCACCGTACTTAATGGAGGAGAATCCAGAGATGTAGCGGGGACGACCCCGCAACACATCAAGGAGATCTGCAATTGAGGCAGGAACAAAGCTGAAACAGAACAAGGATATCTGCAAGAAGGATATCCCATGAGCCTGCCACACAACAATAATGTCTACAAGGATGATATCCCGAAGCAGGCTCAACATGAAAGAAGAAGGCGAAAGAAAAGATAGTTCGCAGTGCGGGGAGTATTGGAGGTGTGTAAGGAATCTGCGGCTAGATCCTGTCTCTACCAGATACATCATTACTGCAGGTAAGTAACTTGTTCATCTGATAGAGACATCTAGCCGCAGATTCCTTACTTTAGAATCAGATACCCAAGCCATACCATCCCGGAGGAGGGTCTACGAACAGAAACTAAAAAAAAATGCACAAGTAGTACGAACCCGGTCAGAAGACAAGGAGACCGGAGAGAAAGAACGACTGAGAAAAATATCACACTCAGACAAATAAGTCCTGCATGTAGCATACTTAGGTACAAAAGTCCTGATAAGGGACCATGTGTAGAAGGATTGTACACCGAAAACGCAAGGCGAAGGGAATGCAACAAGGGAAACAGGAAGGTTTCGACCTTGACGGCTCCTGACCCAGGTATATAATGTGACAACCAAAGCAACCTCAGGGTAGGCAGATAGCACCAAAAGTGTGAAGAAAATGGTCTATGGCCAGAAGAGGCCAATAAGTGACCTAACGGGGTCATAGGTGGTCATAGAGCGAATCTAGAACACTGAATAAGTCATGTGAAACGCAGAACTTCTGAAGAGCCATAGAGCAATCTCCTAATATTGCAGAAGAATCCTAGTAGGGAAGCTGAAACAATTGCAATCACTATCCGCAAGGAAGTGTGCAGAAGAATCATAGTAGTGAAGCTTAAACAACTGCAATCACTATCCGCAAGGAAGCGGGCATAAATGGAAGAGGGAGCTAGAGACAATGGTAAAGCTCTAAGAATTCCCATTGAAATATCCATACATATGGTAATATACAGACGTAGAATCTTATTAAAGTACACAAGGGAGTTTAGATATACACGTATCTCCTCATGGAAAAGGGGGAGAGCGTAAGAGTATGCTTACGCCCCCCTTTGGGGGAGGAATAACAATAATAATAATATGGAGGATGACAGGGATCACGGTACGAAGGATTGATATAGAAAGACAGCAAAATGGAGTAGTACCGTACACAGAAAAACAACCCCATGTCCGCCACAGAGGGGAGGAAGAGGCATGGAAACTACCATAAAACCAGGTAACATAAAAAGGAAAAAAGGGTTCAACCGAGGTGAACCCCCATAGCACAATGTAGTGCTGAATCTGAGGTGCAGTCGTACTTGATCTTAAATGGTGCAGTCATACTTGATCTTAAATGGTGCGAATAGAAGCGTTGATAGATGACGTAGTAACAATTCTCTAGACCACAGTCAGAACATAAGACGGATTCCGTAGCAATAAATCCGTATAGAAGAATGGGCATGCATATATAATATATATATATCACAGACTGTTGCTCCTTCTGGAATTGTGGGATCCATGGGAAGTGGCGCGCGTGCCGGCAGAGCCGACCGGCTTGTCATAACCACCAAAGGTTCAATAAGCACGCTCTCAGGATGTAACAAAAACGAAAACCAGTTGTTGCAGGAAACTGTTTATTCACACAAGGCGTTTCAGCTGCCCATGTGACCATAGCTGCTGGGCAGCCGAAACGCGTTGTGTGAATAAACAGTGTCCTGCTACAACTGGTTTTCATTTGTGTTACATCCTGAGAGCGCGCTTATTGAACTTTTGGTCGCCAGTAGGTAGTTAAAGTTAGGACCTTGTTTCTATTCAAAAAGCGTTTTTTCTTTTGCCAATATCTTTGGCGCCGTTTGACGAATGTTCGCGAAATTTTCAAAACTAATGTTTCGCTCAGGTCAGCTCCTGTCGTGAAAGTTTCTGGGTGATTCGTCAGGCGGGGGCCGAGAAAAAGAGGGGGGGTCCCAAAACACGTTTTCTCCATGTTAATTTCCATAGGAAACCTTAGACAAAGCTACAGCCCGAACTGCTGAACGGAATTACACCAAATTTGGCTAAAAGGTAGGTCTTGGTTCAGAAAGCGTTCTTTTTTTTTTTTTTAAATGGTGTAAATCCGCCCAGTAGTTCCTGAAAAATTCAAAAAATAAAAAATATCAATATCTGGTGGCCGAGAAGGATTTGCGAACCCTCCCAAGCACGAGCTTCATTTTGATTGGCTGTCAACATTCCAAACCAAGAAGTGTTGACAGCCATCTTGTGACTCAGTAAAACCGAGTCACAAGAAAAAAGGGATGAAAATGATTATAAAAAAAGAAAAGGGGGCAGGGTAGAAACACCCTGACCCTCTGGGCCTGGTCAGGGGGTCCCGCAGGGTCCCCAGGGCCAAAAAAAGCATTAAAAAAAAAATAACAATTCGGCCGAAGTCATGTTGGGTGCGCGAATCCCGCTGGGAAAATTTTTAAAAAATGAAGCGCGGTGTCCCGCGCTTCGTTTTAATGAGCCCCCGGGTGGGCCAAGTCCCGGGGGCATTTCTGTATGTTTATACGGGGGCCCTTCGGAGGCCCCCGCAGCCCCGGGGACTGCCACATCCCCGGGGCTCTGCTTAAATTAAAGTAGTGTGTGAGGGCTCAAGCCCTCCCCACACGCCCCGGGGACCATCACCCCCTGGGGCACTAATTTAAAGAAGTTGGGTGTCCATTGTGGACCCCCGGCCCCGGGGACCACCACCTCCCCAGGGCTTTGCATACGTTGGGAGGAGGGCTGCGTGGCCCCCCTCCAGGAGCCCTCCATGGCCCTGGGAACCGCCACCCCCCCAGGGCCGGCTCCGGCTATGTTCCCGGGGTGCCTACCCCCGGGACATTGCAGTTTGCAATGACAGGGCAGGAGCACGGCTCCCGCCCTGTCATTGCAAACTCTACTTTGCTTCGTGGAAGCGAGAGCAGGAAACATGCCTTCGCTTCCACGAAGCAAAGCAGAAATGCTTTTGAACAAGGGGAGCTTCATGTCAGCAGCTCCCCTTGTCCAAAAGCAATGCCGGCTTTCGCAGGAGGCAGGGAGCTGGCTGGGACCACAAGGGCATTGGGACTCCCCCCCGCGGTCCCCAACATGAGAGCCGGCCCTGGGGGATGAGGTCCCCGGGGCCAGAAGTGGCCCGGGAGGTGGGCTACTCAGCCCCCCTCCTGTAGTAATATATATGTATTTTTTTAAACGGGGCCAGGCCCCGGGGGATGGGGTCCCCAGGGCCAAAAGTGGCCCAGGGAAAGGGGGCCACGCAGCCCCCCTCCCAAAAAAATAAATAAACGAGGCAATGCCCCGGGGGATGGGTTCCCCGGGGCAGATACCGAATAATGGAAGTGGGGCGTTTTTTTTTTTCTTTCGAATTTGGAGTCGCTACCCCATTGCTGCTCTCAGCGCGGCCCCCCGTGTAACGTCGTGGTGGATTCGCGGTTCCACCTCAAATAAATAATTTAATAGTATATAATTTAGAAGGTAGTGTTGCATTTGTGAACTTGCTTTATAGAGGTAGTGTGATTGAAGTTAATAATACGATTACATTTGATAGTTATTAAAAATATATAAAATTAAAAATGAAAAGTTAAACCTGAAACGTGTATTGTGTTGTAATACATTGAATTCATGCTTTTGCAGATTCGCGACGGGTACGCGAATCGACCAAAAATTAAATAAGAGTATGTATGTGTAAAAAAAAAAATAGATTCACTATTGTGTTATAGGGTGGCTCTTAAAAGAGCCCTTGTTTTCATTATGAGTTTTTTGTAGCTACATGTAAGTGCGAATGCACAGCTTTAGGTTGTTGAGAAAGACTCTCTTTCCTTGATCTGTGAAGTGTACTCCATCACTTCTGTAGATGTCATCCATATCAAAACGTAGATTGTTGTTATAGATTGAGCCCATCCTATGGTCTCTGAGGTAAGCAGAAATAGCTTTATTGACATTCTTTCTAGCTTTCTCAATCTGTGGACGAATTGATTTGACCACTTCCATTTCTGTCTTTGGCATATATTAGAGTATACAAAGACAGTTTGAGGCAAAGCAACATCAGTTGTTCAAAGGTGTCCTTCATTAGCATTTCCAGACCTACCCCAGTCAATGTCCCTAGGTCATTGCCACCACAGTGCACAATCATGAGGTCAGGGGGTTGGAGATGCAAAAAGGTTTTAACCAAAGGCATCAGTTGGTGCCACTTTAATCCTTTCTGTGCAATCCTTTTAATATCCACATATTGCAAAGCTAGGTCTTTGTCAATACCTCTGCGTTCAGCATACCTTTTGCACCAGAAAACATAGCTGTGCCCAACAATCCATACTGTAAGCATCTTGAAGGGATGTCTAGAGGTAATGAAAAGATGTCTGTAGCTGAGGTAGTCAGTTGGTAGAATGAGAGGTATCTAAAATGGTGGACAAGATGCTGTTTTTAAAAAGCAGATAATTGATTGGCTGTTTATGAACATTGTACACTCAAAAATAGGGTGCATGTTACTTCCTTTAAAAAGCATGTTTCTTATTGGTTATTAACAAATGTGTGAAAGGTACAGTAGATAGGATAAGGTAATATTTTGCAAAAGTCAACCACACCTGTTGTTTGCATTTGTAACCTTGTGTGCTGAACTTGAAAATATGGTGAACTTGTGACCTGCCTGTTCAGTTGAATGTTGCAGAAACTGTTACTATGGAAACTGGTATTAAGCAGGATGGGGGAAGGGTTGAATCTTAACTGTGGTTTTAAAATATAGAATTGTAATTTATATATAAGTGATATGTTATTAAAGTAAGATTTCCCAAGTCAGTACTATGTTTAGAAGTGGTGTGTTCTTAAATAATGCTAGTATTATTAGTAATAGGTTTTTGAACTCTCGTATGGATTCGCTGCTCCACCACGATGGTACACGGTGGAGTCGCGACTCCAGAAAATTCCAGAATCAGTTTAGACACTTTTAGAAGTCAGTTGGTAAGGGTTTATATGTCTAACCAATAGAAATGTGTTTTACAATTTGAAATAATGTAGGAAGCAATGTGATTTGTTACTTACATTTATTTGTGTCGAGAAAGAGAGGGAAAGTTTGCCATTACTGGTTTTACCTTGTTGAGAGTGGTGCATTACATTGATTGTGTGCATAAGAAAACCTTTTATGAGTTTCTGATATTTCATATTCTACAAAACTATTTGGAAGGTGAGTTATACATTTGTGAGGTGTATTATGTATTAGCTTTATTTTCAAACTTTAAAAATTATTCAAGAACTGTGATGTTTGAAATATATTATTAAATGTAGAGATGTGTATTGTAGTTTGTTTTATTGTACTTAACTGTTGTTTGAAATAGATTGTGTATAGTAATATGTGTATATTGGAAGATGGATTCGCGATTATGGTAGTTTGTATTAGTGTGTGGAAATGTACAATTGAAGTATACCGCATAATTTTAGGTGTCGCTTTCAAAGTGCACTCTGTCAAGTTTTAAGGTGTGCATGGATTTGTAACTGAAGTATGTCTCTACTTGTATATGTATTCTCATATGTCTTATACATTTGAAGATGCATGATGTATAACAAAGAGGTGTTGTTGCTTTGTATGTGGCTAGGCTCAAGACTGTGAGTAGTAGTAGAATGGTGAAGTTGCAGCACAAAAGTGTGGTTTAAAACATGTTGACATAAGGTATTAGTGATTAGGCTACTTTTTATAAGTCTCTAGAGAGGGGCAGTAGAAATATGCCACATAGTTTTTGGAGTTTGCTTGAAATGGGAAGTGTGTTCTGTGAATTTTTCAGGTGCGCATAGTGTTGTGATTGAAGAAAGTCTCTATTAGGAGATATATTCTGATATGTGTTATGTATCTGAAGATGCTAGATGTATAAAACACATGTATGCATCTATTTGTATATTTCTTTTATATATGATGCTGCTAGCAAAAGGTACAGACATATGCATGCATGCTTTCAGGAATATGGTGAGACTTACAGCTGAGACATGTGAAGGGTTGCTGCTTTATATTTGGCTAGGTGTAACACTCTAAGTAGTTGTAGAATGGTAAAGCTGCAGCACAAAAGTGAGGTTTAAGACATGTTTGCAGAGAGATTAGTTATTAGGCTAATTTATATGAGTCTGTGGAAAGCTACACTTCAAATATACAGCATAATTTTCAGTGTCTGTTTGAAATTTGAAGTGTAGTCTGTGAAGTTTTAAGATGTGGATGGGGTTGTGACTGAGGTATGTCTCTACTTGCACATGTATTATGGTACGTGTTATGCGTCCGAAGATGATAGATGTATAAAACACAGGTATACATCCATCTGTATATTTCTTTTATATATGATGCTGCTAGCAAAAGGTACAGACATATGCATGCATGCTTTCAGGAATATGGTAAGACTTACAACAGAGATATGTGAAGGGTTGTTGCTTTGCTCTTAGCTATGCTCAATACCTGATTAGTAGTAGAATAGTGAAGCAGCAGCAGTAGAAAAATGATGTTTAAGATATGTTGGGTGAGGAATTAGTGATTATGGTACTTTATAAGCGTCTATGTAAAACTTCACTTGAAGTATGCTGCATAAATCTAGGTGTGTGTTTGAAATGTTAAGTGTAGTCTGTCAAGTTTTTAGGCCTTTGTGGTCTTGTGAGTGAGGTATGTCTCTACTTGCGCATGTATTCTGATATGTGTTATGCTTTTGGCAATAGGTACAGATACAAGCATGCATGCTTTTAGGAATATGGTGAGACTTATGGCAGAGACCTGTGATAGGTTGCTGCTTTATATTTGTCTAGGCCCAACATTCTGAGTATTCGTAGAATGTTGAAGCTGCAGCACAAAAGTGAGTTTTAAGACATGTTGGCAGAGGGATTAGTGATTAGGCTACTTTCTATGAGTCTGGGGAAATGTACACTTGAAGTATAACGCAGAAATGTAGGTGTCGCTTTCAAATGTAAAGTGCAGTCTGTCAAGTTTTAAGTTTAAGGTGTGCATGGTCTTGTGATTGATGTATGTCTGTACTTGCACATGTATTCTCATATGTGCTATGCATCTGAAGATGCTAGACGTATAAAATACAGGGATACATCTATTTGTATATTTCTTTTATATATGATGATGATTTCAAAAGGTAGAGACATATGCATGCATACTTTCAGAATTATGGTGAGTCTTACAGCTGAGTCATGTAATAGACTGCTGCTTTATATTTGGCTAGGCCCAACACCCTAAGTAGTTGCAGGATGGTGAAGCTGCAGCATGAAAGTGAGTTTTAAGACATGTTAGGAAACAGATTAGTGATTAGGCTAGTTTGTGTGACTGTGTGAAAAGGTACATTTAAAGTATGACACATAAATGTAGGTGTCTGTTTGAAATGTGAAGTGCAGTCTCTCAAGTTTTAAGGTCTGCATGGTCTTGTGATTGGTGTATGTCTCTAATTGCATATGTATTTTCATATGTGTTATGCATCTGAAGATGCTAGACGTATAAAACATAGATATATCTCTATTTGTATATTTCTTTTATATATGGTAGTACTAGTAAAAGGTACAGACACATGCATACATGCTTTCAGGAATATGGTGAGATTTATAACAGACTCATGTATAGGTTTGATGCTTTATATTTGGGTAGGCCCAACACCCTGAGTAGTTACAGAATGGTGAAGCTGTAATGCAAAAGTGTACACCATGTCATAATTCTCACTTTTGTGCTGCAATTTCACTATTCTGCGACTACTCAGGATGTTGGTCCTAGTCAAATATAAAGCAGCAACCCATCACATGTCTCAGCTGTAAGTCTCCAATCACCCAGGCACTACCCATGCACTCATCCATGCACTGAGGCACTATGTATACACTCCTTCAATCAGCCAGGCACTAGCCTTGTACTTATGCAATCACTCATGCAGTACGCATGTACTCCTTCAATAACCCAGATACTACCCCTGCACTCATGCAATCACCCAGGCACTACCCATGCACTCCTCCAATCACCCAGCCACTACCCATGCAGTTATAAAGTCACCCAGGCACCACCTATGCACTCCTCCAATCACCCAGGTACTACCCCTGCACTCATGCAATCACCCAGGCACTACCTATGCACTCATGCAATAACCCAGGCACTACCCTTGCACTCCTCCAATCACCCAGGCACTATCCATGCACTCCTCCAATCACCCATCCACTACCCATGCAGTTATAAAATCACCCAGGCACTACCTATGCACTCCTCCAATCACCCAGGCACTACCTCTGCACTCATGTAATCACCCAGGCAGTACCTATGCACTCATGCAATAACCCAGGCACTACCCATGCACTCATGCAATCAGTCAGGCACTACCCATGCACTCATACATGCACTCAGGCACTAGCCCTGCACTCATGCAATCACCCAAGCACTACCCATGCAGTCCTCCAATCATCCAGGCACTACCTGTGCACTCATGCAATCACCCAGGTACTACAACATGCACTCCTCCAATCACCCAGGCACTACCCATGCACTCCTCCATGCACCCAGGCATTACCCATGCACTCCTCCAATCACCCAGACATTACCCCTGTACTCATGCAATCACCCAGGCATTACCCCTGCACTCATGCAATCACTCCGGCAGTACCCATGCACTCGTCCAATCACCCAGGCACTACTCCTGCACTCATGCAATCACTCAGGCACTATCCATGCAGTCATCCATGCACTCAGTCACTACTCCCGCCCTCATTCCATTTACCCATGCACTCATAAAATCACCCAGGCAGTACCTATGCACTCATGCAATCAGCCAGTTATTATCCATCCTCTCCTCCAATTACCCAGCCACTACCCTTGCACTCATACAATCACCAAGGCACTACTGTTGCACTCATCCATTCACATAGGCACTACTCATGCACTCATCTATGCATTCAGGCACTATTCATGCAGTTATCCATGCACTCAAGCTCTACCTCTGCACTCATGCAATCAGCCAATCGGTATCCATTCTCTCCTCCAATTACCCAGACACTACCCTTGCACTCATACAATCACCCAGGCACTACCCATGGAGTCATGCAATCACTCAGGCACACCCATCACATGTCTCAGCTGTAGGTCTCACCATATTCCTGAAACCATGTATACATATGACTGTACCTTTTTCCAACAACTTCATATATAAAAGTAATATACAAATAGATGTATACCTGTGTTTTATATGTCTATCAACTTCACATGCATGACATGTATCAAAATGCAAGTGCAAGTAGAGACATACCTCAGTCACAAGACTATAAAGGCTTTAAAACTTGACAGACTGCACTTCACATTTCAAACACACACCTAGATTTATGTGCATACTTCAAGTGAACTTTTCCACAGACTCTTACAAAGTATCATACTCACTAATTTCTCACCCAACTTATCTTAAACATCACTTTTCTGCTGCTGCTGCTTCACTATTCGACTACTAATCAGGTATTGAGCATAGCTAAGAGCAAAGCAGCAACCCTTCACATGTCTCTGCTGTAAGTCTCCCCATATTTCTAAAAACATGCATGCATGCATGTGTCTGTACCTTTTGCTAGTGACACCATATATAAAAGAAGCATAGAAATGAATGTATACCTGTGTTTTACATGTCTAGGATCTTCAGATGGATAACACATATCAGAATACATGTGTAAACAGAGATATACTTCAGTCAGAACACCATGGAGACCTTAAAACTTGAGAGACTGCATTTCATATTTCAAACAGACAACTACAATTATGCGGCGTACTTTAAGTGTACCTTTCCATACACTCATACAAACTAGCCTAATCACTAATCTGTTTCCTAACATGTCTTAAACCTCACTTTTGTGCTGGAGCTTTACCATTCTGCGACTACTTACGGTGTTGGGCCTAGCCAAATATAAAGCAGCAATGTATCACATGTCTCAGCTATAAGTCTCATCATATTCCTGAAAGCGTGCATGCATATGTCTGTACCTTGTGCTAGCAGCATCATATATAAAAGAAATATCCAAATAGATGTATACTTGTGTTTTATACATCTAGCATCTTCAGATGCATAATACGTATCAGAATACATGTGCAAGTAGAGACATACCTTAGTCACAACACCATGCAGACCTTAAAACTTGACAGACTGCACTTCACAATTGAATCAGATAATGAAAATTATGAGGTATATTTGAAGTGTAGCTTTCCACAGACTCATACAAAGTAGCATAATAACTAATCCATCTCCTAACATGCCTTAAACCTCACTTTTGTGCTGCTGCTTCACTATTCTACGACTACATAGGGTGTTGGGCCTAGCCAAATATAAAGCAGCAATCCTTCACATGTCTCTGCTGTAAGTCTCACCATCTTCCTGAAAGCATGCATGCATATGTCTGTACCTTTTGTTCGTAGCATCATATATCAAAGAAACATATAAATAGCTGTATACCTGTGTTTTATATGTCTAGCATCTTCAGATACATA
Source organism: Calotriton arnoldi (assembly GCA_963921515.1). Taxonomy (NCBI): domain Eukaryota; kingdom Metazoa; phylum Chordata; class Amphibia; order Caudata; family Salamandridae; genus Calotriton; species Calotriton arnoldi. Next base: position 179,881 of record CAWUFW010006675.1, on the reverse strand, counting down.
AGACATGTCACAATACACGTGCACGTACATACATACATACCTCAATCAGAAGACCATGAAGACCTTAAAACTTGAGAGACTGCACTTCATATTTCAAAGAGACACCTAGATTTATTCAGCGCACTTCAAGTGAACTTTTCCAGAGACACTTAGAAAGTGCCATAATCACTAATTCCTCACCCAACATATCTTAAACATTACTTTTCTGGTGCTGCTGCTTTACCATTCTACTACTAGTTAGGTATTGAGCATAGCCAAAAACAAAGCAGCAACCCTTCACATGTCTCTGCTGTAAGTCTCACCATCTTCCTCAAACCATGCATGCATGTGTCTGTACCTTTTGCTAGTGCACCATATATAAAAGAAGCATACAAATAGACATTCCTCAATCACAAGACCATGCAGATCTTAAAACTTGACAGACTGCACTTTACATTTGATTTGGGTAGTAGTAGAGAAATCCTTTAGTTCTGCTCTGTCATTCTGTTGCGGAGGTTGTGATGTCTTCTAAATGAAGGAATTGTGCAATGTCTGACATAGCTTTGCAATGCAATTAAAAGTATTTCTTTATTTATAGATGAGAATATTTGTATATAATTATTTTAATAATATAAAATTATTTTTAGAAACTATTTCTTTTTTTTTCAGATATTCACCATTATTAGTAAGAAAGATTGAGTATGGCAAGAAAAGATCAAGAGAAAAGACAAGAAAAAAACCAGTACTATTTAAAGGAGAGAGAAAAGCAGAAATTTGATGAAGTACAACATGTGACATTGAAGAAAAAAACCTCTGGTAAGAGAACTAAAGAATTTGTTAAAAGACGTTTAAAAAACGTAATGAATTTTCAAAATGTGGAAAAGAGAAAGAAAAGTTGTACAACCAATCAGAAGGAAACGAAAAAAGGACACATTAATGGAAAATCAAGTTATGGGAAAACAATCCATGTTGAAAGAAGGATGAAAGAATATAAAGACATTAGGAAGAAAATGTATAAAAGTAGAGTACTACAAAATTTATTTAAAGATTGTAAAAAATATAAAAGAAGATCAGCAGCTTACAAGAAAAAACAACAGATTCAAAATGTAGTAGAAAAAGCTTTTGAATTGAAAAGAAAATTATTTATATTGGTATTGAAGAGAAGAAAAGCAAAAGAAAAAGACTGGTTAATAGAGGTAACTTTTGCAAAAACAATTTGGGTGAATGGAAGCACACTTCTAGTACTGAGCCTTTTTTTAATGAAGAAAGCTATTTTCAACAAAATACATTAGTTCATGCAGTTGATACCAGTGGTCGTTGTTATGAGATAAAAGATGGTTGTCCAATTGAAAAAGAAAATATGGTTCCTAGAAATGTGGAAGAAGTAATAGCTGAAGAAGTTCAAGGGAGACGTACACAAGCTCCAGTGTATAAGTGGGATTGTAGTAGTATTTGTAGTATACGACAGGAATCTATTGATATTTTACGAATTTTCTTACGAGATAATGCAAAAAAAAGTGTTAAAAAGAAGATTAAGGGGCCCATTACGATGGCGGGCGGAAGCACAACCGCCGTGCTGGCGGATGCAAAAACCACCAGTTACCGCCGGCACGCAGCAGTCCACACGCCCGCCCAATTATGATGCGAAAAGCAGGCCAAACACTGCCGGCAAGCCAGCAACACCGTCCGCCATCAAAGTGCGCCCGCACACGTAGCGGCGCAGCCCAACTGACACACACCGTCCGACGAAACACGTCCCGCCCGGCGCATAAATTACGATGCCGCAAACAAACGGCTCCCACGGCAAAGAGACACCGCACGTGAAAGAGAGGCGGAAACACGGACGCAGAGCACGGACAACGAAGAAGCGGCACCCCGGGCATGAATCCAGCACTGCAGGCCCTACCCATGCTTCTGCTGATGCACCACCAAGGACGCAACGTACCGCGGAGACGCAGGTAGGCACACACACAACAAGTGCACGCAAACAGCGCACACAGTGCAAGGGCGGAAAAAGCGGACAACCCCCACCAGCGCGTGCACACTACACATCCACCATTGCATCCACATATGACACACAGGCCAAATCCTAACATCGCAGAACACATGTGTACACACCACCTGGGACTGGGAACCAACCACCCCGTCACGGCCCCAAAGCGCCGATGACGCCGCCACACATGCGCACAACGCAGAGGCCAACCGCAGCGCCATGCATGCGTCGCACACAGACACAGGGACACAACCAAGCAGCACACACATCAGCCCCACCCCGAACGCACATGACACGTGACAGGCCGGCCACAGACATGTCCCCAACGCCCAATTCACGGACAACACCCAACGCCACACAACCGACGCACACATGTCAGTGAAGTCACGCAACAGCAGGACACACCCCAGTGTAACAAACATGGCGAAGCACACAGCGGCGGCAACACCAACTAGGAGAAGCAGGGCCCCTTCGGGAAGAGGAACGCCAGTACCACACTGAAAAACCCATACCACCCTGCACATATGAACAAGACACATGAAACGGAACACCAAAGAGCCCGGGGACCGACAACAGGTGGCCCAAGAATTACATCCACACACAAGGCCCAACGCAGAGCGGAAAGGCAGCCTGCCGCCCACACAAGGGAGAGCAGACAGCACTGAATGACCTTCCATTCCAACACCGAAACCACAGCCCTACGACAGAAGCCGGTGAATACAGCCATTGTCCAAGAATAGACCAACACAGGCATGCCGAGGAGACCGACCACAGGGCAGATAGCGCATATCACAGAAGCACACAACGGACGGGAAAGAAAGAAGAAAACACTCCCCCATGTCGGCCACATGCAAGTTAATTGGAAGGAGTCACACAGCACTGACCTTGAACTGTCTGAGAAGCATGTGGGAAGAGGGCCCGTGTCCTCCAAACAAGCCAACAGAACACAAGTCCTGTCTCCCCACGACTACACAGAGCTCACAGCAACCCCGGAGCGTGCACATTGCAGACTGCACACACAGCCGGAGCACGCCACCTCTACGAACCGCTGCGAAATGGCAACCGCAACACACCTACCCAACTACGCCGAACAGCTCAAGCTGTACCAAACCAACACGATACATACATTGGGATGCGATCTCCTGTCCCTGCTGAACGTAAGTTACCGACTGACTTACCGCATCACATTGTTCAGCTGCGTCATGCCCGTCTTCTACTGTCGGAGGTGTCCCTACCAGCATCCCGTCGAGATATGCCTCTCCAACCCGGCATGTCTGAAGGCGGACCTGCTACCACTACTCCTCCCTCTGGACGCACACGACAGGGCCTGCTCTGCCTATGGGGGCATGGCGTATGTGGCCAACATCGCACGCGCACTGAAATGGAACCACTGTGCCTCCACACGACGGATCATCGAGAACAGCTACATCGAATGTCACCCAGCATGCCCCATCATGGTCCTCCAAGGGACAACCTACGAACAACACCTTGACAGCCACCATCCGCTTCATTGGCTGGCAAACATGTACACCACCAATGACATGGAAGCCCTGCTGGACGGCATCGCATACCTGACAACCTGTAAATACGTCGGACCACAACGCAGGTTCCCCGAGTGACCTATGAAGTCCAACCCCGCACCCATGCTCAGCTTCCGCACGGACTGGCCAGTCACCACCACAACAGCCATACCAAACGACCGGCAACTGTAACCACACCATCAACGACATCGCCATGACATCGGATATGACCGGGACATGCACACTGTTCCCCATCACATCCAGGAACACCGCATGCATCGTGGGAGGCAGTGGCATGGGCTCTGTGCATCGCACCCACATGGACGGAACTGCACGAACAACCAGGACACGACATGGATCCAGCGCACATGGACACACACACCGCTCAGTGGACATGAATAGGTCGCCTGGAGTCTGTGGGTGCTGCACCCCTCCCACCCCCGCCCCGGGAATCCCATACCAGGACCTTTGCATGGACGACAAGTGCATACAACAACAACACGACCCCAGTGACTGTGACATGTCCAGTAACCACCACAGTGCAACAACAAGTGGCACGCCGCTGCATGCACGCAAGCACATGCCCTGATGTCATCTCACATGCATGCGTGCATGAGGAACAACCGCAGCAAACCTGTCACATGGAACTGAGATGGACTGTGCCCATGATGCCGAGCGGTCTGGTAGGCTACATGTATACCGTCTGTGTCAAAGTCCGCAGCTCCGCAGCTATACGTAAATGTACATTAGCACAGCCTTGGCCAAGCAGATGTAACCCCACACCCTATCCCATTTGTAATCATGCTCAGTATATCCTCAACATGTATTCCGCTGCCAGTAGTGTCCACTATACTGCATCACAGAGGACAGATGACTCAATATAATGTTTGAAACCAAAACTGTCTCCGCTGACTCATTTCACAAGTACGAATGAGAGAGGATGAGAGTATGTGAAGTACACGGCAGTCGTGACATGACCATGTAGTCCACTGGTATTGGATGTCAACGCAAATGAGTAGCACTACTGTGGAAGACACACATGTGTCGTGTGAAGTCGTATGGACGCAGTGCTCAGGTGGGTGGGTGCGACGGGTAGATGCGCACATGCCAAGTTGGAGCACGCCGTGTTGGGAGGGGTCATGAACAGTACACCACCGCTTCCCTGGGCATTGTGAGAGGACACCTGTCGGGGGAGTGAACACGTGTGTGCACAGCAGCCGGGCACACGTACAAGGCGGTACCAGGCGCACCTCAGCCCACCCTCTGTGGACAAGCTGGATCCTGTTGTGCGCCCGCCATGCCCCTTGACAAGGCACACACAGCCCCAGTCGACCAGGTGTAACCCCAACATAGTCAATCCGCACAGGCGATACAGGGCACGGGATGGCAGTGGAGCATGGTGTGTGAGAGGTCTCCTCGCGCTCCTCCTGGTCATATCACGCAGGCAATAGAACCTCAACGTCTAGCATGGCACAAGTCACATGGAAGTGTAGGGGGACGCACCACAGCACGAGCAGCACTGACGTCACGGGAGGTGGCTCGCACCATCCCATCCATTGCCCATCATACCAACCACGACACATGCCATTGCGACTAAGTGCAAGCGCGTGCGCCACCACCCCCGAGCCCTCCCCAGAGAGGCCAAAGAGTGAATGTGTGGGCCAACAGCCACAGACGGACGCGGCCTGGCCGCAAGGGCAGCCACAGCCACTGGGTGTCGCAGGTGGCGGATCCGGAAGGCGAAGACTGTGATGCATAGTCCATGCAGGCCGGGTCTCCATTTGGGGCACCACGCAGGTGGATGGCGTCCCGCCACACATCATACCCTGAGACAGCCCACTCGTGCAACTGGACCCACACATTCACTCCTTGCCCTCTCTGGTGCGAGCTTGGGGCTGCCTGTGCAAGCGCTAGCCTCGCAGGTGAGCATGCATATTGGGGGGCGAGGGGAGGACATGAGGGCTGGGGCGAAGATGACTGTATCACTGTCAGTTAGTACAAGGGATGACCCAGATGTGGAAAGGAAGAGACGTGTCCCGTGTGCACTGCAACTAGTCGCCAATCCAACTACCCCCCATGACCGGAATGTAAGCCCGCACCTAGGCCCGCCCATCCGCCACATCGAACATACCACCAGCACGACAACCTTCCCATTCGAAACACTGACTGGGGGTGGCGACCAGTGTACAATCATGTGTAGCCTACCCACGCGTACATGTGGGCCCTCCATGATCCATGTCACCTGCGGCAAAGTCATGACATGCGCAATGAGGGAAGTGAGGAGAGCTGTCCGCCCCACGCGCAGAAGGTGCATCAGCTCCACAGACCCAGCAGCGAGTCCAGCAGGGGTCACATGTGCAGGGGCAGCTGTGCCTGGTGTGAAGGCACATGCATATGGACAGCACATCGACCAATGTGTAGTCTGCCCACATCTACAGTCCATCATCATGCGGACATAGGAATTGAACACAGGGCAACACATCTTAGCTGGTGCACCCACCGTGACCAACAATGCGCAATCATCGACGTACCCGCCCTGTGCATGGCCCCCCACCCAATGGAGGCACATCCAGTGCCACCATCCCACACACACAAGCCTTCCACGGAACATGCTGTGTCCAATGGTCAGTACAGAGTCAGCGCCCATCTGGTGGATCCTGAACAGGAGACACATGCACACACATGCCAGCTCCCACTATGTACGACTGCCACCTGGCACGTGCAATGTAACCTCTCACCTGTGACGTGTGACTGCAAGCACACAGCCGTCTTGGCATGGGGCTGTCAATGTGGACACCAGTCAATGTTTCGGGAGCTGTGATCCGTACAGTGCTGTACATAGGGTGCAGTGCTGACACCTACTACTGTCTCATATCCCCTCGTGCCACAGGTCCCACTTGAATTGGCCGCTCAGCCCGTGCCCACATCGTCGTCGTCGTGTGCCATACTCATCCAGCCTCGGAAGCAGTTCCATGCTCAGCAGACACTCATGTTGCCGTGGCGTTGCCGCTTGACGAATATGCAGTCAGTCCCCATCAGCACGCCCCGCAAGTCATTGGGGCCTAGATCCCCATGTGCATGCACATGGCAGTGGTATGTCTCACTTGCCATTGCCATTGTTGGGAGACCTGTGTAAGTGTATTGTGGCCGTGCCGTCCCAGCTTGACAGCTGGGCTGTGGCTCATGTGCTTGCTCAGTCATGTCAGTGATGTGTATGCGAAATTGCTATGTGCCGTGTTGCTTTGACATGTGTCCTCTGCCATTTAACCCAGGCGGAGACCGAACATTGACCGCCCATACCAATTGCTGGCGGACATGGACGATACAGAGGTAATCAGGAAGTTTCGGCTGGACAGGCCAACTCTGCATCGACTGTGTGCCATGTTAGAGCCCCATCTCCGTCCCCGCAGGGTGTATCCGACTGCTGTCACCCCCACGGCTAAGGTGATGGCCGCCATGCATTTCTTCGCCACTGGGTCATTCCAGCACACAGTGGGCAGTGGAGGAGGGATGTCCCAGCCCATGTTCAGCAAGGTGCTGAGGGATGTACTGGCAGCCATGATGCTGTACCGGAACAGGTACATCCGCTTCCCCAGGGCTCGTGAATTGGCGGCAGTGAAGGGTGCATTCTATGCCCTTGGCAGAATCCCACACGTCGTGGGAGCCATTGACTGCACTCATGTTGGCCTTGTTCCACCACAGGCCACTGAGCACCTGTACCGCAACAGGAAGCACACGCACTCCCTGAATGTGCAAGTGGTGTGCCTTGCGGACATGGTGATCACCCACGTGTGTGCAAAGTTTCCAGGGTCGGCCCATGACGCACACATAATGCGCAACAGCATCTTGCCACGACTGATGGCCAATCTGCAACAGGATCGTGCCTGTATTGTCAGTGAGTATGTGGAGTGGTGTAGCGTGCTGGTTGTGCGATGCTGTCCCCTGTCCAGTTGGAATAGCTACGGTTCTCTGTGTCCCTCACACCCAGGTGACTCTGCGTACCCGAATGGGGCATGGCTGCTCAGTCCATTGAGGAATCCTCGCACCCCAGCAGACGATCGATACAATGAGGCACATGGGAGGACCAGACGTTTGGTCGAGCGTACCTTTGGCCTCCTCAAGTCCAGGTTCAGGTGCCTGGACCGCACCGGGAGTGCACTGGCGTACTCCCCACAGAAGGTGTGCCAGATAGTGGTGGCGTGCTGCATGCTGCACAATCTGGCCATTCGGAAGCAGATCCCCCTCATTGTGGATGACGGAGATCAACCAGGGCCCCAGCCCGCAGACCAGGACAGCTCGAGTGAGGTGGACAGCGGAGAGGAGGAAGCTGGGAATGTGCGCCAGCAGCTCATCGCCCGCTACTTCACTTGACGGTGAGTGTCCATGTACGACGGATGATGTGTCTGTATCTGTGCAGGTGTGTGTGTGCTGTGTCAGGGTGGCCGTATGTTCACTGCGTGCAGTGTGTCAACGCTCCATGGCCAGGGTAGTATGCCACTGTTGGTGACTGTGGCATTGTGCCCTATTGCTCTGTGCGATGTGTGTACATTGCTTGTAGTTGTTGACATGTACTGTGTGATGGGTGTGTGACACACTCATTGAATGTGCTCCTGTTCTGTCTCCCACCCCTAGGTCCCTACAGGCCCTCCGGATTCCATTGCCATGCCACGCATCAGGTGCCCTTCCGCCCAAGGTGGCCGTTGTATTCCGTACAAATAAAACACAGGGCACAAACAGCAGTTAGTGAATAAGGTGCATTTATTACGAACTGTGACATGTGATTGTGTGTAAGGTGATAACAAAAGTGGTGCGTGCAGTGACAATGAGCTGTCGGTCATGGCTGCGTGATGATCAGGGTGTACCCACTGGTTCTATGTCCATAGTCAAACACACACATGCCATCCAGCTGGCTGTGTGGAGTGGGATCGTAGAGCAAGTCAATGCAGTGGCTGGTCAAGGAAGGCTGGCGGAAGGCTGGCGGAAGGCTGGCTGGCTGCCTCACTTGCGACTGGAGCGTGCGAAGTCCTCCCGGGAGATCTGTTTCCTCTTCGGACGGCCCCTTCCACGTTTGGGAGGGGGTGTGGTGGCGACCTGCTGGTGGTGGGTGAGGTGTGCTCACTGGCTGTGGACGCAGGGGAAGTGGACACTGCTGGCCGACCCTGCGCCCTAGCAGGTGGTGGCGGAGGTGGTGTTGCTGGCCTTGCCTGTGACCCCACCGCCACCACCAGCTGGCCCATGAGGTCCACGAGTTGGTCCATACGGGACACGAATTGGCCCATATGGGCGTCCATGGACCTCAGCACCCCCAGCACCTCCCGCGTGTCAGTAGCAGACCTGGCCCATTGTCCTTGGGCCTCTTCATAGGCCCCAAGGACTCTGGCCATTTGAGGCAGGGCATGGCTCCCAGGGGAGGCTGGCGTTTCCCTGACCCTGCTCCTCCTACCAGTCCTGCTGCCACCGGCCCTGCCCACTAGCCACATTGCTCACCACGGTCCTCGCTGTGGCTCCCAGGGTGGATCCAGTCGGCCGGGCCACCACCTGCGCTGGGGCTGGTGCCAGCGAAGACGTGGTGGTGGTGGAGGCGGTGGTGGTCGGTGCGGCGATGGTGGCGGTTGCGGCAGTGGTAGTGGCCGCAATGACCGTGGGTGTGGCCGCAACGACAGTGGCAGCAGGGGACTGGGACTGTTCAGCATCCCTGGATGATGGGTTGGTGGGTAGGAGGGGTCCTGGGGAGCGGCTGGGCCCTGCCACGCCAGATGGGCCAGCTTGGTGGTCCGTGTCCGAAGAGGTGGACAGATCCTCCAGATCCGTGTGTCCTCGTTGGGGGCTTGTAGGCTGGCTGTGCTGGCTGCTGTCTCCATCCCCAGCGTCCAGCAGTTCGTCACCTGTGGAGAAAATGAGATTTGTTATTGTGTTGCACCTGGCGAAGTATGTATTAGTCGTCTGACATTGGCAGTTCGTGCAATCTCGTACATGGGTTTCCCGGAGGCGAGTGTGTGGCTGTGGCATCTGTAGTTGTGTGTGCTAGGCAATGGGACTGTGTGCTGTGCACATGTGGCATGGGACGGATTGGCCATGCCGATGGGTGTGTTGCTTTGCCCCTACTCATTGTGACTCTGGTGTATGCGGGCTCCTGGCCCATCCTGGGTCTGGTTTGTACTTTGCTTTTGGACTTCATATGGAACGCTTAGGAACGCATATGGCACCATGGGGGCCATGCCCCAGATTCGCATTTGGGATGGAATATGCTTTTGGGGTTCAAATGGAACGCTTAGGAACGCATATGGCAACATGGAGGCCATGCCCCAGATTCGCATTTGGGATGGAATATGCTTTTGGGGTTCAAATGGAACGCTTAGGAACGCATATGGCAACATGGGGGCCATGCCCCAGATTCGCATTTGGGATGGAATATGCTTTTGGGGTTCAAATGGAACGCTTAGGAACGCATATGGCAACATGGGGGCCATGCCCCAGATTCGCATTTGGGATGGAATATGCTTTTGGGGTTCAAATGGAACGCTTAGGAACGCATATGGCAACATGGGGGCCATGCCCCAGATTCGCATTTGGGATGGAATATGCTTTTGGGGTTCAAATGGAACGCTTAGGAACGCATATGGCAACATGGGGGCCATGCCCCAGATTCGCATTTGGGATGGAATATGCTTTTGGGGTTCAAATGGAACGCTTAGGAACGCATATGGCAACATGGGGGCCATGCCCCAGATTCGCATTTGGGATGGAATATGCTTTTGGGGTTCAAATGGAACGCTTAGGAACGCATATGGCAACATGGGGGCCATGCCCCAGATTCGCATTTGGGAGGGAATATGCTTTTGGGGTTCAAATGGAACGCTTAGGAACGCATATGGCAACATGGGGGCCATGCCCCAGATTCGCATTTGGGATGGAATATGCTTTTGGGGTTCAAATGGAACGCTTAGGAACGCATATGGCAACATGGGGGCCATGCCCCAGATTCGCATTTGGGAGGGGATATGCTTTTGGGGTAGATGCTGTGAGCCATGGGTGCCGAACGTGACATGTGTTGTGGCAGCATGACAGTGCATGGTCTGAGGTGTGTGCATGCCTGACATGCCCTGCATATTTGCTGTCTGTTGTGGTTACTGGACATGGCATTGGACGCATCGTTATGAGTGAGTGATAGTTGTGTGCCAGCCAACGTATTGCAGTTGTCCCATCTCCTTGGTGTGTGTGCTGCCCTGTGCCATGTGCATCACTGCAGTGCTCGGGGGGTGTGGCCCATGTTGTGTGTTGTTGCTCACAGTGTGTCGTGCGCTTAATTGACTTCTGGCACATGGTTGGTCATGGGCATGTGTCTTAGCGTGACTGCTGTATGTGTGGCAGCTGTGCGGATGACATGCCTTTCATGTGACTGGGGCTGACGGATGGGATGGATGGTATGTTGTATGTGCATGGTGTGTCTGTGAGTTTGATGGGTTCAGTGGTGTTCGTGTGCATTTCTGTTGTTCCGCTCTGTTGCGTCTAGTGTTGTTTGTCTTACATAGGCGTAGTTGTGGGGTGTGGGGTTGACAGGCAGTGGGGGCTACATGGACAGGACTTCAATGGTGTTTCGGTTGTGTGTGATGAGTTGCACAGTGGCTGCCGTGTGGGACTATATTCAGTGTGGCTTGTGCATGCAGACGTGGCTCCTTGGGTGTTGCTATGTCTGTGATGGGTCATGTGGGGTGTGAGTCTGCTGTTCATGTCCGTGTGCACATTGTTCACTTGTTCGTGACGGTGGGCGGTGCTGCGTGTCCGTGTGCTACGTGACATGTCCCATGTGTTGGTGGTGTTATGGTCCTCATGCCTCCAGTAATCCAGCCCTGTCCAGTTTCCCACCTGCAAGTTGTTCGTGCGTGCACTGTACTGGATGCCACATGGCTCTAAGCGGGGGTGCTCCATGTTGCAGGTCTGTGGGGGTGGGGGTGTAGTGGGTCGTGGGGGTGGCTGTACACCCACTGACACCGATTGCTGTGGACCGTGATGTCTGCCTTTCGGCTGTCGTTGTGCACTGCGGTGGCTGACACGTGGCTGTGGGGTGTGGGGGATGCTCCTCCTTGCTGTGCTGTGGGACTGGGGCCTGGTGTGTGTTGTACTTGGGCTGTCCACCGTCCCACCCACTGCACTTTGTGTTCCTGCCACTTACCTGTTACTTGTCGGTTAGTGCAGCTGTGGCGGACACATGGGTGTGGTGGGTGCTCGTTGTGGCGCTTCTGGCATATTTGGGGACCTGTTGGTGGTTACGTGGCTGGCTTAGTGTACACATGTCCCCACGCATCTTACAGTTGTTCGGTTTGGCCTGTGTGTGGTAGTGTCTGTTGCATGTGCGTGTGATGTGTTGTGTATTGTGTGCTGGACATGGGGGTGTTTGTCCCTGGGAGCTGTGGCATGGTGGTTGCGCATGTGAGTACATAGCGGTGTGCTAGTATACATTAGTTTGTACTTACCAGCCTCCACTCCCCCTGCTAATCCGGCGAGGATCTCCGGATGGATTACGACTCGCACCTTCTCCTCCCACGCTTTGAAGGTCTTAAAGAGCGCGGGATTCCCTCCGCCAGTGACGGCAGCCAGCTCTCTGTTTTTGCCCTCCTTCTTCTTGACCAGGCTCTTTACGTCATTCCAACGTTTGTTTATCTCGACTCTGTTCCTGGGCAGGGTCCCGACTGCATTGACCTGGTCTACGATCCGGGTCCACATTCTGTTTCTGGTGGCTAGTGGTGTGTGCTGGACCATGTTCCCATAGATTTGTGGGTACACCTTGATGATCTCGTCGACCATGACCGTCAGCTCCATGGGCGTGAACTTGGGCATCCTTTGTGGTGCCATGGTGTTTGTGGTGCTGGTGCGGTGTGTGTTGTGTAATGTGCAGGGGGTTTGTGGTGGTGGTGTTTGGTGGTGGTGGTGGTGGTTGTGATGTGTGCGTTTCTGTGGTGTGCTGCTGTCCTTGCTGTGTCACTGTGTCCTCTCCTCTCCTCTCTGGTTTGCAATGTAGCAAGGGGTTGTGGTCTGTGGGAGTGCTGCTTTTGTACTCACCTATGTGGGTGTGTCCTCATGGTCTGTTGTTTTCAGGTGTGTTGTGTCTGGGGTTCTGGCCTTTGTATTTTTTGTTTGTCCGGGGGGTGTTTTCGGGATGTGTACTGTGCTTGTGTATTTGTGTGTGCCTTGCTGTGTGGACTTGTTGGCCATGTTGTGTGCTATTGGTTTTGTGTGCGGATGGTTTCTGTGCAGGTACGTGGGCGCCATGGCTTCTGCCGTGTCGATTCTCATCGGCGTTGTTTGCGCTGGCGGGCGGTATATTTGTGGTTTTTCCGCGCTCATGGCGGTGCGATCGTAATTTCACGTGCGGTGTGTCGGCCGTGTGGGCGGGCGGTTTTGTGTTGTCGTGCGTGTTTCCGTCCGTGGCGGGCGGTTTGACTCCGACTCGGACGATGGCGGGCGGTATTTTGTGTGATTTTTCCGCCGATGGCGGTTTTCGGTTTGTGTACTCATAATGGCGTGGTCGGTGTTCAGGCGGTGTGTGCGGGCGGATTTTTGCCGCTTCCATGCCTGGCGGATTTTTTTACGCCGGGTATCGTAATGAGCCCCTAAGATGTTGCAAGGACTAGATCCTTGTAAAGTGAGAAAATATACTAAGTTGCAGGGTCATTCTCTGGCTTGTCTTTCTAGAAAAGTGTGTCAAAGTACTTTTCATCATTTAAGAATGTTAGCAGTACATCATTCAGAAATGCGGAAGTTAGTAAGAAGATTGTACTACGTAAAAAGTCCTGCATTATCTTTAAGTGAAATAAACACAGCTCTTTTGCATGGTTCAGTATCGGATGTAAAAAAGTTTCTGATCATATACAGTTTTGTTTCTTTGGTTCACAAGAGGAGTGTAGAGAAAGTGAGAGCTTGATAAGTGTAGGTGTTGAAGAACAGGTGGACGATATTACTACTGAGAAGTTTGCAGAAGAAATTACAAAGTTTAAGGTACTTTCATGTGACAAACCAAACTATGTTTCTATTTGTTGTCGATGTACTCACTATAGAAGTCAAACTAGGAATGTTGATCTATATTTAAAAAGTGAAAAGGAAAACAATGATAAGTGGGAGCAACTTGGTGCGTATTTGTTGGTGGAAGGTCATTTTGAGTTGGGTACTGATCAACGTATTTGTAAATATTGTTACAACAAATTAGAAGAGAACAAAATGCCAGCTAGAGCAGTACATAACAGCTTAGATTTAGTAGCTATTCCTCCGGAACTGTCAGATTTAAATACATATGAGTCCATTCTTATTCAATCTGTGCACCCATTTCAGGCTATAGTTCGTATGGAGCCTAAAACAGGTAAGCTGCCTCCAACAGATTTACAAAGAGGTCTGAAAGGAAGAGTTGTGAAAAATATTGAAACTGTTGGTATAGAGAGAGAGGAAAGTGAACCTGTAGTTATTCTAGTTAATGGTGTACCAACAAAGAGTCAGAAAATATGGCAAGAGTTAATAGATGTCACCAAACTTCAAAAGGCTACATTATATCTTGTACAAAACAATATTTATTATAAAACTGTAAATGTGGAAGAACAGGAAATATGTTTAGAAGATGAAACAGAAATTTCAACTGGCCAAATAGAAAAAGTGGACAACTCCAAGAGTGAAGAAATTTATGAACATTACAGTATACATCCTCTACATTCAAAAGAAGTGATAGGAACACTATTGAATTATTTCAAATGAAGAAAGCGAAGGGAACTCCCATGAGTGTATGGGAAAAAAGTTTAGAAGCTCGTTGTTTTCCACAGCTCTTCCCCACTGGAAAAGGTGGACGATATAATGAATGACCAGTACAGATTCCAGCTTCAGAATACCGTTCGACAAGATTGTACTCAGAAGATCCAAGATTTCAACAGTGTATTCCATATATATTTCATCTTCTGTTTGAAAGTGATTTGTCTGAACTTTCATATGCAGTGAACCACATATTAAAAACAGGAGTTCATCTTACACATGTTTCTGCAAAGGAATTATTGGACAAAGTTCAACAAAGAGACAATCATTTAGAATCTCAGTTAATTAATTTGATAGCGTGTCAACGTGGTACTAATGAGTATTGGTATCGTCGTCACAGAGAACTTAAATGTATGTTAAGAAACTTGGGTACCCCTACGTGGTTTGTTACGCTTAGCTGTGCTGAATATATGTGGACCAATTTACTTGAATTTCTACAACAAGCAAATTCAAATGTAAAATACATTGAATTGAAAACAGCTGGAGAACTGTGTTTCTTGGATCCTGTAAATGTGTGCAGATATTTTAATCATAGGTTTCAAGCTATGATGTCTTGTATCTGCAATAAAAAACATCCACCTCTTGGAGAAGTTACTGATTTCTTTTGGAGAAAGGAGTACCAAGCCAGAGGTGCTCCTCATGTACACATGCTATTATGGATCAAGAATGCACCTAAATTTGGAACTGATTCTGATGAAACTGTTTTATCTTTCATTGAAGAGTATGTTACCTGTGCCATTCCAAAAAAAGGAGGAGAAAACAGCTTGAGACAACAAGTTTTACGGTTTCAAAGTCATCGATGTGGAAAATATTGTCGACAAAAATACAAGTCAAAGGGAAAATTTAATACAAAATGGCGTTTTGGATTCCCACGTACAATAATTTCAAAAGGAAGAGTCGATAGTTTTATGTCAGCAGTAAGGCATACTATAACTCGAAAATCTCCGAAGAATACATACAACATAAAAAGAACTGAAGATTCAAAGTATATTGATGACTACAATCCAGTGATTTTGACAATGTGGAATGCAAACATGGATGTCCAGTATGTTGCAGATAATTCAATTGCTGTTGCTCGCTATGTTACGTCATATATAACCAAATCTGAAAAGACAGAGTTGAAAGAAATGTGGGAAGAAATTTCACAAGAGAAGAGTCTTAGTAACAAATTGTACAGCTTTAGTTTGAAAATGCTTTCCCATCGAGAGATTGGATCCTATGAATGTTCGGATCAGTTGAGCTCTGCCAGTTTATATTCAAAGTCAAGAGGAATCATTTGGGTAAGTCTAGGTCTTGCTGCAACACGAAATAGAGTATTGAAATCTCTATAAGAAATTGAATACTTAGCATTGAATGAACCAGAAAGTACAGATATTGTTAAAACTAATATGTTGGATACGTACTATCCCAAAAGTAGTCCACATCTGGAAAACCTATGTCTCTATGAAGTACTGCAAGATTACAGCTTTAAGAGAAATGTTACAGAAAATATAAATGAAGAAAAATATGCAGTAATTGGATGTGATGGATGTTTGGCAAAACATGCCAAAGGAAATTTTATTAGCCACAGAAAACTCAGTTGCGAAACTCCAGATAAAAGGGAATTTTTCTATTTAACACTTCTGCAACTCTTCAAGCCTTGGCGTAGTGAAATGGAATTGCTTGGAGATTTTGACTGCTATGAAGATTCTTTTAATGCATATAAAGATAACATTCAATGCACAATTTTCCCTACTTATCTACAAATGTTAAATGAAGAGATTGAACAAGAAATAGCTAGAGACAGTTCTCAAGATAGTCAAAGTTCTGCTCCACTAAGTCAAGATCCACTAGGACAACCAATTATTGAAAATGAAGCCGCAATAGCCATGAATGAAGTAGAAACGGCAATGCAGCAAGCACAACAGGATATTATTGAGTTGGGAAACTTGAATGAAGAACTAAATAGTGAACAAAAATAAATATATCAGCAAGTGACACAACAGATACAGCATGGTTTGCAGCATGAAAAAAGAATGCCAATGCACATCATTCAAACCTATTCGAATGTACATCAGTGGTCAAGCTGGAACAGGAAAAAGTTTCTTAATTAAAGTTTTGACCAGTTATCTACACAAAACTACTGAATCACATTTATCTTGTATTGTAACAGCTCCAACTGGATTAGCAGCACACAACATTAAAGGGATTACTTTACATTGATTACTCGTGCTACCAGTTGAACATGAAAATAAATTGGAATATCACAAGCTATCTGGAGAAGCTTGTTATGAAGTTTCAAGAGTACTGAAGAAAATGAAACTTCTAATCATTGATGAGGTGAGCATGGTCTCAAACTTAATGCTTGCCTTTGTACATTTAAGAATGCAACAGATTTTAAAAACAGATTATGATGTTCTGTTTCGAGGAAAACATGTAATTGTATTCGGCGATCTACTACAACTTATCCTGTAACCAGTTTTTAAAACACTTGTCCATGAAGACACTAGGAAATCTTTGGGAAGTATTGAAAATGTGAATATTTGGTTACATTTTGAATATAAAGAACTTATTAATAATATGCGACAAGCAAGTGATGAAAATTATGGAAATTTTCTTAAAGATATAAGAATTGGTGTTTTGACAAAACATGGTAAACAAGCTTTACAAAGTCGGCTACTAAGGAACTTGTTTACAAATTAAAAAATAGCACCTGAAATAATGTACAAAACAGTTGGAGAAAAGAAGTCTATAGTTTGCCTAATGCCTACACTGCAAGAGTGTTCTACATTCAATCTAGAAATTTTGAATTTGGAAAAACAACCAATAGTGAAAATGGAAGCTATTGATAAAATGGAACACAAAGGAGTTACTATTCTTCTCTCAGAGAAATTACAGTCAAAATTGGATTCTTTGGAAAAGTCTGTATCTAAGACTGCAGGTTTAGAAAAGACTTTATAAGTATGTGTAAACTGTCGGGTAATTTTACGGCGTAATTTGAATGTAGAAGAACGTTTAGTAAATGGAGCAATGGGAAAAGTTTTTGATTTTGTAAATTTTCAGAACAGAGATGGAATTGAATTATTGAAGATTAAATTTGATCAGATTGAAGAGGTAAAACAGATTGGACGTTGTGCTGTTCGTTTTTTGCTTGTAAACGACTTGTATGTTTGTAGAGAACAGTTTCCTCTTTCTTTAGCATATGCAGTAACCATTCATAAATCTCAAGGTTTAAGTGTGGAGACAGTGCTTTGGTAAATATTGGAAGTACAGTGTTTAAAGAGGGCATGGCATATGTTGTCTCGGGTAAGAACATTATCTGGTTTGTATTTGATTGATTTTGATGAGAAAAAGATTAGTGCTGATGCAAATTGTGTAAGAGAGTACAATCGGTTAAGAAGACTTTATGCTCCTAACTTAGGTGAATATCCTGTATATGAGAAACGTGTAGTGTGTCCAAAACAGAAATATGACAAACATTCTACTGAGATTCAAAAAAAGAAAACAATTGAAGAGAATCATGAAGGTGCAAAGAAAAAGAAAATGGACACTGTTGATGATATTGTAGGATACCAGTTAGAAAATAGTTCAGGTATCAACTGCTATGCTAATGTAATTGTGAATGTTGTGTTTTATCTAGAAGATCTTCATCATGAAATTATGGAAATTCGAGAAAAAGATTCTGTTCTTCACTACATTATATTTTTCAAAAGTTGGTAACTGACAGAAGTAAAATCCATACTGCTTCTGGCATTCAGCATCTTTTGGATATATATACTGGTTCTTTGAAATTTACACTCAATATACAACAAGATGCATAAGAATTTCTAATCCTTATGCTTGGTGTATTGGAAGATGAAGGAATAGAAATTGAAAATTTATTTGGACTAAGTTACAGATGGGATCATAAATGTGAAGAGTGTTCATTTTCTTCTACCACTGAAATAGACACTGAACGATTCATATACTTGACAATACCAGATTGCAAATCAGTATCTTTTAACAAATTAGTAAAAACAGCTAATCAAGATATGAGATGTTCTCATTGTAAATTAGAAATGTTGTCAACATTATATATAGAAATATTTGGAAAATATGTCATTTTAATGCTACAACGTTGTAGAGCAAATGGAAGAAAATTGGAAACCAAAATTAAAAATGTTGTCAAGTATCAATTTCAGGAAGAACTTTTAAAGCAGTGGCTATTATTTTTCATGATGGACCTACTACAACATCTGGACACTATACTGTGTTTTTAAAGTGCAATAAAGGATGGACACATTGCAATGATGCCCATTTGGGAATTCAAATGTAGGGTGCCTTACGAAGTACCAAATTCATATCTGATATTTTTGATGCCAAAGTTTTGAAAACGATACCAAAGGGGACGATGGACGGAGCGTTTGAGCAAATCAAACACTCACCCCCAGTCAACTGATCTGGGTTTAATCCATCATCATTCTTTAGCTCACTCCACCACCCCAGTTTAGACATGGCCATATGCAAATCAGTCTGACCCTGTGCCTCATGGGAACAGTCCAGCCCGAACTGCCAAGCCATGTCTTCCCTGGACCGGAAACAAGCATCCAGGGACCGGTTTCTGGCCATTCAGCCGTCATCAGCCAGGCTAGCTTGAATCCAGTGGCAAAGTGAGCAAGGGACCCACGTCTGGGCATACCCTGCCAACTTAGGGCGAACAAAGCGATACCAAAGGGGACGATGGACGGAGCGTTTGAGCAAATCAAACACTCACCCCCAGTCAACTGATCTGGGTTTAATCCATCATCATTCTTTAGCTCACTCCACCACCCCAGTTTAGACATGGCCATATGCAAATCAGTCTGACCCTGTGCCTCATGGGAACAGTCCAGCCCGAACTGCCAAGCCATGTCTTCCCTGGACCGGAAACAAGCATCCTGGGACCGGTTTCTGGCCATTCAGCCGTCATCAGCCAGGCTAGCTTGAATCCAGTGGCAAAGTGAGCAAGGGACCCACGTCTGGGCATACCCTGCCAACTTAGGGCGAACAAAGCGATACCAAAGGGGACGATGGACGGAGCGTTTGAGCAAATCAAACACTCACCCCCAGTCAACTGATCTGGGTTTAATCCATCATCATTCTTTAGCTCACTCCACCACCCCAGTTTAGACATGGCCATATGCAAATCAGTCTGACCCTGTGCCTCATGGGAACAGTCCAGAACGAACTGCCAAGCCATGTCTTCCCTGGACCGGAAACAAGCATCCTGGGACCGGTTTCTGGCCATTCAGCCGCCATCAGCCAGGCTAGCTTGAATCCAGTGGCAAAGTGAGCAAGGGACCCACGTCTGGGCATACCCTGCCAACTTAGGGCGAACAAAGCGATACCAAAGGGGGCGATGGACGGAGCGTTTGAGCAAATCAAACACTCACCCCCAGTCAACTGATCTGGGTTTAATCCATCATCATTCTTTAGCTCACTCCACCACCCCAGTTTAGACATGGCCATATGCAAATCAGTCTGACCCTGTGCCTCATGGGAACAGTCCAGCCCGAACTGCCAAGCCATGTCTTCCCTGGACCGGAAAAAAGCATCCTGGGACCGGTTTCTGGCCATTCAGCCGTCATCAGCCAGGCTAGCTTGAATCCAGTGGCAAAGTGAGCAAGGGACCCACGTCTGGGCATACCCTGCCAACTTAGGGCGAACAAAGCGATACCAAAGGGGACGATGGACGGAGCGTTTGAGCAAATCAAACACTCACCCCCAGTCAACTGATCTGGGTTTAATCCATCATCATTCTTTAGCTCACTCCACCACCCCAGTTTAGACATGGCCATATGCAAATCAGTCTGACCCTGTGCCTCATGGGAACAGTCCAGCCCGAACTGCCAAGCCATGTCTTCCCTGGACCGGAAACAAGCATCCTGGGACCGGTTTCTGGCCATTCAGCCGTCATCAGCCAGGCTAGCTTGAATCCAGTGGCAAAGTGAGCAAGGGACCCACGTCTGGGCATACCCTGCCAACTTAGGGCGAACAAAGCGATACCAAAGGGGACGATGGACGGAGCGTTTGAGCAAATCAAACACTCACCCCCAGTCAACTGATCTGGGTTTAATCCATCATCATTCTTTAGCTCACTCCACCACCCCAGTTTAGACATGGCCATATGCAAATCAGTCTGACCCTGTGCCTCATGGGAACAGTCCAGCCCGAACTGCCAAGCCATGTCTTCCCTGGACCGGAAACAAGCATCATGGGACCGGTTTCTGGCCATTCAGCCGTCATCAGCCAGGCTAGCTTGAATCCAGTGGCAAAGTGAGCAAGGGACCCACGTCTGGGCATACCCTGCCAACTTAGGGCGAACAAAGCGATACCAAAGGGGACGATGGACGGAGCGTTTGAGCAAATCAAACACTCACCCCCAGTCAACTGATCTGGGTTTAATCCATCATCATTCTTTAGCTCACTCCACCACCCCAGTTTAGACATGGCCATATGCAAATCAGTCTGACCCTGTGCCTCATGGGAACAGTCCAGCCCAAAGTTTTGAAAACATCATTCGGCCTATTGGGAAGATGTGAACACGAATTAACGAGTTTATTTTGGATATTTTCAATGCAAAAGTTTCGGAAACATTATTCGGCCTAATGGGAAGATGTGAGCAATTAGTGTATGGATTATTGTTTGTGCTAATTCATATTGCATTTGGAAAATTGTGTTTAGAAACAAGTAGTTTATATATTTGTTGTCTATATTATACGAGATGTAAATGAGAGTGTACATTTTACAAAATGTACTTGAGAGAAATAAAAAACTTAATGTAGTTGAAGAATGTAATTAAGAAACTGTAGATAGGTAAACACATAGTTACACATGTTCTAAATAATGCTCAATGCTAATTTGTTTTTTTGTTTTTTACAATCTTGTTGAATGTTTTTTTTCCCTGCTGTTGTATGATGATACTACATTGAAATCACTGTGTATGGTGAAATTCAGTAGTATCTGAGAACAGCAAAAAAGGGAAGCTGAAAATGTTATGTAATTCTAAAATTATGTTGTGGTCTTAAAAGTATAATATTATATTCGATAACAGTTTTTCTTCTTTTTTGCAGAAGGTAATGGTGAAGTTTGAAAAGATTTTAAATTCAGTTTACAACAAAACTACTGTAAAATAATTCCACTGAGTTTTGTATCTTCATTAGTAAAAAAAGGTAAGAAGAAATAATGTAATATGCATGATAATGTGAAATAATGTTTAGAGCCACTTTTATTGCACTCATCCATTCCCTCAAACACTACCCATACACTCATCTATGCACTTAGGCACTATTTCCACACTCATTCAATTTACCCAGGCACTACCCATGTACTGGTACAATCACCCAGGTACTACCCATGCACTCATGCAATCACTCACACACTATCCATGTACTTATCCATGCACTCAGGTACTACCTCTGCACTCATGCAATCACCCAGGCACTACCCATACACTCATCCATGCACTCAGGCACTACCCTTGCATTCTTGCATTTACTCAGGCATTACACATGCACTCCTCCAATCACCGAGGCAGTAACTATGCAGTCATGCAATCACCCAGGCACTACCCATGCACTCATCCATTTTGTCAAATACTACCCATGCACTCATGCATGCCCTCAGGCGCTACCCCTGTACTCATGCAATCACACAGGCACTACCCATGCACTCCTTCAATCGCCCAAGCACTAGCCATGCAGTCATGCAATCACTCAGGCACTTCCCATGGAGTCATGCAATCACCCAGGCACTACACATGCACTCATCTGTGTACTCAGACACTACCCTTGCACTCTTGCATTCACTCAGGCAGTACACATGCACTCCTTCAATCACCCAGGCAGTAGCCATGCACTCATACAATCACCCAGGCACTACCCATGCACTTTTTGGCGCCTTTTTTTCACTTTGTAAAACGAAAAGGGAGTTAGGACCAATGGGACAAGGGACAGGTTGGGCCGTAAATTTGACAAGAAAAAAATGGTTACCGTATTATTTTCTGAATAATTCATTTGTTTTCTGAAAATTCATAGAGAAAGACATGTCGTAATATCAACAAAAGAATTTTTTAACATACAATATTAAAAACAGTCAACATCTTAATTCACATTAAATCATTGAATTAAGATGTTTTTTTGAATATTGTATGTTAAAAAAATTCTTTTGTTGATATTACGACATGTCTTTCTCTGTGAATTTTCAGAAAACAAATGAATTATTCAGAAAATAATACGGGTTAATAAAAACCTGATTTAACAAAAATCTAGGTTGTTGATCATTTCAGCTTTAAAGAAAAATATGCTGAAAGTAATTTGAAGACTCGGGTAACCATTTTTTTCACTTTGAGCACTGTGTTAGGAGTGATTTTATAGGATCCGCTTTTTAAACCGAATTGTTTCTTTGTCATTGCATTTAATGTGTTTTAACTTTTTCTGTGCACTTGTACTTACGAGCTGTGTTATAGCTCGGGGCTGGGCGTACTGGTACATACGAGCTGTGTTTAACGCTCGGAGGGGGGCCTTTTTTACTAATTTGAAGTAGGTCAGCGCTCTAGTTCTTGACGCTGACCCGGACATTCGGCTTCAAAAACAGCCGATGACGCAACCGCGCTGTGGCGCCTTTTTTTCGCTTTGAGTACTGTGTTAGGAGTGATTTTATAGGATCCGCTTTTTAAACCGAATTGTTTCTTTGTCATTGCATTTAATGTGTTTTAACTTTTTCTGTGCACTTGTACTTACGAGCTGTGTTATAGCTCAGGGCTGGGCGTACTGGTACATATGAGCTGTGTTTAACGCTCGGATGGGGGCCTTTTTACTAATTTGAAGTAGGTCAGCGCTCTAGTTCTTGACGCTGACGCGGACATTCGGCTTCAAAAATAGCCGATGATGCAACCGTGCTGTGGCGCCTTTTTTTCACTTTGAGCACTGTGTTAGGAGTGATTTTATAGGATCCGCTTTTAAACCGAATTGTTTCTTTGTAATTGCATTTAATGTGTTTTAACTTTTTCTGTGCACTTGTGCTTACGAGCTGTGTTATAGCTCGGGGCTGGGCGTACTGGTACATACGAGCTGTGTTTAACGCTCGGAGGGGGCCTTTTTACTAATTTGAAGTAGGTCAGCGCTCTAGTTCTTGACGCTGACCCGGACATTCGGCTTCAAAAACAGCCGATGACGCAACCGCGCTGTGGCGCCTTTTTTTCGCTTTGAGTACTGTGTTAGGAGTGATTTTATAGGATCCGCTTTTTAAACCGAATTGTTTCTTTGTCATTGCATTTAATGTGTTTTAACTTTTTCTGTGCACTTGTACTTACGAGCTGTGTTATAGCTCAGGGCTGGGCGTACTGGTACATATGAGCTGTGTTTAACGCTCGGATGGGGGCCTTTTTACTAATTTGAAGTAGGTCAGCGCTCTAGTTCTTGACGCTGACGCGGACATTCGGCTTCAAAAATAGCCGATGATGCAACCGTGCTGTGGCGCCTTTTTTTCACTTTGAGCACTGTGTTAGGAGTGATTTTATAGGATCCGCTTTTTAAACCGAATTGTTTCTTTGTAATTGCATTTAATGTGTTTTAACTTTTTCTGTGCACTTGTGCTTACGAGCTGTGTTATAGCTCGGGGCTGGGCGTACTGGTACATACGAGCTGTGTTTAACGCTCGGAGGGGGGCCTTTTTTACTAATTTGAAGTAGGTCAGCGCTTTAGTTCTTGACGCTGACATTCAGCTTCAAAACAGCCGATGACGCAACCGCGCTGTGGCGCCTTTTTTTCACTTTGAGCACTGTGTTAGGAGTGATTTTATAGGATCCGCTTTTTAAACCGAATTGTTTCTTTGTTATTGCATTTAATGTGTTTTAACTTTTTCTGTGCACTTGTACTTACGAGCTGTGTTATAGCTCGGGGCTGGGCGTACTGGTACATACGAGCTGTGTTTAACGCTCGGAGGGGGGCCTTTTTACTAATTTGAAGTAGGTCAGCGCTCTAGTTCTTGACGCTGACGCGGACATTCGGCTTCAAAAACAGCCGATGACGCAACCACGCTGTGGCGCCTTTTTTTCACTTTGAGCACTGTGTTAGGAGTGATTTTATAGGATCCGCTTTTTAAACCGAATTGTTTCTTTGTCATTGCATTTAATGTGTTTTAACTTTTTCTGTGCACTTGTGCTTACGAGCTGTGTTATAGTTCGGGGCTGGACGTACTGGTACATACGAGCTGTGTTTAACGCTCGGAGGGGGGCCTTTTTTACCAATTTGAAGTAGGTCAGCGCTCTAGTTCTTGACGTTGACGCGGACATTCGGCTTCAAAAACAGCCGATGACGCAACCGCGCTGTGGCGCCTTTTTTTCACTTTGAGCACTGTGTTAGGAGTGATTTTATAGGATCCGCTTTTTAAACCGAATTGTTTCTTTGTCATTGCATTTAATGTGTTTTAACTTTTTCTGTGCACTTGTACTTACGAGCTGTGTTATAGCTCGGGGCTGTGCGTACTGGTACATACGAGCTGTGTTTAACGCTCGGAGGGGGGCCTTTTTACTAATTTGAAGTAGGTCAGCGCTCTAGTTCTTGACGCTGACGCAGACATTCGGCTTCAAAAACAGCCGATGACGCAACTGCGCAGCGGGCGCGCCGCTGGTGTGCCGAAGGCGTGCTAAAGGCAAGCCCGTCTGCGCCAGACCGGGCCCAGGGGCCAGAACCCCTGCTAATTTTCCTTTAGATAACCATCGTTACAACAGGGAACAGCTCAATAATCTCAGAGGTGAGGTTAAGAGTGAGTGTGCTCATGTAATGTCACCAGATAGGATGAGTACTCAATGTTCTTACTGTGTTTTTAAATTCTGCCCTACTCCTCTACCTTCTACAACTGCAGAGGACAATAAAAAGATTATGATGCTTTCACTTAATTGCCGATCCCTCCCTAAGCACTCGACCGAAATACACTTACTTCTAGAAGAGAAGAGCCCAGATGTTCTGTTTCTAACTGAAACATGGTTAAATAAGGATTCAGACCCTGCTATAGTCCAAGCTCTTCCCCTAACTATGCTATTCTGAGGCAGGACCGTGATATCGGCTGAGGTGGTGGCATTGCCATCGTTTATAAAAATAATTTTAGATGCAGGTCTACCATAAACCCCTTACCTGACTGCGAGAGCTTAGCCTTTGCGATCAGTTTTTCGCCTACCTGCACCTTTTCAGGAATTTTAATATATCGCCCCCCCAGGCGCACTGGGTCACTTCTGTAAGGATCTCCCAGATATTGTAGCTAACTGTGCCAGCCTTTCACCGAATTTTTCAATCTTGGGTGATTTTAATATACACTTTGATGACCTGCATTCCATCTCTACATTGGATCTTATCGAAGGTTTGGAAACGTTTCAATTTAAGCAAAGAGTGTATGGCCCCACCCACAATCAAGGTCATCTCCTCGACCCCATATTCTCTAATTTACAGGACCTTGTGGTGGATGATCCTATCCCGGTTCCCTGGTCAGATCATTTCCTATTACCAATCACCTGGACCCCACAGGACTCCCTGTTGCCTTTTGTCAGAACTAAAAAATTTGCTCGCATCTGGTCTAAATTACCTTTGGAAACCTGGGCAACCAAGTTAAAAAACACTACTCCTATACCTCATCCCAACCACATTGTCGCTAATGATAATTTTAATAGTTGGCTTGAATCTTCACTGGACCTGGTCCTCCCCAGGAAAGAATCCCACCATCGAGTAGGAACCAATAAAAATGCCTGGTATTCCCATAAACTCAGGCAACTTAAACAAGCATGTAAACAATATGAAAGAAAATGGAGAAAAGATGTTGCGGTTATCAGCAAAGCCAAATACAGAGAGGCATTAAAACTCTATAAAAAGGAAATAAAGGCCGCTCAAGCGAGTTTTTATCAGGATAAAATTATTTCAGCGGCCAATTCCCCCCGGGAAATTTTTAAAATTGCTAAATCCCTCCTCACACCTCCCAGTCCCCCCATTGCCTCCGATTGCGCCCAGCGGCGGTGTGATGAAATAGCTGAATTCTTTTCTGCCAAAGTCCAAAACATCTATAGGACTTTTTTACAAATTAATTCCTCAACTGATCTCATAACTCCGAAACAGCAAGTCCTGTTGGAAGAGTTTCCTCCTCTGACTTTACCTTCCCTGCAGGGACTATTGAGGCAATTAAAATCGGGCTCCCCCGTAGACCCCGCCCCCCCTGCCATCTTAAATCAGATCACCGAAATAGTATCACCGGTTATTCGTGATGTGATAAACACCTCTCTCCAAACAGGAATGGTGCCTCCCCTCTGGAAACAGGCAAGGATTAAAGCACTTTTGAAAAAGACAAATCTTGACCCCGAGGAATGGGCTAATTATCGGCCCATCTCTCTGTTGCCAGGAATCAGCAAATTAGCTGCAAAGCATGTCAACTCCGTACTATCAGCATTTCTGGAAAATAACAATTGCCTTCACTCCACGCAGACAGTCTTCAGATGCCAACAGGGCACGGAGACTGCTCTTATTGCCGTGATAGAGGAGTCTAGGAAAATTCTTGATGATGGAGGCTGCGCTGCCCTTATCTTGTTAGATCTTAGCGCAGCCTTCGATACTGTGAATCACCAACTAATGGGCCAAGGACTTAGGGAGGTGGGTGTGGCTGGAATCGCCCTGAACTGGCTTCAGTCTTTTCTTGAAAATAGACTTTTTACAGTTTATGAAGATGATGCTGCTTCAAAGCAGATTCCTCTGATGTGTGGAGTCCCCCAGGGATCTTCCTTAAGTCCTACCATGTTTAACATCTACATGAGTTCTCTGGCAGAAATGGTGCATCCATGGGGGATACAGATCGTCACTTACGCTGACGACACCCAACTGGTGGTATCCCTCAGCCAGCAGGACAAATCTGACTCTGGTTTAACCTTATGTCTTGGGAAGATTTCTGAATGGATGGACAAGTCATTTTTAAAATTGAATGGAGCAAAGACAGAACTCATGCTACTTGGTCACTCTGCCCCCGCTAATATTGATTCTCTGTGGCCCAGCTGCCTAGGCCCTCCACCCGCTCCGAAAAACAGATCAAGAGCTTGGGAGTCTGGCTTGACTGCAATTTGGACTTTAAAGAACAAGCTCGCAAAGTCGCAGCCAATTGCTATGGACTCCTGAGGATGATAAGGAAGATTCTTCCTCTTCTTCCTTTTGTTGCTAGACGATTATTAGTCCAGGCACTGATACTCTCACGGCTGGATTATGCGAACGCAGTCTATTTGGGAGCTCCACAGGGCACCACTAAGAGATTACAAACCAGCCCTTACTATTTTGCACTGGCTCCCCATCCAGGAAAGAATTAGATTCAAGGCAATGTGTATTGCCCATAAAGCTATTTCGGGGAAAGGTTCCCCAATGATTCATTCTATGGTGCAACTCTATCGCCCTAACAGGACTTTGAGATCCAACAATAAATGTTTACTCTCAGTTCCCAGGATCAAGCGATCACAAACTGGAGGTCGGCGGTTTTCATACAATGCAGCTAAGTTTTGGAACCGGCTCCCCGATCATATACGTCTGGAATCTAATCATCTTAATTTCAGAAAGCAGCTTAAAACCTTTCTTTTCTCTTGATCTGCTCTTAGTTTAATAGGTGTCACATTAAGCGCTGGGATGCCCATGGGTAGCCATGCGCTATATAAATGTGTATTCATTCATTCATTCATTCACTCACTCATCCTTGCTCTCAGGCGCTACCCCTGCACTCATACAATCACACAGGCACTACCAATGCACTCCTTCAATCACCCAAGCACTAGCCATGCAGTCATGCAATTACCCAGGCACTACCCATGCGCTCATCCATGCACTCAGGCACTACCCTTGCACTCTTGTATTTACTCAGGCAGTACACATGTACTCCTCCAATCACCCAGGCATTACCCTTGCACTTATCAATTCTGTCAAATACTACCCATGCACTCATGCATGCCCTCAGGCACTACCCCTGTACTCATGCAATCACACAGGCTCTACCCATGCACTCCTTCAATCACCCAGGCACTGAATGAATGAATGAATGAATGAAAGAGTTTATATAGCGCTCAGCTACTCCAAAAGGAGTGTCCTGGCGCTGCAGAATCACATAGCTGCTAGCCTAGAGATGGTTTAGCTTCCAAAGAGCCAGGTTTTTAACAGTTTTTTAAAACTCATCAAATCCTTGGAAAGTCTAAGGGGCAGCGGAAGTTTGTTCCATGCCTGTGCCCCCAAGAGGCTGAAGGATTTGCACCCCCTGCGTGCCAGGCGTACCTTTGGGATGCAAACAAGCGCCCCCGAGGTTGATCTAAGTGCCCTAGTCCGAGTGTACCAACCGACACGTCTTCTAAGGTAGCTAGGCCCCTTACCATGAAGAGCCTTAAAGAACATTACTAAGGTCTTAAACTGTACCCGCTCCCTAACTGGGAGCCAATGAAGTGCTTTAAGATGCGGTGCCATATGGGACCTCGGTTTTAGGTGAAGAATCGCCCTGGCTGCAGCGTTCTGCACCACCTGAAGACATTGAAGGAGGGAGTCTGACACACCTAGATAAAGAATGTTCCCATAGTCCAGCCTTGATGTAATAAGTGCCTGGCCTGGCACTACCCATGCACTCATGTAATCACCCAGGCACCACCCATGTACTCCTCTAAATACACAGGCACTACCCATGTACTCATAAAATCACCCAAACACTACCCATGCACTCCTCTAATCACCCAGGCACTACCCCTGCACTCATGTAATCACCCAGGCACTACCAATGCACTCCCCCAATCACCCAGGCACTACTCCTACACTCATGCAATCACCCAGGCACTACCGTTGCACTCCTCCAATCACTCAAGCAGTTCTATTGCAGTCATGCAATCACTCAAGCAGTACTGTTACACTCATCCATTCACCCAGGCAGTACCTATGCACTCCTCCAATTACCCACCCACTACCCTTCCACTCATGCAATCACCTAGGCACTACTTATGCACTCCTACAATCACCCAGGTACTACCCATGCATTCATGCAATAACCCAGGCACTACCCTTGCACTCCTCCAATCACCCAGGGACTACCCATGAACTCATTCATAAACTGAGGCAGTATGTATGCACTCCTTCAATAACCCAGGCACTACCCATGCACTCATGTAATCACCCAGGCACTACCCATGCACTCCTCTAAACACACAGGCACTACCCATGTACTCCTCTAAACACACAGGCACTACCCATGTACTCATAAAATCACCCAGACACTACACAGCACTCCTCTAATCACCAAGGCACTACCCCTGCACTCATGCAATCACCCAGACACTACCCATGCACTCCTCCAATCACCCAGGCACTACTCCTGCACTCATGCAATTACCCAGGCACTACCCTTGCACTCCTCCAATCCCTCAAGCAGTTCTATTGTAGTCATGCAATCACTGAGGCAGTACTGTTACACTCATCCATTCACTCAGGCAGTACCTATGCACTCCTCCAATTACCCAGCCACTACCCTTCCACTCATGCAATCACCTAGGCACTACCTATGCACTCCTCTAATCACCCAGGGTCTACCCATGCACTCATGCAATAAGCCAGGCACTAGCCTTGCACTCCTCCAATCACCCAGGGACTACCCATGCACTCATTCATGCACTGAGGCAGTATGTATGCACTCCTTCAATCAGCCAGGCACTACCTCTGCACTCATGCAATCACTCAGACACTACCCATGCACTCCTTCAATAACCCAGGCACTACTTATGCACCCATGTAATCACCCAGGCACCACCCATGCACTCCTCTAAACACACAGGCACTACCCATGTACTCGTAAAATCACCCAAACACTACCCATGCACTCCTCTAATCACCCAGGCATACCCCTGCACTCATGCCATCACCCAGGCACTACCTATGCACTTCTCCAATCACCCAGGCACTACTCCTACACTCATGCAATCACCCAGGCACTACCCTTGCACTCCTCCAATCACTCAAGCAGTTCTATTGCAGTCATGCAATCACTCAAGCAATACTGTTAAACTCATCCATTCACCCAGGCAGTACATATACACTCCTCCAATTACCCAGCCACTACCCTTCCACTCATGCAATCACCTAGGCACTACCTATGCACTCCTCCAATCACCCAGGTACTACCCATGCACTCATGCAATAACCCAGGCACTACCCTTGCACTCCTCCAATCACCCAGGGACTATCCATGCACTCATTCATGCACTGAGGCAGTATGTATGCACTGCTTCAATCACCCAGGCAGTACCTCTGCACTCATGCAATCACTCAGACACTACCCATGCACTCCTTCAATAACCCAGGCACTACCCATACACTCATGTAATCACCCAGGCAATACCCATGCACTCCTCTAAACACACAGGCACTACCCATGTACTCATAAAATCACCCAGACACTACCCATGCACTCCTCTAATCACCCAGGCACTACCCCTGCACTCATGCAATCACCCAGGCACTACCTATGCACTCCTCCAATCATCCAGACACTACACCTGCACTCAATACAATCACCTAGGCACTACCTATGCACTCCTCCAATCACCCAGGCACTACACCTGCACTCATGCAATCACCCAGGCACTACCCTTGCACTCATCCAATCACTCAAGCAGTTCTATTGCAGTCATACAATCACTCAAGCAGTACTGTTACACTCATCCATTCACCCAGGCAGTACCTATGCACTTTTCTAATTACCCAGCTACTACCCTTCCACTCTTGCAATCACCTAGGCACTACCTATGCACTCCTCCAATCACCCAGGGACTGCCCATGCACTCATTCATACACTAAGGCAGTATGTTTGCACTCCTTCAATCACCCAGACACTACTTTTGCACTCCTTCAATAACCCAGGCATTACTCATACACTCATGTAATCATCCAGGCACTACCCATGCACTCCTCTAAACACACAGGCACTACCCATGCACTCATAAATCACCCGGACACTACCCATGCACTCCTCTAATCACCCAGGCACTACCCCCTCACTCATGCAATCACCCAGGCACTACCTATGCACTCCTCTAAGCACCCAGGTACTACTCCTGCACTCATGCAAACACCCAGGCACTACCCTTGCACTCCTCCAATCACTCAAGCAGTTCTATTGTAGTAATGCAATCACTCAAGCAGTACTGTTACACTCATCCATTCACCCAGGCAGTACCTATGCACTCCTCCAATTACCCACCCACTACCCTTCCACTCATGCAATCACACAGGCACTACCCATGCACTCATCCATTAACCCAGGTACTACTCATGCAATCACCCAGGTACTACCCATACACTCCTCCAATCACCCAGGCACTACCCATGCACTCTTCCATGCACCCAGCCACTACTCATGTACTCTTCGAATCAGCCAGACACTGTCCATGCACTCCTGCAATCACCCAGGTACTACTCCTGCACTCATGCAATCACACAGGCACTACCCATGCACTCATCTAATAACCCAGGCACTACCCCTGCACTCATGCAATCACCAAGGCACTACCCATGAACTCCTTATATCACCCAGGCACTACTGTTGCACTCATTTATTCACTCAGACACTACTCATGCACTCATCTATGCACTCAGGCACTACTTTTGCACTCAACCATTCAGCCAGGCATTATCTATGCACTCCTCTAATCACTGAGGCACTACCCCTGCACTCATGCAATCACCCAGGCACTACTCATGCATTCATTCAATAACTCAGGCACTACTGTTGCACTCATCCATTCACCCAGACACTAGTGATGCACTCATCTATGCACTCAGGCACTATCTATGCACTCATCCATTCCCTAAAGACTATCTTTCAGTCATCTATGCACTCAGGTACTACTCATGCAGTGCTACAATCAGCCATTACCCCTACGCTCATGCAATCAGCCACGTACTACCCATGAACACATGCATTCACTCAGGCACTACCTGTACACTCCTCCAGTCACCCAGGCACTACCCATGCACTGATGCAATCACTCAAGCACTACTGTTACACTCATCCTTTCACCCACGCAGTACCCATGCACTTGTCTATGCACTATGGCACTACCCATGCACTCCTCCAATCACCCAGGCACTACCTCTGAACTCATGCAATCACACAGGCACTACCCATGCACTCCTCCAATCACCCAGGCACTACCCCTGCAGTCATGTAATCAGTGAGGCACTGCCCATACACTTGTGCAGTCATTCTGGCACTACCCATGCACTCATCCATGCACTCAGCTACTACCCCTGCACTCATGCAATCACTTGGGCAGTACACATGCACTCCTCCAATCATCCAGGCACTACCCATGCACTCATACAATCACCCAGGCACTACCCATGTACTCATCCAATTACCCAGGCACTCATCCATGCACTCAGGCACTACCCCTGCACTCATGCAATCACCCAGGCACTACTTATGCACTCCTGCACTTATGCAATCACCCTGGCACTACCCATTGACTGCTCCAATCACCCAGGCACTACCCATGCACTCTTCCAATCACCCAGATACTACCCATGCACTCATTCATGTACTGAGGCACTATGTATGCACTCCTTCAATCACCCAGGCACTATTCATGCACTCCTGTAATCAGCCAGGCACTACCCATTCACTCCTCCAAACACACAGGCACTACCCATGCACTCCTCTAATCACCCAGGCACTACCCCTGCAGTCATGCAATCACCCAGGCACTACCTATGTACTCCTCCAATTACAGAGGCACTACCCTTACACTCATTGAATCACCCAGGCACTACCTATGCACTCCTCCAATCACTCAGATACTACTTATGCACTCCTCCAATTACAGAGGCACTACCCTTACACTCATTGAATCACCCAGGCACTACCTATGCACTCCTCCAATCACCCAGATACTACCCATGCACTCATTCATGTACTGAGGCACTATGTATGCACTCCTTCAATCACCCAGGCACTATTCATGCACTCCTGTAATCAGCCAGGCACTACCCATTCACTCCTCCAAACACACAGGCACTACCAATGCACTCCTCTAATCACCAAGGCACTACCCCTGCAGTCATGCAATCACCCAGGCACTACCTATGTACTCCTGCAATCACCCAGGCACTACCTATCCACTCCTGCAATCACCCAGGCACTACTCCTACACTCCTGCACTCATGCAATCACCCAGACACTACCTATGCACTCCTGCAATCACCCAGGCACTACCTATCCACTCCTGCAATCACCCAGGCACTACTCCTACACTCCTGCACTTATGCAATCACCCTGTCACTACCCATTGACTGCTCCAATCACCCAGGCACTACCCATGCACTCTTCCAATCACTTAGGCCCTACCGATGCACTCATGCAATCACCAAGGCACTACCCATGCACTCATCCAATCACCCAGGCACTACCCATGCACTCCTCAAATCACCCAGGTACTACCCATGTACTCCTTAAATCACTCAGGCACTACTGTTCCACTCATTTATTCACCCACACTACTCATGCACTCATCTATGCACTCAGGCACTACTATTTCACTTAACCATTCAGCCAGGCATTATCCATGCACTCCTCCAATCACTGAGGCAGTACCCCTGCACTCATGCAATCACCCAGGCACTACCTATGCATTCATTCAATAACTGAGGCACTACCCTGCACTTATGCAATCACCCAAGTACTACCCATCCACTCCTAATATCACCCAGGCACTACCCATGCACTCATGCAATCACTCAGGCACTACCCATGCACTCATCCCTACACTCAGGCACTACCCCTGCAGTCATGCAATCACTTGGGCAGTACACATGCACTCCTGCAATCACCCAGGCACTACCCATGCACTCACCCAGGCACTCAGGCAGTACCCCTGCACTCATGGAATCACCCAGTTACTACCCATGCACTCCTCATATCACCCAGGCACTACCCATGCACTCCTCCATGCATCCAGGCACTACCCATGCACTCAGGCAATCACTCAGGCACTACCCATACACTCATGCAATTATTCAGGTACTAACCATGCACTCATCCAATCACCCAGTCACTACCCATGCACTCCTCCAATCACCCAGGCAATACCCATGCACTCACGCAATCACTCAGGCACTACCCATGCACTCATCCCTATACTCAGGCACTACTCCTGCACTCATGCAATCACTCCGGCATTACACATGCACTCCTCCAATCACCCAGGCACTTCCCATGCACTCATACAATCACCCAGGCACTAACTATGCACTCTCCAAACACACAGGCACTACCCTTGTACTCATGCAGTCACCCAAGCACTACCCATGCAGTCCTCCAATCATGCAGGCACTACCCCTGCACTCATGCAATCACCCACGTACTACCCATGCACTCCTTCAATCACCCATGGACTACCCATGCACTCCTCCAATCACCCAGACACTACCCATGCACTCATACAATCACTCAGGCACTACCCATGCACTCATCCATGTACTCAGGCACTACCCCTGCAATCATGCAATCACTTGGGCAGTACACATGCACTCATCCAATCACCCAGGTAGTACCCATGCACTCCTCCAATCACCCGGGTACTACCCATGCACTCCTCTAATCACCCAGGCAGTACCCATGCACTCCTCCAATCACCCAGGCACTACCCATGCACTCATACAATCACTCATGCACTACCCATGCACTCATCCATACACTTAGGCACTACTCCTGCACTCATGCAATCACTCAGGCAGTACACATGCACTCCTCCAGTCACCCAGGCACTACCCATGCACTTCACCATGCACCCAGGTACTACCCATACGCTCATGCAATCACTTGGACACTACCCATGCACTAATCCATGTACTCAGGCAGTACCCCTGCAATGACTTGGGCAGTACACATGCACTCCTCCAATCACCCAGGTACTATGCATGCACTCATTCAATCACCCATGCACTACCCATGCACTCCTCTAATCACCCAGGCACTACCCATGCACTCCTCCAATCACGTATGCACTTTCCATGCACTCATACAATCACTCAGGCACTACCCATGCACTTATCCATGTATTCAGGCACTACCCATACACTCATCGATGCACTCAGGCACTACCCCTGCACTCATGCAATCATTTGGGCAGTACACATGCACTCCTCCAATCACCCAGGCACTACCCATGCACTCATGCAATCACCCAGGCACGACCCATGCACTCATCCATGCACTCAGGCACTACCATTGCACTCTTGCAATTACCCAAGCACTACCCATGCACTCCTCCAACCACCCAGACACTACCCATGCACTCATGCAATTACTCAGGCAGTACCCATGTACTCATCCAATCACCCAGGCACTACCCATGCACTCTTCCAATCACCCAGGCACTACCCATGCAGTCATGAAATCACTCAGGCACTATCCATGCACTCAGGTACTTTCCCTGCACTCATGCATTCACTCAGGCAGTACACATGCACTCCTCCAATCACCCAAGCACTACCCATGCACTCATGCACTACCCATGCACTACTCCATATATTACACTTGCCGCAATTCATACAACACATAGAAGTTTGTCTATTTTTAACCAAATAGGCGGTTCTAACAAGAGCCATTTTTTTTCTTTTAATTTTTTTTGTTTTTTTAACTCTTTTTTGTATTTTTTTGGTGTTTAAAAAAAAAATGAAAAATTCAACAGAATGAACTGAGAAAACTTTTCAAACATTTTGCAATTAAGAAGTCATTGCAAAAACAAAAAACAAAAAAAATTAACAACTGTGTTTTTTTGCAGCAACCACAATAGCATCCACCGATTGCTCTCCGTAACAAAGAACTTTTTTGCGTTTGTTGACCTTCTTTTCACCTGCAGGTATTGAAAAAAAAGCCCATACGACGCTCTCGTATCTCTGCTTCACTGGTTCTTCCAAATCTTCTTCTTCTTCTCCAGGAAGATGTTGAGATAGAATTGAAGAAGCCATTTTTTAGTGTCGTAAAAAAACACCAAAAAATGCACACAAAAAAGAGCATAAAACACAAGAGCTTGTCTCTGAAGATGTTCTTGGGAGAATGAAAAATGTGGGTGGGGTCCTGCAAGTTCTAGAATAAAAAGCTTCTTAACCAATGAAATGCTTTCTTTTGAAGTCACATTGGATTCGCGCACCCGACGCGCAACCGGCGCGCAACAGACGCGATTCCCGAAAAATATATTTAACAATAATATATCTTTATTCCAGTTACATGTATATGATATTTACAATTGTGTATATTAATCTCTTGGTATAATATATATAATAGAGTTATATACATATACTTTTAAAACAAAACAACTTGCGGTGGATTCGCGTACCTGACGCAACCCCGGAAATAAGTACGTGATGTTACGAGGGACCGTCGCGGCTCCCGTAACTTTATTACAAGACGTTTAACATCCATATTATTTAAGTAAATATTACTTTCATAACTCATACAATAAAGCATATGCGATTGATTGAATAAATTTATAGTATATATCATGTATTTAAAATTATTAAAAAAAGAAAAATGAGAACCGCGCACCCTTCGCATACCGTACGTGTATCGTGCACAACTTAACCAATATGGCGGCAACATTCTTGGATTCGCGCACCCACCGTGACCTGTACACGATCGGTACGCGAATCTCACTTTAAAAAAAAATGTAAATGCATATTTTAAAAAGGATAAAACATCACATTATTTTTATAAAAGCTTAACATTTTTGAAAAAGCATTTTTTGGACATTATAGTTGGGAATTAGCATTTAAAAAACCTTTGAAATTCACTGAAAAAACATAGGTTTCAGGGACGTTATAGTTAGAAATTAGCATTTAAAAAACCTTTGAAATTTACTGAAAAAAACATTGGTTTCAGGGACGTTATAGTTAGAAATTAGCATTTAAAAAACCTTAGAAATTTACTGAAAAAACCACAGGTTTCAGGGACGTTATAGTTAGGCTGACATTTCACTCGCACAAAACCAGAGAAATTCGGCCATATAACTCGCGCCCCCGCAATGCACTGCTGATGACGTCACATATTACATCACTCATGACATGGTCAGTGACATCACTGATGACATCACTGATGACATCTCAAATGACATCACTGATGACATCACTGATGACATCATCCACGTGATCATCTGATGCACCTCCTCACACCCTAATATAACCTTTGATACACCCACTCTAAAATACAGACTACCAATCTCGAAACCATCAACAAACCAATACCAGTTAGTACATACCCGCTCACTGATTCATGTCTACACACACATCCACTCACTAACCCATACAGTCACTCATACATGCAATCATTCATCAATACAGCCACTGATATATCCACTCATACACCCATACAGACACTCACACACCGCCACTCACCCAAAGAGTTACTCAAACTCCTAGTCAGTCACCCAAAGAATCAATCACACTGCCATTTACTCACCTATACAGTTATACACACACACACCACCTCACTTATTCATACAGATAGTACCATATACTTATTCTCTTCTACAATCACTGACATAAGCACACACTTATCCATGCAGCCACTGTCACAATCACTCACTGTCACATGTAGTCACTTGTATACTCCAACACTCACATATACTGCCTTTCACATATGTAGTTACTTACACATATACCACTGATACTGATCCATTCACTCACCAACACAGCTATACGCACACTCACTCACACAGCCCCTAACACATGCACTCATGAACCCATACACCCAGTAAATCACCCACTTACACATCCATGCAGGGAGTCACACACCCCCCACACACACACAGACACTCAGGCACCCATACAGGTAATCAGACAACCAATCATTAACCCATATAGACACTCATGGAGCTACTCACCAACCCATGCAGCCACTTACACACCAACTGACAGACTGATACAGACATTCACACAGATTAGTCATTCACCCATGCATTCACTAAGATACGTTTAATCACTCACTAATACAGTGAGTCACACACCCACTAAATCATCCATTCAGACACTCATACACCCACTCATTCTTCAATACACCATGGCATATATATATATCTAACATTCGTCAACGTTTTAGAAACACTCATAGTCACTGGATGATGTCATCAGTGATGTCATTTGTGATGTCATCAGTGATGTCACTGACCATGTCATGAGTGACGTCATCAGCAGTGCATTGCAGGGGCACGAGTTATAGTTAGCTCAGCTAACTATAACGGCCAAATTTCTCTGGTTTTGTATGAGTAAAATGTCAGCCTAACTATAACGTCCCTGAAACCTGTGGTTTTTTCTGTGAATTTCTAAGATTTTTTAAATGCTAATTTCTAACTATAACGTCCCTGAAACCTATGGTTTTTTCAGTGAATATATATATAGATATATATGCGAGGAAGCTTCCGGCACAGCTGATCACCTTCGCCAAGCTGGATTGGTGCGAGTTACGGGTGCCGGAACCCGATTGTACATGAAAGAAATTCCGTATTCTGCTCTCCAATACAGAAAGACTTGCACACCAAGGTCGTTTTCAGAAGAATTGTTTATTGAAATCAACGGCAACGCGTTTCGACCACAAGGGTCTTCTTCACAAGCCAAGTTCCACAAGAATACATCCACCATTTAAAGTGCACATAAAGTAAACATAAAAAATGGTCAAACACTGTTGGTCATTTGCATAGACAGTGAAGATAGACTACAATGCCCCTGTGGGATCATTTCATTGTGACATGTTAAATTTCACATATTCACAGTTATCCCTCAATAATACAAATTAAATAAAATACAAATTTTACAATTGTAGAACGCGGTGAGTTCCTACATAACTGAAACATAATTATGACAGCTCGTAAATGTTATGTAGGATTACTCACCGCGTTCTACAATTGTAAAATTTGTATTTTATTTAATTTGTATTATTGCGGGATAACTGTGAATATCCGGCCATGTGTGCTTTATTGGGGCCAATCTCCCTGGACCATTGTGGAGTTACTGCATCTATCTGTGGGATTGATTTGGTATTTCCTGTACGTGTGTTTGCCTGCCAGCTACGTGCCACCCCACCTTTGACCTGTCAATCAGTGACCTCAGGCCTGGGTCTCAGAGCCTGCCTATCTAAGTATTTCTGAATCTGGGTTGATGTGGAGTTCGTGACAGATGAATTTGTTAATATAGATGTGATTTAGTTTTTATACATGAATGTATTGTTATTCATATTGACATTAACTTGCTCAATATTAACATTCCTCCTCTAGTTGAATTTTAAAATACACTATCCAGCCCGTAATTCATGACCGTTACATTATTGGGGGCCTGTTCTTTAAGCTTACTTTTGACAATTACTACTTTCCTAGTTACTTGCTTTCTGCCCAATTTGAGGACTGTGTTTTTACAGCAGGAAATCCCCAACTGCACGGAACCACACAAAAACAAGAACACTATGAAAACTTGCAACAATGAAACGCACAGAGCGGATTTCACCGTGGGAGCCAGAAGAACCAATTCATGAACCACTCCTGCTCAGGGGCCCACCGCTCACCTCACGCATGTCTCTTTGTAAATGGTGCAGTGTTTGGATGGCATGAGTCAATGTTCCGCTGTCCATGTCATTCCCTGGGATAAACGTGCAGCAGGATGCACCAATCTTGGCACACATTCCTCCCTCCATGGCAGTCATCCAGTCTAACACATACCGATGCTGCATTACCAAGAGGCGGATTGCTGTCAGTTCTTCCTTGATTGAAATAAGGCCAAGATCAGTGCTGTTAAACATTTTTTGCATTTCCCACCTGGTTTTTTGGAACCAGCAGGCATTAGCTTTTGTCTGCAAGGTAAAGAAGGGTATTGACCCTCCTGCTGATACTTGTGTGTCCGTGAACAGTCTGAACTCTTCTGGAATGTCCTTGTACTGAGCCCAGCCAAAATAATCTGCAGTTCTTTTTTCACAAGCCTCATGCATCAAGGTTGTATTCTTCCTTAGCAGGTGCTGGTACAAATACGACAGTTCTCCTCCGGGAATGACCAGGGTAGGGGTGTGTTTGGTGACCAAGGAACAGAGTCCACGCCATCCGGGGAAGAGCTGAGTGTAGGCAAACTTGCTGCACTGCCAGTAGATATCCATCAGTGTGGAGGTGCCCCGTTGCATATTTGGAATGTGCACGATCATGCCGCAGTTCTCATTCATGCCCAGTGTAAGAGTTCCTTTAACTCTGAAACACAGGGAATATAGTGTACGTTTCTGTACAATTAGGGGTTGCCCATTCCCTTCTAGCCAAGTGTGTCCACCCACCTTGGTATCCCATATTTCCTGACATGGTGTGGTCATACTGTTCAACCCTCCCTTGTGTGACTCATTTCCCTTTGTATATCGAGCTGGATGGCTCTACACAGGAACTCCATGTTGGGGTCCACTTGTTGGTAAAAAGACTGCCCCAGATACGCTAAGGGCCACTCTTGGACGACAAATGGATGCAGGAGCGGATGTGTTGAGTTGGGGGTTTTGCTACCTCCAAGAATCTCTTTTCTGGGATGTCTCCGGGCCAAACAGTATCCTCCACTATAGTGCCCTTTCTGCACATCCTGTCCAGCTCAGTTTGGATATTGCTAGACCTGG
This sequence comes from Calotriton arnoldi, assembly GCA_963921515.1. Classification (NCBI taxonomy): domain Eukaryota; kingdom Metazoa; phylum Chordata; class Amphibia; order Caudata; family Salamandridae; genus Calotriton; species Calotriton arnoldi. The sequence continues at coordinate 138,940 of CAWUFW010006675.1, read as the reverse complement.
TAAAAAGGTATAAAGCCGTCCAGTTGGTCTCATATCGGGTCAGATTCACTACTACTCTGTGGGTGTTCTACCTTGTTGGGCCGGATTTTGGCCCTAATTCTGCATAGGTATAAGTGGCCAGGCATTTTGCTTTTTTAGGGGCTACCTCTTGGGACAAGTAAAGTCTGTCTGCGCCCACAGCATGCGATATCAGCGAACAGACGTAACACGACCTGACTGATGTCTGAGAGGCCCTGGCGGTCATGTGCTGATACCAAATGTTGTGCAAGAAGGCGCTGTGTAGTGCATGTGAGATGCTAGTTTTTGGGTCGATGTACTTGTAAGTGACATGGGAGAGATCCCTGCACAAGCGCTGTGATATTTCTTGAATGGACTCCATTTGGCCAGGCAGTTTTTTACCAGTGAATAGGTGCAGTAGCACCCAAATGAGACAGAGGGTACATAGAATTGCAATAAAACATAACTTGTTATTGAACATTGCAGGTCTTGGTATGGATCCAGGGGAGATGTCTGGGGTACTCTAGTGATTGGGGTTTCTCATTTAACAGTTCAAACAAAAGCTCACGGTGCAGTTTGTGATCTTGATTCACATTCTTTGAAATTCATGTTGGGGTGTTGATGTGTGAAAGGTGGTGCACTTGGAGGTTCGATTGTAGACCTGTTGGATAAGAGCTTGGTTCATTTAGTTAATTTCAGAAAACATTGCATGTGTGCCATTGTTAATGATTTTTCTTTGAGGTTCCTGTATTTCCCTTAGGGCTGTGTTCTCCACACTCCATTTACACAATTTTAGTGAGGCACCGAAAGGTGGCCCCGTTCATGATATCATTTTGATAATTAAAACTTAAAAGTAGCTTATTGGGAATTAAACACATTAATCTTTATTTATGAACATTTTCTTTGTACCCACTGGTTGCTTGAATTAGTGTGAACTGTTTATGGAGTGGTCTTGATCATAAGGATAGAGCGCTTCAGGTTTAAGGTAGGTTTCTATGGGCGTCGCCAGTTTTCCATGAACATGTCTCTCCTGGTCTCGCCTGGTGTGTGCATGAGTGTGCCATCGGTATGCTCTGCATCTCTCAATCTACACATGTGCAGGACTGTGCTAGGAGGGGGCGTCTTGCTGTTGTTGGTGGGTTGCATCATGCCCCGAGTGTTACAATCACTAATTCCTGCGCCCAAGCATGTAGCATGTGTTCAACAACCCATCACTTTATAAATCATGTAGTCGCTCCTCAGTCTCACGCACCTTAGGTCAAGTGTGTTATCACTGTTGCCTATACCAAACCTTTAGATTATCTTCATGTTTGCAATGTAACATGTGCTTGTAATTATCCCTAGGTTTGACTAAAACCACCAATGTTTTTGTTCCACATGTTTGTACAAGCCTTGCTTCACAGATGAGCTTTTTTCAGTTGCTGTAATTATTCATGTGCTTGATAATTATCCATGTGCCTGTAGTCAGGGACTTTCCAGTCAGGTACTTTCCAGGGTGATTCACTGCCTCCAATAAAGGGACTTTCCAGTCAGGTACTTTTCAGAATGATTAATGTGCCACCAATTATACACGTGCGTACACGTGTTGGTAATTATCCTTGTGCCTGCAGTCAGGGACTTTCCACAATTGAATGATAAATAAACACGTGCCCTTCTAGAAATAACTACACACCAATAAATACTCAGCCAAACTGTAGGAATCTGACTCTGTATATACTATACCAAAGTAAGGTATAGTTTGCACAGAGTCCAGGGAGTCCCCAGAGGTTTCGCAGAGGCTAAATTAGGTAAGTACTAACAGCTCTCTTTGTGGTAGTGTGTGCGAGCAGTTAGGCTTATTCAGAGGGTGTGTTAAGCATTTGTTGTATTCACTCAATCAAGGACTGGTTACACACACTCAGAGACAGACTCCAGACCAATTAGGTAAGTATAAAAAAGGTGTACTTATGTTTTATTTTAGAACCAAACAGGACTTGGCACAGGTAAGTTAAGTACACTCTCAAAAGCAAGACCTTTCAGGGAAATGCAGTTGTGGTTGAATTTGTAATCGTTACAGGTTGGTATATGCTTTAGAACAGTTTAAATTACATAGAAATTACTTTTCATTACTCTTGGATTACTTTTTAGTTACTTTGAGTACTTGAGGTGGTATGCCAAGATACCATTCACTAGGATTGGCCACTTACAGGTAAGTATGACAATTCTTAAGTTAAAGCAGAGTTACTTTCTTTTCATACAAACATCAGTTCAACACAGAACATTTTTAGGCCCAAAATCTCATAACATGGGTTCCTATGGGGGAAAAGTGTTAGCAGTTTCTCAGGTAAGTACACGACTTACGAGTGGGAGTTTTGGGGGTTAGGACCAAGTTTCCCCAAGGTCTAGATGGGCACTTGAGTTGCACCACCAGCGGCACTGGGGCGGCCGGGTGCAGAGTGCAGGGGCCCAATGTTAGACAATGGGGCTAGGGGGGCCTTCGGTTAGGGACTGTTTACGAGCAGGCCACTCTGGTGTGGGAGCAAAGCTCCTGGGGTTAAGGTCAGCACTGCAGGGGCCAACAACCAGCACAGGAGCTGCACCATCAGCAGCACAGGGGCGGCCGGTGGCAGGGTGCCAAGGAGATGTCGGGGACCCTGTGAGTCTCAATGGAGACCTTTGGTTTGGCAAAGTTTCTGCAGGCTCGGGCAGGGAGACTTCCTGAAGGTGACAACCGGCTGGAGAGGTAAGCTGGGATCTTGGGGGATGCCTGGACACTGTTGGTTGGGCCACCCAAGGCCGTGGGGCTTCGGGTGCAGGGGTGTCTTTTGGCGTCTGATTCGCCTGACTGCTTTCGTTCGCAATTCAGGCTTTTCAGAGCGCTTCGGTCAAAGTCATCTTACCGCCTTCGGTCGCGGTCGTGGGGCCCTCCAGGTTGAGGCTGCAGGTGTCGTCTTGAAGCTTGAGGGAGATCGGGGGGCCCCAGATTCTAGATCAAGATCGTCGGGGAGACCTCCCTGTGGTGTTTGGCCACTGGGACTTGGGCCGTGGTGACCGGGGGCAGAGTGGTGCAGGACCGTGGAGCTGCTCGGATCCGTGTTCTGGTCTTGGAGTGTTTGGTTTGAGCAAATCCGGTGCTCACAGAGGACAGAGTTCGGAAGATGAGTGCAGGGCTCTGGGAGCTGCTGGCTGCTGGACATGTCAGTTTCTTTGCTGTAGGCAAGGCGGAGTCGGAACAGGCCAGTAGGGCTGGGGCCAAAGCAGTTGGTGTCCTCTTCTTCCTGGGTCAGCACGGCTCTTTGGTCCTTCTTCTTTCTCCCTCGAATTTGAGGAGGCAAGGTTCAGGGTGGCCCCTAAATACTAGATACACTCTCCTGGATCATCGCACCCTCTTCTCAACAGTCCAAGCGTTCTCGCCTGGCCCCGTGACATCTGCGCTCCCGCAGACATCACTGAGCGCCTCATCGGACTTCTATGATCACCACATTCCAGAAAAGACCTACAGTTGAGTGACGGCGGTGAATCCTCTCCGCGGCTGCAGCTGTTCAGGAGCCGGCCCATTGGTCATCCCGGCATTGTGACGGCAAAATCTGCAATGAAAGGAAGACCCGGTAAAAGAAGAGAAAACAATTCTTTGTTTATTTTTAAAAACTTGCCCGTTACAATTCTACAAAATAAAAATGTCAAGACTTGTGAATAATCTCGACATAAGAACCCCCATGCTATCTGCTGGAAGTTAAACAGACAATTTGTGAACTTTTAAAAAAGAGAAAAAGAAATTCAAAAAAGGAAGAACAGTCGCATAACAAAAGCACGTGACGTAATATGCTGACAGGGGGAAATCTGTGAACTGTTATTTGAATCTCATGAAAGGAGTGGATAATTCTATTCCACAAAAACTAAAAGAATATGCATTTTCTGTGTTGTTATAAACATCTCTGAGTGTAAGTACTTCCATTGCACAAATGTTATTTGAATGTCAATGTGTATCAATGCTAATATAGTGTGTGTGTTCCTTCTCCTTAGTTACTCTCCTCTACACCCCTAGAAGATGCACCCCAAAAGAGGAAGACACTTGGGGCGTTCCCTAGCAGGATACTGAGCTAGACACCACTTAGAGGACGCAAGCTTTTGTCTCTTTTATTATTTTGTCCTGACCCCCTTCCCTCCTAGGACAGCGCCTTATTTGAGGTTATCATTCCTTGGTCTGGCATTGTGCTGGCAGTGAGTAGGGTCCAACATCGTCTCTGCGGACAAGTTCTCCAGGTGAGTGGCCTGGCACAGAGATCATGTGTGTGTGTCTTAGTTCCCGACATGCGGTGTGTGACGTGACCCTCCTTTGTGGCGCCAGATATCTTGACTCCACCCTTCCTCTAGAGACTTCTTTTGGGCTAACTTTGGGCTTCTTGGTTGGTTTTTGGGCATTTCCCCTAGGTCTCGCGAATCTGCTACCTTATTTATCCAGGGGTGAAGGAGGTCGGAAAGGTGTTCCATAGCCCCCTTCTACCCCTGTTTATGCAATCTTGTGGTGTCCGAGGTCGGGCCTGCTGCTTTTTCTCAGATGGTGTCTTGGTGTGTTGGTTAGTTGCTAGGCCTGATACGGGGATGAGCGCATTCAGCATTCTACTCTTGCCTGGAGCTTTGATCGATACTGGGGATTCCTCTCTCCCAAGCACCCCTCTCTCCCTCAGAACACATCCTGCTTCCTTTTGAAGCATTTGAACCTGCTTTTCCTGGCTTGTGGCTAGGGACTTCTAACGAGCTTGAATGCTTCTGTCGCTATTTTGGAGGGGTATGGTAGGATGGCCAGACTTTGGAGATTTGGAAGACTTGAGAGGAAAACAAAAGCTGGGATAACAAGAACGTGGAAAGTCCGGGGCTAAGGCCAGGAACTCTTGCCAAAATCTGCCTAGTGATGCTGATGATGAACCAGGACTGCCCCGGCAGCTCTTGGACGCCCAGCTACTCTGGTGAATCTCCCGACTGACTCGATGCCATGCGGGGGCCTCACAACGTATTGGTTCTTGTGTGTGTGCTGTGGAGGTTGTGGGTCTTCACTATCCCAGGCCTATGGGAATCTTAGCTCCCTCTACTGAAGGACAGCTTCATTTTAGAACTGAAAGGGGGGCCTCCATTAAGTGGAGACCTCTGGTTTTGGAGGCGCTGTTGGGGTTACACGCTGTAATGGAAACATGGGCCGTGGGCTGCATGACTTTGTACACAGGGACCTTGGTGCCTTGTTTTTAAGTACTTTCTCTGGGAGCTGTCCCTCCCCCTTGACAGACTGCCCTCCCCCTGGGGTGTGGCCAGCCAACACCGCCTTGGGGGATCAGCAGCAAAGTGGGGCCTTGGCTCCCACAGGTACCCTTGATAGCGAACTTTAGTGAGGATACCCATTCGACAGAACACATACAGCAGCCCTGAATCCCTTGGTGCAAGTAAAAGTTTGTATTCCAAATGTTGTCTCATTGGTCCTTCTTTTGATTTGGTATACTTTTTGGGCCCCGGTCCCTGTTGGGCTGAGTTCCCTGTCTAAGGTTGCTGTTGCCATGTGTTTGTCCAAATACCTGATCCCTGCTGCGGGGGTGCGGCGACTGACTGACCTCCCTGTGGCCTGGTACATTTGGGTTTCCCTGTGCTTGGCTTTATGGGTGAATGTTCATGGGGTTTTGTAGTGGTTTGCCCTGACTCATCGATCTCTGATCGTGGTATGCTTTTAACTGGCATCTATCTGTGGCAATAGTAGCATTCCCTAGGATCTGGTTGCTGCCAATCTCCCTGGCCTCTGCCGCTATAGCTAAGTTGAAACCCTCTGGGAGTTTTTGGTGGAGCTCCCTATAAGGGTTTTAAGCCCTTTAAGGCCCCCCTCCCCCAAGGGCGGTCTTTTTCAATTTGTGTTTGACCAACTTAGCAGTGTCTCTCTAGGCTTGCTCCTGTTTTTCTTTATCATTTTCTTGTTTCTTTTTGTGGTGATGTAATATATTGGCTTGTATCTCCTGCCAGGGTTTGGTGTCTAACCCAACCACGTTGTCCAGTTCACTTTGTATCTCGGTGGGCAGCCCCTTTTTGAGTATATTGTAAAAGAATGAAACTTGTGGGCTTGTATCAATCCACGGCTGTCCTGTCTCCTGTAGCCGTCATTCCCTCATTCTATCCAGAAAATTGGTTGTACTCTCCCCTGGCTTCATAGTCTCTGCCATTACCCTCCTACATCTGCGCAGACAGGGAACATTTTCCTCAGGGCTATCCAGATCCGGTGCCTGTATGAATTAAATGAGGCCCCATCATGCTCGGTGTCTGTCAGCGTAATTGCTGGGATGTGTCCTTGGGCGACACCGAGTTAGCCTGCTCTCTGATATCACCTATCTCTAGGTTTATTCCTGCAATGTTCTTCTCAAAATATAAGATCCGTTTCCCCGCTCCATCCAGCAATGGTGGTAACTTTGTCCTTAACCCCTCTTTATCCATCTGAGCCCATGGCACATAGATGGTCCCTGACTTGCCCTTCTGAAGTAATGGGTACATTCTTACTTTGGGTAGCTCTACTGGTTTCTCCTTAACATGGTGTTCCCATCTTTTTAGGCATTCCTCCATGTAGGGGAAGCTCCACTTGGGGTCCCCTCCCCCATGTTGGTTGCAATCTTCTGCTATAGCATGTCCTCTGGTTCGAAGGATCCCTCCTCCGGCCAAGGTCTATGGTACTGGTCTTTTCCCTCGGTCCAGTAGTCTAGCAGGTGGCAGAATGGCCGCACAAAGATCTCGCCTTCCTCTCTGGCTCCTGTCTCCCTTGGGGTCAGTCTATCCCTCCTGTGAGTTCAGGTGGAGCAGCGTATGTCCTTGTCGCTGCTTCTGTCCTGCTCGCACAAAAGTGCCATCTTGTTTTTCCTGCGTCTTGGTTGGGACAGCACCAGGCTGCGTTGGTCTCTTATTTCCCAGTCAGCTCCTCTCCTTTGTTGATTGATTGGTGAGTCTCAGATCCCTGCCAGAAGCCTTTCATCTAATTCTACCTCAGATTCTCCCCGACCGGTGCCCTGTACCTACCGCCGCTTTTCTTATGTGGGAGGCATGCTGTTCTGTTTTCTCGTAGGTTTCCTGGGTGTGAGCTCTTTCTCTCTTTCCTTAGCACGCTCCTTTCTTCCTCATCCTGTCTATTCTGCCCATTTCGCTCTGAGCTGTTCTTTTTGGCCGGACTTCACCCTCAAATTTGCTCTCTGTTGTTTCCTCAGCTACTTGTGGATACCCTGTAGCCTCAAGCTCATCATTGGTTCCCAGGGGGCGAGGCTCCCATCCTCTCCTCCACTAGCTTTATCACTGTCTAGAACTGCCACAAATCTCTGTCACTCGTGTATGTTCGCCTGAAACGCATGTTCTCCATGCTGCTGGGGTTCAATGGGACGGCCGGGGTCGAGCTTCTGGGCGCTTTTCAACTGGACTTGGGTTGCGCTGGAATTGTTTGGGCATGCTGGCCTGTTGGTTTCTCATGCTTGGGTCTTACCGTTTGTTGTTTGGTGGTGGGCCCGCCTTCCCCCTCTACTGGTGGGTTAGAATATCCCGATGCGGGGGAACTGGCGTGAACACTTCCATACCTGCATATGATGGGGGAGAAGCTGACGCTGTGCTTGCTAACTATGATGTAGGATTATCGATCTGGGCCTCCTCGAAGTTAGCACATAATTCTAATAATGCCTCTCTCCTGTCTTTCTTTTGACCTGTGTATTTGGTTTGTATGTGTGTTCTCATATGTTCGATTGCGTTAGTGTCAAACGTTCCTTCTTTTGGCCAGGGAAATGTGTGTGCCTTTGAGTGTGCATACCAATCTTGGCAAAACCTATTACGTTTTTTAGCCTGTGTGGGAAACCTGGTTTGCATGTGCTTTAATGGTGACTCCATGGTAAGTCATGTAGTTTTAGTGGAGAAAGTACACCCTAGCTTCTTTTTGGGGAAACTTTGGCTTTGATCTAATCGTAGGGAAAATGCATGCAGTGTACTTCTCGTAATGTCTTATTATGAGCTCAGCGCTATCTACATCAAAAATTCAATATGAACATTTCATCAACACAATTAACAATGCATGTGAAGGGTTATCACATAAATAAAAAGTGGAATTGTCAATAAAACAGTATCTGAACGATATTGATTTTTGGTGTCTAAACAGTTTGTGAAAAATAACAGCCCCCTCATATGAAACATTGAATCATCAACAAAAACACAATACTTAGGACAATACAGTTTGCAATAATTAACTGCACCATAACATCACATCTACATTACATCAATCTCAACAAAACTTACAGAAAAAATTATGGCTTTTTCAATTATCTCTTAGCTCGCTCCTGGTGCATACTATCCTGTGACCAGGGTAAGCACTGCGCTGTACACGGAACTAAGTGAGCCTGATAGTCTGCCAATATCTGCTCCAGGACAAAGCTAATAACAATAGCTTGCAGAAAAGGGGAATAACTTGAGAACCACAGGCCCCTCTTGGCCATACCCAAGTTACACCTAGTTTCATCGGTACAAATCTTTTTCCCTAAATATCCTAATCGCACCCTCTATCACACCCAGGGGCCAGGTGTACCATCTGTATCACACCCAGCGGTCCAAGCGACCAACACTTCTCTCTTCTTTCAGATCCCAATTTTGTTAAGAAACCGGTGACACTGACACTGAGAAAACCTTTTGGACTAAAAAATAAGATTGAGGTGCCAACTCTGCCCAATCAGGATAGCTTTGTCACAAAAGTAGTTTCCTGGGAGCCATAAAGGGCTATACAATAAATATTAACCTTTCCTAGCTTGCTGACTATCGAAAAAAGGTGGTATCCATGGGATCGCCTCAGAGGCTGCCTTACGACTACTCAGGACATATAAAATAGGTAATATGCCAGATTTCTGTCAGTGGCAGGGCACTCAGGTTAGCTTTTACGCTTCTTCCAGGTTTGACATACTAAGATTTACTAAGATTCTGATGTAGTCTTTAACCCTCTGTGATGGCTGCTTCAGGACGGACCTCCGCCCCGCAGATTCAGCAGAAGTTCCAATCAATTGCGGTGTCTGCTCACCTTCCTTGATGTGCAAATGTTAATCCATCCAGGCGGGGGTCTCCTTCTTTTGGCTGCAGTCGTGTTCCAGGTACCAATCAGCAACGATGGTGGCTGGCCAAAATATTGCTTGACAATGGAATACCTTGGAAAAAATAAGAGACAAAAGGCATTTGGCAAAACAGGAACAGTTCATTTAATGAAACAGTGCGGCTGGAGGGGGAGGGGGGCGTGGCCATGACTGCTGTCAAGATGACTGCTGTCTTGTGAGGCTCTGGCGGTAGTGGCCTTTAAACTTGCCGAATCACCACCATCATCGCCTCCTTCCCAGAGTAAATGCCTTGCTACCGCCCATGAGGACTTGGACTATCATGGGAGCCAACTTTGGGTGAGGTCAGTGCTTGCTGACCACTGTTCCTGTCTAGGACGGCCTGTGCAGCCTGGCATAGCCTCGGTGGCCCCGCGACGTCAGGGGCCATGGGTGAGCCTGAAGCCAAGATCACCTGATCTCGTTGGTGCCACTTATTGCGCCCAGCCCTCTTTGTGGTTGGGGCGGGTGCTGTGCCGGCTGGGGCCGCTGCTGTATATATTGGGTCCCCGGGCAACTCTGGGCCTGACAGCGGGGGCCGGTAGCAGATAGTCCCTCGCTTAGAGTGCTACTTGGCCCACATAACTATGTGCGGTTGGAACCGCATCTGCCGCTGAGCCCCTTCGCCGCGGTGACCGGCTGGGAGCGTGGGTATTTTCTGCTGATGGTGGTTGCCGGGGTGGTGGCCTTGTTCTCTGTCATCTGCTGCCACTGCTCGTCGGCAGTTGGGCCTGATGGCGCAGGTGGAGGCGGCTTCAGATTTGCTGCTTTCTACAGCAACAGCCCGCTACAAATATCGGTGAATGCGGTAGGTAGGTGCTCCCTTGTCCCTGAGAGGTCCCGTCTCCTGCTACCTCGTCTCTGCCTGCCTGCAGGTGAAGATTGCCAGTCCACTATATCCAGTGCTCTCCCCAGACACATCGCCTCTCCAGTCCTCCTCCACATTGCTCATCTGAGCCTCCTGCTGACTGGGGGTTGCTCCTTGGGCCCCTGTTACTTTCCTGTCCCACTATACAGCCATCTGAATTTATCGGCACAATGTTACCCTGGTGCTTGGCTTGTGGATGAGGCGATTGGGTCCTTCCAATACTAGTTGAGGGATGTTTCTCACATACCCTTCCCATGTACTGCCTCACTGTCTACAGATTGGCCTTGTGGTCAGGGGACTCCCTATCTCCCCATTGTGCTGGCTGGACACTTTTTGACTCTCTAAAAAGGTCCCCTGTCACTTTGGATTCTGTTCCTCCTTACTGGCATTTCCACTGCCCCGCTGTGTCCGCCCCACCTGGTTACCTCTCCTCTGTAGACGACTTGCTGCACAGCCACTATCACCATAGCATAGCACTGCCTCCTCCAGTCATCACTATTGCAGCTCATCACCCTATCACAATGGGCTGCACAGATCCTAAACAGCGCAGGCTAACTTTGGATCAGGGGAAACCTATCAGGGGTCATTGCTCTCATTCCGACACAGTAGAATGAAAAGGCTTCCCTTGGATTTCTTATAAAACCCACATACACATCAATCCTTGTATACCATCATCATCTCATTCATATACTCAATCACGTTCAACGGAACTGAAATGATATTCTCTTAAAGTCTCAATTACCAGGCTCGAAATATAGTGTACTCTATTTATTAAAAACAAATTTAGTTATTTGATAAAAAGTAACACAATTTTTACAGAAAAAAATATTTGGTTAAAATTCATATATTGCATCAAAATACATAAATCACATACATGATCATTATTAATTAAAAAACGATGAGAAAAACCTAGTACATTGAAATTTACAAATACATTGGGGACCCTATTGGTTGCACCGATTAGCATTCGATAATTGAAAAAATGATTCAACTTTCAGGTGACAAACTGGTTGGTATATCTCTATATTCCTATCCAGAATTCTTTGTTGTTGGATTCGCATACAGTAGCGTCGACGCGTTTCGGTGGTAAACAATTGATAAGGAACCACCTTCCTCAGGACAAGCACGATAAGGGTTCTCTATCCTCCTTAGGGACTTATCTACACCGTTTTCAATATTGGTGTAGTATTTCTTGTCTCTCCAGCACTCATCAATATAAGGAGCTACTGGTAGGCATAGTCAAAGTCCACATGTCGTGAATACTCCGTGATTCCTCTAGAAACATATGTCGCTTGTATTGATACCACAACAGATCTTCGCTTCTTCAAAATGCGGGGAAAATATCCTCCTCTTGTTGAATTCCTCTAAAAACGAGGTGGTCTATATTACAACTGCACGCTTGAAGGGTCATGCAGGTAAGGAGCCAATGGTTTCCGTCGTTCCAACGGTTATCGTCTTACTTCGGTCCTCTGTTCTGACACATTGAACACAGGAACGGTCTCGACACAGGCCATCCTTTGGGAGGCCTTTAAAGCCTTTATTTGTGGGGTGTACATCTCCAAGCACACGGGCATCCATCGTGACATCTGTGCTCAACTACAACGCGTCCAGGCAGAACTGCGAGACATGGATTGTGCTTCCACGGCTGCTGGAGAACCTCAATTACACCACCGTTCCGTATTGTTTTGAAAACTTTTTTTATTGATTTTCACAATATAAATTTCAGAAACAGTACAGTGCAGTTTGAAGTTTGAGCATGATACAGCGTTAGTTTTAGGTCAAACAAATTAAACAGGCAGAGGTCTACAAGGCTGACATGTAGTACAACAATCCTGATTGACAAGGCGCAAGAAATCGCATGTGTGCAAGCACTATGGTATTGGCGTCTGCCCAGTGGACCCGAGTGTTCCACCCGTTTGGCCGGTGCCCGTTGGGGTATGTTGCCGTGGTGGCGGAGTGCCATCAACATTCTGTGTAGTCAGTAAATAATCATGGAATGGCTGCCATATGTCAAGGGACCGACCAGCCGGCGGCTGCAATGACGCATAAGTGTTGCTGTTCGTGTTGCAGTAGGCCATACTGTGTAGCTATGTCTTCAACGTGGGCGCGCATTAGCTACCCCAATTGAGGGCTACTTCTCTTTTGGCAATGAGGAGCGCAATTGCTACAAACCGACGCCTGGATTTGGGGAGGTCATGAGTGTACCCCATAAGTGCCATCATTGGCGTGGATGCAAGCTCCATCTCTATCATACGGGACATTTCCCCAAAAATTACCCTCCAATATCCTGCTATTTTATCACATGTCCATGTAACGTGTGCAAAGTCTGCTTCCGGCGAGCTGCATCTAGGGCAGGAGTGTGGACGGGATGGGTCAATACGGTGTAGTGTGTTTGGTGTCATGTAGGCCCTCCAAAGGAATTTAAAATGCAGCAGCTTATGTCGGTGGTTAGGGGAGACTCTGCGTATTTGCGTGCAACAGCGACTCCATTGTGAGTCGGAAATGGGATGGCCCAGGTCTCGCTTGTCTCGCTCCCATGCCGCCCACACCCCAGCGTCCCGACTAGTTAGCAAAGACACAGCAGCCCTGTAAAGTCTGGACATAAGGTAAGTCCCACTAGTGTCTTTGATGATGCATGTCAACAGGGGGAAATCGGGAGGTTCAAGCGGGTAACTATAAATGTTGCCCTCAAAGCTCTCTGCAGCACAAAGTGATCCATTACTGTGGCCTCACGAAAGAGGGGATCTTCCGTGCGCGGGAAGATATGGCCACTGGGGAATAAGTCTCCAAATGTGTCCAAGTGAAATTTTGCCAACATCCGTTTTACCAACGTCTCCTGCAGAATGGGGATCCAGCCATTGCCCGCCAACGGCAACGCGGCGGAGTAAAGGAGGCGGGAACAAGTTATTTTGAGTAATCGGTGCCAAGCCCAGCTCGTTGTGGAGAGTGTTTGGATATCTTGCGGGTCCCGCGGGAACCCAGCAGGCAATAATGTATTGAGGGATGCCGGGAGCGCCAGATCAGCCTCCGGCCTGAAATATGGAATCCTGGCATCAGCGTGATACCAGTGCCGGGCAAAGCTGGCCTGTGCTACCAAATAGTAAATGCTGAAGTTAGGCACCCCGAACCCTCCTCTCTCATATGGCAGCATTAGGGTGTAAAAAACAAATACACAACCGGGGTTAGGAGGGTCCGTGGGAAAGTTTAAAGACCTGCACAGATGTATTCCCTATGAAAACCATAAAACAGACTAAATTATCTGTGGGTCTAACCAGTCACTTGGCGCCCTAAGGCGTCCTAAACACAAGCAAAGTATATTGAACCTCTCGCTGGGAAGCCCTATTTAAAGGACGGAATTCCATCCCCCACAAAGGTGACATGCTTCATCATCTGGGATCTCCTCCCGGCTGTAAATCATAGTACAGCCGAGGGCTACAACCCCCTCACTATGAGGGAGGAGCTCAGGGATGTTTTCAATGTTCAAAGGATATACTAAAATCCACCAGATGAAGAGCTACAGTTCGTTACTAAGTGATGGGTGCAATGCTCAAAGAAAAAGCGTGAAAAAGTGTACTAAAACTAACTACCAGGAGAAGAAAAAAGGTTTAATGTGTATCTCATGGTGTCAGGGTTAAAAACAGTGCTAGCGCAGTTTTTAAATAATATCTGCAACTATCAAGTTAGAAGGTCGGTCTACATGTTTCTGCTATCATGACCTACAGAGTGTCTAGCATTCCTCAGAACCTAAAAGTGTAAGCTACTGCATATCGTGCGAAAAAATAATAAATATCCACAACGCAGGTGTAGCTGCTAAAAGGAACAGATACAACCATGCACACCAAACCTCTGTATTCTAGGCTCGTGTAGTTGTCAAACCTGCGTGAAAGGAGATGCAAATATAGGTACAATTAGATACTTGTGTAAATAAAGTAACTGAAAATGAGTAAGCATACTCAATACTTAAACTAATAATCACATTTAGTATGCAAAAGAAATTGTGTTAATTTGAAACTTACCCAAATTGTGTGGGTAAGACACCTCACCTGGCAACTGCTCAGGACGTGAGGCACCGCTCTAGAAAGAGAATAGAGTTGACAGAGAAACAAACTCGAAATTAATTACGGGTTTGTCTGTAACATAACCATAATATAAACAGACTCGTCGATACTAAATTCCTTGGTGTGTATTGATGGAAAAAGACTTTTATACACATGGAACTGAGCATTACATTATTGTCCACCAGGAGAGCTAGTCCCCTATCAATGGACATCGAGCTAGTAGTCTACAACAGTATTGTCAATCACCAGAGTCTTTATATTATGGTTATGTTACAGACAAACCCGTAATTAATTTCGAGTTTGTTTCTCTGGCCAAAGGCGCAGCGGTCAACTGGAAGACTTCTGATTTTTCCCAGTTAATGCAAAGGCCAGACAAGGTGCCGTACCTGGTTATTTCACGGAGGAGAGGCGCAAGGTTGTCATCCGGATGCCCCACATAAAGTATGATGTCGTCTGCGTACAAAGTAAGGAGAAGCAGACCAGTGTTAAACTGAAGGCGCCATTTGCTATGCCGCTCCTGTCGATGCCGCACCAAGGGATCCAGTGCCAAGACGAACAACAGGGGGGAGCATGGGCACCCCTGCCGCGTTCCCTGTGAGAGGTGAAATGCAGAGGTTAAGGTGCCATTTAGGCGAATACGCGCTGTGGGATTTGAGTATAATAGCTTGATAACCGCCAGGAACCGCTCCGGCACCCCCATGCGACCCAGCTTGGCATATAAGAAGGGCTACTCAAGAGAGTCAAATGCCTTTTCCGCATCGAGCAGAACGGCCGCTGCCGGGACTGAGGGTAATATTCTGTGCAGTGTAGCGAATATGGTACAGAGGTTAAGGGCAGTTGATTTATGGGGAATAAATCTCGACTGGGCGGGTGAGATCATTTGATCAACGATCAGGGCGAGCCGCGTTGCCAATATCTTGCCTAGAATCTTATTGTCGAAATTTAAAAGCGAAAGCGGTCTATACGTGCCACAGTTGTGCGGGTCTTTCCTGGGTTTGGGAAGAAGTATTATAACCGCCTCCCTCAATGTAGGGGCAAGCACTCCCGACTCCACTGCCTCCTGATACACATCTATGAGGTAAGGGGCAAGGATCGCTTTGAACTTCTTATAGAAGCATCCTGTGTTCCCATCGAGCCCCGGGGCCTTAGAGCCATCCAATGCATCAATGGCTTCGATTACTTCGTCCTCGGTAAAAGGTTTGGCCAGAAATTCCTGATGCACTTTTTCAAGCCAGGTCAGAGAGATCTCATCCAGAAAATCACGGAACATCATTGGGTCCCCCGCCACTTTGGACGTATATAAATTAATGTAACAGTTGAGGACTTCCTCTAGGACGCCTACATTGTCGGTTATCCGCGTGCGCTACTGCCCATGTAACTCGGCTATATAAGTCGGCTTGCGGGTGTGTTGCATCAATCTAGCAAGGGTTCTACCCGGCCGTTCCCCTTCACCATAGCGCCTAGCCACTGCATATTTGCCCAAGTAATATGCCTCCCGCTCTACCGCCTCTCGAATCTCCGCCATAAGGGTTGCACAGCGTTGCAAACTGTGGGGTGGTAAAAGGGAGGCATCACACCTATCAACTTCCATCAACTGCGCTTCTAATTGTGCTAGCGTGCTGCGTAGATCTCTGAGTACTCCAGCGCTCTTGGAGATGCACACTCCTCTAGTGTACGCCTTAAACGCCTTCCAGAGGGTGGCCTTTGAGTTTACAATGCCTACATTAAGTGTAAAGTACTCCAATATCGCTTCGCGGAGTTCTGTCTCAAATACTGCGTCTCTTAAGGCCATGTCGGGGAATCTCCATGGTCTTTCAACACCCCTGCACACGGGATTCTCAGCTGCATCAGGACGGGGGAGTGGTCCGATAATGTGCGGGGGAGATGACTAATGGCGCAGACCCACAGGGCCGCTCCTGCGGTGAGGAGCCAATAATCTAACCGGGTCCATGTATTGTGCGGGGCAGAGTAGTGTGTGTACCCTACCTGACTAGGGCAGTGGTATCTCCATGCGTCCACCAACCCATATGCCTGACGAATGTCTGTCAGCGAGCGCCTGGCTCTGGGCTTGGTGTCTGTAGTAGTGGCAGTGCTGTCTCTCGCTGGATCGAGGAGTAGGTTGAGGTCCCCACCTAAGCAAATCTGGTCCGCCCCCATATGTTCAATTTGTGCATGAATGACCGTTCCGTATTGTTGGCGGAGTTCCGCTACATCTCTGATAGGGAGGTTGCATACTTGGGGAAGCACACTAGAGCCCGTTGCTATGGGGAGGGGGAACGTCCAGGTCATACCCTCACACAAATGCTGCACCCAAACCGACTACATAACTATGTCACTGAGTTACGCACGGACTGTGGAGTGCAAATTGTGGTTGGTGAGGGAGTTCTGGTTGAGTTTCTTATCTTAAGGAGGTCGCGATGGTTTGACTTGCAGATGGTCAACAAAAATTTCTTAGTGAACCAATCACTGTGGAGGAGGTGAGTTAGGCTATTGACGCCCTCAACGGTTCTAAAGCAACTGGACTGGATGGTCTGACAGTGGCCTTTTATAAGGCTTTTAAGCAACAGTTGGCCCCTCATCTCTTGGCACTGATTAACGAATCTCTTACTGCTGGTGTATTACCTCCTTTACTTAGCAAGGCTGTTTTAAGCTATATTTAAAACCGGATAAAGATCCTTGCATATGTGCTTCCTACCGACCCCTCTCTCTCTTGAACCTTGACAATAAAATATTAGCGAATGTCCTCGCCACTGTACTGTCACTATTGATGGAACATATTATTTCTTCCGTCCAATCCGGTTTTGTTCCTCATCTGTGAACTTCTCTCAATTTACGCATCATTTTTGCAGTACTCAATAAGGTATCTCCCTCTACATCTGCAGTTGTGGCCTTGTTGGATGCCGAAAAAGCATTCGATTCTCTTGAATGGCCCTTCTTGAAAGCAGTCCTAGGCAAGTTCGGTATTCCCTCTTCTTTCATATGCTTAATTATGCTCTTACATTCTAACCTGTTGACCCGCATATGAGTCAATGGTTCTTTTACTGAAGCATTCCCTATTATGCAAGGGACTAGGCAGGACTGCCCCCTGCCTCCCCTTCCTTTAATTATTGCAATGGACCCTTTAATCCGTTATTTGCAAGATCACCATGGACATCGGGGACTGCAGCTCACTCATGGTCCCTTATTGCTCTCTTTATATGCAGATGATTTCTTGGTATTTATGTGCCACCCATCAGATAACCTCCCCCCTCTTATGCAGGAGATTGTTTGTTATGGTAAACTTTCTGGGCTCAAGATTAACTGGGCCAAATTATAACTTTTCCTGTGAACAGACTCTGCACAGCTGCCACCTGCAGAATACGCCTTCAAGTGGACAGTTAATGGCACCAAATGCCTTGGCATCCGGCTCCACAGAGAAAAGGACCAAATTATACAGCTTAATTATGGTCCAGCAATGGCAGATCTAACTACTCAGGTGGATCGCTGGGTTAAATTACCCCACTCTATGGCCAGGCGTGTGGCCATTATTAAAATGGTCGTACTTCCCCATTTCTTATATCTTTTCCTAAATATTCCCATCCCCCTATCACAGGCCTTCTTCCGTTCATTGCGCAGTCTCCTCTTACGCCTGATCTGGGTCAGGGGTCGTCCCAGTGTGCGCTGGGATTTTCTTACTCTCCCTTACAACCGTGGAGGTTTTGGGGTTCCTGATCTTAATCTATACTATCTTGCGGCCCAGTGTCAATATAGACATCGATGGTACCGTCCAGATGGCAGCATTCCGTATTTGAGGCCTGAGCTGGATCAATTGGATGGTCTCTTACACTCAAATATATTGCTGAAGTGTATTCCATTGGATACCAACGATGTTCAAACTGTTTCCATGACCTGCTAGGCATGGCGTAGGCTGTGACAGATGCTTGGAGGCGGCCCTCTATACTCCACTGCCCTCCCACTGCATGATAATCCATAGCTTCCACTCACGCAGGAAAAATTAGTGCAACGCACACTCCATCGTCATAACTTATTCACCATGGGGGATCTTTTCCCCGGTGGCCATGTTGTACAACCTACTGTTGATCCCCGCTTGCAGGACGCATCATACATGGATCTCTTCATTTTCCGGAGACTACACAATACTCTACGATCTCTCCTCCCCTCATACCCATTATCACCTGAGGACTTTTCACCCCTAACACTCTTGGTGTCTGACACGGATGGTGACCGCATGACCTCTAGATTATACAGTTTATGTATTACTATGAAACCTGACACTTCTGTACATGTGTGGTGGTGTGGGCGTAGGAACTGGGAATTCATCTTACAGACAAGATATGGTCACATTATTGCTCACAGATTCAGCACATTTTGATTAACCACAGGCATAAACTTTTACATTTTAAATTCCTCCACCGTATCTACCTCTCCCTTGCTGATATTATTAAATTCGACCCCACTAGGTCTGAGGGCTAAGTGTCATTCTTCTGGGGCAGATTTTGCACACCTAACATAGACGTGCCCGGTGATCTCTTCATACTGGGCCTTTGTCTTCACGCATGTCTCTGTCATGACAGAAATGGAGCTTCCAACAGACTCCCAGCTTGCTCTTTTAGGATACACTAGGGACATACCGTGCTCTATGCGCCGACTCACTGCGTTGGCCTTCTTATTAACCAAACGGGAGATCTCGCTCCATTGGGGCAGCAACAAACTACCCACCTCCTCAGAGTGGATTAAAAGCATGACATATTGTAACGGTATTAGTGAAGACTACGTCCTTCTTCAACCACCTTCATCCCAACCCAGCAGCCTTTCTGTGAATACCTTCGCACCTTTGAACATGACTCTACTCATTAGAAACAAAATCCCTTCCCCTATAACTACTGATTTAATGCTACCTATATTTCGCTCATACATACTACGATTCTATACAATACTGTCATATTTGCTCATTGTGATGATATTCAATATTGCTACTAGGTTCTTAGAGCATGCTTTGGTAATGTGATTCTCAACAGCTTGCTATTGTTGTCTGTTTGCCATAATTGAAAACTAATAAAGACAATTAAAAAAAGAAGAAGAAAAAACAGTGCGGCCGGGAGAACAGTTACAGGCATAGGTTCTGAGGACTGTCTCAACTTATAATTGAATTAAAATGGGTTTTTATAAATTCATTGAATGCCATAAACAGTTCTGGCAATACTTTTTTGGTAAGGAATGTGTACCGCTGTATTTGGAGTCATAAATGTATCTGATATTGAATCCAGGTGGGCCTCGACCTTGCGTAGTCACAATGCAGCCAGTGGGTAACGTGTCTAGATGTTTGGCATGGGGAGCACGTGATCACTGTGTTTATATTGTGTGTGCTGTGTACTGATTGGCTATATGTTCCTAACTTTATGTGGCATCTGACTTTAGGGTGTTTTGGGAGCGCACGTACCCCTCCGGCCATGTGTCCTTTTTATTAGGGCCAATCTCCCTGGACCACTGTGGTGTCGCTGTACCTATCTGTGAGATTGATCTGGGATTTCCCTGTTCATGCATTTGTCTCCCGGCCATGTGCCACCCCACCTGTGACCTGTGAATACGTGACCTCAGGCCTGGGTCTCAGAGCCTGCCTAACTATGTATTTCTGAGTCTGGGTTGACGTGGAGTTCATGACGGGCAAATTTGTTAATAAAGGTGCGATTTCGTTCTGATACATGAATGTATCGTTATTCATATCAACTTGCTCAATATTAAGGACAGAGTGCAAAATCCAATTTTCATTGTAAGGGTGCACTATAATCACACATGTAGACTGCATCCGCACATAATCTTTTGTTGTGTTAACCTGAGTGTCAGGATCTTGTAATGTAATAACATGAACGTGACGTGTGTAGACCAAAATGTAGAGCATATGAAGAATTCTGTAGACAATCAAAAGTAAAATAGCAGAGAACACTAACCGAAGCACTTTTGTTGTGCCACTGACAATCGTTTTATTATTGAATGTCTTTATCAATCATGTTGTTTTATACGCAGGTGGAATATTAACTGCATATGTCTTAATTTCTATGTAACATCGTAAAGCTCATGCTCATTTCTCTTATGTTAGCTGAATATTGTAGGCCTGAAATGCATTTTCCCTATAGAATCTCGCATTAGAAATTAATAGTTCAATTCCGTGTCAATGTTAGATTCTGTTCTTTCTCACGTTTGTGTTGCAGGTGAAAGAAGCGCCCTTGTTAGTTTGAATAATGTCTTTGTTTTAGGAGTTAGGCAAGGAGAGAAGAGGATACATTGGGAGCTAACGCCGATAAAGAGAACTGTTGTATTTTCTCACCGGAGAGGGCCTGGGAATCAGGGTCATCATGCTAAATCGTCCGCTCATGGAAATTGCCTACGAGAATTTGGCCTGATTGGATGGCGCGACTCGAAGTGCATCTTGGGAAAATACCTGCGATATTAGAAGAACTGTAAGTAGGAAAAGTGCCCCACTTCTTCGCTTTGCTCTTTGGAGAGAGAGCATCCTAGAACGAGCTCCGTCTTAGTAGCTTCATGCTACGCAACCCAATAGAAGTGGAGAGACTTCTATGGAAGACTCCACACGCTGACACCTTAACTGATCCTGCTCCGCAAAAATGCTTAATTAGGAATGTCACGTTAGTGCTAGTGTAGGGACAGATAAGTGCTTTATTTCCACGAACTTTCGATGCAGGGGAACTTGGATACTTGTTGCTTAATTTTCTGTACCTTGATTCTTGAAATAATAATCCTGTGTATGCTACGCCGTCTTAACTTTATTCGTAGATTTGGCTTTGTACCAGTCCCAATGTATTTCTACATCCTCATCTTGTTGTGTTTGTATATCCAGTTGTTTTTGGCTTTGTAATAAATCGACTAACTGTATGCGGTAGTCTGTGATTCTTAATGGCCCTGGAGAACTGTAATTGAATTGATTGACATTGTTAACGATTTCTCGCCCCCCTACGCTTTCATACTGAGAAAAAGTACCATCAACTTGAGGTTCTAGAGCTGATCTAGAACATGTTCCTCCGGCTCTTTCAGTTGGTAGCAGAGTAGGATGGTTCTCACATGAAGCGGGGGAAAATCCAGGAAAATCTAGAAAAGAGACTTCGAACCCCAGAGCCCCAAAATAGAGCCCAATGGTCGAGACCAGAGAGCGATGGACTTTGGCGCAAACCGACAGAGCTTGATGGTGCAGCGAGAACTGCGGCGAACGGAGGAGTGAGTATCAATAGGGATGCGTCGTGTGATAGATTGCGGGAAGGAAGTAATTGTGGGATGTCTGGTGGAGTTTGTGTGAGAGTCGAGTGAATGTGGTTTCGGGCCGGAAGTGGTCCAAGGATTGAGGTTTGAGTTTCAGGTCCCAAAGTGGCCTAAGATCACGGGATATATTAAATGGTGTAGAAGACACCGAGTTATTGTGATTGTCTGACTAGAGTCCTGAGGAGTTGTTGTGAGACTACATCGGAAGTTCCACCTAAGACAGGGAACTTTGTGTGAATGGGACGAATGGGAATCGTTTGGTAAACCTTGTGTAAAGGGGTGAACCATACTGATTCAGGTGACCAATGCAGGTCGAGGGTTGCCGTGTGTGAATGTTCTTGGATCATTGAATTCTATCGATGTTGTAATGGCAGACAATTAAGGAGGTTAAGATTGTGTGAGTGAACGTGGACGGAGAAATTGTGAAGGAGGGTGAGCCGCTGCGAGGAGTAGAGGGGATGTCAGAGTGTGCTGCGCTGGGATTGGTTGGTAATCAGCAGGACGTTGCGATTAAGGAAATCTTGTCTGTCGAGAGGGAAAATTTTGATTAACTAATGCAATGTTTTAGGGTATTGCGGGATCTGTTCAGGGGAGATCAGGGAGTGGTCACTCGAGTGGGCGAAGAAGCGCCCGCTTCCTGAGGATACTCCAGCACATTATATGGCAACGAAAGTAGGACTCCATACTATAATTTGGCTTCAAAAGTGGCATAAGATCACTGAAAAGGAAGAAGTTTGGCATTTCCACGCTATGGTTCATTTTGGTTGGAGGTGTTGCATCAGTTGAGAGGAGGGATGTTTGCGCTGTAGCCTTTGCCTAGGCCAACACAGTTTGAGGAATTAGACGCATGTTTGCGAGCAGCACATGCAAAGAACAGGGAGAGATTCCAAGGAAAGTTGAAGAAGGCTATGAGGGCATGTCAGGAAGCATGATGGCATGCACAACTCAAGAGATGGAGGGTAGACACCATTGAGGGAGATAGGTTATAGCCAATGCTGTTGAGAGAGGGCAATTCTCAGAATAGGAATGGAGGGGAAGATGGAAATGATGGAAGTGATCCAGACGACAGCTTGTTGGATTGGTTGTTATCGGAGCGTCCTTCACCTTATAACCCACACTCAGAGGAGGGAAGGCGAGAATTGTCAAATACAGGGAACATGGAAAGTGTGTCAGCATCCCAGACAGGCCCTAGTGCAGGGTTAGTGGGAAGGATTTCAACACGTGTAGGAGGGACAGGAGTGCCCATTTTGGGTGGTGCAGAAATAAGCGGAGTCAACACCGCTTCACGGCTACTGGAAGCTCTTACAGTACCGGTCACCATTAGTCCTGTTGTCTCTGTGTATGACCCGAGCTCATTGGGAAACTCTAGTCAGCGACAGCCAGTGTTGGCGGAGGGAACTGGATTGGGAGGAATCGGGAACATGAATGGAAATCGTCCGTCCTTAGTGACTGTGGAGTCTAGTACTCCTTTACCAGCAACTGCTGATCCTTCGGGAATATGTGTTGGTTCTAGTATTGTACGATCCATACCGATGGTGAATACGAGCTTAGACTTGAGGATGTGGGACACTCCAGTGAGGGGACCAGTAGGTGTGATGTCGGACGCAAGTACTAGTCAGGGAATCTTCGGAACTCAACACGCCCTAGATGCCACAGATTTAGAGACTTGGCTGAGAGATCATAAAAGCAGGAAAGAAGGACAGAACAGTACGTCAAGTCAGGGAACGATCAGGGCTGCTGTAAAGGCAAGTTGTTGGATGTGATGATTTTGAAAGCTGAGATAAACGAAATAATTAGTGGGAACTTGCCTTTGGAAAGAATAGAATCCTATGAGCCAGACGAACTGTTATTTGTAGCAGAGGTTGTCACCCGCAAAGTGAGACGAGCACATGGGAAGTTGTCAGAATTGGCTCAGAGATATGATGTAGACCTGTCTTGAACAAAAATGTTGCAGGGAAACCATTGGCTGAACTACAGTGATCAGGAGTTAGAGGAAAAGAGGGTAACAGGGTTGAAAACACACATCCGGGAACTGATTATAGGGATACGGGCTTGGAGTATGCTTGATAAGTGGGAAGAAAGATGGCCGAAAAAGAGAAGTGTCAGGGGGAAACACCACCTACAGGAGAGGGAACATCTGGAGTTGAGGCTTATCCATTATGAGAAGTGCCTAGTGGAGGGTATGTGCATGTTCCTTGGAGTAGGGGGGATTTAGCTGCATTCACAAATGATTTTCCTAGATTGAGGGAAAAGCCTGCTGAATGGTATAAGCAAGTTGATTGCTTTATTAAGCTCTCGAAGGTGTTGTGGATTGACCTTAATACACTGTTTGAAATTGTGGTTCCTAGTGATTTATTTATGGTCTGCATGCAAAATTGCTACTGAGTGGCCTGCTGCTGAGCCAGAGAGGGATCCTGTAACTTACGGTCCTTCGCCTTTGGTCATGAAAAAGTATGAACAGGTGATCACATGGTTTCAGTCCAAAAGAGCTCCACAAGACATCGATTGGGTTAAGATAGATCGAACGACTCAGGACCCTAAGGAATCAGTACATGCCTATTATGAAAGCCTCTTGCAAGCCTTTAAGCAGTATCGTGGACTGGATAGACTCTACCCCAAAGACATGGGCCAATTTGTTTCAAAATTCATGATGGGATTAAGGCCGGAGTTTAGCCTCAGGATTCAGCAACATTTGATCTGCTGGCAAAATAAGTAAGTGGATGAAATTCTACGGTATGCCAGATATTGCAGTGATGAGGTGGATTCCAAGCATAGAATGATAAAGCACAAGTTGGTGTTAGTTCAAATGCGGAATGCGCAGAGTTTAGACCAGGCGCAGGCAAATGGAGGAACATTGGGTCAAAATCAGGGGAATGCCCAAGGAGGGGTCCAGAACACTCCAGGTACAGCTGGACAGGGAAGAGGGAGAGGTGTCCCTATAGATCCCAAAACAGGAATAGACATCGCCACGCTGAAAAAGACAACCACTTTCCATTTCTGCCACAAGATCGGGCATTGGAAGCACGAGTGTCGATTGAACCCAGCTAATCAAATACAGGAGGCAGATTTAATTCAAGTGCCAAATGTGGTAAATACTGTGACAAGGCTGAGATCTTACAATGGGGGGGACCAAAATCAATTAGTGCAAAAAACCACGCCCTCCGAGAATTCCCCAAAACAATCGGACATACCATTAAATGTCCCTTATGGAAGCGCTAGATAGATTCGATCAGGACCCGTGCCTGAGGGGGGTGTAAGACTGTACCCTTGAAGCAGTCTTAGAGGTAGACCAGAGTGGACCGTATATGGAGCCAGATGTAGGTGGTCATCCCATTACATTCTTGATTGATACTGGTGCTACCCATTCTACTGTGAGATATGCAGTAGTCCCAAACCTACCCCTCTCGGGAAAGTCAATCCAAGTCATAGGAGTTGCCAACAAAATAATGACAAAGCCTTTGACAGATGAGGTGCCGGTGAAAATCAGAATCTTTCATGATCATCACCAGTTTGTGGTGTGTGATTTGAATCCAGTCTGTTTGCTAGGGAGTGATCTCCTGTGTAAACTGAACTGTACCATCTATTGTACGCCAAAAGGAATTGAGCTGCAGACTATCGATGATGACATCGCTTTCAAGATAGCTAATCAGAACCATTACATAGACATGTTTCCTTTGCTGACAGTGGAAGACATGCCACTGAACTTGAGAGATACTGTCTCTCCAGTGGTATGGGACATCACAGGAGAAGAGATAGGACTGATTCGAGGACTCGAGCCAGTTCATATACAGATTAAGCCAAATGCAGAATTCCCCGAGAACAACTCAGTACAACATGACCCCGGAAACGGTGGCAGGAATTTCACCTGTGATTGATTCCATGATTGCAAAGGGTATACTGAAGGAGATCATAGGAAGTCTGTGTAATTCGCCTATCATGGGATTGCAGAAGCCAACCGGGAAATATTGCATAGTTCGGGATCTTAGGAAAATAAATGCCATTGTGATTCCATGTTGTCCTGTGGTACCGAATCCATCTGTGATCCTGTTTCAGATTCCTGGTGAAGCTGTTTGGTTCACTGTGATTGATTTGTGTCAAGCATTTTTCTTCATTCCACTGCATGAGGAAAGCCAATTTTTATTTACTTTCCATCTGCAGAACCATGTTTTAACGTGGTGTTGTATCCCTCATGGGCATACTGAAAGTCCATCTATCTTCAATCAAGTTTTGAAAAATAACCTTGAGAGCTTGATTTTGCCCCAGAATTTGGTGTTAGTTCAGTATATCGATGATCTCCTGATCGCATCGGAGACACGAGAGGCTTGCAGGGATGATACCATTGCTTTACTGAATCATTTAGCTTAAAATGGACACAAGGTGTCGCTGAACAAACTTCAGTACTGTTTGACTGAAGTTCAGTACTTGGGTCATCGCATTGAGAAGGGCAAGAGGAAGATGTCACCAGAGCGATCGTGAAAATGAATCCGCCTACCACACAAAAGGAAGTCAGGATGTTTTTGGGAATGGTTGGCTGATGTTGACAGTGGATCCCAAACTTCTCCTTGAGGGCGAAGCCCTTGCAGATGCTAACCCGCAAAGATGTGAGTGATCTGGTACCCTGGGATAGCGATTGCCTGATTGTCTTCTTAGAGCTGAGAGAGTGCCTTTGTCGCGCTCCAGCTTTAGGAATGCCTGATTACAACAAAGCGTTTTCGCTATTCTGCTGTGAATGGAAGGGTTGTGCTGTTTCTGTACTCACCCAGACACATGGGGGTGTCCTTAGAGCAGCGGCCTATTTCTCAGCTATATAAGATCCTGTAGCTTCAGTGTTGCCCAGATGTCTTAAATCCGTTGCTGCAATGGGTGGCAGCATTGAAAGATGTGAAAGCATTGTGATGGGTCATCCACTTACTGTATGTGTTCCACACTCAGTTGAGCTTCTGATGACAAGAACCAAAACGCAGCATTTGACGAGTAACAGATTGACAAGGTATGAAGAGATTTTGTTGGCAGCGAAAAATGTCACCCTGAAGCGATGTTCTGTGTTAAATCCTGCTACTTTGTTATCTGTTCCAAATGTTGATGGAGAAGATTGTGAAGACCATGACTGTCTGGATGTTACTGAATTTTGTACCAAGCCGAGACCTGGCATTGTCGATGAACCATTGCCTGATCTTGACCAAGTCCTTTTTGTTGATGGTTTGTGCTTAAGAGACAATGAAGGTAATTTGAGAGCAGCATTTGCTGTTTGCACCATTTCTGGAGTGGTGGAGGCTGCTTGTCTACAGGGAGTATACTCCACACAAGTAGCTGAGATCATTGCCTTGAAACGGCATGCCTTGTTTCGGAGCAAATCTGAGAAACCATCTATACTGATAACCAGTACGGCTTAGGGGTAGTTCAGGACTTTGGATAGCTATGGTCGCAGAGAGGTTTCTTAACATCATCATTGTGACACAATTGTTGGAAGCTTTGCAATTACCAAAGGAAGTAGTAGTTGTGAAATGTGCTTCCCATGGGAGGGGGGATGATTTTGTTACGTGGGTAACGGCTATGCTGACGAAGTTGCCCGCTTTTGTGCGACACATGCATGCCGCTTTAATGGGGAATTTGTTGGCGAGAGCACATAAAAGACTCAACTCAACACAATACTAGCTATTGCAGATAATTGGGATGAAGTCAGGCGGTTACAAATGGAAGCAGAAGATCAGGAACAAGCCAGTTGGATCAGAGCAGGTTGTGAAAAAAGGGAAGATGACATGGGTTTCAACTGATGGTAGAGCAGTGCTACCAGATTGTTTGTTGAGTCAAATGGTGAGATAAATTCATGGAGCAGTTCACATAGGGAGAGATGCGATGGTGAGATTGTTCAGGCAAACTTGGTTCAACCCGAGTTTCAATGTGATTGCTGACATGGTGTGTCATCGGTGTGTCACATGTCAACAAATGAATGCTGGAAAGAAAACTGTGGTTGCCCTGAGTCACATTGGGACATCAGGGAGTCCTTTCAAGCGAATTCAGTTGGACTTTGTTGAAATGCCTGTGTGTAATGGATTGAGGTACATCTTGGTTGTTGTGTGCATCTTTTCACGGTGGGTGGAAGCTTATCCGACTAGAAGGTGTGATAGCCTCATGGTAGCAAAGTTGTTGTTAAGGGAGTTTATTCCGTGCTTCAGGTTTCCAACTACTTTGGAGTTGGATAGAGGAACTCACTTTCACAGCGAGATCATGAAGCTGCTGTGTACCGCCTTAAACGTGGAGCAGAGATTGCATTGTAGCTACAGGCCAGAGGCGTCCGGAATGGTGGAACAGATTAATGGGACGCTAAAGACGAGAATAGCAAAAGTGGGTGCTTTGACATCTTTGAAATGGCCTGATGCGTTGCCTTTGGTTCTAATGAGTTTGACAGCATTCCTGATAGGAGGACTGGGCTATCTTGGCCTTGAGATCCTCATGGGGAGAGCAATGCACTTACCTGCAGTACCGTCTACGGCATTAATTAACATCGCAGATGATTTGGTCCTTGATTACTGCAAAGGATTGTCATTCTGTGTCTCATGAATCATGTGTATCAAGTAATAGTGTGCCTGTGTGCGCTGAATCAGTGTCTAACCTTCAATTTTTCTAAAACTACTACAAAACACAATTTACACAAATTACCTCAAAACACAATTTTTCATTGATTTAAATTAAACATAATCCGTAACTCAATATTTAATGTTCAAACACATGCTGCTTGCATTTGTTACAACAAATTTTAACAACCCATAACATAATAAAAGATCATATGTTTGCATGCGAAGGATTATTCAAAAGGTTCCATAATGTTCTTATATCGCCCTATGCATTTCGGGATGGATGGTGCCTTCCTCGGGGGCCTCTACAATGAAAATAAACCCAATAGTCAACATTACATTGGTATTCCGCCAAAACCTACAACATCAAGAGAGAAACAATAAGCTATAACAACGGCATGCATATGTCTACAGTCTCCTGCTCCCTCTCAATCCACATCATTGTGAATGACCTCGCCGGCTGTCCATATTGTAGTGCAACTCAAAAGTGATTGCAATCACTAACTCAAGAGTGCAGTATGACATCACAGACAGCCCTGTGATTACCCACATGAAACACCATTTCTTGTCCATGTGCCACTGCGATCAAATACCAAGTATACTCACGAATAGGAAGCAGACCAGAACGTTTCCAATCACGGAACGGAACCAAACAAGTTTTCAGTGAAAAGACAACTGGTCAAAATGCTGCCATGTGTGGTAATGACGCCAGTGCTCCGGCATACTGCTTCTTAGACAACATACCTTCATGTAGCTATACAGCTGCCTCAAATGCCTTCTACTCTGGAACCAAAAGTCAGTTCGTTTTTCCAATAGATCTTCCAGCCCTAAGAAATAAACCAGTAGATCAAAAAAATCATTCTGTGTCTCACCAGGTTGAAGCTGTGACTGCACCGACCTCGAAAGACCTTTGCCACAACTTAGGCCCAGGAAACTGTGTACTGGTTCGAAAGCACGTAAGAAAGAATTGTCTTGACTCACGGTGGCGTGGTCCATACCAGGTGATCTGGGTGACAAATACTACTGTGAAGTGTGAAGGCTTGCGAACTGGATAAACACCTCACACACCCTTCGAGTTTCAGGGCCCTCAGAAGAAACAGCTCCTCTCCCAGAAATAAATCCAGCCGTGGTCACGAGATCACAGGAGAGGACAAGCCAAGCATTGGGGGTTCCTGAAAAGGCTGGATACTCACCAAGTAGAGCTGAGTGGGGGGGGTCAAGCTACACAAGGCCCAGGTATAGACTCTGAGTGAGATGTTAACATTGCGAGTGGTATAGAGTCTGACTCAGCAGAAGAGACTGGTGTGGAAAATGGTTGTGTACTGTCAAGGAAGAAAGAGGTCACAACTGAATTGTGGCCAGTGAGACAGAAAAGACAAAATCTGAGAATTGTATCGGAGAAAGATCTTGCACCGATAACGGAATCGTCTGAATCTGATCAAAGTGAGTTAGAGCAAGCTCAAGGGAGCGTGAGGAGATTGAGGAGAGCAAGAGTACCATGCCAGAGAACCGCTTCTCCTGAGTGGACTTATTTGGCTACCAATGCCAGGGAGAGTCAGGTCTGAGACATCGATACTGATTATTTGATCCAGCTGAGAGTCCCTGGAAAAGAGGCTAATGCAATTTTATCATTGACTGTGCCTTATCCACTGAGGTCACTTTGGAAATCAGTCACCACCTCAGGAGATTGCAGTATTTTGAGCCAAACTGTTACAGCGAGTTATCGATGAAATTGCCGCTGATCTCATAAGGGATGTAAACTGAATCATGAACTGTGAATAAAAAAAAAAAATGCTTGAAAGGAAGATAACCTAGGTCCAAGTGGAAGAAGAATAAAAATAGGGATTTTCCTTAGAAGAAGAGAGAGGGCTAGGGAAGTGTTCCAAGCTGTGTAAATATTGTGCCAAAGACTGTCAAAGAACTTTCCAAGATCCCAAGGAAGTTGTTCAAAAGACTTTGTTGTACAGAAATAAGAGGCGAGGGAAAGCAAGATGGCAGCCGCGTAGTTCTATCGCGTCCGAGCTCCAACCACCTTCACCCTCTACTCCCTCCTACCTGCAATGCTTCATCTCCCTGGCGGCCTGACGGCTTGGAGTTTCCTTTCCGGCTGATGCTGAAGAGCGGATCGGCTTGGTCTTTGTGGCGGCTCCCTGGGACGGCATGGTGAGCAAGCTTTCCACGTCCTCCACATCGGATTTCCTGCGGAGGCGTGCCGGTGCACTGATGGCAGTCCTGGGGCTTCTGACCCGATCCTGCAGTAGCGTTTGGATCAGGTGAGCGTGTCTCGCACAAAGAATCTCTGGGGCAGCGGCAGAGTCAGTTCTGGGCTCCGTCACAAGATTAATCCCCATAGCACAGTGTACTATGGCTCTGAAAGGGGCTAAAGAGAAGGGGGAGATGCTGCCCTCTTCAGTGTGGACTACAGCACAGGCACAAGGGTTGAGACAGGAGTGTCCCCCAGTTCATACATAAGAGAATGCAGGTAAGCTGATGGACTCTCGTAACCCCAAAGGTCAGTTGGAGAGTATGGGTGCAGGGAGGAGGGAGGAGGAGGATTATGCCCGATCGTTCCAAGGTTCTAGCTAAAAAAATAGGGGGGTCTCAGGCCCCTGAGGAGGGTGGTCTTGGGCTGAGTAAAGGCAATTTTGTCCTACCGCAACCGGTTATCATCGAGTTTTTTAGACTTAAGGACGCAGTGGGAGCCCAAGCCCCCCAGCAAACTATCTTGGAGCCGGAAAGTGATAAGCAGGATTGGAGTGTGGCTCCGGTTCCGGATAATCAGTCTGGGATTTCTCTGGTAGCTTTGGTGTCAGTGGGAGAGACTGAGGTAGCAGCAGCTGGGGGATTCTCCTCCAATGCATCAGGGGACTCATTACTAAGGGCGATAGGTGAACAGGGTGACGTGGATAGCACCCCGAGAGAGAAGACTCAGAGGGCCCTGGGCAAAGGCCTCAGAACTGTGAATGACTCCTGACTTGTAGCTCCTGGAGGTGCCACGAGCAAGCCGGACTACAATACAGAGCCTAACAGTATTGTAGGGGCCGACCTCACATCCGATGGGGCTGACAAATTTTTCTCACTCACAGACGGCTCTCACTCCAAGGACTCTAATTCCGGTCTCAGTGAGGCTGGGGGTAGCACCTCTTCATCTGGCTCCACCACACTTGAAGCGCCAGATACAATCCTGAAACATCAAAGACGTCGGAAAAGCTCAAAGGGCAACTCAGACCTGCGGAACAACAGGGAGAAACACATCACGGGCAGCGGGTTAAAATGGGACTACTCCCACACGAAAATACTGGGGATGTCAGACACAGCACCGGCTCAGACTGGGATTGCCCTGACAGTACCACAGGCTGTTGGGACAGCAACTCTAGATCCAGCTCTGGCCCTGATTTTGGATTCAATTAAAGAGCACTGGGCAGAGTCTTGTGCAGACTGTAAAAAAGCTAGGCAGGCCACAAAAAACTGGAAGGTGCCGTCCGAAAGGTCGGGAAGGCTTGCACCGAGATTAGCGAACAGCTTAACAGTATAGAAGAGAGAACTACTGTGGTGGAGACGGAGCTGGCAACGGTGAGAGAGCAGGCTAAGTCTCATGATGCCCAGCTAACAGATGTTCTATGAAAACTGGAGGATTTGGAGAATGGTCAGAGGAGGAATAATCTCAGTTTCCTTGGGAAGAAGGAAGGGGACGACATCCAAACCTTCATGCTAGACCTTCTCAGGAGTGCCTTTCCCGAACTTGCAGGATGGAACTGGGAGTCTGAACTCCAAAGGGTCCATCGGTTTTCACTAACTCGCTATAAGTCTGCACAGGCCAGCAGAGATCAAGGGTGGCCAAGAGCAATTCTTGTTATTTTTGGTAATTTTCTGTTGCGCCAAGCCAATTTTGAGAAGGCTCGCTCAGAGGCAAGAAGGAAATACCTAGAGGCCTCTTTTTTTGTCCGCCCTGACTT
The DNA here is from genome assembly GCA_963921515.1 of Calotriton arnoldi. Classification (NCBI taxonomy): domain Eukaryota; kingdom Metazoa; phylum Chordata; class Amphibia; order Caudata; family Salamandridae; genus Calotriton; species Calotriton arnoldi. Next base: position 107,110 of record CAWUFW010006675.1, on the reverse strand, counting down.
CTGCCACATAACGGTAGAACGCAGGTGGCGCCAACGGCAGGTTATCAAGCCTTATCAGGATGCCGGATTTTAAGCCTTTCTGTTGGCGCCAGCCACTTAAAAAACAGTAGTTAGAGGGGCTGTAAAATTCTTTGCGTCCGAAATACAAGCTGGAGACCATCTTCGACAGATTCTTGCAGGCAGAAGTAATGTATAGCTTCTCGGTCTGTCTCTTAGGATGCTCCTAGCTATGTTTAATTTTGGGGGTTCTGCTGTTCACATTGTTTTGTAATTCAGTTTCACGGTGCACATGTATTAGAACAGGGGCTGTCTCACTAAGAAAGGGGAAAGGAGGAAGAGTTCTGAGGTTATTACACTAGTGTGTTTGATTGTGGAGGTGGGTGTAGGGGGGAGCTCGTGGTATTCTACACCATCTTCATCACGCAGACCTGGGTGGTCTGGCTGCTTTCAGTGGTAGGAGGGGGAGGGCCTTTTGGGTGAGGGGAGATGGTAAGGGGTGGGGGAAGGGTGTTGGATGGTATGGTATTCACATTGCAGCAAGGTACTCCAAGTATGTTGGAAGTCACAGTGGTATTGAAGGGTGTAAGGCAGGTCTGTACGAAATTCAGCCTAGCCGGGTGGGACTCTAGCCTGGTTCCTGTCGGACTTAGGTGGGTAAGGCTGATGGTTAAAGCAATATGGGTGCGGAATGGCTAAGCTTCCTATAGCCTCTATCAACATCTGTGGGTTAAATGACAGCTCTAAAAGAAGAAGGGTTCAAGAGGATCTTAAATTTCTAAAAGCGGATGTGTATTGCCTGCAAGAGACACATATATCCCGGAGTGACAGTGCCATTCTGAATTCTTTAGGGCTGAAGGTGGTATGCTATACTACTCAGGATGTAAGGACTAAGGGGGTAGCTATCTTAGTTAAGGGAAATAGTGACGTACCTGGTCGAACCTCAGCTGATAAGCATGGCAGATGGGCTATAATGGAGTGTAAAGTAGGCAATGGCTCCTTTACACTGTGTTCAATTTATGCACCAGTTCTTGATGACCCCGGCTTATTTAATTTTTTAACTGTTGAGCTGCCTTCTTGGCCTACACCGTATATAGTATGTGGGGACTTAAACTTAAATGGGTCTAAAGGGGGCTCCGGGGATAACAGAACGCGCCGTGCTGGGCGTAAACCGCAAACTTTGAGATCTTTTGAAAATCTTGTGAGGAATATCGAGCTGATCGATCTCTGCCCAAGTCTGAAAAACCCGGAACCTGGATATACCTATTACTCAGCCCCTCACGGCAAGTTTGCCAGGCTGGATTATTTTTTGGTCTCACCGGTATTGCTTAAGGGAGCCCAGGCTGAACTTTTTCCCATAGTGATGTCCGATCACAACCCCATTGTTTTTGAAACCCCCCTTGAGGGATTAGGAAAGGTGGGGAGAAATGGACCTTTGAGAGGGCTCTCTTGACGTACCTGGAGTATGTGAAGAATATGAAGGGCTGGATCACAGGACATTTTAATATTAATAAGGGTAGCTCCTCTCCCGGTATGGTCTGGGATGCCTTCAAGGCCACCGTTAGAGGAGAAACCTTGGGGTTTAGTCTCGCTAAGCAAAAGAGGGGACAGGAACAGATTAAAGAACTTTATCAAAAACTCCTGGAAGTAGACCTGATCAGCGCGGTGGCCAGGGGGTGCGATGTGACACCGGGGTTGAATTTAATAGCCGTACCTAAGGCATGCCTGAATGAAATTACTGCGGAGAAAACAGCTGGGAGATTCCTGGCTAAAAGCCAGGAGTGTTATGAGTATAGTGAACAGGTGGGGCGGACTCTCGCAGTTAGGTCAAGGCAACAGCAGGCTCATGGGCATATTAGCCAGATAAGGAGCATACAGGGCAACGTGCTAACGGACCCAGTGGAGGTCAGAGAGGCATTCAGGGAATTTTATTCTGTTCTCTATAGAGCTGTGCCTTACCGCCACCAGTTGCTGCCGGCCCATTCCTCTGCCGCTTCCCTGACAGTTTCTTCCCACGGGGGAGAGGGACCACAATCCCCATGCTGCAACGCGGTGCGCTCACTGCCAACATCATCACACGCGCCAGGAGGCGCCCAAATAGCGGCCAGGGCTCCCGCAGCGCGGGAGCTCAATCCTCACCGCCACCAGTCGCCACCAGTTGCTGCCGGCCCATTCCTCTGCCTCTTCCCTGCCGGTTTCTTCCCGCGGGGGAGAGGGACCACAATCCCCACGCTGCAACGCGGCGCGCTCACCGCCAACGTCATCACACGCGCCAGGAGGCACCCAAATAGCGGCCAGGGCTCCCGCAGTGCAGGACGCGTGCGGACGTGCCCGTGTCGCGCCCGGGCGAAGCCCGGGACAAGGGCGGGCACGTCTGCACCCGTCCGCGACTGACCATGGCTGGGCTGGGCCAATCCTCTTGGCTGCACACTTCGGGATAGCGTTAAAGTCCACTTTATCATCTTCGCCATTGTCATTGCCGCATGCCATTTAAAAAGGTTGTTGCAAGTCCTTCGGACTTGGACCACGCCGTGAGTAATCTTTCTTTCTGGCCACTCATTTTGGGAGCTTGTGTGGAAGTTTAATATAACCTACACCTTTGCCGCCTTCCCTGTGTCCTTCTGGTTTTTGGCTTCTTTGTTGTGGGGATCCCCCTAATCCAGCAAAATGGGGAAAAAGACCCAGTTAGCGATCCCCACGGGCCAGCCGTGTCGCACCATTGACACCTTTTTGGCAAAGGCTGTGGGCGCTATTAACAAGGAGATAGTTCGGGCCGAGAGGCGGCTTTCATTAGATACAGGGGGGTCGGGGGCAAGCTTGCCATCTACTTTGCAAAAGATTCCTATGGACCAGTCCCAGCCCACCCCTTCATACCTGGCACCCATTGAGGCACCCTCACCCGAGCCTCCTGTCTCAAGGCCCGAGCTTCCCCCCTTACCGCCACCGCCTATTGTATCTCCTGACCCAGTGAACCTTCACTCCCAAATGGAAACGGAGGGCAAAGAAGCCTATGAAAGCTGCTCCGATTACACGTCAGGGACAGGCGATTGCTGCTAATGGGCTGCTTGTGGAGGAACTGTTGACCCGCCTGGCCCCAGTCCTACATAACATCCCAGAGACTTTTTCGGATCTTTTATCCCCACTCTTGAACAGACTGGATAAACTGGAGGTAGCAACGAGGGACTTGGCAAGCAAAATGGATACTTTTTTGTCATTTGTAGAAAAACACCCACCTTGTTATCCGCCAGTGCGCCCTCCACCTACTGATATTATGCCCCTTGCTACTCCCTTGTGTAATAGCGGTGCTCCACACGTCTCCCAAAGTCCAAGGGAGTTATGGTTCAATCTACAATGCTAGGGACTGGTGGTTCTAGTATCCTGGGAGATGGTGCATCCAGCGCTGTGCGGGTCCGCCAGGGCCTGGGTTCTGAAGATGCCCCCTATACAGGGATGCAACTATCTGGGGTTTGCCAGTCTACTGTGATCGACCTTCCCCCAGCATGTGCTCCCTATTCTGTGGTTTTGTCAGGGGTACCCGGCCTATCTGCTCATAAAGAGGAATCCACGGCTCAAATAATTAATAAAGTTTCCCATTGGTTGGACCTGCATTCCGGGTATTCCATCAGGGACCACAAGGATATCTTGATGGCGCGGAGGGTGGCGTGGATAGGTCCAACTAGGAAATCCTTTGAGGGAGACTGTATTATAATCTCGGTACGGTACCCTGAGTTAGCACGTAAAATCCTGTTTGGTGCTTCTAAATCTTTTTCCTTAACCTCCTGCATTAAATTGCTCCCATTGGGCTTTTTCTACAGACCACCACTGAGTAGCCCGGGGGGGGGAGGGGGTTGCCTTCGAGGGGTGGGCTTGGCAAGGGAGATTTGAGACGGTTGTTGCCCCTTTCAAACACTTTTGCCCCCCTTACTGACTTGAACGAGCTGGATTGACTCCAGGAGGATGACGAGTTGTGCATCCACCTTCCCCGGCAGACTGACTCCGCGATACAGAGGGTTGAGGAAGTTTGCTCTTTATTAACATCTAGCCCTAATGAGATCTTGGTAGTTCTATCACCCCAGGTGTTCCCTGTGATTAGTCATACATCCCAAGTGAGGCCCCAGTCACCATCCTCCACATCTCCTTCACCGGTTATTGTTAACCATACTACCGGCAGAGATTTTAGTCTTGTATCCTGGAATGTGGCTGGGTTGTCTTCGAAGTTTACTGATGACAGTTGGTTATTGTATGTTAGGTCATATAAAATGATATGTTGACAGGAGACTTGGGAGATCAAGAATATTTTCTTTTTGGATGGGTATAAGCCCATCTTTTGTCCAGCGTCAAACTCAACAATGGGACTAGCTAGCGGAGGTCTTATTATATTTGTAGCTCTAGAATTTTGTAAAGATTTTGAAATGGAATTCTCAGGTATTCCAGGGCATAGAATTGCACATGGGGAGAGCACCCACTCTTGTGATTATTAATTTTTATAATGCTAAAAGGGGCGAGGGGGGACCTTCCAATCTTAATGCTTTAAACTGTGCGATAGATGACCTAAAGGAGGATGGTTGTGGGCATATGAATTTTATTTTAGTGGGTGACTTCAATTGCCATTTGTGTCCATCTCTTGTGAAGAATCAGCTGATTCACAGCCATGCCTACTTTCGGAGGATCTTCACATGGAACATGCACTGGAAGGGACGGTTTTAAATAACTTGTTACTTACTCACAGTCTGGTGAATACCCTAGACCTTTGGCACCCGAGGCCAATTTCTCAATTGCCCCGTCCTATAAAAGAAGGGGCGCTGCAACCATTATAGATTTTATATTTGTGACAGCCTCTTTGGGGGGCTCCCCGGATCATTTAACATAGAGGATAATGCTTTAGCGACCACAACCCATTGACATTGGTACTGACAGGATTGGGCCATCCCATCTTAGGTCCCTGTAAGCCTCAGGTACCCTTAACTTCCACCGATCAGAGCAGGTGCCTTAGATGGGCGAGCATAGACGTAAAGGCTTTCAATCGCAGCCTTTTTTCTTCATGCCAGAATGAGATAGGTGCTTGTCTGAATCTTAGCACCCCGAGTGAGGAGATTTTAAGCTCGTTCTCCTCCATTGCCCAGAGAGTTTCTGGTCTTCTAACTATACAGGCCGGGGGGCGGGTTCAGGTTGCCCCCTCATGCTTTGACCACAAGTGCTCGCAGGTATTAAGGAGGTTAAAAGCAGCCCTGAAACAGGCGCCACGGGTGAAAGCTAGAGTGTCCTTGTGTCGACGCCTGTACAAAGAATCGATAAGAGAGCGCAGGCATCATCTCCAAAAGCAGGCATGGGAGGACCTAGCCAAAGCAGGCGAACTGAGGGATTCTTCCCTATTCTGGAAAATTATTAATAGTCCCTGTTTCGCAGAACCAACAAACCCGCCAGTATGTCACCACATTACATCAGACCAATGGGTGTCCCGTTATGAAAAAGTCTACAGTGAAGCCTGCATTGGCGAACGTAGTGTAGACATCCCCCTTTGCATGGCGGTTCCTCCAATTAGCTTCTCTTTGGAGGAGGTAACCTTAAGCATTGAGCTTCTGGCCCCAAACAAGGCCCCAGGCCCTGATGGTATTCCCCCGGATCTCTTTCGTGACAACCCCGAGGTCTGGGCTCCCCTATTAACCCAAGTCCTAAACGCGGCAGCCTTGAAGGGGACATTGCCCTCCTGGTCCACCACCACTATAGTGCCAATTTTCAAAAAAGGAGGCAAGGATAAGCAGCAATCTTACCGTCCAATCTCCCTTATTGATGCTGCAGTTAAGGTCCTGGGTCGGGTACTTCTATCTAGATTGTCTGTGTGGACCACAGATAACCATATCTTATCGGAAGTCCAATATGGTTTTCGTGAAGGCTTGTCAACATCGGATCAATGCCTCAATCTTTATCTTCTGATTTCCAAGTATACTGTGGCCCATTCAGGCGCCATGTATTTGGCCTTCATGAACCTTACGTCCGCATTCGACTGGGTAAACTGGTCCAAGTTGTGGGACATGTTAACCTCATTGGGAGTGGATCCCCGTATTGTACATCTACTTATATCACTCCATGCCCACAGCGTGTGAGAATCTCACACGAGGGAGATCTTACCAATCATTTTAATTGTACAAGGGTGGTGCACCAAGGGTGCATTTTAGCTCCTTTTTTATTTTCGGTTTATATTAACGGCCTCGAGGCGGCACTCTTGGCCCTTCAGTCAGACTCCCCTAGAGTAGGCAGGAGAGTTTTGCCATGCCTACTCTATGCGGACGATGCGGTGCTCATGGCCCGTACGGGCCGGGGCCTGCAGGTCTTAATAGACGGTTTTGTGGCATTTATGGACAGGCTGGACCTGTCGGTGAATTATACCAAGTCTTATGTACTAGTGGTGGGCCCACGGGGGCTCAGGTCAAAAAGCTTTAAAGCCAGTAATCACATCCTTGGAAAGGTCCCGGCCTTTCCTTATTTGGGAGTGTTATTTGATGACAAGCTACTGTGGGAAGCCCTCTTAGAAGGGAAGCTGAACGAGCTGAATAAATCCCTGGGAGCCATCACTAGTTTTGCGAGTAGATTGGGTTCATGGGCCCCTGAGGTAATTTTAAAACTGTATAAGTCCAAAGGCATTTCAAGAGTAGTATATGATAGCGAAATCTGGGGGTATGTGCCCCCACACAGGTTACAGGTGGCGGATAACAAGATCCTGCACCGGATCCTACGGGTCCCTCAAGGCACGCCAGTTTGGTCCATACATGAAGAGCTAGGGGTTGGTTTCCTGGCGGACCAAGTGGCAATTAAACCCTTAGTGTGCTGGATAAAGATTTGGACTTCCGATCATAAGAATTTGAATCGCATGATTGTATCGGACTGTTTGAAATTGGAGCATGGTAACAAAATACCCTGGATACATTACGTAAAGGAGTCTTTTCAGGCTATAGGCAGGCCAGATATCTTTTTTGCACATGACACTTTAAGTAAGGTGGACGTTAAAACCATAAAAGACCTACACCACAAATTTTTAACTGCGAACCGTGAAAATCTTGAGCTCAGCAAACCCTCAGTTAGGGCATATGCAATGTTAAAATCGGTCCCGGGCATTGAACCATACTTTTTGGCCTTAACTAGCGCTCACGATAGATTTTTAATCTCGCGTTTTAGATTCAACCAGCTCCATCATATTTTAGCATCCCCGGCGGGTTTCTTTCCCTCACCAGATCATCGAGGTCCCTGTGGCTGCGATCTTCGATCTCCTCAGGACACGTTACATTTTATACTATTGTGTAAATATTTTTCATTCCCCAGAAAATGCTTTCTCCGGCCCCTGTTAAAATGCTTGAAGTTCAGGCATGCTAAAGCGGCCCTCCTGCACTTACAGTTGTTACCCAACCCTCTCACACTCTATGCAGTGTTAAGTTTCTTGCGGGCCGCTTATAAATCTAGACTATCTAGAATCGATTGACTCTGTGCTGCTGGTTTTTATTCATTCGTATTGTTTTAAATTTTTATTGTATTAGCATGAATCGTGTGCTTATTTATTATATGATGTACTGTATCTTTTATGGTTGCCTTGCATCCGAATAAAGAAATACATAATAATTTAGAGCTGTGCCTGTAGGGTGCCTGCAGCCCTCAGAGGAATATGTGGATTTCGTTCCCCGTACTAAAGTTACCCAGGAGGAGAGATCCCTATTAGGGGCAGATTTCTCATTGGAAGAGTTTCAGGAGGCTATTCAGGCTCTTCCATCAGGGAAAGCGGCGGGTACAGATTTGATTCCTTTAGCGTTCTACTACGTTTTTTTAAAAGAAATCCATCAGGAAATGCTAGGGCTGTTTAAAGTAGTTAGGGACGGTGCGTCCCCGACAGGCTCTTGGAATTCTGCTAATATTGTCATTTTTTTAAAGAAAGGGAAGGACCCTACAGCCTTGGGCTCTTATAGTCCAATCACATTGTTAAATAGTGATGTCAAGTTGTATTCTAAAATCTTTGCGAGTCGGTTAGGTAGTGTAATACAGCATCTTTTTTCAACCCCACAGCATGGATTTATGCAGGGGAGAGGCACTGCAGACCATGTACGGCGAGTAATCGCATTGTTCGATGCCACCAAGGTCCTCGCAAAACCTAAGGGGGTCGCCATACTCGATGCCGAGAAGGCCTTCGATAGGGTGTTGTGGGACTATCTTTGGTTGACTATGGAGGCTAACGGCCTGGGGCGTCTTTTATCAATGCAATTCGGGTAATGTATTTGAACCCCAATGCACGATTACAAATAATGGGAGCAGAATCTGAGCCCTTCTCGATCGAGAGGGGAACGAGGCAGGGCTGTCCCTCTTCCCCCCTGCTATTTGCATTGTACATCAATCCCTTTCTTAGGAGTCTGGAAGCTTCTCTGGACATCCCTCCTGTTAGTCTTCAGGGCTGGGACACCAAAGTATTGGCCTATGCCGACGACATGGCAACAGCCGCGGTCCGTGCAGGTAACAGCGGTGGGGCGGTGGGCCGTGTAAGGGGGGATTCAGAAGGACGATGAAGAGGGAAAATTAAATAAATAATTAATTTTCCCTCTGCATCGTCCCTCGGAATCTCCTTACACGGCCCCACCGCCCACCGCTGTTACTGTACAGACCGCGACAGGGTGGCAATGATCACTACGATTCCAGATGGGGCTCTCTGCTCTGTAGAAACAATAGCGGAAGCATTTGGGAATCAGTCAGGGTTTCTTTTGAACAAAGCTAAAACCCAGGTTTTGATAAATAAACATACGACAGCCTCGGATAGTAGGATTGTAGAAGAAGCTATCTACTTGGCAATCAGTATCACAGATAATGTGGAATGTATAGTTGATTCAAATTTAACCCCTATTATGGAAAAGATCAAGAAAGATTTTTATCGATGGGATAATTTGAAGCTCTTCATAATGGGGAGATGCAATCTTGTTAAAATGATGATATTGCCAAAGCTGTTGTATGTTTTTCGTATGATTCCTCTGGAGGTTCATTACGACTGGTTTAAATCAATTGAGAGATTGGTGGCTAGATTCATCTGGTCTTATGGAAGGACGAGGAGGGCCAATGCATTTCTGTGCCTACCTAGAGATAGGGGAGGGTGGGGGCTCCCCAATTTTGTCCCCTCAATTTATGAGCTTTTGATAGGGACAACTGCCAATGGCTGTCTGTTGAAGTTTTTCAAGGTAAGTTACTTTAAAAGAACCCGGTTCAAGACTCTGATTACAGCTTTTTGGAATTGGGCTTGTGTCTGGAAGAAACTCGGGCGGGCAGATTTAGTAGGTATACTCCTCTGTTTAGGAATCATCAGCTCCCCAGGGTTTTTCAGGATAATTGTTTAGCCTGATGGGAGCTGGGGGGCCTCAGAAGGATTGGGGATCTATTAGTAGGGGAGCATATTACGTCTTTTGAAGTGGTAAGGGACAGATTCAATATTGGGCCTCTGGATTTTTTTAAATACCTACAGCTGAGGGACTTTCTCTTGAGGAAGGCCAGGGGCGGCGGGCTTTACTCAGATTCCCTTGATGGAAATACTAACAAAGGACACAGGCCCCTCAATCTCGCAAATATATGGCTGTTTACTGGATGGGATCCCAGACGATCTGGCGAAACATAATGTGAAGTGGCAAGCTAGTCTTGATGTATCGGATTCTGGCTTCTTTAAATCACTTGATCTTGGTGTGTCAATTTTGTGTTCAGCAAATCTGCAATCACAACATTATAAAACTATCTTCGATCTGAATGTAACTCCAGCAAAAATTGGGAAATGGGGAGGGGATGTGGGAACTTGTTGTTTTAGATGCCAGGCATTTGACGCAGATTTGGTTCACATGTTCTCCACTTGCTCTAGTTTAAAGCCGCTCAGCTTGGAATTGGTAGGCTTCCTTGGCGATATTCATAAAGTTAATATCTCCCCAGCTCTTGTTATTAGGGGTAGATGATATTGACAGAGAGGCTGGGGAAGGTTTAATTTTCATTGCTATGGCTGTTTTGATGCTCTGTGTGGCCTCAGCATGGCTTGACCCTCTATCCCCGACCTTTCAGCAATGGAAGGGGTGCTTCTTGTATGTTTACAATTTAGAAACAACACTTTACGAACGGAAAGGTAAGAAGGGAAGAATTAAAGGGAGGAGGATCTGGGGGCCAGCATCGACCTGGGTCTCTCTGTTCAAATAAGCTACTAGGTACTCCGAATGAATCTTTTGCCCGGCTTCGATGATTCCATGTTGATATCTATTCATGGCTAATTTAATGAAACTTGTTATTTTGTAATGTATTTATGCTAATCTTTCTACTGCAATTTTGTATTTCATGAATTAAAATAAAAAATAAAAAAGAATTAAATAATAAAAAAAGAAATAAGAGGCAAAGAAAAGATACTTTGTGTTGATCCTCCTACAACTACAATCCGAGCCATTTTAAAATAGAGTCTGGAAATTTGAACCGTAGGCACAAATGTATAATCGTGGATAAGTTGTCAGTTAACACAGCTCAGTCACTATTGCTTGTAGATAGAGAGATGGTTTCGATAAGGGCTATGGTAATGCAAAACCGTCTTGCTTTAGATGTGTTACTAGCAAAAGAGGGCGGAGTCTGTAAAATGTTGAAGGTTCAACAGTTTTGCACCTATATACCAGATAACAGTAAGGACCTTCGGAAATATATAAGTAACATCACTGAGATACACCATGAGATACTTGATCTGGCAACTGAGGACATTTGGGATAATGTTGACAAAGGATTTGGAAAAGTTGGAAGTTGGTTGCAAATCTTGGAAAGGGAATTCTTGGATATATCTTGAAGCCGATAGTAATTGTTGTGGTTTGTGTTATCATCTTGTTGGGCATAGTGAGGGCATACAAATGGCACAGATCGAGACAAATGGAAAATTCCATCCGAGAGAGGGAGAGGAGAATGGAAAGACTGCAGGACAGTCATTATGAAAATCTTAATCGATTGGAAGAATTTAGACAGAGGAGATTAGCTATGACATCAGTTTAGGTCGGTCTACTCTACAGGTAGTTTGAGAATGTTGTGATGACACAGGTCAACAGAGGGGAGGACTGATGTAGCGCAAAATCCAATGTTAATTGAAAGTGTGCACTATAATCACACACGTAGACTGCATCCGCATATAATCTTTTGTTGTGTTAACCTGAGTATTTGGATTTTGTAATGTAATAACATGACCGTGATGTGTGTAGGCCAAAATGTAGAGCATATGAAGAATTCTGTAGATAATCAAAAGTAAAGCAGCAGAGAGCACTAACCGAAGCACTTGTGTTGTGTCACTGTGTCATGTGGTTTGTGGCCTCATGGTCTGCCTTGCTAAGTTGGCCTAGGCCTGACTGCTATGGTGCCTTTTTTGTGCACGTTACTTTGTGCCTTTGTTTTTCCAGCCTCTGCTTCTGCCCGGCTATTTTAGAACTGTCTGCATTTCTGCCTTTCACCTTTTCTCCTGTTCCCTTTGCGTTACGTCTGCACAACATGTACAAGGTCGAAAAACAACGTCCCTTGTTCTTGCTGATCTGGCCAGTCCCTCGCACTTAGACATAACACTAAGTACAGATGCACTGGAGAAATTCGTGTGCTTTTAATATTGTGATTTCACGGTTAGAGGCACTTGGAGAAAAACCTTTCCAGAGAGAAGAGCTGTGCTTATCTGATGATGTAAACCTTGCATCTAGATATTGAGGTATGGGGGTTCGCCTGACAATGCCCAGAGGTCTTCTGTTTTTATAATAAACTAACTAATAGCACGGGGAGGGTGGTATGGTCATTTAGCCCTATAACCACTGCTTTATGAAATGCTTTCCCCGTTTGTATTCTATGGAATTGTAACTATGCTTATTATTTTATCCTTATGCATTATGCTGATAGTACTGGCACGTGTACTGTATCTTAGAGCACGGTAGTTGAAATAAACATTTTAAACTATACAGTGTCTCTTATTACGCACGTTGTGGACAGGTATGAGTGAGTTATGAAAGGGTGTCCTTGCTCCCGCGAGTCCTGAGAGAGAGAGAGAGAGACCGTGTTCTGGGTTGTCTAATCATTGGTAGCATCGTTGCTAATGAGACGCTAAAGCTAGTCGGATTGGGATTGTGGGTACTAAGGTGCATGGTTGGTTCACCACTATACTCTGAGGTCCTATTATCCTGTGCATAGCTCTGTGTATGTGCAGAATCCCTACAACATGGCGCAACCAACGAGTGGGCTGCTTATCTGCGAGACGCTTGAGTAGTATTTGTGCTTGTCCACAACCCCCTTCGCAGACGCTTCCGGAAGCGTGTGTGAGGGTGATACCTCCTATATTGACGTTTTTATAGGTTCTTTCAAGCTTGAAGTTGTTAAAAGGTGTTTAAATAAAACCCTATATTGTGCTGCCTCATATTAGGTTGTCGAATATTGTTTGCCTTAAATGGCTGTTCAAATTGCGGCACATAGCCGCGCAGCACTCCGGGCTCACTTGACAGTGTATGGAGTGCCTGACGCGGGTGTCGATCTGATCTTTGTGGTACAAGCGGATCCCGCTTACCACTTTGAGGTGTTTTACTCTTGGGTCACCTTCCCGGCGGTGGATGGGACGGATAATGTGTTCCATGAATATACAGCCACCGCTACTCCTATAGTTTATAGGCCTTATCGAAATCTTGAAGTACCGCTCACGGCATGGCAACACCGTGTTTGGTTTAATGGCGCCCTACCCCAACCGGTTACCCCGATTCGTTTAGGCCCCTTATCGATTGAAGGGGCCACTTGGCCAGTTTTGGCCGGGTATACCCCACATCCGCGTTATATGACGCTAGCAGTTGCTGAACTGCGTGACTTGCATACGTCTTTGATACATGTGCACAGAGCTTTGGTACAGTATGTTACAGGCAACATCCAGGGAGCCCCGCCTGGAGTTGCGGCGCATCCAGCTGGAGCAGGCGGTGTGACCATAAGTCCTGTCATGGTTAATTCGGTGATGGGCAAGCGCCCACAAAATAAGGACGATTTGCCTTATTGGCTTGCAGAAAAATTTGACCAGCTGGAGGCAGTTTTTCCAAGTACTTCTCCTGTGGAAAAACACAGGATTTTGACGATTAGTTTGCCAAAAGACTTAATTCCCGAGTTGACAACTGGGGCAAGGTATTCGCAGCAGTATATGCGAAGGGTTTCGGCACTCCTTCCATGACGGTTCTCCCCTCTGTAATTAAACGAGTGCAGGATGAGCATGGCCCTGAAGCGGCTGTGGAATTAGGGATGAGACTGGTGGGAGTGTTCGATGTAGTAGCTGATTTGATCCTTGCGAATGTCAAGGGCGATGCAGTTAACTTTCAAGTAGCTAATGCTTTGGCTTTGATCCCAGAACCGGACAAGCCGCGCGAATTACCGAAAATTAGTGCACAGGCTTACAAAACAATTGGCCGCAATAGCCTGGGAGTCAAGCCTTTTGCTAAACCGCAAACACAATCGCAACAACAACCAAAAACTCAATCTGAGAAAGATGAGAAACCGTTCTTTACTAAAAAGAGCTGGAAGTTGAAAAAACAGGGTAAGCAACAGAAAAAGCCAGGGTCGCGAGGCGCTTCCCCGGTTTCCGTCTCTTCTGAACGCACTTATGATTTGCGCGATAGAGCGAGAATTAAATCTCCAGGGAGATTTCAAGTCCCTGATTCGCGTTCTCCTTGTTCTTCACAGGCACCATCGACCTCCCAGACAGGTGGAGGAGAATGCCAGGATAGAGGAAGGGGTCGAGAGGCTCCACAGGGACGAGACCAACCTCGACAGCAAGGCCGAAGGAAACCAGAAGAATTTCAACGTTCTCGCCCACAGTTTCAGAAGAAAAAAGTTGCAGCTGTAACAGCGAGGTATGCCACAGACGGTGAGAACGAGGCTCCTGAATTGGACGTGAGCAGTGACGCTCCTAGACAGCGCCGCGGAAGTTACCATAGTGCGGGAGGCACTACGTCCTCATGTGGAGGCGACAGCAACTGAAACATTCATTACTGTCGAGACAGCAGACACCAGAGTGGCACCCCCTGACAGACTATATAATATTGTCATTCAAATTGAAGGTGACATACAGCGTGTTATTAAAGGGATTTTTTGGGAGAATCTGACCTCTTCTCACGACATTCTGTTGGCAGAGGCGGATTGGCCGCCCCCATTCATACTTGCTGCGCGTAGAGGGGGGGAGGTAATCCTTCCGAGCTTTTCTCGTCATGTCCCCAAGGACAAAGCGGATTCTCTCGCAGCTGAATGGGCTGTGTCCCTGGCTCCAGCGTTATACCGCAACCACGTGGGCTGGGATGAAGACTCTTCCCCCCATGATATTCCTTTGCGGTCGCTGCCACAGCCACAACCCCAATATCCCATCAAACGGGAAGCTAAAGGTCCCGTTTCCGAAATTCTGACACAGTTAGAATATCAAGGAGTGATTGAAACATGTGTGTCACCCATGAATAATCCCCTTTTTGCGGTTTCTAAACCCGACGGATCATACCGCTTAGTTTTGAATTACCGACACTTGAACTCTCATTGTCGGACCTTTGCGGTGCAAAACACACACAGTTCTGCGCTTGTAGACAGTCTTGTTCGTAAAAAATATAAAACGACGCTTGATCTATCCAATGGATTTTACACGCACAACTTGTCACCGGAGTGTAGCCAATGGAGCGCTTTTACCTCCAGTGGTAAACAATTTAAATTCCGGTGTTTACCCATGGGCTACAAGAACAGTCCGGGTGTATTCGCCGCCGTGTTGTCTCTCTGTTGGACAGCATAGACCCAGATGCGTGTTCGTACGTCGACGATATCTATCTGACAGACGACGAATTATGGCCGCATCTTTCCCGAGTGGACCGCATTATTCTTGAATTTGCGGTTTTAGGTTACAAATTTAACTTTGCCAAATCTCACATTGCTGAATTTACCGTTTTGTTTTTGGGCTATGAGCTCAACAATGAAGGTAAGGGCTTAGCCCCCCATTTTTTGGAGAAATGCGCACTTTTGTGCCCTCCAACCACTTTGAAGAAGCTTCAGTCTTTACTGGGTTTTCTAAACTTCGGGTGTACTTACATTCCCGAATATGCCCAGCGTATCAAGCCACTTTATGCCTTGATACAACCTAACTTTTCGAAGTCATGCTGGCTTCCCGAGCATTCTTCTATACTGCAGTCTTTGCAGTCAGATCTGCTTGAATCTAAATTCTTGTTGACTCGTGACAACCACACAAACCTGGTGATTAGAATCATTCCGGGGGCAGTGGGTTTCACGTACTTAACCTTTAACGAAGGTGACACAGTGCCGATCGCATACAAGTCACATCTTTACACTTCCGCAGAAATGCGCTTTTCATCTGTGGAGAAAGTTTTAACTGCAGTGCAAATGACGATTCTAAAGGAACGCGCACTGGCACAGGGAAAACGCATTTTGGTGGTAACACCATATCCTGCCCTGGAGGCAGTGACGAAAGCAAGTGTTCCGAACTCTAAGGCTTTGCACCCCCGTTGGATACAATGGGCAACATCTTTGACGTCCCCGGATGTCACTTTTATCTTTGATTCTTCTCTTCAGACTCAGGAGTTTTTACAGTATGAATTCATTCATCCTCCTCCTCTGTTCTTGCTACCGCTTGAGGAATACGAATGTATTATCTATACCAATGGTTCGGCACAACCGGCCACGGGTTCCAAGCATGCTTATTCAGCTGCATGTGCTATTGTTGCAGGTACCATGGTGATCGGTAAGTTCAAATCAACTGTAGTGCACACTCAGGCACTAGGAGACAGTACTGCACAATTGGCCGAGCTGCGCGCATTGGTGCTCGCACTTGAGTTCGCTGATCCGGATGTGACCACTCTTATTGTGTGCGATTCTTACTACTGTGTTCAGTCTTATAATGACAATCTATTCTTTTGGTCGCAAAACGACTACAGGGATGCAAAAGGTAGCACAATTAAGCATAAAATGCTTTGGGTTCGAGTGGCAGATTTGAAACAACGTCTGCCACTCACACAGGTGATTCACACTCTTGGCCACCTGCGTGTGGGCGCACACACTGTCGGTAAAGGTTTGGCAGATGAAGCTGCCAAATCAGCAGTAGCCACGTGTTCAGTAGCAGCAGTTACAAGATCCATGACTAAAATAGATACATATATTTTGGCAGCTATTGCTGCGACAAAGGAAGGTGCTAACTACCCATGGGGTTTCCCTTCCAAATACTCTTATCAACTAGGTCCCGAACAGGCTCCTTACGTAAGAATTCCAGACGTTGGTGATCGGCTGATTCCCAACGCGGACCGCAGACTTTCCTTGATAACGGCCGCACACGAAGGCATGGCTTCGGCTCATGCTGGCGTGTCTGCGACGGTGTCCATCTTGCAGCAGCGTTACTGGTGGCGTGGTTTATACAAACAAACCCGTACTTATGTGCTTTCTTGTGACGTTTGTCAGCAAATTAAGCCTTCCACGGTTACACGGCCACCACAGACCCTGCTCTGCATTTCTAACAGACCTTTTGGGTGTGTTTACCTGGATCACTGCGGTCCATTTTCTTCTGACACTGCATATAAGTACATCTTGGTTGCAGTGGATTCGTGCACACGTTTCATCTGGGTTTGGCCACAACGGAGTGCTGACGCTCGAAATGTCTTAAGGGATTTGCGTGTCTTTGTGGGAATTTTTGCCTGTGGCACCTTCCATTCTGACCAAGGTCCGGCGTTCGCCTCTAAGGCGTACAAGGACGCGATGGGGTCACTGGGGATGCGGGTGAAATTTTCGTCTCCATATCGGCCTGAGGGCAATTCGATTGTTGAACGAATGAACCGTGACTTAAAGCAATCCTTGACAGCTAGAGTCTTAGGTACTGGCAGGAACTGGCTGGCCCACTTGTATACCGTACAACGTGCACTTAATAATCTCCCTAGAAGACTTCTGGGTGGGCGGACCCCATACGAAATGCTCTTTGGCATAAGAATGTTTGTGCCCGACCTTGATGGTCTAGACATGGCGGCGCAATCCGCAATCTTTGATGTAGATAACTATTCTACTATGTTACAGGACTTACAAGAAGCCCGAGACAAACTTGCAATCGAACATTTACCTTCAGCCACAGACGCTGCGCTGCAGATTCCGGTTGCCGGCTGGCTTCCGAAGGTTGGAGATTTGGTCCGAGAGAAGGTGGAGAACAAAAAAAAATTCGGCCCCTCTTATCGTGCACCAGTTCCAGTCCTTGGCTTGAAGGGAACTCGTACAGTCATCTTACCACCGCTTCCTGGTCGCAAAGAGAACAGATACATCTCAGTGGAAAATGTCAAGCTACAACATCTGGCCGATCCTGAATAGTGTAACACCAGCGGTCTCTTGTCCAGTCATTTCCCGGACAAATGTTTGTGGCCCTCCAGCCCGAACGGTCACTGATGTTGCTATCGAGATGGTAGATTTGCCTGATCGCTTACTCGACGACCCGGACTCCCCCTGCAACGAGGAGACTGAGTATACCTACCCCGACACCGAGTCAGTGGCTCACCTACCAACAACGCCACTGAGCCCAACACGTTATTCCTTTGACTCGGATTCCACCTCATCACTTGTCCCGTCCAAATTCAGTATTTTTGTATCCTGGTTCAGAGACAATTTTTTGATTCCCCCCTGGACATACATCTGGTTGGTACTATTCCTGATTTTTCTGTTCATGTCCATTGGCTTTGTCACAGTGTTTTTTCTACTCATCAATGGTCACTATTTACCAGAACGCTCTGCAGTGAACTGTGTCGCTGGACCTTTGGCTCCACATTCTTCATCTCACATCATGAAGCGTGACCACACATTTGTGAACATTTCAGCTTACCCAGTCGCTGATGGCATCGTATGGGATGCGGTAAATTTCCAAATTCATGGACCGACCGAGATTATTAATGTACCAAATGTCCTCCTTGTTTCAATGGGTGATGTCGTTAAAAGTAATATTCATTCTGACGATTGGATGTGCATGCAGTTGAATCATTATTTACTGATTTGAAATATTATGCTGCTTTTAATGCTGAAGATTTGTACATGAATTCTGCAAGTTATGCCGATTTGTATTGTTACCAGCATTGGGGCAACCACTTTGTCCATAAACCAAGTGCACTGTGGGGTCCTTTTAACTACACCCAATGGGAGCATTGTCCAACCCCTTTGCCAGGTAGCTCCCAGACTCTTAGAAATAAGTTTACTTACTTTACAGACTTTGATAGATCGAACCCTGGGTCCTATTATTTTAAATTACGCACTTCATCCACACAGAAAATCATGTTGACCCACACCAAATTGCTATATTCGGGTACCTTTTTGAACGCCTTAGCTGTGGGTGGTTATGAATACTGGCAGGACACCATTGACTTAAAATCTATTTGGGGGACCAAATCATGGCAGGTGCAAGGCACAGAAGCCTTGCATCGTGCTTGCCTTATCCCGGTCCAAATTCTATTTTTAAATAATACCATCTATCAGACTACGTGTTGGGGTTTGGCTACTTCCAAACAATTGAATGCACCTTCCATTCCTGTATTGTCTTCCGCTCCCAACACAAGCTTGCATTTCAATGTTTCCCTTACAGATTTGCAAGCTTTGTTTCAGAACAATTCATTTAATATCTCCACGTTTGTTCAGTCACCCTGGTTGGCTTGGCCAACGGCGGCAAATGCCTGCCAACTGCGTTTTCATGACTCAGCTCCTGGTTACAAACAGGATAGGCCAGACCCACGATTTTCTGACTCTCGTACTGTTACAACTTATTCTGTTGGTAAATTATGTAAACAGTGGTTGCAGCACTCTTCTTTAGATTCTGTAAAACAGCATTTATCCCTGCTATCAGGCAACATTGATCTGTCCGATTTTGTTCTGGGGCCTCGTGGCCCTCGACCTAAGAGATTCATTTATGAAACTTACAATGAACTCTGGAAGCTTTCGCAAATTGAAGCTGCTTCCCGTCTACGGGAAATAGATCAAGCAAATTTAGAAAAGGTGCTTGCTGTTGTTGACAATAGTATTAATATCCTGTCTTCCTGCATTTACACATTAGAGAATATTGTTTCCTCTGTTGTTGATATTGTACAAGATGATGTTTCTGTGTTATATCATGGTCAAAATCAATTGCGTTCAGTAATGCAGTTTGCATGGACTTTGCAAACACTTAAAATGGGTAAAGTTCCTTGGCACTTTTTGAACACCTCTGCCTTATTCCTGCCTTTTAATTTAACTGACAAACAGCAGTTCATGTCCATGAAAGATGCAGCATACACTCTGTTACATATCGAGAAAATAGAGCCCTTACCATTCTCTGTGGCGGAATTGGATTCTGCCGTGTGGCTAGTTCACGGGGTTATCGCCTTGCCTTTTTCTTTATTTGAATTTAGTTTGTGCATGAAACATTATCCTGTGGGCCGCTTTCAGCCGTTGGGCAGTGCCTTCCTGCATGAACTTTGGTCCCTGCCTTTCATGTATAAATGCCTTAGGGACGGGAAGGAAGTTTTTCTCACAGGGGAGTCATGCGATTCTACTGTGGGTCATTCCCTTATTTGCAAAAACATTAAATTGCACGGAGCTTGTAATGTTTCCGCTCCGAATCTTGCTTGTGTTTTAAAGGGCATTCCTGCTCCTGCTATTTCTCCTACTTTCACTGTGCTTGCAAATGGTAGCTATCTCCTTCTGAATAATCAGGACTGCTGTGGCATGCTAGCCGGCATACCCTATATTGTAACAGTTTCACACAGGGTTGTCTGCTGCAAAAATGTGCTTTTTCCTCCCCCGCACGACATCATAGATTTGGCCTTCCATTCCGACTTTGAAGGCGGATTTCAATAAATTGAGCAGAATAAAGGCGCTATTATTGAACCAGGAGGTTATGCTCACATCCGCCCGGGAGACATTCATTCTCCAGGTGGCGAGTACCCACAGTGAAATACAGGCCCTTTTGAACACTAACCTCCCACAACATTTCGGTGAACTGATTCACCGTGTTTTTAATGCATCACGCACCGAAGGTCTGGTGCACTTTTTTAAAGTTGTGGGCTCTGGCCTTGTTACCTCCTTTCAAACTATCTTTGGTGTAATACCGGCTTTTATTCATTCCATTTTTTCCAGCGTCTTTGGCGGCTTTCCGTTGATCCTCGCCTTAGCGGCTGGTATACTGCTTTTGGTCTGTTTACTACGCAATGGCTGCACCTCCTTGGGCCCTTCTCGACCCAGGTCGACTCCAGATGTTCCGTCGTGAGCGCATCCTCGCTGGACTCGGCATCCTGCCATTGGCGACACTCAGTGTGTCCTATAGACTTTCTTTTCGCTTTGCATATTTCACTTGCGTGCAACCTGTGATGTCTTGCATCAGATGTCCTTTCTCGTGGTCCTTGGATTATTGCCTCTCCAATACGTCTCTGTCTCGACCGGATTTTGTCCTGCTAGTGGGTCCCTTAGAGGCCCATGAACGGGACTGTTCCGGTGCAGGCTACATGGCGCGTGCGGCTGCACTGGGGATTTTGGCACAATGGGATATCTGGGCGGCTGCTCAGAATCTCCTACAACAAAGTTATATTGAGTATCACGCAAGTTGTCCCGCAATGCTGTTCGCTGCTCCCTCTTGCGAGGAACATGACTGCAGTTTTGATTTATTGGACTGGATGGCGTCGCTTTTTTCCGACGATTCCAACGATGTCCTCTTGGAAGGTGTGGTGTTTTTCTGCACTTACACTCTGTTGGATTGAGGGGCCCTTCGCTTTCAGCGACCTGCCTCACTGGACTTTTTTATTCTGCAATTTTTTTTTTCCTCTCCCATTTATTGTCCTTCATGGGGACTATTCCAAAACAGACGTTTCTGTTCTGCTCCATCGATTTGAACTCTGTCTTCGTCCTATGTCTTCGCCAATGGACTGACCAGGGGAGGGTGTCATGTGGTTTGTGGCCTCATGGTCTGCCTTGCTAAGTTGGCCTAGGCCTGACTGCCATGGTGCCTTTTTTGCGCACGTGACTTTGTGCCTTTGTTTTTCCAGCCTCTGCTTCTGCCCGGCTATTTTAGAACTGTCTGCATTTCTGCCTTTCACCTTTTCTCCTGTTCCCTTTGGGTTACGTCTGCACAACATGTACAAGGTCGAAAAACAACGTCCCTTGTTCTTGCTGATCTGGCCAGTCCCTCGCACTTAGACATAACACTAAGTACAGCTGCACTGGAGAAATTTGTGTCCTTTTCATATTGTGATTTCACGGTTAGAGGCACTTGGAGAAAAACCTTTCCAGAGAGAAGAGCTGTGCTTGTCTGATGATGTAAACCTTGCATCTAGATATTGAGGTATGGGGGTTCGCCTGACAATGCCCAGAGGTCTTCTGTTTTTATAATAAACTAGCTAATAGCACGGGGAGGGTGGTATGGTCATTTAGCCCTATAACCACTGCTTTATGAAATGCTTTCCCCGTTTGTATTCTATGGAATTGTAACTATGCTTATTATTTTATCCTTATGCATTATGCTGATAGTACTGGCACGTGTACTGTATCTTAGAGCACGGTAGTTGAAATAAACATTTTAAACTATACAGTGTCTCTTATTACGCACGTTGTGGACAGGTATGAGTGAGTTATGAAAGGGTGTCCTTGCTCCCGCGAGTCCTGAGAGAGAGAGACCGTGTTCTGGGTTGTCTAATCATTGGTAGCATCGTTGCTAATGAGACGCTAAAGCTAGTCGGATTGGGATTGTGGGTACTAAGGTGCATGGTTGGTACACCACTATACTCCGAGGTCCTATTATCCTGTGCATAGCTCTGTGTATGTGCAGAATCCCTACAAACACTGACAATCATTTTAGTATTGAATATGTTTATTAATCGGGTCATTTTATACGCAGATGAAATATTAGCTGCATATGTCTTAATTTCTATGTAACTTCGTAAAGCTCATGCTCATATCTCTTATGTTAGCTGAATATTGTAGGCCTGAAATGCATTTTCCCTGGAGACTCTCGCATTCGAAAATATTAGTTGAATTCTGTGTGCATGTTAGATTCTGTTTTTTCTCACGTTTGTGTTGCAGGTGGAAGAAGCGCCCTTGTTAGTTAGAATAATGTCTTTGTTTTAGGAGTTAGGCAATTTTCTCTTCGGAAAGGCCTGGGAATCAAGGTCATCATGCTAAGTCGTTGGCTCGTGGAAATTACCTACGAGAATGTGGCCTGATCGGATGGCGTGACCCGAAGTGCATCTTGGGAAGATACCTGAGATATTGGGAGAATTGTAAGTAGGAAAAGTGCCCCACTTCTTCGCTTTGC
Organism: Calotriton arnoldi; assembly: GCA_963921515.1. NCBI lineage: Eukaryota > Metazoa > Chordata > Amphibia > Caudata > Salamandridae > Calotriton > Calotriton arnoldi. Next base: position 84,813 of record CAWUFW010006675.1, on the reverse strand, counting down.
CCTTTGGAGAGAGAGCATCTTAGGACAAGCTCTGTCTTAGTAGCTTCATGCTACACAACCCAATAGAAGTGGAGAGTCTTCTAAGGAAGACTCCACATGCTGACACCTTAACTGATCCTGCCCTGCAAAAATGCTTAATTAGGGATGTCACATTAGTGCTAGTGTTGGGACAGATTAATGCTTTATTTCCATGAAACTTTGATGCAGGGGAACTTGGATACTAATTCCTTAATTTTCTGTACCCTGATTCTTGAACTAATAATCCTGTGTATGCTACACCGTCTTAACTTTATTCGTAGATTTGGCTTTGTACTACCAATGTATTTCTACACCCTCATCTTGAGGTGTTTGTATATCCAGTTGTTTTTGGCTTTGTAATAAATCGACTAACTTATTTTGGTAGTCTGTGATTCTTAATGGCCCTGGAGAACTGTAATTGGATTGATTGACATTTTTTTTTTTTTTAGAAAACGATTTTATTGAGTTTTTCTGTTTAAAACGTCAACTCAGTGGTAAAACATTAGAGTAAAATACACACACCATATTGCGACATGAAATATACACAATCCAATGTCTAAGCGGGGTAACTCAATCAACACATAGTAAACATTGCATGGGTAATGCGCATCAGCTGTAAAGTCGAAACATCCTGTTAGACAAACTGCCCAAGCCATTTCCCCCAAACCTTAATGTGTTTCCAGGGACACCCACGCGCTTCATAGACCACCCGTTCCTGCTACGCGCTTCATAGTCCACCCCCTCCTCCATTTGGCCAGGGTGGGGGGGTTTACAAGCCAACCATTGTGAGGCAATATCCCGCTTGGCCGCCAATAGGGCCATTCCCAGGAAGGACCTTTCAGCCCCAGGACCTTTCAGCCCTAGTGCCCCCTGTCCCCTCAAACACCCCAAGCAAAATCAGTATGGGAGACATGGGAATCTCCTATCCCAGAACCCCGGATAATTCTCCAGTCACCCCTGTCCAGTAGTTAGTTATGACATCACTGGTCCAGACCATATGGTAAATATCTGCGGGTTCCGTGCCGCATCGGTGGCAGTTGGGGGTGGGGAGCAGACCAGCCCTATGCAGGCGGAACGGGGAGAGGTAGACAAAGTAGAGATAGTTAATTTGGATGAGACGTAGCTTGGCTGATGTTAGTTCCCTCGGAGCCATTAATGTGTCTCTCCAATCTTCGTCCTCCAGAGGTCCCACCCTATCCTCCCATCGGGTCCTGAGGCGGTCCAATGTCCCAGGCGAGTTGATAATGAGTGTGAATAGATCTGTGTGATCCCTCCTCTACCTAAGTGTCCCATCAGTAGCTTGGCCTCGAGCGGACTGTATTTTGGCAGGGGGTCCGGTGAAAGGGAATGGGCAGCAAGTGCATGTCTGAGCTGAAGATACTTGTAAAACTGGGAGTTTGCAAGTTGGTATGTCTGCTGCAGTTCATGGAAGGACCTTATATGAGCTCCTGACCAGACGTCCCCCAACTTAGAGATGCCAATGCAGTCCCAGGACCGAAAACCTCTAAGGGATGCCTTTTCCCTCAGTCAGGTACATGCCAAAGTGGGGTTTGCTGTGTAAGCTTGGACCCCCAGCGCACGTGTCATATTGCTGATCTCCATGCCTTAAATACCACAATGGTCACCGTAGGCAGTACCCGGGGGATCGGAGCTCCATAGAGCATACTCTGGAGCTGGGAGAAATCTAGCTGTGTAAGCTCCACTTTGTATGCTGGATCGGACCATCCCCCGTCGAACCAGTCATGGATGACAAGCAGATGGGCGGATAGGTAATAAAGGTAGAGATTGGACATTCCCAGACCCCCATCATACGGTCCCCGCTGGCAATGTGTGAGAGCGATACGCGGTCTGGAATCCTTCCATAAAAAGGATGTTGTGACCCTGTCTAGGGCTGAGAACCATGTTCTGGATAACTGAAGGGGTAAATTCTGGAAGACATACAAGAATTGAGGAAGGATCATCACTTGTATAGAGCAATATGGCCTAAAATGTTGAGGGGGAGGGAACGCCACTTAGTGAGGTAGGATTTGGCTTTCTGCATCAGCGGTTGGAGGTTAAGGGTCCAAGAGAGCTGTGGGAGCTGAGCGACCCATATACCTAGGTAAACACTCATTCAGGCATTAGTGCTTAGCCGCCTGGACTACTGTAATGCCCTTCTGATCTCAGCAAATGAGTAATCGCTGAGCAGATTACAAGTAGTCCAAAACACCGTGGCCCGCCTTGTTTTGAATGCCCCCCCAGAACTGCCTCCCTCCCTCTCCTACAACAACTGCATTGGCTTCCGGTGCGTAAGCGAATCAAATTTAAGATATGCTGCATTGTGCATAAAACCCTGACTGGCAAAGGTCCAAGTTACCTTGCAGAAAAATTCATTCACTACCAGCCTCCCAGGTCCTTACGCTCAGGAACTAAGTCTTTACTCCTTGTTCCACGTTGCAATAAATCGCGTCTGGGTGGTAAAGCTTTCTTTCACCTAGCCCCCTTCTATTGGAACCAACTCCCTATCCATCTCCAGCAATGCCCCGATCACAAACAATTTAGAAGGCTCCTTAAAACGGTACTGTTTTAACCATGTCTCCCCTCTCGGCCTGCTGCAGCTCTTCCACAGCGCGGAGATACCCCTTGGGGGGTGATTCGGGCGCTTTATAAATTAATAAATATCAAATATCAGATACTTGAAGCTGAGTCTGCACAGGGGGGTCGTCTCCTGCCAGTCAAAGCAGTCCCTGGATGGCATGAGGGGGACCATTACAGATTTGGTTGGATTCAGGCGCAGGCCGGATGCATCTTCGAACCACCCAAGCAGTTAGAGGCAGCGTGATCCACTCACTGCTGGGCAGGCCAGATATAACAGGACGTCATCCTCGTACAGCGTGATGCGGTCTTCATGGCCTACCCCCCACCTCCAACCGATGAAATGGGGGTCCGTGCGAATAAGTGCAGCGAGGGGTTCTACTGCCAAGTCAAAGAGGAGGGGGGACAGGGGACATCCCTGCCTGGTTCCCCATTCAATGGGGAAAGTTTCAGAAAGGACTCAGTTAACCCGAACTCGGGCTGATGGGTTAGCGTGTAGGACCTTCACCATGCTCTGAAATCAGGGCCCGATGCCGGCTCGGGTGAGTACCAAACGAAGGTAGCCCCAGTCCACCGAATCGAAAGCCTTTTCAAAGTCGAGGAGGAGCAAGGCGAGGTCTAGGGGCAGGCGTTGTCAGTGTTCTAAGGCCACATGCAGACGTCTGATACAGTGCCTCATGCTCCGGAGTGGCATAAAGCTACACTGGTCTGGGTGCACCAGGGTCGCAATGATGCGTCGGAGTCAATTTGCCAGAATCGTGGCAAAGATTTTCACGTCCCCGTTAAGGAGCGAAATCGGATGATGGTCCACGCATGAGGTGGACGGGAGCTGCATCTTAGGTATCACCACTATGGTTGCGGAGTCAGTCTCTGCTGGAATGGACCCCTCCTGCAAAGCCACCTGATAGAACCACAAGAGGTGGGGGTGAGAGTCTCTCAGAAAATGATGTAGTATTCCATCAGAAACCTGTCAGGACCTGGTGTTTTACCAGGGGCTGCTCCAGACAGTGCCTCGCCGATCTTTTCCGCTGTGAGTGGTTCGTCTAGGGCACGCGTGTCAGGAGGGGACAGCTTGGGGAGTGGAAGTGAGTCGAGGAAGACCTGGGTTGCCGCTTCGTCTCTAGCCCTGGGTCTTGCATAAAGTTTCCAGTAATAGGATGCAAAAGTCTGCCCTATCTCTGGCAGAGAGCACTGGGAACGGCCTTGATTGTCAAGGAACTCCGGAATTATCCTGCTGGTCTGTGAGTGTAAGGCCAGCCAGTAAAGCAGCTTCCCGTTTTTGTCCCCCCAGCCGTAAATGTTTGCCGTTATTGCCCTCCAGAGGTGTTTGGCCGTCTCCAGAGAAAGTAGTCGGATGTCCTCCCAGACAAGACTTAGTTGGCTGGAGATTTCCCCCTGCGGGCCCGCTTCCAGCTGCTGCACCAGCCGGAGAGCCGGAGCCTCCAATCAAGTGATCAGAGCTGAGCGATCCGGCTCTTTACCCCTGACTTACTGCTTGGTGAAGCCATGCAAGGTTGCTTTACTAGTAGACGATAACGTACTTGCCTTCATCCCGGAGCCTAAATTAGTCATAAAGAAGGATTGGAGTTCGGGCCGAAGGCTGTGGGTAAACTCCTTGTCCTGGAGGAGCCAGGCATTCATGCGCCACATAGGCCGCTGGCCTCTCGTGGGATGCCCCAAATGCATCAACAAGGGAGAATGGTCCGAAATACCACATGCCAGAATCTGGATCTGAGCCAGTTTCAGGCAGTCGGGGCAGGCAGGAAGAGCAGGCTATCCAGGAGTGAGTGTGATGAGCAGCAGAAGTGTGCGTGAATTGTCGGCTTCGGGGGAGCCAGGACCACCAAGCATCAAAAAGCCTCCATCCCGCTGCCCAATCGACAAGACGACGAGCACCAAGTTCGCGAGAAGTCGTGAGGGGACCAGAGCAGTCCATGGCTGGGTCCAGGGCGGCGTTAAAATCGCCCCTTATCACCGTGAGGCCCTGTGGGAGACGGGTCAGGAGAAGCAAAAGGTCTCGGAGCCCAGTCGCCAAAGAGGCAGGCGGTATATAGACGCAGATCACTAACACCATTTGTCATTCTAATTGGCCCTCCAAAGCTATACATCGCCCTTGTGGGTCTCGTGTGACCTGAGTGGCCTACCCCTGCCCCCACGCGAGAACCCCGGGTGGTAGACCCTATCGTAGCCCTTCCGTGCTAAGAAGCAGCAGAGTTCCCCTAGGAGATGGGTATCTTGCAGTAAGAGGGCCTCAATGTGATGTTGGTGTGCAAAGGCTAAAACAGCAGCGCGCTTTATACGATCTAGCAAGCCATTAACATTCCATGACATAACCTGGAAGATCATATGTTCAGGGGGTATAGGTCTGTGTGGCAAGCAAACAATGTTGTACCCCAGTGGGGGTCCCTCCCGGGGACCTCGGGCCCGTCCCAGATGTGGCTGTGCCCATAAAGAAAGAGAGTCACCCCAGGGTTGTACGGTGCAGTACGGTGTGAGCGTGTGTTCCAACCTAAGCTGAAAGAAAATAAGGTTAAACAGTAATATTCAACATTGAGAGAACAACCCTCCTCCCCCCAACTCCCATCCCTCCCCATATTTCTACCCCAGAAGCATCTGTCGCCCTACCAACAGTGAGCACATAAGTAACCAACGTGTTCAATAACATTCTAAGTGTCGTAATGACCAAGGGCCATCCCCAAATTTCGTGGAAAGAAATAAAACAAAAAAAGTTAGACCAGAGTTAATCAGGGCCTGATGACTGGCAGTTGGCCGGGCCACCAAAGGCAGTGCGGCCCAAGGAATTAACTCCCCTCCCTTATTCGGGGGGAGGCGAAGTCCACAGGTGTCTTGGACCCTGGCCTTGGCCGAAATCCTTTCCATGCCTCCAGCCAGGGCCGTGACGTATCAGACCGGTGCCCCAAACCGGAACAAGAGTCGAACTCCATGTCTCAAGTCCTCTACATTTGCATAGGGGAAGCGACGGTCGGCTGGTATTCAACCGATGTTGGGGCTGCGGGACAAGTCAGAGTCTGAGTGAGGGACCAGCAAGCCTGTGTTGTGGGGACTCTGCTCCCCCGCTGCCGAGCTCAATCCCCACCCCCCAAGATAGGGCTGGGCAGTCACTTGGAAGGCGCTGGGGGTAGCACCTGGGGGGGTCCCAGAAGGGATAGAGAGCGGCCCTTCCTCTGCCCCTCCTCGATCTGTTGCGCATTCTGTTTGGCTTGGGTGGAATCTGTGTGTCTTGCTCCCTCTGCACTTCCTGCTGCCGGGAGGGAGAGGCAACGGTCCCCCGCAGCAGTCGCTCCTCCGTGAGCACTGCCATGCCGCCTCTGGTGTCTCAAAAAAGAGGGATTTGCCCAGGTATATGACCTGGAGGCACGCCAGGAAGAGAAGGCGGTATTGAACTCCGATTGCCCTCAGCTTCTGCCTGACCTCCGTGTACGAGCGCCGCCTCTGTTCTACCTCAAGAGTATAGTCCAGGAAGAGAAGGACTTTGGTGCCGTCAAAACGGAGCTCTCCATGTATTTGCGCTTCCTGGAGGACAGCGTCTCTGTCCCGGAAGATCATGATGCAGGCAATGAAGGGACAAGGTGGAGCCCCCGGCAGTGGTTGGTGGATCAGCGCCCGGTGTGCCCTTTCAATGGCGAACCAGGAGGACAGGCGGTCGTCTGGCAACCACGACTTCATCCAATTCTCTACGTGGTTCGCCACCAGTCTGTGGTCATCTCCTTCTGCTTGCTCCGGGACGACCACTAGGCGGATGTTGTTTCACCGGGAGCAGTTTTCAGCGTCTTCTGCTCGCTTATGGAGGTCTGCCGTTCTGGTGAGAAGGCTGGAGACTTGTTTTTGTAGGGTAGAGATGTCATCCTCTATGGACGAGATCCGGGTTTCCACCTAGTCAGTCTAGTTGTGGCATTGCGACAATCCCCAATGGTCAGGCTGTTAGTTGGACTGCCATTGCGCGGGAGTGGGGGTGGCCCAAAGGTCACCCCCAGGAGCCCGACGGGAGCACCTCCAAGGACCTGCCGCCCAACCTCCAGTGCCCTGCCGGGGTCTTAACGTTTCTGGGGTGCCCCCGACTTCAATAGGAGCTGCGCAGGGGACACCATGCAGCGCACAAGAAAGTCCTTCCTAAAGGCATCCCAGTGAGTCCCCAGATGCCACCCACCAGCGGACGCCAGGGCCCCACTCTCCCAGGGACAGCTGAATCACCTGTTGTAGTGCCCCCTCCATCAAGGCCTCGGTCCAGGCCTCCCTGGGCCAACCGCCTCTCCCAAACGGCACTCGGTGGCCCCAGTCCAACGTCTGGGGGTCAGCCCACTACGAGTCGCTCACGTCCCCCCCCCACTCAGAGCGGTGATGAGTCAATAGTTCAGGTGCCTCCTGTGTCAACGGCAGCATCACAAATAGGAGGACTTCCACTCAGGCCTCGCCTCGGGCAACTTGGACACCCCGAGGGTGGTCAGTCAGGCCATTGGATCGGGGGCCTACACAGGAGAGGGGCCCCCCAAGGAGGGTGGGAGACCAGACCGTATCTGCCCCCGGCACCTCGATCGGGCGGCCTCGTCTCGGGGATGGAGCCTTACCGGGATCAGGCGGACCCCTACAGCGGGGTCCCTCGGGCGCACTTCCCGGCCCCTGCCGGGCCACCGGGGCAGTCACGGAGCTGCCCCTGTCAGAGGCCCAGATGTCACTTCTCTGGTTCCGATCGGCCCGTGGCTATTTGCTTTTCCGCCTCCACACGGCTGGGAGGCCTCCAGCCAGGCTGCTGGGGCAGGCACGGAGAGGTCCTGGTCAGAGGCCCAGACGTCACTTCGCTGGCATCGACCGGCCCCTGGGCGGGCCTGCGGCCATTTTCTCTCTTGCTTTCACGTGACCAGGAGGCCTCCAGCCGCTCTCCGGGATCACCGGTCTGCAGGGGCGGCCTCCAAGGCTTGCGGGACGGGGGGAGGGTGCCCAGGGGTGCGGCCGCGGGCTGCATAAAAAATAAGAATAAATAAAACATACCTTGCTGCTGCCACCGCTGCCGGGTCCCACGTCTTCTTTCCTGCTCACCTGTGTCCGACTCCAGGTCGGAACTGGAAGCAGGCAGCCAGGCTCCCACCTCTAAGCCAATCACAACACTCGTGCACTCAGGAGTGGGCAAACCACACCTCCCCTGCCCTACTCCGTAAGCAGAGCAGCCCCGCACACCTGCCCGCCGGCAAAAAGAAACCATAAAATGGTAATAACTAAAAGTTATTACCATTTTATGTTTTTGCTTCACGCACTGCGAGAAAGTAGTAGGGCGATGCTCCCCCGCCATAGCGGAGGAGCCGCCACTGCCGGTCTCGCCGCTCAGAATCATCTGCCACCGGGCTCAGGATACAGCACAGCCCATCCACCGGTCTCCACCCGCCACCAGGTAGGCCGATGGTCGTTATCTGGTCCGGATATTATACGGATCTTGGGGATAGGGCCTGGCGCGACGTCAAACTGCGTCTGCCATGTTGGCCTCCTTGGCCACGCCCCCCCGATTGACATTGTTAACAATTTCTCTCCCTCCTACGCTTTTATGCTGAGAAAAAGTACCATTGACTCGAGGTTCTCGAGCGGATCTAGAACATGTTCCTCCAGCTCCTTCAGTAACAATGCCAACACAGTGCTACTCTGTTCTGCTATCAGTGGAATGAAGGAAAGCAACCTCTTTGTAGCTTTAAGAAGTTCATGTGTATCCACATCCCACCGACCACCAGGGGACCCACCACACGCTGTGCCTGCTCAGTTTGGCCCATTGTCCTACTGCACAAGACAATGACTCAGCCATTTGCTGTAATTGGTTATAATGAGCTCCGATCTTCGCTCTAAGGGTACAGCAGTCTATAAGGTCAGCGGTCAAGCCGGCCCAGGAAAACGTGATCTCATCTATAGCTGAAAAAACCGGCCCACCAGCCGGCCTTGGCCTCGGACCCCTCGGGCAATGGCCGATTGCTCACCCTGCCAATCCGACGCGGTCCACCACTATCGAATCCCTTGGGAGTACCGAGCAGGCGGTGGTTTCACTCGTGCCAATTCGCCCCACTCGACCCCCAAATCTCTATATTCTTGGCCATCGCCACGCCAAAGGGCATAAAATCATCTCCGTGATAATTGAATAGAACCAAACGCTCAGTGGTATCTGAATACACATGTTGTAGTCGTTTCAAAAATGTAATATTTTTTAATTATGTACGTAAAATGCAGTAGTTTGTGCTCGCAATTTAACGAAATTCACTTGATTTACCTGCGCAGATACTGCTAGTTGTCGTATGTGAGAGGTGTATTCGCCATCTATCCCGTTCCTCCCTATTCCTCACAGCTAAGGTCCCTAGCTGACTCGTCATCTATGTATAACATGTTGAGAAAAATAAGTTTCCCTGTCCCTTTCACAATAATGGTTTCCTGAAGTGCTTCAAATGTAGCAGGTTGTGTGGAGGAACCCGGCAAAGTAGAATCGAGTTCGTTTTATCCTGCAGTATAAAAAAGACATTTACAAGGCCCTTGCCCCACTTTTGCATAATTTTTAACATGGGAAAAGTGACGCAAAAGTGGCGCAAGGGGCTTGTAAATCTGCCTCCCTGGATTCCCTGTCCTCTAATGTCGCTAAACTTCCAAAACAACAGAAACCTGCACCCTTCAAAGAAATCCACAATATGCGTTATTTCTAGTTCCATAGCAGAACATAGTTCCCGGTACAAGTGTAGCTGACATCCTGGGGGCGTTTTCTCACGACAGGGAGGGAAAGTACGTTGCTAGCAACCCACAAAATGAGTCAATAATTTTCCGTGACCAGCCAGCCACGCCCAGCTCTTCCTCGTTCCTTGCCAGTGGGATATTACCAATTATACCACCAGTTACTCTGGCCGGGTGAGCCAGTGCTCTTTTATTTGGGCACATCGACCAAGCTCTACATCTTCGAACCTGTGCAACGCATAATGTGCCTGTTTTTGCCACTAGATAGTATATTCGAATACCCAGAACTGCATCGCCTCCCATGGCCAAAGATTTCAGTAGGGTACCCCAATAACCACGGGTTGTCGCCCTGCTCAAATTCATATATTGCATGTGCCCTCTTAAGGTCGTAATTACTTCTCTAACAACATGGCGGGCTATTTAAGAAACATAAGTACAGAGTTTGAGTAGGATTACCGTTTGCAGCGACATTGACCGACAATTGCTTCCACAGCTGGCGCAAGGTCTCCAAATTCTTCGGAGCTGTCTGTTATTTTTAATGAGTCTAGATATGGGGAGACATGGTGGGGGACTTCGTGTGGGAGGAGGAGGAGACTGGGGACCCCCAGGGGAGTCCCCCTGAGAGGATAGGAGCACTAGGTAGTGGTCTGCAGATAAGGGAGCTGGAAGATACCCCCGCCCCACCTCCCGGTTCCCTCTGGAAATGGTGGAGGGTGGAAAGCATGTATCGACTAGAAATGTATTCTGGCCTGAGACCATTTTTGTTGCAACGGGTAGGAAAAGCCCTAGATGAGTATCACACCCTGAAGACCCCCTGGTCTGAACATTTTGTGGGCTGTCTATCACATAAAAGTATTGGTGATCATGCTGCAATGTTGAAATGCTGATGATGTATTCTAATTTTCAGACTAGAATAATATCCAAACGGAGACACTTTCTCCATCACTAGTTGTAAGTCCATATTAAATAGCAAAATGTCGTCCTCATACATGCAGGGTAGCACAGGGCAGCACCAAAAATGTGCTCCCCTGAACACATGCTTCCCACGCAGCAGCGTACATGCCAATGACTCGATGACTAGAGCAGACTCTGGGGGCGCCTAGATCTCTTCAAGTGATCCAGGCAGATACACTTCTATTAACAGGCACCATTGTCACCCAATCTGCCCTTGCGTTTCCATACACATGGATTGCTGACACCCATCAGTTTAAGGACTTAGTGAAAGGCCTCTCGGCACTGTGTGGTCACTCCTGCATTTGCATCTGGGCTGGGTGTATCTTATGCAGAAGGGTGACGACTCTTCTGAGGTTTTTCCATTGTCGACCTACCGGGTTTAAATCCCACCTTGTTTGCCAGTATCAAACGTGGCATCGTAGGGAGCACGTGATCTGCATTTTTTTTGCTAATATTTTACAATTGACATGGATAGGGGGTAGGCGCCTGTGTAGCCCAGTGTAACCTATCTGATTCTCCCTGGCTTCAACTAGCTGCATAACAATGAACTCGCTCATAACATCACGCAATCTTCCCTTTTTCAGGGCCTCTTCACACATCTCCAGCAGCCCGACGCTTGTAACTACTTATATGTTTTATAAAACTCACTAGTCAGCCCATCTGACCGCGGCGCCTTCGACCCACCAAATACTACAATGGCATTCAGAACCTCGCTGAAATATGGGTGCAAACAAATGCTCTCTCAATCCGAGGCAATGCTATGTGACGCAAATATGTGTGGATCATTTCAGGGGGGTGCGGTCCTCTGCTGTGCAGTACGCCGTGTGTTTTTTGGTGAATTCTCTTTGTTTCTGAGCATTACACAGTGGCGGCTGGTGGAATTTGAAACTGGTGCGACGTATGCAGAACGAATCAACGTATGCGAGCGCAGCGAGCGAGCCCGACGGCACAAAGGGAGGTTTGGGGGGTTCTCCCCCCGTGAAGAAATTTTTAAAAAATTGGCATCTTTTTGGTGCGTTTTTCAGCACTATTTCTGTGATAAATGGACTAAAAATTCACTTCTTCTAGGCATTCATAAAAGAAAACTCATACATTATTTCAGAGAATTTCTGGGTTGCCAAGCAAGTCTGACTTCTGAAGAGGGCTAGGGTACTAAGCAAGACTGCTTTGGCTCTACCCTTTCCAATAGAAAACACTAGTTAGCGATGTGAACAAGTTCAATGGACAAACCTGGGGTCTAGGGAGAGTCCCTCTCCTGAGAATGTTTAAAAAAAAAGATTGGCAAATGGTGCATTTTAAAGCAAATGAATGCAGCGATAAAGCAAGGCTTATTAAACAGTGGGAACGTATAGTCTTGAAATATTAAACACATTAAAAACTGCCCTGTATCTTCTTGCATTAATTTGTTCAACAGTTGCTGTAATATGTAAATTGTTCTGCATGACAACTTTAGCCCTTTAAAATGTATGCTTGCCCAGTGTCTTGCACTGCATGCAGAATTAACTTTGGAAAAATATGCTCTAACCAGACTTCGGAAGCACTCCACAGCTGCCCCAATATCACCAAACACCCGCAGGCAAGTAATGTCAGTTCCCTTTCAAACTATCCATAGCCACTACATATGACCCTTGTATATGTTAATCCAACGAACAGCCTTGCTTCGCACCAGTGTACAGGACTGGAACAAACTGTCAGTTCTCTTGAGCGCGACTGAAAACTCAAAGCGATCACACAAGTCCATACAGTTACACACAGGTTCTTCTTGCCGACAGAGTTCCATTGCGATAAACACACATGTTGGTCTCACAGACGGATAAATTCCTATTTTCGGACAAGTAAGTACATCCTGACAGACGCTGTAGATTATTCTATCACAGGTACTCGAGTTCATCAGTAGAGACACTATGCAGTCATCACCGGCACATTCGTCATCAGAGGCCAACCAGTTCATACTAAACACAGACACACAAGTGCAATGGTTGCGACAGGCCAACATAACATCTAATTAAAAGGCCGTGGAGACAAGTAACCAATCATCCACAACAAGGTAAAACACAAAACCTCTCAAGGATACAAACAGCCATTGATAAAGTGCTCGTGCTTAGTCATCGGTCGGCTCTAAAGTGCTAGCGTTCACAATAAATGCATTGGTTGCGGCTGGCCAACATAACATCTAATTAAAAGGCTGTAGAGAGACGCAGGCCCCCACCCCTTAACCTGATCATAACAGAGGGTTTCCTGACACCCGAGGATCTAGGGACACAGACAACTTTATTGTTTAATTAAACAAACACCCCCGACCTCCGCATATGTATTTAATTTAAAATGAAGTCGAGAGCACTTTGAAGCCTTTCAAAGTCGAGTCACAAAGCGACACAATCAAAGGCAGCTGTGATTCGCCAAGAAGCGCAGCCCTGCACACACCACAAGAAAAAAAGGCCACAGAAATTATTAAAAAGAGAGTCCGGGCCTTTCAAATGTTTGACGCGGACTTTAACCTCTCGCTGAGCACAGGGAGAATTTTAAATGGCTGTTTTCTTAGGCATTTCACGCATATTTAATATTCTGTAATGGTTTCACTTAAATGGAAGGATGTAACCACGACAAAAGTTGAATTATGGAAACCCCCCACGCCTTTCTGGCGAACAATTCTTGGACTACAAAGGAGCTGCGCTGCGTGTCCCAGCAGTGGCCCCGCACCAGCAGCGATGCCGAAGCACTGGCCTTCAGAAAGCACAACAGCCAATGAGAAGTGCTCTGAATGTGACGTTCAAAAACAAAGTAAAGTCTTCTACAACCCCCTGTCCGACCTGCTGGAGGCCCCGGGGCACTTGCGAGCTTAGACAAGGAGTGAAACTGTAAACTATCACTTTTTATATCGAATATCATCCTGGTGTTAATTAGGTTTCAAAGACCTATTTTTGAGAGGCAAAAAAAGAAACAGAGGCACTTGGAGACAAGGTGATTTGCACACGATCACACAATTTGCGCTAGTGGGATACGCTAGGATTATATATACATACACCTCTGGTCTGCTGGCTTCAAGGTATACATCTAGCAGAAAGACCCTACCTAGCCTCAGTCATTTTCCACCCATGGAATCTACCACCCTCCTGTGGCATAAATATCAAATAGTTGGAAAGAAGACAGTCTGAACAAGCAGGTGCCACATGGCTCCATGTCTTGTGTGAGACCGTCAGCCGAGGTTCATTTAAGAAACACAATCTCGCGGCACCTTGAAGCCACATGAAAGGCAGCTAGCTTGTCATTAAACAGTAAAACCGAAGCAGAAGGATGTCATTTGTGAAGCGAGTTAAAATACTTTGTATGCAAAAGTATCTATAGAGCACCTTTACGAAAGGCCTGGCCTCAACCAGCTACATATTTTTAACCAACTACGCATTGCATTCTGGGACGTGTAGTTTAATGGGTAATGTTAATAAGCCTGGTGTGACAAAATCGCTGCACGCAGCCATGTACCGAACAGCCCGTAAGCACAGTCAAAACGATGTCTCGACAGCATCAAATTAACTATTTTCAAGACAGCCCCATAAGAATATAGGTAGAAGTGCCGCTGGCCACCAGAGGTTCTAAGCGCTATACAAGTAGCAATTATAAACTTAAAATATGTGCGCAATCTCAACTGGTCCCAGTCCAAGAGGGAGGCATCTTCTTCCAGCCCTGGATTCTCACCGACCAGCATTCTGGGACTTGTAGTTTCACTTTTCTCACGGTAAGCACAGACCCCAAAAAACCCTCGCGCGCAGTGATGTCTGGAAAAACATTGAACGGTCAGGATGCAAGTCATCGCACCAGGCGCCCTCACCTGTCTTGCCAACGCTGCTGCCCCCCAGTACGACAATCTTGATAACCCTGTTGGCAGGCGCGGCCAGCATGCTCACCAGGACTGATGCTCACGGGAGTGGGGAGCGCGGGGGAATAAAAAAAGAAATAATAAAATGTTACCAATCAGACCGGGGGTCCGCTGGTGCCCGCCCGGCCGCTGCTGCAGGTTCAGCCGTTCCCGCCACCCGACGAGGAGGCTCTGATGTCTTGCTTGCTCCTGGCTGGCAAGTACCGCCTGTGTCTCTCAGCCAATCCAGACGCTGCTCCAGCAGCAGCGCCAGGATTGGCTTGAGCAGTAGTGCGCATGTTCTGTTTAGGGCTTAAAAAATTTTGCGACCAGCCTGAACATGCGCACTAGGCTGCTCATTAGAAGAGCGACATGGAACAACCCTCGCTCTTCTAATGAGCAGCCTAGTGCGCATGTTCAGGCTGGTCGCAACATTTTTATGCCCTAAACAGAACATGCGCACTCTTGTGCGCTCCGCCGACCACCTGATGATACATATTATCCTCGATGTCATGATGACAGACACTTGCACTGAACTCCTGCTGCCCCGCCCCCTTCTGAGCCGACTGCCTCCGGCGGCCTGGGATTGCATTGCAAATGTGAGTGAGAGACTGAGAGTGACGGCAACGCTTGTCACTCAACTTGAGTGCCTCAAATTAATTAGTGGGGCAACGCCCAAGCGCCCTAATGGACGCACCGCACCTGGCATTACAGCATTTCCGTTACTGACATATAGGATCGCAGTGGGGCCATTGGCTGATTTAAGCAGTTTCCTACCTGGCCTCTCTGCCTCCCCACATGTTTGAGCACCTACTATTTTAGCAGAGACACTTCAGTCTCCACTAATTACCGATACCTTTCCAGCCTCCTCTGAAGTTCTGCCAGTAGTCCTCTTCAGCTACTGCACATTCTTACCACATCGCCAAATCCCTCCACTTCGATTCAAGCTCTTTCAGCTGGTTTGTTCAGATCCCGAAGTACCCTGTGCTCTTTGTATATGCACGTGCCGGACTATACACTTTGAATACATTCACGAGTGTATCCTCCTCGGCTACCGAGCGTGTTGGGCGGTGCGTCCATTAGGGCGCATGGGCGTTGCCCCACTAATTAATTTGAGGCACTCGAGTTGAGTGACAAGCGTTGCCGTCACTCTCAGTCTCTCACTCACATTTGCAATGCAATCCCAGGCCGCCGGAGGCAGTCGGCTCAGAAGGGGGCGGGGCAGCAGGAGTTCAGTGCAAGTGTCTGTCATCATGACATCGAGGATAATATGTATCATCAGGTGGTCGGCGGAGCGCACAAGAGTGCGCATGTTCTGTGTAGGGCATAACATTTTTGGGCCCAGCCCGAACATGCGCACTAGACTGCTCATTAGAAGAGCGAGGGTTGTTCCATGCCGCTCTTCTAATGAGCAGCCTAGTGCGCATGTTCGGGCTGGTCGCAAAATTTTTTAAGCCCTAAACAGAACATGCGCACTACTGCTCAAGCCAATCCTGGCGCTGCTGCTGGAGCAGCGTCTGGATTGGCTGAGAGACGCTGGCGGTACTTGCCAGCCAGGAGCGAGCGTGACATCAGAGCCTCCTCGTCGGGTGGCGGGAACGGCTGAACCTGCAGCAGTGGCCGGGCGGGCACCAGCGGACCCCCGGTCTGATTGGTAACGTTTTATTAATTCTTTTTTTATTCCCCCGCGCTCCCCCCTCCCGTGAGCATCAGTCCTGGTGAGCATGGTGGCCGTGGCTGCAAACAAGGTTATCAAGATTGTCGTACTGGGGGGCAGCGGCGTTGGCAAGACAGGTGAGGGCACCTGGTGCGTTGACTTGCATCCTGACCGTTCAATGTTTTTCCAGACATCACTGCGCGCGAGGGTTTTTTGGGGTCTGTGCTTACCGTGAGAAAAGTGAAACTACAAGTCCCAGAATGCTGGTCGGTGAGAATCCAGGGCTGGAAGAAGATGCCTCCCTCTTGGACTGGGACCAGTTGAGATTGCGCACATATTTTAAGTTTATAATTGCTACTTGTATAGCGCTTAGAACCTCTGGTGGCCAGCGGCACTTCTACCTATATTCTTATGGGGTTGTCTTGAAAATAGTTAATTTGATGCTGTCGAGACATCGTTTTGACTGTGCTTACGGGCTGTTCGGCACATGGCTGCGTGCAGCGATTTTGTCACACCCGGCTTATTAACATTACCCATTAAACTACACGTCCCAGAATGCAATGCGTAGTTGGTTAAAAATATGTAGCTTGTTGAGGCCAGGCCTTACGTAAAGGTGCTCTATAGATACTTTTGCATACAAAGTATTTTAACTCGCTTCACAAATGACATCCTTCTGCTTCGGTTTTACTGTTTAATGACAAGCTAGCTGCCTTTCATGTGGCTTCAAGGTGCCGCGAGATTGTGTTTCTTAAATGAACCTCGGCTGACGGTCTCACACAAGACATGGAGCCATGTGGCACTTGCTTGTTCAGACTGTCTTCTTTCCAACTATTTGATATTTATGCCACAGGAGGGTGGTAGATTCCATGGGTGGAAAATGACTGAGGCTAGGTAGGGTCTTTCTGCTAGATGTATACCTTGAAGCCAGCAGACCAGAGGTGTATGTATATATAATCCTAGCGTATCCCACTAGCGCAAATTGTGTGATCGTGTGCAAATCACCTTGTCTCCAAGTGCCTCTGTTTCTTTTTTTGCCTCTCAAAAATAGGTCTTTGAAACCTGATTAACACCAGGATGATATTCGATATAAAAAGTGATAGTTTACAGTTTCACTCCTTGTCTAAGCTTGCAAGTGCCCCGGGGCCTCCAGCAGGTCGGACAGGGGGTTGTAGAAGACTTTACTTTGTTTTTGAACGTCACATTCAGAGCACTTCTCATTGGCTGTTGTGCTTTCTGAAGGCCAGTGCTTCGGCATCGCTGCTGGTGCGGGGCCACTGCTGGGACACGCAGCGCAGCTCCTTTGTAGTCCAAGAATTGTTCGCCAGAAAGGCGTGGGGGGTTTCCATAATTCAACTTTTATCATGGTTACATCCTTCCATTTACGTGAAACCATTACAGAATATTAAATATGCGTGAAATGCCTAAGAAAACAGCAATTTAAAATTCTCCCTGCGCTCAGCGAGAGGTTAAAGTCCGCGTTAAACATTTGCAAGGCCCGGACTCTCTTTTTAATAATTTCTGTGGCCTTTTTTTCTTGTGGGGTGTGCAGGGCTGCGCTTCTTGGCGAATCACAGCTGCCTTTGATTGTGTCGCTTTTGTGACTCGACTTTGAAAGGCTTCAAAAGTGCTCTCGACTTCATTTTAAATTAAATACATATGCGGAGGTCGGGGGTGTTTGTTTAATTAAACAATAAAGTTGTCTGTGTCCCTAGATCCTCGGGTGTCAGGAAACCCTCTGTTATGATCAGGTTAAGGGGTGGGGGCCTGCGTCTCTCTACAGCCTTTTAATTAGATGTTATGTTGGCCATCTGCAACCAATGCATTTATTGTGAACGCTAGCACTTTAGAGCCGACCGATGACTAAGCACGAGCACTTTATCAATGGCTGTTTGTCTCCTTGAGAGGTTTTGTGTTTTACCTTGTTGTGGATGATTGGTTACTTGTCTCCACGGCCTTTTAATTAGATGTTATGTTGGCCTGTCGCAACCATTGCACTTGTGTGTCTGTGTTTAGTATGAACTGGTTGGCCTCTGATGACGAATGTGCCGGTGATGACTGCATAGTGTCTCTACTGATGAACTCGAGTACCTGTGATGAATAATCTACAGCGTCTGTCAGGATGTACTTACTTGTCCGAAAATAGGAATTTACCCGTCTGTGAGACCAACATGTGCGTTTATCGCAATGGAACTCTGTCGGCGAGAAGAACCTGTGTGTAACTGTATGGACTTGTGTGATCGCTTTTGAGTTTTCAGTCGCGCTCAAGAGACTGACAGTTTGTTCCAGTCCTGTACACTGGTGCGATGCGAGGCTGTTCGTTGGATTAACATATACAAGGGTCATATGTGGTGGCTGTGGATAGTTTGACAGGGAACTGACATTACTTGCCTGCAGGTGTTTGGTGATATTGGGGCAGCTGTGGGTGCTTCCCGAAGTCTGGTTAGAGCATATTTTTCCAAAGTTAATGCTGCATGCAGTGCAAGACACTGGGCAAGCATACATTTTAAAGGGCTTAAGTTGTCATGCAGAACAATTTACATATTACAGTAACTGTTGAACAAATTAATGCAAGAAGATACAGGGCAGTTTTTAATGTGTTTAATATTTCAAGACTATACGTTCCCACTGTTTAATAAGCTTTGCTTTATCGCTGCATTCATTTGCTTTAAAATGCACCATTTGCCAATCTTTTTTTAAAAAAATTCTCAGGAGAGGGACTCTCCCTAGACCCCAGGTTTGTCTATTGAACTTGTTCACATCGCTAACTAGTGTTTTCTAATGGAAAGGGTAGAGCCAAAGCAGTCTTGCTTAGTACCCTAGCCCTCTTCAGAAGTCAAACTTGCTTGGCAACCCAGAAATTCTCTGAAATAATGTATGAGTTTTCTTTTATGAATGCCTAGAAGAAGTGAATTTTTAGTCCATTTATCACAGAAATAGTGCTGAAAATCGCACCAAAAAGATGCCAATTTTTAAAAAATTTCTTCATGGGGGGAGAACCCCCCCAAACCACCCTTTGTGCCGTCGGGCTCGCTCGCTGCGCTCGCTCGCATACGTTGATTCGTTCTGCATACGCCACACCAGTTTCAAATTCCACCAGCCGCCACTGTGTTGGTATCTAGATAAGTTCTAATTTCGTGACAGAACACTAGGTGGCAGCACTGTACTCTTGAACTGATGTTGGTACTGTTGGACTTCATCCCACGTAAGGGCCAGGAATGGCAAGGGATCGGACAATATTTAGGGTAAAATATTAGCTTCGCTTGGTGCATGGAAACATTCTGGTGTCGAAAGCACCGTATCCAATCTAGAGGAAGCCACATGTATTGTAGAATGAAATATGAATTCCACGTTTTCCGGGTGTAAGTCCTACCAACCAAGCGTCTTTCACCTCAAAAAGGCTATCGTAGGGCAGGAGGGCCCTAGCTGTCTGCGACGTCGCACTAGGACGTGTAGTGCCTGTTCGGTCCAAGTCCGGGTCGTGATGATGTTAAAATCCACAGCACCAACGAATTGTGAATTAAAGAGCTCCTACCAATTACCTCCTCAACGAAGGTTGCATTTTTTGTTAGGACTATATGTGTTCATCGGTGTAACCTTGTAGTCTGCTATACTCAGTAGTTAATTTGTAGAAGAATGAGTGCTGGTGCCCAGAGCTCTGCTGAGAAGCCCGCTGCTGATGCAATTAAATGTCTGTGCACCGAATACCCAGGCTGCATAGTCTCAAATCCACCTCTTGCCTCCTTAATCTGTAGCATACTGATGTTATGCATACAGGACCCTCGTGGTTCTGGGCGGACTCTGAACAGGAGCTACGTAATATGTGGGGCGGTGTTAGAGTGTGGTTAATGGGAAGTATGATGTAATGAGCAGTGTGTGAGTGTACGCTGAGGAATAAAGTAATGCTTAACCGCAACTTCCGTGTGGCATAATTCATCTGCATACTTCAGGGCTGGGGAAGATGCTACAACTCGCTATGAGTAGGGGATACATGACCGAAAAAACCAAGACTGCTGTCCTTAAGAGTTTGCAACGGTACAGCAAACTGCTCATGCGTGCCACGTGAGTCCAGAATCCATGCAAAGCATTCTGCGACTGACACATGTGGAGTCAAAGCCCTGCCCCAGCCCCAGCCCCTATACGGCCGCAGAAGAGATTGAAGGCCCTGCAGAGGACCATTTTCTAAACGCCTACCAAAACCGCTCGTGAGGTGGTCGACAGAGACGCTGCACTGTACTTTGAATACATAGTAATTAGTCAGACGAAGCAAGAAATCACAATAGCGACAATAAGGTACAAGAAACAGAGAACTTACTCACCACTAATGGCGATTGAAGTATTCTGCAACCCAGGTCGAGCACAAAGCTGGTGCTTGCAAAACTTGTCAGTTTTACACCGCGATCACCTGAATGGTGCGTGCCAATACAATGTCAGCAGAAGGGAGCACAAAATACACTGCAGGCATGTTCCTAAAGCCATACAAGGGGTCCTCAAGAAGGGAGTATGCAGGTTTCGTACGGGCGCTGAGCTTTGGCGTATGTGTGACTACAAGCCAACGCCCCCCACCAGGACCCATGGTATAAGGTTACCAGATACTTCAAATACACATGGCTTTCATTAATGCTGAAGGCACTACTTAAACCGTAAGTCATACCGGTTCTTTCTACACCACAGGTCAGGGTGCGCCTTAGTGTGCGCATACCGCCGTGGTGTCTTGGTCCTGACGAAAGCCTCGCAAAAAGCGAATGGAGGCAGAAACATGTTGACCACACCTTTTTCTTTTCTACACTATGGATGTATCTGGTCAATTTAGCCAGTTTTGTAACATCCATCACACTGCTTTTAAGTAGTGCTTGGTTCTCCACGAATAAAGTTTGTTTACTGATGGACTAAGCACTTTTTAAACCACTTTTCACTTATTCACACTTGCATCACAAAAAAAAACGCTCCGCTGTAATCAGGCATCGTAGCACACCAGGGAGGCACTCGGCCTCTCTGGTGGGAACCCAATGATGAAACATGTCACCAACTAGGTTGGTGAGGGTTCTTTTATTAAACAAGAGTGACTTCTTTTGCCGTTTCTCCTTTTCTTTTGGTCGCACTCTTCTGTTGTTTATTTGATGTTCCTAAAGCCACCACTGCGTTTTGACACTTATAAAAAGCAGAACAGTGGTGCCAGGTGTGGATCGAAACATTCTATGACTTCATATATGTGCTTGAAGAAGAAGATGACAAGAAGATCATCAAATACTTGGAAAACCTTGCTTGTGATGGAGTGAGAGAAGTGCTAACGAAAGTCTCACAGACTGATGCAAATTCGTACTAAAAGATAAAAGAGGCGCCAAGTTAAATCCAATGCCGAATGTTGACTATAAAAGGTATAACTTCAACCAAGTACAACAACAAGTTGGTGAAACAATGGATGAGTTTGTTGAAAGACTTGATTCACTCATTAAACATTTCAAGTTCTGTGACTTCACCGACGAAGAAGCCATGCACCTAAGAGCCATTGATGGCTGTTTTTCAGATTCGTTCAGGAGGCGCATGCTGAGAGAGAAACACAGTCTAATGAAAATGTTGATGGCTGTGAGAGCAGAAGAAAGAGCAGATCGACAAGCTGCTGACATGGAAGAAGGAACAGCACATAATGAATCGGTGTTGACTGGAAAAAGCAAGCAGGAGCATACACAAGAAGCCGACGTCTCCTAAAAAAACAAAGTTATGCTTCCATTTTGGATTTTTGTTTCCCCATAAAGGTAAGTGTCCAGCCATAGGACAAATCTGCAAATGCCGATGACAAAATCACAAAAAACTATGGCCACCAGGGAATGGGAATTCCCAAGTGCCGTGAGGGCTGACAGGAAATAAGTAGAAGGAGTACGTCCTCCCGTGTCATACACTGTTCCACAATAAGTATCCTACAACCTTGTGACCAATGTCCACAACTCCCTACAATAAATCCTGGTAAATTAGAACTGGGAAGTTTTTACACGAAGCAGTTTGTTGTAGCCCACTAGAGCGTGGGGAAGGAAACAATTCCTTTGATAATATTACCCTCACACACCTAGTGGTGTCATGCTTCATCATCGGGTCACCCTGTCTCCTAAAAGTCAGGGTGGGCTCAACCGTGTCCCAGGGAGCTCTTGATGAGAAAAGGCCAGGGGGATTTAAAGATTAATAATCCTCAGTCAGGTCCCAGTATCCCTTTATTCATAGACCTGTCTGGGATATTAAAATGTAAAACAAAAATGGGGTCAATGGGAGTTTAATGGTCCTATGACCCTAGTGCCAACATGTTGCAGTCCTTTTATTGGCCAGAAAGGTCCTGGACTTTCTTCAGGGCTAGAACAAGGGTTATCCTCCCTGGATAAAGCGGAAAGGAGAGTCCCTATTCTGCTTTTAGAACATAAGGGCAGATAGCTGCTCCTTATAAAGATACAAACATTATTGTGTCTTTTACAGTATTTTTCACTCCATCTGTAAGTGAAAAAAAGAAAAGATCATAGTATAACATTGTAGTATGATCCCAACACTTCCCAAGCGTGATGTGCTAACGGATACACCCATGCTGACGGGAGTGTAGGGTGTACCAAGGACATCACTCAACATACCGGTGTGGTATGTGTTTTCATTACTATATCAGTGCCACACATAATTAGGTGGTGTATATAGTGATGTGGCGAGATAACTTGCATTCTATCAATATTCACACTCTTGTGCGTGCGTAGTTTCATGTAAAATTCACTCCAATGTCACCCTCTACAAACTGTACCATGTAACAGACACCACGAAAATTAATTCATTCATATATTTCATACACAATATTGAAAACATTCTCACTTACCCCACTTTAGGAGAGAGTATATGTCACTGAAGACTCAAGGATCTGGGGGGTAGCCCTGTAGTCAAACACTGTGGATGTTCGTAATTACCCGGCAGGATTGAGTAATCAACAGGAAAGAAAAACAGGGAAGAAAAAAGGGGGAAGAAAAAAGACAGGTTGCATCGAAAATGCTATGAATGTACGTCTCGTTGCAAAGACCAATCCAGCCATTCCTGTAAACTCGATATTGAGTGGTTCTAGCCCCGTTACTTACTCCATCAAGAGTCCTGCCCCGCGGCCATACCTAATGGGTCCGAGTCGTCGGGCTTGCGCTTCGATGTCTCCAGGACGCGGGTTTAAAAAGGCAGCGTTAGATGGAAAGGATCCCCTAAACTTTAACTTAAACCATCACTCGCCGGGAGTTAAAGTTTAGGGGATCCTTTCCATCTAGATTTATATTTCAGTACACAATTTATAGTGTTTACAAGTGATGACCGTGATTTACGTCACCGATTTCCTTAATAATCACATGTGATATCTGAAAAACCTATGGAGTCCACATGGGGTCCGAGAAGGGATGATGAATGCTAACACTACTGTGACTAGTCATTAGTGGAATTATGGCATCCTGCAATACGCGGGCTCGCACTAGTAACTTCCTTTTTTCTCCGGTGTGACACAGTGTGGTAAACCAAGTATCTCATGGGACTACGTTTCCCATGAGCTCACAACAGCGCGTAACATGCACGTCTGTTTCCGGCGCCCTCGCACCTGACATTCGTCACGGGGGTGTGCCCAGACTCCGGTTTCCCGCAATAACGCTGCCTTTTTAAACCAGCGTCCTGGAGACATCGGAGCGCAAGCCCGACCACTCGGACCCATTAGGTATGGCCGCGGGGCAGGACCCTTGATGGTGTAAGTAACTGGGCTAGAACCACTCAATATCGAGTTTACAGGAATGGCTGGATTGGTCTTTGCAACGAGACGTACATTCATAGCATTTTCGATGCAACCTGTCTTTTTTCTTCCCCTTTTTTTCTTTCCTGTTTTTCTTTCCCGTTGATTACTCAATCCTGCCGGGTAATTACGAACATCCACAGTGTTTGACTACAGGGCTACCCCCCAGATCCTTGAGTCCTCAGTGACATATACACTCTCCTAAAGTGGGGTAAGGGAGAATGTTTTGAATATTGTGTATGAAATATATGAATGAATGAATTTTCGTGGCGTCTGTTACATGGTACAGTTTGTAGAGGGTGACATTGGAGTGAATTTTATATGAAACTACGCACGCACAAGAGTGTGAATATTGATAGAATGCAAGTTATCTTGCCACATCACTATATACACCACCTAATTATGTGTGGCACTGATATAGTAATGAAAACACATACCACACCGGTATGTTGAGTGATGTCCTTGGTACACCCTACACTCCCGTCAGCATGGGTGTATCCGTTAGCACATCACGCTTGGGAAGTGTTGGGATCATACTACAATGTTATACTTTGATCTTTTCTTTTTTTCACTTACAGATGGAGTGAAGAATACTGTAAAAGACACAATAATGTTTGTATCTTTATAAGGAGCAGCTATCTGCCCTTATGTTCTAAAAGCAGAATAGGGACTCTCCTTTCCGCTTTATCCAGGGAGGATAACCCTTGTTCTAGCCCTGAAGAAAGTCCAGGACCTTTCTGGCCAATTAAAGGACTGAAACATGTTGGCACTAGGGTCATAGTACCATTAAACTCCCATTGACACCATTTTTGTTTTACATTTTAAAATCCCAGAAAGGTCCATCAATAAAGGGATACTGGGACCTGACTGAGGATTTTTAATCTTTAAATCCCCCTGGCCTTTTCTCATCAAGAGCTCCCAGGGACACGGTTGAGCCCACCCTGACTTTTAGGAGACAGGGTGACCCGATGATGAAGCATGACACCACTAGGGTGTGTGAGGGTAATATTATCAAAAGGAATTGTTTCCTTCCCCACGCTCTAGTGGGCTACAACAAACTGCTTCGTGTAAAAACTTCCCAGTTCTAATTTACCAGGATTTATTGTAGGGACTTGTGGACATTGGTCACAAGGTTGTAGGATACTTATTGTGGAACGATGACAAAATCACCAGGGAAACGCCAGTGTGGAAAGGAACCTGGCTAAAGGAAATGAAAAGGTTACGAGGGTTCGGAGACTGGGACACTACAGGAATTTCCACAGTAGGAGAACATTAAAGACAAAGGTTATCTGAAAAGCTTCCCCGCCCTAAAGACCGAATTCGCACTCCAAACACCCCAGTTCCTTAAATATGCCCAGTTAAGACACGCATAGCAAGCAGAGAACATAGATGGGACCACCTTGCCGGAATATGAAACACTAGAAGGGTGGCTACTGCAAGAACAACTTACAATTAAGGCAGTATCGGTCACATACAAGACCCTAAATAACAATGCACCGGATAGGCTAGGCAAATTAAGGACTACATGGGAAAAAGACCTGGGTATGATGGAAGATGTGGATTGAGAGGCAGCCCTGATGCACCCCAGGGAAGTCGCAATTAAGTCACGACTGTGTCTTATTCAATACAAAATCCTCCACAGGGCTTACTACGATTGGTCCAGACTACACAGGATTGAGCGAGCCGCAGATCCTACGTGCCATAGATGTGGACAGGATCTGGGGAATTTCTATCACACAATATGGGACTGCCCAAATATACAGATCTACTGGAAGGGGATCATTAGAGAACTTAATAAAGTAATGAGGACGAGCATACCCAAATTCATACTACTATGGATCCCGAATGACATAGACATAGATAGACCACAATTGCAACTCAGCACATGAGGCCTAGTGGTGGCGAAAAGAGACATAGCTCGACGCTGGGGAGACACAACCACGCAGACGCTCCGTTAGTGGCGAATAGGAATGGATATATACATGGCAGCAGGGAGGGTCACATATAAGGCCAGAGACTGACTGAAAAAATTCCATAAGATATGGGATAGCTGGAGGAAACACTATGGACTGTACACGATGGACTACACAAACTAGACGCACCACAAAAGGAATAGAATAGATACCTATACAACAAACATACAGGGAGATAGGGACGCGCTGAACAAAGGAGACTATGGGGCCGATTCTGATGCGGGTTGGAAAAGCTTCCCGACCGAATCGGTTGGGAAATGGTGTCCGACCCACTCGGATCGGGAAAGTCCGACCGGCGGAGTAGGATGCATCCGGATGCTTCCAGATACGATTTGGTTGAACTCCCATTGACTTCAATGGGAACATTTGTTCCTAACCGCATCAGAATTGGGCCCTCGGTCGGGAAGACACGTTCCTGATCCGATTTGGAAGGAGCAAATGCCGTTAGGAGGCCTTCCTAACCGCATCAGAATCAGGCCCTCGGTCGGGAAGCTTTTCCAACCCGCATCAGAATCGGGCCCATAGACTCTACACTGAAGGCTTGTGATACGGGAGAAACACTATTGGAATATTCTAGATGTATATAACCATACTATATACTATTTATGAAGGTATTACATGTAAAACAAACTCCTTGGAGATGGCACTGTATAACACTGTGCGACAGCAGTTGTGTTTTGTTATTGTTTAAAGAAAAAACAATAAAGATATTTCACCCCCCCAAAAAAATCTGCAAAGGGTGTGGGAAAGAGAACCCTTTCATAACTGTGTGCGAGCTAAAGAAAAATCAAATGCGTCACGACAGCAAGAGAAAATGGACGCAAGAACATTCCAGAAGCATTCGCGTCATGGCCCTAGAACTAAAATGCAACATCAGCGATGGCAAGTAGAAACCAGGTAGAATCTATCATCATCTTGCTCATCATACAAAGGTTCTTCAACATCACTATCAAGTACTAGTGAAGAAGATGAGGTGCGCTGATGATGTCTACCAAAGGACAGTGGTGTTAGCTGCTTGTAAAGAAGATCACAGTTCAAAGAAAGCTCACCAAACAAAGCAACAGACTTAGGGGCCGATTCCGATTCGGGCCGGAAATCTCCCCGACCGAGCCGGACCCGGAGAGAGATTTCCGACCGAATCGGACCCGTGCAGTCCGATCGAACGAGTACGATGCGCACGTATGCCATCGGACTCGAGTCGGTCGGACTCCCATTGAAGTCAATGGGAGCCTGTCGTACAACGCGTACGCGGGCTCCCATTGACTCAATGGGTGCGATGCGGACAAGTGCGCCCCTACAGCGTGTACGCGGCGAGGCGAGTCGCGCCGTACACGCACAGGTAGGGGACCCATGGGTCCCCCTGTGTGCGACTCGCGCGGCCACGCGTACAGGGGTCCGACACGGACCCCCAAAGTACGGCTCCGACAGCTCTTTCGAGCCGGAGTGCGCGGCTCGGTCGGACTGCCCGCGGCGCGCATCGTACTTACCCGGCCGGGGAACGTCTCCATTGCGCGGTCCGAGTCGTGTCCGTGCGAGTCGGTCGGTGCGGTCCGACCCGGGATCGAGTCGGTCGGAGCGGTCGGGACGCCCGGACGAGTCGGTCGGCGAATACGCATCGTACTCACTCGCCCGGACGCGCGTACGGATCGGTCGGGAAATAGGGCTCCGAATCGGATCCGGTTAAGCCGAATCCGATTCGGAGCCCTACCGGCCGAGATCGGAATCGGCCCCTTAATTTGGACACTGTCCCAAAATCACATTGAAAGTGAACTATCACCCAATAACTTTCATCATAGACAGTGGTGCGTCAATTAATATCTCACTAGTGGCAAAGTTTAACAGCCTACCCCTGTGCCTCGCCTCACTCCTTCAAGAACAAAGATATACACCTGGACTTCTGAGCCATTGCAAAGCTGAGGGTCATTCACAGCAACAATGCAACACAAAAGGACATTGGTGCAAGCCACCATTCATGTCCTACGAGGGACTTCGTTGAGTGCTTGTTTGCTCAGTTTTGCCACCGCTGCTGACATGCGGTTGATATAGGGTGACCAGACCTTGAGAACCAAAAACCGGGACATTTTGCAAAAATAGAAGAAGGACTAACATTTTACATCAATGGCGCGGCGCCGAATGACAGCTGTTATCAACATAGAATCACAGAGGAGGCACTAAGAAAATAAATAAATATGTAATTTCTAAAACCAGTATCGTACCAGTTAATTAAATTGCTTACTTATAACAGCTGCTTAATAGCACTGCTTTAGAACACCCAAAAAGTGCCTCTTCAGTGGACCACCTCTAAAAACCGGGACATGAGCCAAAATTGCCAAAATTTGCCGGGATCGCTGGTGGCAAACCGGGACTGTCCCTGCAAATCTGGGACCCCTGGTCACCCTAGGTTCATATCCCTCAACTGCAACCTCTGTGCTTATTCTGAGAGAACGAGTCGTTTCCAATTATTGTTCCATGGCCTAGGAAAACTCAAGAAAATGAAATTACAGCTTCATATCGATGAAGACATTCGCCTCGTTGTTCAGTGGCACCGTAGAGTTGCTTTTCATCTACAAGAAGCTGTAGAGAAAGAGTTGGAAGCACTCTTAAAACATGACATAATTGAACGCTCCACAGGCCCCAGGCCTTGGCTTTCACCCATAGTGGTAGTACCAAATAAGGACAGTAGCAGAGCGTTGCACATTTGCGCTGATATGTGCCAGGAAAACACAGCCATTGAGAGACACCCTGGTCCACACATAGCGATCATGATCATGCAATTGAATGGAGCCAAAGTGTTTTCCCGTCTTGAACTGAATAAAGAATACCATCAACTCGAATTGAAGGAGAACTGGAGGTACGTTACTACCGTTTCAACTCAAGTTGGTTTGTTAAGATATAAGAGACTGAGTTTTGGAGTATCTTCGGCTGCTGAGATATTTGAGGATGTTATTCGCCGAGTAATCCAGCCTGTTAAACATGCTTTCAATTACAGTGATGACATAATGGGTTTTGGGCAAACACAGAAAAAACACTGCAAAGCTCTTACCCAGGTGTGCCAGTTACTTGCTGATGCAGGTCTCAAAGTGAGAGTTTCACAAAACCAAAATCAAGTTTTTTGGGAGACGAAAGGTCATCATCAGGACAAGAGCAAAAGCTTTTCATTATATCTAGGACACTTTTGTGCCCCCCATCGCACGCTCCTGTTTTTCCTTACAGGATCACCTTGCCCGATACCAGGCAAGTGTGGCAAACATTCCAAATCATAATCTAAAGGCAGGCTGTTTTTTACAGTACTTTTACTTTTCTTGAATCTTTAGATACTGGGCTCTTTTGTCCTGATGATGACCTTTCATTAAACAAGGTCAAAACGCAGTAGACAATAGACCTATATAGACTCTCAGCATACTGTTAAAACAACTAAAAAAGGAGTCCTATGTCGTTTTATTTGTGATGCATTTTGTTTTTATACCAACCTCTCCTCACTGCACTTTTCTTCACCGCAGGCACGAGCACTGGAACTTTTACAAGATTAAATGTATTTTGTTACTACGATATGCAATAAATAAATTAATTGCAAAATAAACCTGCCTATAATGTATGCCTTGGTATTGTATGAAGTAGATACAGTGCTGGCTTTAGCACTGGTGGTGCCCGGTGCCACAATGTTTGTTGGCGCCCCCCCATCCATTGTGGAGGTGGTGACCACCTTCACCATGGGTTTCCTCACCACTACCTTTTAACAGCGCACCTCAAGTCTCCATAATCACTCTCTTTCAATGCATTTAATTAGTTATATAGCTGCCAAGCCAGGTCTTCCCTGGACCAGAAACAAGCATCCTGGGACCGGTTCCGGGCTAACAGCCCTCATCAGCCAGGCTAGCTTGAATCCAGTGGCAAAGTGAGCAAGGGACCCACATCTGGGCATACCCTGCCAACTTAGGGCGAACAAAGCAAACACAAGGAGATGATGGACGGAGCGCTGAAACTTTTCAGACACTCACCCCCAGTCACAGATCTGGGTTGAATCCATCATCATTCTTTAGCTCACTTCACCACCCCAGTTCAGACACATCTATATGCAAATCAGTCTTGACCCTGTGCCTCATTAGAACAGTCCAGCCCGAACTGCAAAGCCATGTCTTCCCTAGACCAGAAACAAGCATCCTGGGACCGGTTTCGGGCTAACAGCCTTCATCAGCCAGGCCAGCTTGAATCCAGTGGCAAAGTGAGCAAGGGACCCACGTCTGGGCATACCCTGCCAACTTAGGGCGAACAAAGCAAACACAAGGAGATGATGGACGGAGACATGGCTTGGCAGTTCGGGCTGGACTGTTCCCATGAGGCACAGGGCCAAGACTGATTTGCATATAGCTGTGTCTGAACTGGGGTGGCGAAGTGAGCTAAAGAACGATGATGGATTCAACCCAGAACTGCGCTGGGGGTGAGTGTCTGAAAAGTTTCAGCGCTCGGTCCATCATCTCCTTGTGTTTGCCACTGAAGTCTAACTACCAGTTAAGAAAAGGAACTAGCAGTCCTAGTTTTTGAAAATGAGCCAGTAATCACTGGGTATTGCTCCTAGTTTGCCTTTTTCTTTTATGGACCTGTATCTCAGAGCCTAACAGTCAAAGTTGGGTTTTTCTAGTGGTCAGAGCACCCATGGGATCAAGGGTACCCACAGTAATTACTCCTCCAAGCAGAACCTGATCATTTAAGGTTGGGCTCTAACCAAAGCTTTAACCAGCAAATCTCTGGAAACGTAAGACGTAGAGCAATACTTCAGTGATTCTGGAATCAGCATGAATTTTCTAGCCAGATCCCATGATAGCAGTGTGAAGGCTTATTGGCTTCTGGTCCAGGAGGGCTGAAGATTCAAGCACCCTGCATGTACAGAATGGTGCTGGCTCGTACCCCCATCAATGACAGATGATGAAGCAACACAACCTGAATGGTCCTCATCTTGATTCTTGGGTACAGATTTACTAATATTCCATGCAATACAACTCAGCAAGGCAGCTTGGAAGGGATGCCTCCCTGCACAAAAACAACCCTTCTAGGCATATTCCTATTTTTATGTGTGCAGCAGACATAGAAAGAGGAAGTAACAGGGATAAGTGGATCATAACAAACACAATAGCTTTTAAAACCTCAACAGGATTTACTTTTAAGAAAAATATTATTGGATCTGAACAAAAAATAAGATATGTTATACAGTTAAACAGGATTTGCTATAAGGACAATAAGACGTTTGATGATTAAAAGAATGAAATAACATTGCACAGGATTTCCTAAAATGTTTAAACCATTAGCTTTTCAAAGAACCAAAAATAAAATCCTTTATTTCCCCACATATTTCTTTATTTATGTGGTTGCTACAAGTTATTCTGTGGAAGTGAGTTGCTCATGTGAGGCGATGGACTTGCTCCAAGACTGAGCTGAAGTACATTTACTACTGTTTTGGATCCTTTTTGGTTGTAGTTTTTTTAGAGGTGTGGTGTGTAAATAGGAATGATATTACTTTTTTGTGAGTGGGTGTTTGTCCCTCTGTCAACCAATCCATAACCCTCCCTTAACACCTCCTTAGCCATCCCTAAACCCCTTGTGTTTTGTAGTGAATATTTTCCATTTTCCAGCCACTCCTCCTGGTCTCTACCACATTTACTACAAAAAGTATGCACATTCACAATCAGTGTGGAAATCTCTGCACAGAAAAGATAAGAGAGGATGAGACCACCACACATAGGTTTGTGAACAGCATTTTGTAGTACTAGAGCAGTACTATTAAACATACTATCAAAAAGTGAAGTTTCTATATAGGCCTCTAAATACAACTGCTTCCATATCCAATCATGCTTTGCACTGCAGTTCCTTCATTTCTGATTTTTGTGTCTCCTGTTTGAAAGACCTCTGAATTCTGGGTTTACTCTTTTTCACCTTTGTTAGTGTTTTTCTACCCAAATCCATTTTTTAAAAACATCTGACACCTGTTACAGGCTGGAGTATTTTGAAGCTGTTTTCAGGCAAACGTTGTCCTTTCTAACAATTTTTGCCAATTATGTTCTCAAAAACATGCCTTCCTTTATTTTTAAATGCCAAGGATGTGGCAATAAAGGACCCCCATGCGTTGTACGTTTTCTGCCCCTCTAAATTATAATCAGGGAAGGCATGTAACTGTTACAAAAGAGATGTCCAGGAATACCCTCAAAGACTGGGAAGGAATCTGCATCAGATAAAGGCCATGCCAATCTAGAAGATCAGAGAGGCGGAGGTTGAGCAGACAGGAAGGCCAGAAAAGTGTCTCCTACTGCTGGTCAAGTCTGGTCTCCAGCGACTTCAAAACAGGAAGATCCAGAGAGAATTAAATACTAAAAAGAATTGCATTAGTGTTCAATTACAAACACATCCATGATGATGACAGGTTTTGCTGTAAGGTGGTCGCCATCTAAGACTGATATTAAGATGATATCACCAATACTTACACTAATGCCTACAAGTATTTGACTTCAATGCATACACCATAAAGGCAATCAATGTTGAGCCACCTCCAACAACTTCCTCTCCAGCAAGTTCACAAGCAAGTAACCATCAATAGTCATCAGCCCGTCGGATGGCTACTGTTGATGCCTCATGTTTCCTATTCAGAAGCGTGGGATTATTACACCAATCATGCATATTCCAAGGTGAAAATCCATGTTACCATTCCAAAGGAGATCCACTCCTGTGGACCTCAAGCCACTAAGACATCAGCTTCTGGAAATTTCTCACATCTGACCTAAAAAACCTCATGCTCTGACATCCTCATACATGACACTGCAAATACCAGCTACAGCTGAAGTTCTAGACAACAGAAATAAAAAGATCTATGGTTTCTGACATTCCAGGCTTCTGTCCACAAACAACTCTAGCTCACGATGTTCCCCAGTTACAGTAAAATGAAGGCATATTCCATCCCAACTCTCCCCAAAGAGAAGATACTTAAAGACCAAGGCACTTCAGACACAGACTTCACTTCTTATCCTTTCTACTGTGTACACTGTTGAGGATTATATGTGGTGGAAGACATATTCTAGGGTTTAACAGAAGTAGGTACTAATAAAATGAGCATCCTGATTGTATGGAGGCGCTAGTAAAATGAATATCCTGAATGTAGTCTCTTAGGTGTCTACTTCAGGCATTTTCAAACTCTCTAACCAATCATTCCTGCAACACCTCTGCTTCCAGTGTTGCTAGATTTCTTTGAATCAGCCATTAAAAATAATCTTAACATCTGCAGCTACCAAGATAGCCACTATGCGGCTCTAGAAAAAAGTACAGGCACCTGAGCAGGACACCAGCTTTCTTTAGAGGTGATCTGCACAAAGATTGTGTGATATTATCAGTGATGAGGAGGCGGCATGCTTCTAAACTGGTAAAGTCCATACCTTTGTATAGGGGAACTAAGTGCTGAAATGCTGCAAGAAGGAAAGCATTCAATACAGTGGGAGCTACACTAGAACACTAAAAGTAGACAGTACTACTGCCCTTCTTGTGGCAATTCATATTAGGGAAAGAGGTATGATTTTATAGAAGTGCTAAATGAATGACAGCTGGTTTTCAAACAAGGTTTCAATCTCTTCATATTTGGCTTTACACAACTTTTACTGTGGCATGGTTGTTACTTACAAACTTAAAACCAGATGGGCAACTAAAGATTATGAATCTGCTATCCTCTGGACAGACACGTTTTGGCCCTCATATGGATCAAGAGATCGACAGGATGAAGTCCAAGGCTGAAAACCTTAAAGCTGTGGAACTGAAAATGTAAAAGAAATTCTTTAACTCCCATTACATATCTAATGAGAAAGGGTACCGCCAACACTGTCAAGAGAGGCTTCAAATTGCCAGTGGAAATGTCAGCAGTCACAAGAGAGACAAAGATATTAGTAGATACAACCTCTATGCGGCAGCGGTGGCCAACAACATTCGGCCTCAGAAGGCAAGCCCTTTACCAAGATAAGACAGTGACTTCCGTATTTCCCCTCTTATGTACGCCTCATGAGAATGGGAATTGTAACAAATCATCAGGAAGAACTACAAAACCTAAACAGGTGGGTGCTTAGTATTGTGCACATTGGCCCTGCAGTACATTTGAAGACGTCCCGAACTGAGATTCCATTAAAGAAGTCAAACAAGAGCCAACAGTATTGGTCTTCGTCTCCTAGCAGAAACAATATGTTTATGCAAAAACAAGTGATATAACCAATGTATGAAATTGGGTTATTAGTTGGGCAGGATGTGAGGCCTGCACAAGTAAAAGGTCCACAATTGTCTCCTTACTGTAAAACAAACCCCTCATTTTAGCACTTAACTCTCTCACGGTAGTGAAGTATAGCATTCCAAGACCTACTCAGGGGAGGTGGTGTGGGCTAGTAATCGCCGTTCACTGGCACGTAATAGTAACAATCAATAAATGGTTGTTCAGTCAGTGCTTTTTCTTTGAAAAAGGAAAAGTATATCTATTACGCACACTACTAAATTCTACACATACATTTACAAACATATACATCAGGCAGATGGAAATATTTTTGTTGACATTCCGAAATCACATTTGACTCCTGATGGATCATGACCCCCAAAATCACAATATCCCAACCCCACCCTGCCCCCACCCAACTTAACCCAGATAGAACATCACAGCATAGAATGGTGTAATTTCAACTAAAAAAGGCCTATTGGCTTTGTCAACTAGTACCCACATTAATACATAAGACAAGCCTATTGCCTATGTCAAGAGGTCACCACATTCTAGTAACTAGAATTGCCATCATATCATTGGAATCGGTAATCATGATAAAAGGCAATCATTATTGTCAATAAAAGCATTACAATGTTCCTCAAAAATTATTTTGAGCAATATATTGTCAATAGAGCATTTAAAATCAATATAACATGAGTCTTTCTTGTACCACTTTAGGCCACATCAAATGCAGCCACAGGATCAACCTCTAGATCTCCCTGCAGCAAAAGCTCCAGCTTTAGGAGTTCAAATGAAATTAATACAACTTTGCCTGACGGTCATAATTTCAAAGACCCCAGAATCTTAGGGCCACTCATTGCAGCCACCACCACACTTAAAAATTATGTTGGTGGCACCCCTGCTTCCGCATGGGGCACTGCGGGGGATCCAGCAATACATAAACAAGCCCTTGGAGGGCATTATGGGGTGGTGGACAGACAGAATATTGAGTTTTAAATGTCGACATACACAAATATCGAGTTGGAAATATCGTGATGCAGAAATATCGACAGCAAGAATATCGTGGTCAAGAATATCGACTTGGAGGTAAGAAATATCGTTTTTGAAAATATCAGTCATTAATATCGTTTGCAAAAATATAATTGTTTAAAATATCGATGTTTTAATTAGTGTTATGTATTTTAGTATGTATTTTAAAAGTATGTGAACCATTTTTTTGTATAAGTATTGCTTTTGTTTTTTAATATATGTGTTAAATTTTTAGTAGTTATGAATTTTATTTTAATTACATTTTGCGTTTTTTAGTTCTGTAGCGGGTTGTGGTTTTATAGGGGAATAGGGTCGGAAGTAATTTAATTATAATAAATTAATGTTTATTTTTTATTTATTAGTATTTATTTAACTTAGATTTTATAGTGTTAATTGTGGGAATTAATTTATTACTAATTAATTATTAATTGGTTGTTAATTATTATTAATTAATTAATTGGTAATTATGTTAATTGTCATTTTTTAGGAGCAGGTTGTGGGTTTATAGGGGAATAGGGTGGGAAGTAATTTAATTATAATACATTTAATAATATTTTTTATTTATTAATATTTATTTAATATACATTTTATAGTTTTAATTGTGGGAATTAATTTATTAATTATTTATAAATTGGTTGTTAATTATTATTGATTAATTAATTGGTAATTATGTTAATTGTGTCATTTGTTTAGGAGCGGGTTGTGGGTTTATAGGGGAATAGGGTGGGAAGTAATTTATTTATGAAAAATGTATTAATATTTTTTATTTATTAATATTTATTTAATTTATATTTTATAGTGTTAATTGTGGAAATTAATTTATTATTATTTATTAATTGCTTGTTAATTAATATTAATTAATTAATTGGCAATTAATTATGTTAATTGTGTTATTTTTTTAGGAGCGGTAATTGTTTATTTTTATTTTGTGTGTGGGTTTCGGTTTTATAGGGGTAACATTTGGGGAGTAAATTAATTTTTATCTGTTTTAATTTGTTTTTTAATTAATTATATTTATTTAATTGATAAGTAATTGTTAATTATGGAGGTACATTTTAATTTTTTTTTAGATGTGTTGTGAATTGTGTGGTGTTATAGGGTAGGAAATAAAAAAGATTAAATTCATGTAATAATTAATGTTTTTGATTATAAATAATTTCAATTAAAAATAGTTGTTTGTAAATTATTTTTAAATTTAAAAAATAAAATCATTCTAGGTATTTGTTAGATCTTTATAACATTATAATATGTTTTTATCTGTTGTACATTTTTAATAATTTTATATATGTTTTCTTTTTTAGTTTTTTAAAAATCTTATGTGTTGTAGTTGATATTTTGTTTGTTTTTAATTTTGATCTGACTCCAATGGGAATCGTAATTTTTACCCCTCTGCTATCCAACACTTTCCCTACTGTTGCACTCACTGGAGTGGGAATAGTACGTTTTACTCCTCCGCTATCCAACACTTTCCCTACTGTTGCACTCACTGGAGTGGGAATAGTAAGTTTTACCTCTCCGCTATCCAACACTTTCCCTACTGTTGCACTAACTGGAGTGGGAATAGTAATTTTTACCCTCCGCTATCTAACATTTTCCCTACTGTTGCACTCCCTGGAGTGGGAATATTAAGTTTTACCCCTTCGCTATCCAACACTTTCCCTACTGTTGCACTCACTGGAGTGGGAATAGTAAGTTTTACCCCTCCGCTATCCAACATTTTCCCTACTGTTGCACTCACCGGAGTGGGAATAGTAATTTTTACCCCTCCGCTATCCAACACTTTCCCTACTGTTGCACTCACCGGAGTGGGAATAGTAATTTTTACCCCTCCGCTATCCAACACTTTCCCTACTGTTGCACTCACTGGAGTGGGAATAGTATTTTTTACCCCTCGGCTATCCAACATTTTCCCTACTGTTGCACTCACTGGAGTGGGAATAGTTATTTTTACCCCTCCGCTATCCAACACTTTCCTACTGTTGCACTCAATGGAGTGCAAAATGTAAGTTTAAAGACTATTAAATATTTTAATGTTTTAATTTATAATATAATGATTTTTTATTAGATTTTATGTTATAGGTGTATGTGTATGTATGTATATATATATATATATATTTATTTGTACATTTTTATATATTTATAAAATTTAAAAATAAATTAAAATTAAGTTTATTAATTGTTTTAAAGTAAATATATATATATATTACATTTTATTATCTACTGGCGGTCGCCAGTAGATAGTTATAGTTACAACCTATTATCCATAGGAAATCCGCGACATTCTATTTGAAATAACTCTCTTGCCGGTTGACGTATCTTCGCGAAATTTTCAAACTTCGTGGGGCGCTCCGGTCCGCTCCTACCCTGAAAGTCTCGGGGTGATACGTCAAGCGGGGGCCGAGAAAAAAGGGGGTCCCAAAACGCGTTTTCCCCATGCATTTTCCCATAGGAAACTTTAGACACGGCTACAGCCCGAACTGCTGAACGGAATTACACCAAATTTGGCAAAGAGGTAGTTCTTGGTTCAGAAAGAACCCTTTTGTTAAATGGTGTAAATCCGTTCAGTAGTTGCTGAGAAAATCAAAAAGTAAAAGTACATATATATCTATGGGCACGGAGGATTCGCGCACCCTCCCGATCACGAGCTGCATGTTAATTGGCTGTCAGCTGGCTGTCAACATTCCGATTCAGGAAATGTTGGCAGCCATTTTGTCCTGAGAACCGAGGGACAGAAACAAGTGCGCAAAGCGCACAAAGGGGGAGGGTAGAAACACCCTGACCCCCTAGGTTTGCTCAGGGGTCCCACAAGGACCCCCTGGGCAAAAAAAAAAAATTTTTTTTTTAAAAATCGGCAGGATGCGCTCAGGGAGCGCGAACCCTGCCGAAGGAATCGAAGCGCGGGTCTCCCGCGCTTCGATGTTACACTGGCCCCCGGGTGGCCCAAGTCCCGGGGGCATGCTGGGGGGGGGTTAATTTTATGTGTGGGGGCCTCTAAGGGCCCCCAAGCCCCGGGGACCACCACCCCCGGGGCTTTATGTACAATGGTGCGGGAGGGCTCTGAGCCCTCCCGCAGCCCCGGGACCACCACCTCCCCGGGGCTTCTTTTTTTTAATTAAAACCTGTGTGGGGGGCTCCAGCCCCCACACGCCCCGGGGACCACCACCTCCCGGGGCACTAAGAAAATTACAATGGGGGTCCGTTTGGACCCCCAGAGCCCCGGGGACCACCACCTCCCCGGGGCTGTGCACTGAATGGGAGGGGGCCGCGCGGCCCCCCTCCTGGAGCCCTTGATGGCCCTGGGGACCACCACCCCCCAGGGCCGGCTCCTGCAGTGTCCCGGGGTGCCTACCCCCGGGACACTGCTGTTTGCAATGACAGGACGGAGCCTCGCGGCTCCCGTCCTGTCATTGCAAACTTGCTTTGGATATTGGAAGAGAGAGCAGAAACCTGCTCTCTCTTCCAATATCCAAAGCCGATTGCTTTCCACATGGGGAGCTGCATCTTAGCAGCTCCCCATGTGTAAAGCAATGCCGGCTCCCGTAGGACACGGGGAGCCGGCGGGACTGTGGGGGGATTGGGGACCCCCCCACAGTCCCCAACGAGAGGGCCAGCCCCGGGGGATGGGGTCCCCGGGGCAAGTAGTGGCCCGGGAGGGGGGCCACGCGGCCCCCCTCCCCAAAAAAAAAAAAAAACGATCGGGCCCGCAGGCCCCGCCCCCTTCCTTCACCACTCTGCAAACGCGCCCCCTGGCGCGTTTGCAGAGGGGGAACGAATTCCCCTTGAATACTGGGGGTCCCTGGGGGCCAACTAGCCCACCAGGAACCTCCAGTATGCGCCAGGGGGCTGCCTTGCAGAGAGGTGTACAGAGGCCACGCCCCTTTTTACACCTCTCTGCAACGCAGCTCTATGGCGCTTTTTGGAGGTATATGGTGGGCTAGTTGGACTCCGGGGACCCTCAGGATTCAAGGGGACTTAATCCCCCAACTTAAAACGCGCCACGGGGCGCGTTTGCACAGTGGTGAAGGGCGGGGCTTGAGGTGACATGTGTGCAAACAGGCCCCGTGGCGCGTTTTAAGATGGGGAATTAAATCCCTTCAATCCTGAGGGTCCCTGGGGCCAACTAGCCCAACAGGTACATCCAGAAAGCGCCACAGAGCTGCGTTGCAGAGAGGTGTAAAAAGGGGTGTGGCCTCTCTACACGTCTCTGCAACGCAGCCCCTGGCGCATATTGGAGGTTCCTGGTGGTCTAGTTGGCCCCTAGGGACCCTCAGGATTCAAGGGAACTTAATCCCCCAACTTAAAACGCGCCACGGGGAGCGTTTGCAAAGATGTCACCTCAGGCCCCGCCCCTCCCTTCACCATTGTGCAAATATTCCTCTAAAATCAGCCGAAATAGGAATTCCGATTTACTCACCTGTTATAAGGAGAGACCTCAGTGCTGTATCTTTCAGCCCAGTACTGGTCCTGAAAAGTAATTTTAACCGTACTTACCGGTAACTTGAATTTCCTTCATAGGCTAACATTGACTGGTTTCACTTGGAAATTCTTCTAAGTGTGGAGTTTTGGAACTTTAAAATATTCCTCTAAAATCAGCCGAAATACGAATTCCGATTTACTCACCTGTTATCAGGAGAGACCTCAGTGCTGCATGTTTCAGCCCAGTACTGATCCTCAAAAGTAATTTTAACCGTACTTACCGGTAATTTGAATTTCCTTCATAGGCTAACATTGACTGGTTTCACTTGGAAATTCTTCTAAGTGTGGAGTTTTGGAACTTTAAAATATTCCTCTAAAATCAGCCGAAATACGAATTCCGATTTACTCACCTGTTATCAGGAGAGACCTCAGTGCTGCATCTTTCAGCCCAGTACTGATCCTGAAAAGTAATTTTAACTGTACTTACCGGTAACTTGAATTTCCTTCATAGGCTAACATTGACTGGTTTCACTTGGAAATTCTTCTAAGTGTGGAGTTTTGGAACTTTAAAATATTCCTCTAAAATCAGCCGAAATACGAATTCCGATTTACTCACCTGTTATCAGGAGAGACCTCAGTGCTGCATCTTTCAGCCCAGTACTGATCCTGAAAAGTAATTTTAACCGTACTTACCGGTAACTTGAATTTCCTTCATAGGCTAACATTGACTGGTTTCACTTGGAAATTCTTCTAAGTGTTGATTTTTGAAACATACAAATATTCCTCTAAAATCAGCCGAAATCCGAATTCTGATTTACTCACCTGTTATCAGGAGAGACCTCAGTGCTGCATCTTTCAGCCCAGTACTGGTCCTGAAAAGTAATTTTAACCGTACTTACCAGTAACTTGAATTTCCTTCCATAGGCTAACATTGACTGGTTTCACTTGGAAATTCTTCTAAGTGTGGAGTTTTGGAACTTTAAAATATTCCTCTAAAATCAGCCGAAATACGAATTCCGATTTACTCACCTGTTATCAGGAGAGACCTCAGTGCTGCATGTTTCAGCCCAGTACTGATCCTCAAAAGTAATTTTAACCGTACTTACCGGTAACTTGAATTTCCTTCATAGGCTAACATTGACTGGTTTTCAGCAAAAAGTTTCAAAGTGTTGATTTTCACAAACTACAAATATTCCTTAAAAATCGCCTGTATGACTTAAACGCATTCTTTCAACTGTTTACAGGAGATGCACCAGTGCTGGATCCAGGATCCAACACTGAGTAAGAAAAAGTAACGATAACAGTTTTTACCTGCTAAGTGAATTTCCTTCCATAGGATAACATTGGTGATTCTATGAGAAAAAGTTTCAAAGTGTCAACTTTTAAAATACAATAATATTCCTTAAAAATCACGACTGTAACCAAAACGCTTTTACTCAACTGTTTACAGGAGATGTACCAGGACTGAATCTAGGATCCAGTCCTGTGGTTACAAAAGTAATCCATAAAGTAACTAATTGCATTTAACTAGAAATTCACATTGAGCTGAATGTTGCATTGTGTTTGAAAATGTGTTGCCCATTGCAACAACTGTAACTACTGTACTTAAAAGTCTATTGCCTATCTGCAAAGTATTTAAACTAAAGTAATTCATTCTGAGAAAGTATTTTTTGTAATGTAATGTATAATGTAATTACAATGTAATTTGACAAATAAAATATGTAAAAAAAAATTGTTTCTAAAAATGTAGTAAATCAGTATGAAAAAAATTAATATAACAATTAATACATTTAAAAATTGTCATTTACAAAACCTTTGAAATTCACTGAAAAAACCGTAGGTTTCAGGCACGTTATAGTTAGAAATTAGCATTTAAAAAACCTTTGAAATTCACTGAAAAAACCATAGGTTTCAGACACGTTATAGTTACAAATTAGCATTTAAAAAACCTTTGAAATTCACTGAAAAAACCATAGGTTTCAGACACGTTATAGTTACAAATTAGCATTTAAAAAACCTTTGAAATTCACTGAAAAAACCATAGGTTTTAGGGACAGTTATAGTTACTTGGACATTGCACTCGTACAAAACCCGTGAAATTCCCCCGTTATAGTTAGTTCAGCTAACTATAACTCGCGCCCCGCAATGCACTGCTGATGACGTCACATATTACATCACTCATGACATGGTCAGTGACATCACTGATGACATCACTGATGACATCTCAAATGACATCACTGATGACATCATCCACGTGATAATCTGATGCACCTCCTCACACCCTAATATAATCTTTGATACACCCACTCTAAATTACAGACTGCCATTCGCAAAACCATAGACACTCCAACACCAATAACTACATACCCACTCACTGATTCTTAGGTCTACACACACACATCCACTCACTCACCCGTACAGTCACTCATACTTACGGTCACTCAGTACAGGACTATCATATGCACTCTTACTCCTATATAGACACTCAAACAACGCCACTCATCCATAGAGATACTCACACACCTAGTCAGTCATGCAAATAATTAAACACACTGCCATTTACTCACCTATACAGTTATACACACACCAGCTCACTTACTCATACAAATAGTAGCACATTGTTACGCTCTTATACAATCACTGATACAAGCACACAATCATCCATACAGCCACTATCACAATCACTCACTCTTGCTTATAGCTATTTATATACTCCAACACACATATATACTGCCTTTCACATATGTAGTTACTCACACATGTACCACTGGGACATACATTCACTCACTAACACACTCTTACACACACTTACCCACCCATACAGTCTATCACAGATGCACTCTTGAAACCATCCACCCAGTGAATCACCCACTCACACATCTATGCACAGAGTTGCACACACCCCTCCCACACAAACACTCAGGCACCCATACAGATACTCAGACAAGCATTCAATAACTCATATAGAAAATCATTTAGCTATTCACAAACACATGCAGCCACTTACACAGCAACAGACAGACGGATACAGACATACACCCAGTTTAGTCACTAACCCATGCATTCAGTAAGATACGTTAAATCACTCACTTATAGAGTCAGTCACGCACCTACTAAATCATCCATACAGACACTTAGACACCCACTCATTCTTCAATACGTCTTTTCCTATATATTTTAAAAATATTTAAACTTTACAGAAACACACAGTCACTGGATGATGTCATCAGTGATGTCATTTGAGATGTCATCAGTGATGTCATCAGTGATGTCACTGACCATGTCATGAGTGATGTAATATGTGACGTCATCAGCAGTGCATTGCGGGCGCGAGTTATAGTTAGCTGAACTAACTATAACGGGGGAATTTCACGGGTTTTGTACGAGTGCAATGTCCAAGTAACTATAACTGTCCCTAAAACCTATGGTTTTTTCAGTGAATATATGTATGTTTACATTTTTTTAATTAAATTTATTTCTTATATTTGTTGAAATGTATATTAAATCCAAATAATTTTTTTAAAGTTAATTTTATTATTTAATATATTTAACATTATTTTATTAAAAATATCTTTTTTACATCGATATTCTTTTTCGATATTTTCATACTTACCATTATAAATATAGGATGTCGATATTTTTGACATCGATATTTATGACTCGATATTTATGTATGGGGATATTTTGGGCGTCGATATTCTATCAGTGAACCATTATGGGGTACTACCTGCGTGGGGCAGTGAATAATTAATTAGCGGCTCTGGCTGCTTTGTTCTCCTGAGTTGTGTGACATCACCGCACATATTTGTCCTTTCTTTTTTATTTATTTTAAGCCCTGGTCCCACCCGGGGCACCCACAGCCTTGTGTATTGTTGCAGCAGACAACTTGGTTGAGTCAGGCCCAGCCGGGCCTTTTGTTTTCTTCTTGTCATTTGTGTCGGGCCCCCTGAGGATTGGGTCCCTGGGACCAAGAGCAAGTCTTGGAAGGGGTACCACATGCAAGGCCCTCTCCCCCAAATCTTTAAAATGTGTTTTGCTCGGACCTCTGGACACTGGCCAACACAGAGATAACATTCAGAAATGCAGCAGAGCCTTATGCATTCCGTCGCTCGAGCAGGGATTTAATAGGCCAAATTCCTTAAAGCTGCACAATTTGGGCCCTGATAAACTGATTTCAATGATCTTGGGCACATTTGGCTTCTGGCAGTTAGCCCTAGCCAACTGGAGCAGTTTCAGCAGGGCTCTTGGCCTCACAAAGGGTGCTCTCTTTAGGGAGCTGGTTTTACTGGATCCCTGTGCCAACTTTTTCCTTTGCCTGGCTCCTTGTGTTCCTCTCCTCCTGCTGGACACAGAAGTACAGGTCTTCCCCCAACTGGTCCTCAAGTGGTATAAGGGGGGCAGCGTCACTAGCCTTGGAGAGACCTACCTAGTCCTGGAAGTCAGCTGCCGACAGAGCCCTTAGTTCATCAGGGCATTAGGTAACATGTCCTTCCAGCAGTCCATGGTGTTGCTGCTGTCACGGTAAACAGCACTTACCACGAATCCTTTTCAACGCATGTAATTACAACGCGGTCATTACAATGACCGAGTTGTAACAATACATACCATTACCCCGCAAGTCTTAACAATGACATGCGGAGGGGCAGACGGTGTTGAATTTAAAATCCAACACCTTCCCTACCGTTGCACATACTGGAGTTGGAATAGTAAATTATACTATTCCAACATCCAGCGCCCCCCCTAGAGCAAGTCGTTGTTACGACTTGCGGGGTAATGGTATGCGTTGTTACACTGCGGTTGTTGTAACAACTGCGTTGTAATTGCATGCAGAGAAAAGGCATGCGATGTAAGGAGGCATATTCTGCTGTCACCGTCTAGAGTCTTACTCTTCTTCAGATTCTCTGAATGCCATTTTTATACCCCGTGCCCACCAGTGGGTAGGGAGCACACCTTTGTCTAACCCTAAAACTGGTTCTGCCCAATT
Organism: Calotriton arnoldi; assembly: GCA_963921515.1. NCBI lineage: Eukaryota > Metazoa > Chordata > Amphibia > Caudata > Salamandridae > Calotriton > Calotriton arnoldi. The sequence continues at coordinate 40,637 of CAWUFW010006675.1, read as the reverse complement.
CCTTTCCTGGGTTTGGCTCCAGCATGGTTAATGAGACCAGGTTTTCTCTGTGTGTGCTGGAGGCAGTCTCCTTTGAAGAGTAATCAGGGCAGGGCACGGGTCTTCCTCAGCCATTCTGTCAGGCAGACCCACTGCCAACTGCACCCAGCCCCTTTTGTCTCCTGTATAGACCCAATACACGTCTCTCAGTGGGAGAGCCATCACCAGCCCAGGCAGCTAGTCACTCACAGAAAGGCCCTAGAAACTTTAGGCAGGGAGATGCCAACTTTCTAAAAGTAAAAGGAACAAATGATGGACGGAATACTGAACAATGCAAACATTCACCCCCAGTCACACAGATCTGGGTTTAATCCATTGTTCTTTTGCTCACCACGCCACACCAGTTTGGATCCAGCCATATACAAATCAGTCTTGACCCTGTTTCTCCTGGGAACAGTCCAGCCCGAACATCGAACACAACGATGGATTTAGACCCAGATCTCTGTACTTGGGTGAATGTTTGACATTGTTCAACATTCTGTCCATCAATTGTTCTTTTTGCATTTGTCACCTTGAGTCGGATGGGTATGCCCAGACGTGGGTCCTGTGCTCTCCATGCCACTGGAGTCAAGCTAGTTTGGCTGATGAGGGGTGAAACCCCGAAAACGGTCCCAGGGTGCTTGATTCCGGTCCAGGGAGGACCTGGCCTGGTAGTTCGGGCTGGACTGTTCCCATGGGGAGCAGGGTCAAGGCTGATTTGCATATGGCTGGATTTAAACTGGGATGTCATGGCATGGGGAGCAAAAAACGATGGGGCAGATTTACAAGCCCCTGGCGCCACTTTTGCGTCACTTTTAACATGGGAGAAGAGACGCAAAAGTGGCGCAAGGGGCTTGTAAATCTGCCCCCATGGATTTAGGCCCAGATCTCTGTACTGTTGTGAATGTTTGACATTGTTCAACATTCTGTCCATCAATTGTTCATTTTGCATTTGTCACCCTGAGTGGGATGGGTATGCCCAGACGTTGGTCCCATGCTCTCCATGCCATTGGAGTCAAGCTAGCCTGGCTGATGAGGGGTAAAAACCTGAACCTGTCCCAGGATGCTTGTTTCTGGTCCAGGGAGGACCTGGCCTGGCAGTTCGGGCTGGACTGTTCCCATGGGGAGCAATGTCAAGACTGATTTGCACATGGCTGGGTTTAAACTGGAATGGCATGGAAAGCAAAAAAAAACGATGAATTTTGGCCAAGATCTCGGTACTGGGGTGAATGTTGACATTGTTCAACATTTTGTCCATCGGTTGTTCATTTTGCAACTTTCTAAAAGTGGCCTTTTGAAAATAATAATTGAAAATTTGATTTTACCATAAATTACAAATAAAATGAGTTAAAGAAGTATTTTTCTAGCTGCTACCAATCCAAATTTAGCATTTACCAAATGTAAAAATGTAGATCAATGATTCTGTATGTCAGCAGCCACCCTTGCAACAGTGAAAATCGTTCTTGGGGATATTTCACTGTAAGGACATGATCAACATTAATTTCTACATGCCCTGTATTTAAATGCCTTTATGGGCAATATGGCCTACATGGGGTGACGTATTACTATCTAAAAGCAAGGATTAGGCCTCTCAAAAGGGGTTATTTTGACTGGTTGAATTTGCAGGTTAAAACTGCCACAGGTAGTTTACATGTGTGCAAGTACCAGGCTGCGCACAATGGTAGTCTCTCACATGCAGACTGTGCCCCCTACCCTAGCTGCATTGCAGTGGCCTTATCTTAAAAGGCGGACACTGGCAGTGCAATTATCATGAACTAATCATGAGTGAGACTCGGGTAGTAAGACTCATCCACAATAAAGGTCCAAAAATCGGGTGATCCAAAGTAAAAAATCTGTGAGGCATATGTACAAGGAAATGGTGCAGCACCGTGTCATTTACAAAAAAGCAGGGATGTGCCGTATTTAAAAGAATATGGTGCACCCCTGTGTTTTACCTTGCGCTGGTGCTAAAAATAGGTGCCTAGTGCCAACCCAGACACCCTTGCGCCATAGTGCCAGGGTGCCTGGGTTGAAAGGATGTTTGTTTATGTGCAGCGCAGGAAGATATCCCTACATGCACATAAACAATCATTAATGGCGTTTTGCTCTTTCTGTGTTTGTGAATGCAGCACACATAGAAAAAGCACAAACGAGGGGAAATAACATTATTTCTCCTCGTTGCGCCAATCTAACGCCTGCTTTTGCATGGTGTTAGTTTTTTGCGCTGCCTCAGATTTACGTATCCTTGTAAATCTGGGTAGTGTCTAAAAGCAATGGGTGTTGTGGTGGAGCGCCCACTGCAACACCCATATTTACAAAGCAGTGTTAAGCCATGCAAAGTTGTAAGTATAGAGCAGGGCATTGCGCCACCGGAACGTCAAAAAAAGTGACGTTCCGGTGGCACAATCCCCTTATACATCTTCCCCAGTGTGTACTAAATGGATGGAACTCATTTGCAACAATCAGTATCCTCCAAACAGAAAGAAATCTACTTGAGATTCTTTCTGGTACAGAAAAAGGTTCAAAACACAAGTTCACATCCATTTGAGACTTAAAGACTGCAGGGAAATAGGTGAGGAAAGAAAAATGTAGTACGTTGGCTTGGCACCAAATTGAGACCTAACTTCTTATGTGACAGTGGATATGTGCCAGAAGAAGAATTGATGGACAGAATGCAGAACAATGTCATACATTCACCCGAGTACAGAGATCTGGGCCTAAATCGACTGCGGGCGGCTGAGCTGGAGCTGGTGGAGGGAGGACGGCTTTGGATCCGGGAGGAAGAGCGCCATTCACGGCTCCCGCCCCCTGCGCCTGTTGTCGGCATCTGAGTACAGGAGCTGCACCAACCGGGCCTCGGCACTCCGGGCTCCTGCGCTGCCAGCCACGATTGAAATTAATTGATCTGACTGAGCGTTGATGAGCATTTTGACCCTGGACCTCAGTGCCCGTTTATTTTTACGGTTATCTACGACGTATTGGAGCCTGAAGAGCCCGTCTATGCATCTATCTTGTATTACTATCTTGATTGACATCTGAGTTCATCTTTATCCCCACAGATACCCTTGTTGAGCTGGTCTCAATAAAGTTTTGACTCCTTTACTTATTTTGTTTGGATGACCTACACTAAGGTGGTTCTTCTCTTGTGTTCCACATATGCATCTGGTTGCCCTGATGAAGGTATGACCCACATTGGGTTAGACACCGAAACGCGCATTGGCGCTGAATAAACTCGTGCTTCCGGATCTAGCTACAATTTTCAACCAAGAGAACGCACGAGAGTCTTTTCTGTTAATATTAACTCTCTGTATAGGACCCTCTACTATTTTGTAATTTTATGGATTTGTCTGATGTTTAAGTGTTTTTGACTGGTTTGAATGTTTAAGTGTGCATGTAATTTTGAATGAGTGCTGTTATGAATGTTTAAATGTGGGACCGTATTTATATTTATATGTTTGGTGTGTATTATCATATATATGTCTTTATCTTTGTTTTGTTAATTCTGATAAACTATATGAACAACAATAATGAAAATAAAAATTTACACATTTTGTAAAATATTTGTATGTTAGCCCAGCGTTGTTGATTATTGAGTGACCCTAATGGGCACATCTTATACTATCTATAGACAGGTTGGTTTCCGTTGACGGCTTGGCACCAAATTGAGACCTAACTTCTTATGTGACAGTGGATATGTGCCAGAAGAAAAATTGATGGACAGAATGCAGAACAATGTCATACATTCACCCGAGTACAGAGATCTGGGCCTAAATCCATCGTTTTTTTGCTCCCCATGCCATTCCAGTTTAAACCCAGCCATATGCAAATCAGTCTTGACCCTGCGCCCAATGGGAGCAGTCCAGCCCGAACTGCCAGGCCAGGCCCTCCCTGGACTGGAAACAAGCATCCTAGGACCGGTTTTGGGGTTTCATCCCTCATCAGTGAGGGTAGCTTGACTCCAGTGGTATGGAGAGCACGGGACACACGTCTGGGCATACCAGTCCCACTGGGGTGACAAATGCATGGGCCTAAATCCATCGTTTTCTTGCTCCTCATGCCATTCCAGTTTGAACCCAGCCATATGCAAATCAGTCTTGACCTTGCGCCATATGGGAACAGTCCAGCCCGAACTGCCAGGCCAAGTCCTTCCTGGACTGGAAACAAGCATCCTAGGACCGGATTCAGGGTTTCACCCCTCATCAGCCAGGATAGCTTGACTCCAGTGGCAGGGAGAGCACGGGACCCACGTCTGGGCATACCCGTCCCACTCGGTGTGACAAATGCAAAAAAAAACAATTGATGGAAGAATGCAGAACAATGTCATACATCCACCCCAATACAGAGATCTGGACCTCAATCCATCGTTTTTTTGCTCCCCATGCCATTGCAGTTTGAACCCAGCCATATGAAAATCAGTCTTGACCCTGTGCCCAATGGGGTGCCCAGGGTAAAGACTGATTTGCATATGGCCTGGTCTAAACTGGGTTGGCATGGTGAGCCAAATAATGATGGATTTAACCCAGATCTCTTGACTGGGGGTGAATGTTTTGATTTGTTCTGCATTCCATCCATCAGTTGTGTGTCTTTTGCTTTCTCGCCCTAAATGCGCCGGGTATGCCCAGACGTGGGTCCCAGGCTCACTGTGCCACTGGATTCAAGCTATCCTGGCTGATGAAGGGTGAAACCTCGAAACCGGTCCTAGGATGCTTGTTTCAGGTCCAGGGAGGAACTGGCTTGGCAGTTCAGGAGGGACTGTTCCCATGAGGCACAGGGTCAAGACTGATTTGCATATGGCCAGGTCTAGACTGGGGTGGCATGGTGAGCAAAAGAATGATGGATTTAACCCAGATCTCTTGACTGGGGGTGAATGTTTCGATTTGTTCTGCATTCCGTCCATCAGTTGTGTGTCTTTTGCTTTCTCGCCCTCAGTGCGCCAGGTATGCCCAGACGTGGGTCGCGGGCTCACTGTGCCACTGGATTCAAGCTATCCTGGCTGATGAGGGGTGAAACCCTGAAACCGGTCCTAGGATGCTTGTTTCAGGTCCAGGGAGAACCTGGCTTGGCAGTTCGGGATGGACTGTTCCCATGTGGCACAGGGTCAAGATTGATTTGCATATGGCCAGGTCTAAACTGGGGTGGCATGGTGAGCAAAAGAATGATGGATTTAACCCAGATCTCTTGATTGGGGGTGAATATTTTGATTTGTTCTGCATTCCGTCCATCAGTTGTGTGTCTTTTGCTTTCTCGCCCTATGTGCGCCGGGTATGTCCTGTCATGGGTCCCGGGCTCACTGTGCCACTGGTTTCAAGCTATCCTGGCTGATGAGGGGTGAAACCCCGAAACCGGTCCTAGGATGCATGTTTCCGGTCTAGGGAGGACCTGTCTTGGTAGTTCGGGCTGGACTGTTCCCATGAGGCACAAGGTCAAGACTGATTTGAATATGGCCATGTCTAAACTGGGGTGGCATATTGAGCAAAAGAATGATGGATTTAACCCAGATCTCTTGACTGCGGGTAAATGTTTTGATTTGTTCTGCATTCTGTCCATCAGTTGTGTGTTGTGAGAAGTTGGCCTGGTATATGCTGTCCACTAATTAAAGTTAGCACCTTGCACCAGTCCAAACAACCCTTATGGTGATTTAAGAGGTCATAGATAACCTTAGAAAGCTATCCAAGTGATAGCTGTGGAGAGCAGCCTTGAGGCTTAGTCTTGAAGGAATGTTAAGCAGCTTGTTTTACCAGAATGAAACCTTATAGTATTGGTTAAATGAAAGGAGAACCACACAGTAGGTATAAAAATATGTATTTATTGATATAACACTCTCTAGTACGACACAGTATCTTTTACCCGAAGATACTCACAAAGCACACAATACTGTAGCACAGAAACAATAGTAAATAGCACTAATACACAGTGGGCCCCAGAAGGAAACCAAACCATATACTAAAATAATGGTATAAGAACCACGACTCGAGTCAAGACAGTGTCTAGAGGATGTAGAATCGCTGGGACCTCAAGGAACCACCCAAGGTGAGTAAGTAGGGACCCCACGGAAGACGGGTGCAGTGTGGGAACACGACCTCATGCTCCGTTCAATTCTATGGGGAAGTCGCGGTTGAAGTTTTAAAGTTTAAGGACCCTTCCCAGTGGATTTCGAAGAAACCCTGTGGAAGTTAGGAGGTTGGCGAGCCACCCCACCTGTGGATACCGTAGTACCAGAGTTACCTATCCCAGGGGAGCCGGGTGCATTGGTCTGAATTGGCGTTGGAACCGCCGTTGATCTCAATGGAGGACTTCAAAGAAGAGTCACTGCTGGAAGGAATAAAAGTGTCCGCCGGAAGCCAAAGGTGGATTCTTGTCGAAGAGTACCTGAAAGCAGAGGGGACAGAGTCTGGGTCACTCAGGAGTGACCAGGGGCTCAGTAGACAATGCCCACCGATGTCGGGTGCTTCAGGTGTGTTGATCGAGTTCTTGACCCTGCAGCCACGGGGACCAGGAGATGTCAAGGACAACCAGGAGCCAGATAAGAGCTGTCTAACAAAGGATGTCGAGTGCTGAGGGGTCGGTGTCCGGCAGGAGCACCAACAAACCTTGGCAACGGCAACCCACGCCGAAGGTCAAAGAAGGTTACGGTTCAGACCAGCAAGGTCCAGAAGGCTCACCAAACACAGGGGAGTCAGGGCAAGCCTAGAGCAACCAGAGGAGCCCAAGAAAAGCAAAGTTGACTCTCAAATTGACCCACTGGCCGGAGGCACAGGAATTGCAAGAGGACTTCGAGTAATTTCACCAAACAGCAGCCCACGGAGCACTCGGTGTGAGGAGGATGGTAAAAGGGCAGCTCAGACCTCGAGGGATGTAGAAACCCACCTCCTGTTTTGCTGGAGTCTTCAGAGTCCGTAGGAGTTCAGGAGCAGCAGACCAGTCAGTCGTGATGTGGTGCCTGCGGTTGAAGGGGAGTGACTCCTTCACTCCAAGGGAGATATCTTCAGTTGCCCTTGATGCTCCACAGGTCCTGCACGGAGCCTGTATGGTGCACGGGCATAGACGATGCTTCAGACTGCGATGGAGACGAAGTCTGGCCCAAACGAAGTCCAGCGAAGTCCAGAGTGTCCAGACGGTCGAAGTTCAGTGGTTTCTGGTTCAGAATCTTGTCCACGTCGAATCTAGGGTCCTACAGCGAGGTAAGCCCTTTTGTACCCACGAGAGAGGGTTGGACAGATTCAGGGGACTCTCCCAGGGGAGGGTCTGGACAGTGGGGAGGTTACTCCCATGTCCTTTGTCCAGTTTGGCGCCAAAGCAGGAGCCAACGGCTCCCAGGACTGGTTTGAACTGGACTATGCACAGGGACACCAAATGTGCCCCCCATGCAGACTTTCGGTCGCTGGCAAGCGCACCCACCCAACCCTAATACACTAAATCCTGTCTGGGAGGTGGTCACACTTCCCTGTGACAGGATGCCTATTGTTCCACCTTCCTCTGCTTGAGCTTGGCACAGCAGCAGGAGGGCTGAAATGTGTCTCTGGTCGGCAGCAACCATTTTGTGGTGCCCGGGACTAGAAGGCTGGTACTGGGAACACCAGGGACCCAACAAAGCTCGCTTCCGGTTACCGGTGTGGGGGTATGATTCCACAATGTTTGACACCAAACACAATAGGGTTACTTTCAGCCGTTTTAGAGTTGGTCATCACACGGTCACATAATGCCACTCTATATGTCGTAATGGCTGCTGCGCTAATAACCCGGGAGAATGGACTCCATAGGCTGCAGGGGTGTCATGCTCATGCAGTGGCACCCTCTCACTTAGAACCAAGCACCCTGCCTTCAGGATTGTTAAGGCCTGCTATAGGGGTGACGTATAGGTTTTAAGTGTAGTGACCCTTAGATATAGTAAACCTATATCTTAAGTAAGTGGTGCATGCACTAACTTACACAGGCTGCAGTGGCAGACCTGTAGTTCCATTTTGCATGGCCTCCCATGGGTGGCAGAATACATGCTTCAGCCCATGGGAGGCCTCTGTGGTACCTATGCCCTGGGTACATGGGTACCATGTACTAGGGACTGACAAGGGTACCCCAGTATCCAATCTGGAATGTACCTAAGTACATGACATAACAGTTTAGGGATAAAGCAGATAGACTGGGGTCCTGATTAGCAGGATCCCAGTCAGACTAGTCAAAAACAGTATCACATTTAGCAAAAAGTGGGGGTAACCATAAGAAGCAGTTCCTACTTTCCTACATGTGTCTTTTGCTTTCTCGCCCTAAGTGCGCTGGGTATGCCCAGACGTGGGTCCCGGGCTCACTGTGCCACTGGATTCAAGCTATCCTGGCTGATGAGGGGTGAAACCCCAAAACCGGTCCTAGGATGCATGTTTCCGGTCCAGGGAGGACCTGGCTTGGCAGTTCGGGCCGGACTTTTCCCATGAGGTCCAGGGTCGAGACTGATTTGCATACGGCTAGGTCGAAACTGGGATGGCATGGTGAGCAAAAGAATGATGGGTTTAACCCAGATCTCTTGACTGGTGGTGAATGTTTCGATTTGTTCTGCATTCCATCCATCAGTTGTGTGTCTTTTGCTTTCTCGCCCTAAATGCGCCGGGTATGCCCAGACGTGGGTCCCGGGCTCACTGTGCCACTGGATTCAAGCTATCCTGGCTGATGAAGGGTGAAACCTCGAAACCGGTCCTAGGATGCTTGTTTCAGGTCCAGGGAGGAACTGGCTTGGCAGTTCGGGAGGGACTGTTCCCATGAGGCACAGGGTCAAGACTGATTTGCATATGGCCAGGTCTAAACTGGGGTGCCATGGTGAGCAAAAGAATGATGGATTTAACCCAGATCTCTTGACTGGGGGTGAATGTTTTGATTTGTTCTGCATTCCGTCCATCAGTTGTGTGTCTTTTGCTTACTCGCCCTATGTGCGCCGGGTATGCCCAGACGTGGGTCCCGGGCTCACTGTGCCACTGGTTTCAAGCTATCCTGGCTGATGAGGGGTGAAACCCTGAAACCGGTCCTTGGATGCTTGTTTCCGGTCCAGGGAGGACCTGTCTTGGCAGTCCGGGCTGGACTGTTCCCATAGGGCCAAGGTCAAGACTGATTTGCATATGGCCAGGTCTAGACTGGGGTGGCCTGGTGAGCAAAAGAATGATGGATTTAACCCAGATCTCTTGACTGGGGGTGAATGTTTCGATTTGTTCTGCATTCCGTCCATCAGTTGTGTGTCTTTTACTTTCTCGCCCTAAGTGCGCCGGGTATGCCCAGACGTGGGTCGTGAGCTCACTGTGCCACTGGATTCAAGCTATCCTGGCTGATGAGGGGTGAAACCCTGAAACCGGTCCTAGGATGCTTGTTTCAGGTCCAGGGAGAACCTGGCTTGGCAGTTCGGGATGGACTGTTCCCATGTGGCACAGGGTCAAGGCTGATTTGCATATGGCCAGGTCTAAACTGGGGTGGCATGGTGAGCAAAAGAATGATGGATTTAACCTAGATCTCTTGATTGGGGGTGAATATTTTGATTTGTTCTGCATTCCGTCCATCAGTTGTGTGTCTTTTGCTTTCTCGCCCTAAGTGTGCCAGGTCTGCCCAGACGTGGGTCCCGGGCTCACTGTGCCACTGGATTCAAGCTATCCTGGCTGATGAGGGGTGAAACCCCGAAACCGGTCCTAGGATGCTTGTTTCCGGTCCAGGGAGGACCAGGCTTGGTAGTTCAGGAGCAGCAGACCAGTCAGTCGTGATGTGGTGCCTATATTTTAAAACTATGTTATCTCTACTCTCGCTACTCCATCCACTTGGACTTTGAATTTAATTTCCAAAGTCCACCCAATTGCAAGTGGATAATTAATCCACAGAAAATGGCATTTACTGTACATGACTCCCCTTTGCACAGAGTGTCAGATCTCATCCTTGCTTAGCTCTATGTTTTGTGCATTTTCATAGTGCTGAATGTCATACTCAACATGATGAGATCCCTTTAGAGCATTGAGAATTAGTTTAGCCAAATAGATGATCTGTAATCTCTTCCATATTGGTGTCTTCAGAACACCATGATGATATACACTTCTTTTTGCCAGAACCCCTCTTCTTAAATAATTGACACAGAAGACTCTGTGACAGATACAGTAGCTCCTCTAGGTGTGCCAAAGAATTAAGACACATGGGGGCATATTCTCAGGGACTTATCGCCGATTTATCGGCACTTTAGCGCCGCAAAAGTGGCGATAGATTTATCGCCCTATTCTCAAGCTGGTGCAATTTGCCGATATCGCCAGTTTTCCAGCGATAGCTTCCGCAAAAAACATCGCCACGGATGAGAGCGACAACTACCTCTAATGATATGCAGAGTAGGCGTTCCCGTGCAAAAACACACGAAAACACCACTTCGCGATATTCTCAACGACCAGCCAGATCTGCGATGCAATCCAAAAACAGGCGATAAGGCGCGCTAGCAGCAGGGATTTAACACCTGGCTTTTACTGGTGTTAAGCAGGACGACAACCTGCAGTATGAAAGGGAGCCCAGCCCAGAGCCACATCTGAAGACCGACACATGTCATGGAGCTACTGATCATGCAGCTCGGAGACCCAAGAGGTCCACAACACCCACCGCCACCACCCCCAGGCCCCCGCATCCCACCGGCCACCGGACTACCACCGAGGCAGCGCAGAACAAGACAGCGGACCTTCCGAAAACGGCATGGCCCCTCAGCCACACAAGTGCAGAATGTGGGGAGAGGTGGGAACCAAGTATGTGTGAAGGAGGCAAGTCACCCATGAATAAGAATGTACACAATGCCAAGTGTGGCGGTGATGTGCTGGACAGACTTCAGTATGCAGAGCACAGACATGTCCATGTGGACATATACTGCTGGTGTTTGTAGTGTTGTGGACAGTGGACGCAACCATGTTACCTCAGGCAGTGGGGAAGACCTCGGTCATGTAGCTGTGTCGTCCCCCCCTGCTAGCGTAAGCGGAGTGGGCTTGTCCAGCGTACGCCAGTCCAGCGTAGGAGTGTGAATAAATAGGCCGGGGCTCTGGGCGTAGTTCACTTCCGGGATGGCCAACGCGTCTGCCAGGGCGGCGCCCCTCACCCTGCCACGAGTCCACCGCCGTGACCGACAGCCACCTCAGCCGATCACTGGCTTCCGCAACACAGGCCCCCAGCGCACCCAGCGGCACAGCACCGCGGAGTTATGTGTGTGCTTACTACTGCCTTCGGCCTACACTGCGGCCAGCAGGTCCCCCAATTCAAATTGAGTCTTGATTTATTTATGGCGCAGTCCAGTAGGCAACAGACATTGCTTCCAGTGCGGCCCGCCCGGACGACGCATCATCGCAGGCTGCGCAGCCGCTGAGCGTTTCAGGTGCCACTAACTCTGTGCAGCTCAAGTCAACGCCACGTGGCTGTGGGCCCTTGCTGACCGCTGCCTCCGGCCTACACTGCGGTCAGCAGGGCTCACACTTATCAAATCCAATCCTGACCTGCAAGGACACGCCATCATCGCTGGCTGCACACCCGCTGAGCGCTTCAGGTGCCACAAACTCTGTGCAGCTCAAGTCAACGCCACATGGCTGTGGGCTTTTGCTGACCGCTGCCTCCGGCCTACACTGCGGTCAGCAGGGCTCACACATATCAAATCCAATCCTGACCTGCAAGGACACGCCATCATCGCTGGCTGCACACCCGCCGCCACCACCACCGCCAGGACCACCTCCAACCAACAACTGCCAGAGTCGGAGGAGTCTTACAGCCAGCCTATCAAAGTTGCTCACACCTGTCTTGGATGCCGTAATCAACTTTATACTCTGCTCAGCTGTTCAGGTGCCACTAACTCAGTGCACCACAAGTCATGGACCCTTTATGATTGAGTCTTCTGTGTGTGATGTCAGAGCTGGTGCCCCTACCTCAGTGCACCGCAAGTCATGGACCCTTTATGATTGAGTCTTGTGTGTGTGATCCGATGATCACTGTTCTAGTTGTTGCCAGCACCAACCACTCCCTGAGGGCTGGCTTACACTCACTCCACACCCATCCAGCACAGGCGTCACTGGACATGTGGCCCTGGTAATAAAAAGGGGCCGGGCGCACTTGCCCGTAGCCAGTTCCACTATCTATCTAAGTGTGTCCGTGTGGTCATTATGTATGCATGATGGCCACGGGCCCTACCACATTACATTGTGCTGTGGACAGCGGACGCAATCATGTCACCTCAGGCAGTGGGTAAGACCTTGGACACGTAGCTTTGTCGTCCCCCCTGTAAGCGTAAGAGTAAGCGGAGTGGGCTGGGCTGGCGTACGCCAGTCCAGCATAGGGGTGTGAAGAATTTGCCCGGGGCTCTGGCCGTGGTTCAGTTCTGGCCTGGACAAGGAAGTGACTAATGCGTGTGTCTCTGTTGTAGTGTCGGCGCCAACCGGCCCGCAATCGACAATGTTGCAATGTAGCATGCACCTGGAGGGCGGGCTCGCACGAACGGAGAAATGAAGGAGCGCAAGACCGCTCGGGGTCTTGGCTCATACATGCCAAGTGTTGTGTGTATCTGTATTGCCGCAGCATGAGCCAAATGCCTAGCCTTAATCGCAGCGCGAGTTCAGCCGGGCGTGAACTCTACATCTGTGTCCGCCCTATCCTTACCATAGGCCTACACTCACGTGGCCGCCCACCTTCAACGGCCAACATCACAGTGTCGTTGTCAGGCTTGTGGACATGCGCAGACAGGCATGACAATGGTGTGCCGAAGGAGTGAAAGTGATGCAACCGCGCAGCGTACACAAGTAAATAGGCTCGGGGGGAGGGAGGAGCAGCTGTGAGGCAACGTAACACACAGTGATGCTGCTCATTTGCCACATGCAAGACATGTCAAACATAAATCCCAAAGTCGCACACATCCCACCCCACCCCCAACAAGCCACATCACATTTCCTGAATGCAAGCAGATGACAAACTAACATTAGGGATGAAAGCTCCTTTGTTTGAACTATCAGGCGGAAGCACATCTGCACCTCCGACCTCGGAATTGCATGTGCCCGGCACCCCCTGACAGATACTATAGCAGCTGATGACGACTCCCACACTACGCACAGCCTGACGAAAAGACCAACGTATACACACCCCACACACAGAAGTTCTTGCTCGAAGTTATCTTGCATGGAATGGCCTTCACACTTACTCCCACACCATCCCAGGCGTACAACCGTTTCACACTAAAACAACTCATTGATCCGAACTGTGGCATTTCATCCACAGAACTGGCGCAGGTCAGAACAGTGCCGCTTCAACCAGAGCCACTAACGCAATGGCAGAACATCCCAGACACATGCACAACCCCTGTCATGGCGCTAAATCTGGCGCTTAGAGAAATATTATCTCTGTTTACATGCATTTTTAACTGTTCAATGTTCGATTCTTTTAGTTGATTGCACAGCGTATTTTGCACAACTTGTAAGCAGCGCTTACTTTTAAAAATCTAGACTTGTTAAAACTTCGTTTTTACCTGTCATTCTTGTGATCTGCTTGGTGGGGACAGAGGCTCAGTGGCACAGCTCAACTCGTGTTTGAGTCGGGCGGGGGCAGCCATTTTGGGAGGACAAGGGGTAGCGGACTAGGCTTTCCCTGACTCCAGCTACTAATTGAGACGCTGGCGCGGGAGCGCCGCTGGCCCGCCGAAGGCGCGCCTAAGGCAAGCCCGTCTGCGCCCGTCCGCGTTCGGGTCACGCTCAGCGCCAAAACCCCTGGTAGTTTGACGCCAGGTAAGCCCCCCATCCATACATACTCCAAAAATGCTCTGTTGGAATTAAATAGGGTGGAGACGAAGGATTGTATATGTATTTCCTTTGATTCAAGGCCATTAACTCTCCCAGGGTCTTGTCCTACATGTAATATAACCCTACCAGAGTTCAGATTTCAGCCCATTAGGCTCTGCAAGGATAAAAGGTCATCTGCAGCCGGATGTGGCACTCAAGTCTTTAAATGTATTCTGGTGAACGCAAGGTCCCTGGTCAAACACAGTACGGAGTGCGCAAGGCTCATAGAGGAAAATGAAATAAAAATAGCCTTTATTACAGAAGCCTGGACAGACGAGGCCTCCGGTCCAGATCTAGTGAAAGCTACCCCACCTGGGTTTCTCTGTCATGCATTAAATAGGCCTGTTAGGAAAGGAGGGGGTTTGGCATTAATTTACCATAGCTCTATCAAAGCTGTATTTCAGTCTGTTTCAACCACAGCCTGTGAGGCTTTGTCTTTTAACTTCACCTTATCTGATCATCATACCTTTAAAGGTATTTTATTGTACAGACCACCTGGAGCAAAAAATCAGTTTTCCGCCCATTTTAGTAAACTATTAGAAGAGGGTTTGTGCTGCAATACCTACACTATTTTGGGAGATTTTAACTTCTACTTAGAAATGTCTACTGACCCTGACACAGCAAGACTAATGGATATGATGGATAGTGCCGATTTAAAGCAACATGTTAGGGGTCCGACTCATGTAGCTGGACATACCTTGGATGGGATTTTTTCTAACCATCCCGATATGTCATTTACAGGCATATTACCACTTGTGTGGTCTGACCATGCTGCGGTTCAATTTGAACTAACTATTGCGGTCCAGCACGTGAATAGTGGCTATCTCAAAGGACAGATAGAGACTAGAGCCTGGAATAGAGTTGATGGTACTGCTTTACAGGCTCTTCTTTCTACCACGGCAGGCCAGTTACCACAAGGGGCAGAGGAGGCGACTACCACCTATACTAATTGGCTTGCGCAAGCATGTGATAAATTAGCGCCCCCAAAAAATGTTTTCCCTAAAAGAGCACATCCTTCCGCTCCCTGGTTTACAGAGGAGGTGAGAAATCTAAAACGCAGCTGTAAACGTCTGGAACGTAAATGGAGGAAAGGCTATAAGGAAGCAGAGAAGAAATTGTATAACTCTAGCCTTCAGGAGTATAAACAAGTTATTTTCGTTGCAAAACAACAATTTTTTTCAGCCCAAATTGACTTGGCAAAGAACTCTGCTAAAGAGTTATTTAGGACTGTCTCTAGCCTGGCCTCCCCGAGCCCAGTTACAGTTCAGTCTAGTCAGGAACTGTGTGAGGAGATTGCCAAATTTTTCCTTAATAAAGTGGAGAGCATATTTTCCGCTTTTAGGGACCTAACAATGCTGGGATGAACATGGCAAGGGAGGTATCTAAGTCCATAAGGATTGGCCCTCGGGCCCTGGACAAATTTGCACCATTGACTGTAAATGATACTCTCGAGCTTTTAATGGGAGCCAAATCTGGCTCGCCTTTTGATCCATGCCCTGTGAGGGTGGTAAAATTGGCCCCCGGTCCGATTGCTCTCTCTCTCACATCCATTTTTAATGGGATGTTTGAAACAGGACAGTTTCCCAAGCTTTGGAAGGTGGCTTCAATACTGCCTCTACTGAAAAAGCCAAACCTGGACACTAAGGATCCCAACAACTTCCGTCCGATTTCTCGGCTTCCTCTCCCCGCAAAAATGGTTGAAAAGATCATGAATCGTCAACTCAGTGCCTTTCTGGCGGAAGTTCAAGCATTGGATCCCTCTCAATATGGTTTTAGAGAGGGACATAGCACTGAGTCTGCGCTCATTAAGGCCACCGAGGAGATCAGGGAAGCCGTGGATCGAGGAGCAGGGCAGCCTTGATTTTATTGGATTTGTCCGCGGCCTTTGATACGGTCCATCATGAGATTCTGATGGACCGACTCAGGGCTTGTGGGGTCCAGGGAAAAGCGTGGGATCTTCTTAAATCCTTTTTATCAGACAGGGGACAGATTGTATCCCTAGGTAAATTTCAGTCCAAGCCCTTTGCACTGCCTTGTGGTGTACCGCAGGGGTCATCTTTGAGCCCTACACTCTTTAATATGTATGTCTCATCATTGGCCCCCGTCATCAGTGCATATGGGTTTGGTCTCACTTCCTACGCTGATGACACACAAATTGTGGTGTCTCTATTACCTGGCCAAGAACTGGGATTAGATAAACGGTTTCAGGACTGTATGGAATCGGTAGGGAGATGGATGGCAGAGAATTGCCTGAAATTGAATTCAGGAAAAACGGAGGTAATGCTGTTTGGGAACGACCTTAATTTTTGGACGCCTAATTGGTGGCCTGTATCCATGGGGTCTCTCCCTACACCCTCAAAAAAGGTGAAAAATTTGGGTATAATCCTGGATGAGAAACTCTCCTTTGGGGCCCAAGTAAATGCAGTAACCTCAACAACAGTGCATGTTCTTAGAACTGTCAAGAAGGTACTGAGGTTTTTACCTTCGGAGACCCGGCAAACGGTAGTCACAGCATTGGTTATGTCAAGACTAGACTACTGTAATAGCCTATACTTAAACATACAACAAAGACTTCTGTATAGGCTTCAGCTGCTACAAAATGCCGCGGCCAGATTACTTACGGGCACTTCCAAGTTTTCTCCTATCTCCAAGGAGATTAAAAGACTACACTGGCTCCCGGTGAGGAACCGGGTGCATTTTAAATCTTTGTGTATGGTCTTTAAAGCACTTCAAGGCTCAGGACCAGATCATTTGAGGCGCCAGTTCCAATGGTACATACCAGCAAGAACTCTTAGATCTTTAGGAGCTAAGTTGGTTGTAGTCCCATCAACAAAAAAAGCTCAATGGGGAGGCAGAAGTTTCTCTTTGTGCGCAGCAAAGGCCTGGAATGACTTGCCATTCTATTTGAGAAATGCCACCAGTCTTCTAGCATTCAGGAAGGGGTTAAAGACCTGGCTTTTTGATAAATAATCCTCCTTTTCAGCTCAGCTCTAAGGAGTAGTAACTAGCGCCAGGACACCTCCGGGTAATCGTGCGCTCTAAAAGTTCCCATAACATAACATAACACGTATGCTGCATTTACTGGGGGCACTGCCATTGGCAGTGCTGCGGATCAGTTACCGGCTAAGCTTCCGCCTTGCCAACGTCACCTGCGTTCAGCTTGTGTTGCATTGTCGATCGTGCATATTCGAGTGGTCCATGGATGTCTGCCTATCCAACAGGACGGTAGCTGAACTGGATTTTGACATGTGTGTGTACCCCCTGTTGGCCCACGACCAGGAGTGTCACTGTGATACCCGTTTATGGGATGCCTTGATACTTGGCATACATGCTGGCAGCTGGACCTGGGAGATTGCACAACTCCTCGTGTGCAGTGACCACATTGAACCGCTCCCCTATTGGGCTGTAGTGCTAATTGGTGAAAGGGGGTGGACGCAGCACATCTGTCCGGACCTGCTAATGGATTGCCTCGCCGTCCTGTTTGATGAAGTTGACAACGACCTCATGTTGGAAATGATAGCCTACAAAGCTGCAATCGCTTTCATGGACGAGTAACTACGTACCTGCAGCTACAACAGAATGGAACCCATTGCACATGTCCCAACACCTTGTTGCATCTTGGAGATCTGATCACATATCCCACGACAACAGTGGACATGGCTGCATTCGCCGGGAATCCGAATACATGAGCGGACAACAATGCGGGTTAACACACACCTGTGAAAGGTGAGGCACTCCCCCGGAGTGGACAGCGGTGCTTGGCAACGTTCCTCATTCTGACATACTGCTGTATTGGTCTGCATGTTGTGGCACTTATCTTGCCCGTACTGACACGCATATGCTAATAAAGTCTACGCACCTTCACTTGTATTCAACTGTGATGAGTGTTGATTTGAATGAAAATGTGTGTCTCACTGCCTATCTGGGTCACGGCCATACATGCACATTGATAGCATTACCCAGGGAGTACCTTTTTGTGGAATCACTGTCCCTACATTCATCCATACTTTCATACTTGATTGATCATAGCCATGACACATCTGTGTGACTTAGAATGTTTTATTCGCATTCAGTGGAGTGTTGAAGCTGGACCAGTACAGGGCCATGCAAACCCCACTTTACATTGTTGCCCCATGGAGGGCCAGCCAGAGTCCTTTAGGAATTGACAAGTTCATCGGAAGAGGAAGACTTCAGTCCGCAGTGTGATTGCTGTGTCATTGGTAACCAAACAAAATATGGCAGTCCATGTCGAGGTCCAAGGTGAGTGTCGCTGAGTGTTTCGGGGGACAGTGGAAGGTGTTATTCCAGGGCATGATGCAGAGGGCAAAACCAAGCTGAAACAGGCCATATGGCGGAGATGAATGCTACCACTTCATTCTTACCACAAAGCCAGATTCATCATCATCTTCGTCCTCTGATGTGTCAGGTGCCTCACATGTGGGTGGTGGTGTTTAGTCTGCATCACTATGTGGCACTGACACTTCAGGGGGCGGAGATGTGGATGGAGTAGTAGTAGCAGCAGCATTCATCCGCGCCAGGCCTTGTGGCGGCAATGCCATGATGAGGATCTGCAGGGCACGGAAGATCACAGCTACATCTCGCTGGTGTGCAGCCGTGGCAAACATTCTTTCCGCCTGCATCCACTCCAAGCTCTCCATCATTCTCCTTATGTGTCCCAACTCCCGGCTGACATCGCTGGAGCCACTCTGACTAGACAGTTGTTCTTGGCTCAGAGTCATGACTCCAGCGATGTCAGCCATGGATTGTTGGAGAGCATGGAGCGGACAGTGGGTGTCCGTTAGGGACTGTAAGTGGTCCCTAATGGGACTTAGACACCCATGTATGGCATCTAGTTTGGCTGCCATGAGGTCGAACCCCACCCGCAGCTGATCAGCCATCTTCTCCTGGCACCCTAACACAAGGCGTTGGAATGCCATGTGTTGGTCGTGGGGGTCCTGGGAGACAGCCGTGGTGGTGGGTGCTTCCTTCTGTGTGGTCTGTGCAGGGGGTGGGGTCTCCTCGATGCAGCTGGGCTGCCCTGCTCCTGGAGGTGGGGTGCCGAAGCTGTCCATGAGCTGTTGGAGGGCATCGGTGTTGATGTTGGGGAGGTCCTCTTCATCGTCAGCGCTGAGTTGTTGGGTCTGCTCTGCAGGAGGTGTTGATTCTCCCTCTGCAATGTGAAGGGGAGATGCAGATTGACATTGTGTTCACATGTATGTTCACGCATTGTTCAAGTTTACTAACATACTGCATGACAATGTACATTGTGACTGTTTGTGAGGAGATGCCTATTTGATGCGGGACAGTTGACATTTCTACACCATCAGGGATGTGAGGTTGTACTTGTACATTATCATCTCACAGTTTCCTGCTATGCCAAATACGAATGGCCATTTTCTACACACAAGCGGCAGCAGTTGTGTCCTCTGTTCTGTTGTGAAAGTGTTGCAGTTTGTACCACATTGTTGTCAATGTTGAGGTGATCTGATTCTTATGTGTGTGTGCTGCATTGTGGGTGTGTTGCCCCTTCAGATCTGATTTGGCTGGCCCTTATCCCTTTCAGCCGGTGTGCCTTTCACTTCTGTGCTTATACAGTGCTGAGATGTTGCAGACTTGGGTAAATTGGGCTCTTGGTCGGGGTTGTGACTCTTGGGCATGGTTTGTTCGCAGATGTGCTATACTTAATTGTGCATGTGTGCCATTGTGCCCATCTCCCCCGTCCCCCCAGTCCCTGATCATTACTCACCCTGTTGCTGTTGGCTCAGGTCATGTTGTGCAGTGTCCGGTCCCCCAACTCCTGCCACCGTCTCCCCAATGATGACTCGGGTCACCATTTTCTCCATCTCATCCAGCTCCTGGTGTGTCGCTGGACTCCCACCTCCAGTTGCTGCTTTCAGATTGGCTGCGAGTTTCAGCTTGGTTTTGCGCTTCACATCAGTCCAGCGCTTCTTGCAGTCGTCCACTTCCCTTCTCTTCACTCTGACTGCATTCACCTTGGCCAAGATGGACTGCCATATTGTATTTTTAGTTTCCAATGACACAGTGGAGGTGATGAACAGTTGGTGGTGGTGTTCTGTCACCTCCGTAATGAGGATCTGGTTTTCCTGCGTACTGAAACGCGGGTTCCTCTTCTTCTTCTCCTTGCCCTTCCCTGACCCCGCGGTCCCAGGCTGGTCCTCCGTGGGGCTTGTGGGGTTCTGGTTGTCCTCTGTACTTGCTCCGGCTACCTCCATGGTGCTTCGCAGTTGTTTGTGTTTTTTGTTGCCGCTTTTATAGTGGTTTTTCCCGCCTGACTTGTGGGACTTGCAGGCCTGGCGCTGCTTATCGCTGAATTTATTATCGCAGTTGGGCCCATCGCAACTTTTTTCACGTTAGGGTTTAGATTTTTATCGTCGTCCCGGTAATTTTATCGCGGACATTTGACGCGTTATCGGGAAACTATCGCATGTTACCGCCGTGTTGAGAATACGACGTTAACACAGAGGTATTTTCCCGCGATAGACGGCGATATGAAAAATTGCGTTAACCTATTTTGGCAATGATTATCGCACGTTCTTGAGAATATCCCCCATGGTCTTGGTGCAGCGTAATTATTGCTCTTTCATTCATATGCCAGAAGTGCACTATTCACGTGTACCTGACACTATTTACACTGTGTGCCTTAACCTTATTAATATGAAATATAGGAGGATATGTACAAGGAAGTGGAGGAGAGAGGCGTTAGCCTTCCTGGCTTAACCCCTCTCTCCTCCACTTCTGAAACGCAAGGCTGCACCATATTTTCAAGAATGTGGTGCAGCCTTGCATTTCCCCTGCGATGGCGTTAAGTTTAGCAACTTAGCGCCAATGCAGGCACCCTTGCACCAAGGTGCAAGGGTGTCTGCGTGATGGGGCGGATTGTTTATGTGTAGGAAGGTGTCCCTTCCTGCACATAAACAAACCTAGAAATGCCATCCTGTCACTTTCATGCGTGCTGCTTCATGCAGCACACATGAAAGTGACAAAATGGCATTTTTTTAAAAGTTTGTTTATGTACAGGAAGGGACACCTTCCTGTACATAAACAAACAATGGCATTTTGCTTTTCCCATGTGCGCTGCACAAGGCAGCACACATGGAAAAAGCAAAAACGAGGAGAAAAATTCATTTCTCCTCGTTTCGCCATCTTAAGACCAGTTTTTACATGGTCTTAATTTTGGCACTGCCTCCTATGTACGCCACCCTTGTACATAGGGGGCAGCATCAAAATGAATGGGTGTTGCGGTGGAACGCCCACCGCAACACCCACTGCCCACCCCTTTCATGCTAACCATAGCATGAAAGGGCGCCTTATGTACAAGGCAGCGTTAAGCCACGTTAAGTGGCTTAACGCTGCCTTGTACATAAGGTGCAGCCCCTATTGCCACCACAACGTCACTGTAGGTGGCGTTGTGCTGGCGATAGGGGCTTGTACATATGCCCCGTAGTCGTTAGTAACCTAATAAACCATCCTCACACTATTGAAATGTTTTTACTTAATACATGAAAAAGATTTATGTAAACGTGGACACTAATGTTTTCACATTTGCATTTAGACTGTAGTTTGCACTTACATTTATGCTTATGTATTTCAAGCTACATTGCATTTACTTAAAGTGGAACATAAATCTAATTTTTAATTTATGTACTAACATCTTTCAGTTGTTTGTAGTTGTATGTGCACATATGAACACATATTAAATGTGCACTATTGAATCATACGTTTGAAGTTGACTTAAATAGGCCTGTTTTTCTTTCTGTATAAAATGCTGCTTTTCCATTTTTGCTTGCATGTCTTTTTCTTGCTGGTGTGTTCACATTGTTTGTTAGTTTGAGAATAGATGTAGCACTGTATTAGAGATAGAGAGCCTGAGAAAAAGACCTTGACAAGAACGTGGAGACCCAGAGTGTTAACTGACAGTCCCAATTCAGTAATGTCTCGAGAGTTGTAGGGTACCCAAGGTCGACATCGTTCACAGGTCTGGGAGAGTTTACCAATGTTACAGCTCACAACATTAGAATGGAATGGACAATGTAACCCCTGATGGCGTGGATAAGGGGTGTTGCTCAGAGGATTTGTGTGGCATTAACTAGTGTTCTTACAGGTTGATTGTGCTACTATTCCTTTGGACTTTGAGAGGTGCAGACCTCTATGTTTCTCTTTTTGACTCTTTGCTGACTGTGGCGTAGGCTAACACTTATTTCCCTATCCCTAGAAGACCCTTGACCGAGCTTCTGCTATGCTGACACCTTCCTGAAATTTTCTCTTTTTCTGCAATTTCCCAACCTTTTGAGACCCTTGTAGACTCAATCACCCTTGATGGTTTAGACTCCAAATTAGATGACTCTAGGCATTAACTTGTCTGTTAACTTGTAATAAAACTTCTTAACTTTATTCTCTGATTCCTAGTCCTCATTGTGTAGCCAAATGGGTTATACTGTTAATTATCGTGTTTGACTAATGCTAACTCCTTTTACCTCTTAGTCGACAAAGAATGATCCACTAGATAATCAATGGTATGAGGTTGGCCCAGCCCTGGATCAGTCTCAAAGAGAAAAGGAATATAAAATCCACCTAATGAAATAGACAGGATGGTACATCCTGCACTCGGGGCTTTTCTCCTATCTATAACAACAAATTCTATTCTGGTTCATGCAGACAACATGACCACCCACGTATCTCTTGACCCCCTGAAAGAGGCAACCGATTAAGAATACTCTCACTGGTGGGTCAGTCAAAATGAGGTGTCCAATAGCCTTGAATATTTCAGTAAAGCAGTGGGATGGTTAATAGCAGACCAGCCTCTGACATTCTGGCTGCCATCACTTTTGCCAGTGAAGGAGGTGGCCCTTGATCATTCTCTAAGTCTTGTTTTCAGTTGTAAGTTGACTCGCTGTGCGGGTCCTGCAAGTAATTTGAGAGAAGTCAGGCATTTATTTGTTTTCTGCTATTGGTGGACACTCCACTCCAGGATAGTTTGAGTATCCTCCTTACCACCTTCTAACCTCATAGATTCACATTGAGGCACTTTACCCTCTGGCACGTTACCGGTTGTGTAGGGCATTTATTGAGTCGAGACAGTTCTGTCTGCCATTCTTCAGAATCTAAACTCTCCTTCATAACACTTCCTGTTTCAAAATCTTGGACGTAGACAAGTTTCTTCCAGCCTACGCAGAATTACAGGGGAGGAATATTAAAAAAACATAGGGCCTCTTTTACAAGGAATTAATGCAGCAAGGTGCCGCAAGCCATTTAGCTGCGCCATTCTGGGTTAATTTCGAAGCACAGAGATGCGTCATATCTACAACAATATGCCGGATCCCTTTGCTCTCCGCTGCGCTGTCGCACAATTAGCTGACATGCGCCGATGCAGGCACCCTTGCACCATAGTACAGGGGTGCCTGCGTTGAGGGGAATGATTGTTTATGTGCAGGAAGGTGTCTCTTCCTGCACATAAACAATCTGAAATGGCATTTTGAAACTTCTATGTGTTCATCTTACTTTTGCGAGAAGTGTCGGAGACACGAATCTCATCAGTGTCTATTACTCGGCTTGTGTGTCCATTGTGGTACTTTCGTCCCAATGGCTCTCCCAAACAGCATGGTGGCAGGGCTTTCCCCTGTTGTGGAATGGGGAGTTGACCTATAAGCACGAAGGGCTGGACATAAGGCTGATTTGAGATCGATTCCTTCGAATGCAGAGCGCTGAACCACTTTCTTCAGGGTGCCCATAAATCGTTCAACAACGCCATTTGCCTTTGGCCAGAGACGCGTGGTTTTCTGATGCTTGACGTTTAAATGACTAACAAAGTCCTAACAATTCTCTGCTATTAATGTTTGGACCATAGTGAGATTTGAGGATGGAGGGAACACCCCACGCTGCAAAAATATCATCCAGCCTTTCAATGACTTTTTGATGCATGGCTGATAATAAATCTTCCACCAAGGGAACACAAGAGTAATCATCAATAACTACCATGAAATGAAGGCCATTATTTTAAGGTCCAAAGAAATCAACTGCAATTTTCTCCCACGCTCGTTTAGGAAGGCCAGACAAATTTAGCGGATGCTGTGTTGTCTTGGGAGATAAGCAGTTACACAGATGACATGCTTTCAGCTCCTTCTCGACTCGTTCGTCAAGGCGAGCAAACCACACTCGGTCTCTGAGAGCTCTCTCGGTGGCTACAATGGCACGATGTACTTTGTGTGCCAGTTCAATAATTTGTTGTCTCAAGCTCTCAGGTATGACTATTCTCGAACCTCTTAGTATGATACCTTCTTGAGCGACAGAAAGTTCTTCCTGCACATTTTTGAATTCTTGATATTCAACGTCATCTGCGAGAGGTCGAGTATGTTTTATCCATGATTGCGTTGCAATTGTATAATTGAGTGTGAGCATGTCTCTGTCTGCATTAGTAACCGCAATGATCTGCTCAATGGCTAGAGCTGCAGGGGTCCTAGACTTTACTATGAGTTTGATGCATGCTTCAGCCGCTGCACTGTGATGCTGTAATGGCACTTGTGATAGGTAATATGAGGGGTTTTGATCCTTACTTAGCTTATGCACAATCGTGTAATCATACTCTTGAAATCTCAACCCCCACCTCTCGATGCGAGGGGCATCTTGGCCTTTGGATTTTTGAAATTGGTGAGCAACGCCTGGTGGTCAGTGACAAGGATGAAATGCTTTCCGTAAAGAAACACACTACAGTCAGGTTCTCTTTTTTTTGGCTGACAATAGGCACGTTCAGTCCGAGATAGACTTCTGCTAGCATAGGCCAGTCTGTGTCTCTGAGTATTTGGATGTCTATTGTGTTGCGCAAGGATGGCGCCCAACCCCACCGGTCTTGCATTTACAATAATCTCAGTATGTAACTTTGGATCAAAGTAAGCCTTTTCAGTTGCATTTTCAATTGTGTGTTTGATTTTCTTGAAACTTTGATCAGATTAAGAGGACCACTGGAAAGGAACATTCTTCCTTGTCAACTCTCTTAATGGGTCACTTACCCTGGCAAAATCACAAATGTATCTGGAGAAATAGCTGGCCATGCCTAAGAAGGATCGCAGCATGGTCAAATCTTGTGGAGGACAAGTGGATGACAATGCTTGTACTTTTTCAGGGTCAGGAGTCAATCCCCCTTCAGAGAAAATATGCCCAAATAATTTGAGTTTGGTTTTGTGACACTCACACTTTTCTGCATTTAACGTGAGACCTGCATCGGAGAGCAGATGGCATACTTGTGTAATAGCTTTGTCATGTTCCTTTTGTGTGGCCCCAAACACTAATAAAACATCACTGTAGTTAAAAGCATGTGTGACAGGTTGAATTACTTGGCGAAGGATATCCTGAAAGATTTCTGCAGCCGATGACACACCAAAACTGAGTTTTTTTATCTGAACAAACCAACATGAGTTGAAAAAGTAGTAATGTACCTACAGTTCTCTTCCAGCTCGAGTTGTTGATGGTATACTTTGTTCAAATGAAGATGGGAGAAGACTTTGCCGCCATTCAGCTGTATAATCATGTCCGCTATGTGTGGACCTGGATGTTTTTCTCTCTCAATTGCTTTTTTGGCCTGGCGCATATCAACACAAATGCGCACTGCACCTCAACTGTCTTTTTTTGGCACTACCACTGTGAATAAAACCCATGGTGTCAGACCAGTAGAGCGCTCAATGATGTCATGCTTTAATAATGTTTCTAGTTTATTCTCAGTGGCCTCCTGTAAATGAAAAGCAAACTGTTGGTGTTTCTGAGCAACAGGACAAATATCCTCATTAATGTGAAGTTGCACCTTCATTGTGTTGAGTTTCCCTAGTCCATGAAATAATGACAGGAATTGACTTACTATTTTAGAATGTGCATTGAGGTTGTAGTTGATGGATATCAGTCCCACGTCAGCAGCACTGCTGAAACTGAGTAGACATGCACTCGAAGAAGTACGTTGGAGGACTTGTATTGTCGTTTTCTTATGCCTCATGGTCGCTATGAATGACCCTTGACTTTGCAATGACGTAGAAGCAGCCCATTTGTACACTTTAGTTTTCAATGGCGTTAGACGTGGTACTGGAGACAGTTCATTGTATTTTGCTGCAGGCATGATATTGATCGATGGACCACTGTCTATAATGAAAGTTGTAGGGCAGCCAGTCACCATTAGGGTGATCTTGGGGCATTTTCTTGGCATTTTCTTGGCCAAATTATTTTGGTCGCTTCATGTGGCAATCTCTCTTTGACTTCTGTTCGTCTTTGCAAGCAGTCAATCTACATGTGCGCGTCTTTCTGCGGTCGACATCACCATTCACATCCATCTTCTTTACTGTCGCTCGATGATGATGCTGAAGAGCCTTTGGAAAACAAGTTTGATGATGTTCGACTTTGTTTAGTCTCTACATGCCTCAATTGATGTTGCCGTTTGGCCTTGTGGGCATGGCTAGACTGCTTATGGAACTTTCTGAGGTCCATTTTCTCTTCTCGTCGTGACGCACTTGGTTTCTCTTCTGCTTTGCAGACCGCTATGAAATCTTTTTCTGCCTCACAGCCTTTACATATCTGTCTAATGGCAGGACATTTACCTTTGTGTGGAAACGAGAATCCACACAGGATAGGATAGGATAGGATAAATGTTTCTAAAGCGCTCGAATGCCGAGGCGTCTTGGCGCTGAGTGTGTGTATGGGGAGACTGAGCTGTAGAACAAAGGGTTAGTTTGAGGGGAACAACCAGGTCTTCAGCGATTTCCTGAAGATCATCCGGTTTGGTTGAAGTCGCAGGGTGGTAGGCAGTTGGTTCCAGAGCTTGGCCGCACAGTACGATAAGCTCCGCACCCCCACCTTGCTCTGCGCATTTTGGGAATATGAATGAGACCAGAGTCCGAGGATCTGAGGGTTCTAGTGGGAGAGTACCAGGAGAACAACCTCTGGATCTCCACTGACCCACCTCCATATAGAGACTTGTGTACCGTGCAGAGGGCCTTGAATTCCACTCGTTGCTGGACAGGAAGCCAATGCAGTGACCTTATGCCCGCCGAGGTGGAGTGGCCTTTGGGTATGTTCAGCAACAATCGTGCCGCCGCATTTTGTAATGACTGTAGTTTGGTTCTCTGAGACTTGTCGATGCCCATGAACAGGGCATTGAAGTAGTCCAGTTTTGAGAGGAAGAGCGCTACTACCACCGTTTTTTGAAGCTCCTGTGGAATGAAGGGGAAATCTTACGAAGACTTTTCAGTAAAAAGAAGTATGAGGAGGTCAGGCGATTAACCTGGGCCAAGAAGTTAAGTTGATCATCAAAGATCACTCCCAGGTTCCTGACTTTGGTTGTGGGGCAAGGAGACTCTCCTGCCTCTGTTAGTCACCAGGTTTTGTTCCACAGTGAAGGGCCCTTACCGAACTCCAGTACCTCTGTCTTCTCAGTGTTAATTTTGAGAAACTTTTGGCTCATCCAGCTCATAATATCTGTCAGACAGACGTAAAATCTACTGGCCATGGTATCTGGTTGTTCAGAAATCGATATTATGAACTGTGAGTCGTCAGCATAAGATACCAAAGAGAAGCCGTGCTTTCTGACGAGTCTGGCCAAGGGAGTGACGTATACATTAAAAAGTGTTGGAGACAGAGCAGAACCCTGTGGCACACCACAGGGAAGATGAAAGGTATCGGACTGTAAACTGTCCCAGAAGATGTTTTGCTCCCTAGCTGTTAGGAAGGAGGAGAGGAGGGCCAGAGCTGCATCCTCGATTCCCACGTCCCTCAGCCGCTGCACTAACACCGTCTGGTTCACGGTGTCAAATGCTGCTGATAGGTCTAGGAGAAACATTTTATTTTTCTTCGGAGACATCTTCTTCAGGACCTCCACTTTGTGTTTCTGCTTGCCTTTCATGAACAACCCTGATTTATTATGGGTTGTTGCAGCTTCCATATCGTCATGTCTGTCTATCTGCACATTCCTCATCTCTCGCAGCCATGAGTACCTTTTCTAGACTGAGTGTCTCTCTCAGCATGCGTCGTCTGAAATAATCGGAGAGGCAACCATTGATGACCCTGAGACGCATGGCCTCTTTGTCATTGAATTCACTGAAATTGCAATGCTTGATGAGGGTATAAAGCCTTTCGACAAACTCATCCATCCTTTCACCAACTTGCTGTCGGACCCTACTGAAAATGTATCTTTCATAGTCGACATTCGGCTTAGGATTGAACTTGGCTTCCAACGTTTCTTTGATTTGACGGTATGATACTTCATCATGCTTGTGATGTTTTCTTTATCATTTCTTTGACTTCATCAGCCACAAGGTTCATTAAGTATTTGATCTTTTTGTCATCTACTTCTGCTAGAGCATCTATGAAGCCATCAAACATTTCAATCCATGCAGTCTATCTGGCGCCAATATTCTGCTTTTTGGCGGTGTCAAATGGTGGTGGTGGTTTCAGGAACGCGGCTGCACCATACCTTGTGCTTCTTTTTGCAGTCATTGAAAAATTTCACAATTTCAAAGGCCTTTCAGTGTATTGGATGCCACTTGCTGCTTTGCACATATCGGCGGCTAAACCGGGCTTGCTCGTCACACCTGATTTAAGGTCGTGTGGCACTTCCTTCGCTCATGCAGGTAAGTATGTTTGTACTTTCTGTACATGGTTGACACTGCCTTTAGCGTTCCTTTGCATCTGGTCGTCTCTGCCTTTAGCTCTTTATTGCACCTGACTGTCGCTGCCTGTAGCGTTTCTACTTTGTAAGGACCATGGCTCTGTGTTTCGTTGTGGCGCAGTATCTCTCCTTTCAGCCTTAACAGTAGGCTTCTAGCTGGATTTCTGACTATGCTCCTCTGTTGGGCCTTCACCTTCTCCGAGGGCCTTGTAAGAACTAAAGTGCCGCTTTGACTCCATATACGCCAACTGTAGACTGTTTCTTGGGGCGCACATGGCACGCACCAGCAGTTTGCTGGACCTCGGCAAACTTTCAAGGAGAGCAGTTTTGTTTCTTTGGGGCACTATCCCCTACTCGTCGCCAGTTGTAGCATCCACCCCTGCTCTGGAGCATGCAAATGACTATGCCACACATGGAGCTCTGTAATACACGTCTTTATTCTTCGGCATGCAATCTTTAACTGAACGCACTGCGTCATAGACTTTATTTACCACGCTCAGACACACCCAAATACCTCCCAACTGATTACATAACTTTGTAAGGAGTCTGCCTAGTACCACAAGGGTCTTACTGCACATGATCACGTGACACTACAGACAGAACAGATAGGTACTTTGAAAAGGAATGAGGTTTAAGGACAGTCGGACGGGCACAATTCAGGAAGGGCAACAGATAGGACTGAAGGAGATGTGAGGAAGTGGGCCCAAAAAGAAAGGGAGCAAGATTATTTGTTCAACATACTAGTGAAAGGGTTTTTAAAAACCTGTAAGGCGAGATTATTGTGAGCACTAGTCTGTAATGCAAAAACAGGTCTTTATGTGCTAGGGAGAGATCTATTCTCCCCCAAAACTATTGTGTAGATTGGCAGTGATAGCTCTGTCTAGACCCACATACAGAGACATCCCTGCTCAATGTCAGGGAGACATTTTTGTCAATGAAAGACAAAGACATAGGCCACATTGTTCCACACATTGGGCTTGTCTGATTCTTTAGACCACATCAATAGCACAGTTTTTGAGAGCCAGATGTGTATGGTGTTTCAGAGATGACAGAGAAGGTTTTTTTAATAAAAAACAAAAAGATACCAACTATATCGCTACAGAACTCAAAACACCTGGGGGCATATTTACAAGCAGTTAACGCCACCAGAATGTCACTTTTTCCGACGGTAAGTCCTTCACCTTATTTACAAGGTAGCGTTAAGCCACCTAACGTGGCTTAACGCTGCCTTGTTAATAATGCCCTTGCATGGATGTTGCAGTGGGCGTTCTGCCACAACACCTATTGCTTTTTGACGCTGCCCCATATTTACAAGGTATGCACCAGCACCCAAAATTTTGTCAGGGAATACCTGGTCTTAAGCAGGTGATACGAGGGGAAAGGTTTCATTTCTCCTCGTATTTTGCTGTTCCCATGTGTGCTGCATTCTGCAGCACACTTAGAAACAGCAAATCGCCTGTAAAGATTGTTTATATGCAGGAAGGTGTCCCATCCTCCTGCAAATAAACAATCACCCCTGCAGCGCAGGCTCCCTTGCAACATGGCGCAAGGGTGCCTACGCTGGCGCTAGGCAGCTTCTTTAGCGCCAGTGCTAGGGGAAACGCAGGGGTGCGCTGCATTCTTGTAAATATGAAGTATCCCTGCATTTTGAAACTGATCGAGTGCGGCGTTACCAATTTTGGTGTAACGTAATAAATATGCCCCGTGGTGTTCTTTTTTTTTTTTAAATCTCCAGAAATGCTTTTACTTGCAAGTCAATTTATTATGTTTGCACTGCATTCATTTAAGGACTGCTCACACCTTGCTCATCGGGTGCAAGTATACAAGGTCATCAAGAATCATCTTGAGCTAAGCACAGAGAGCTGAGTCCACCTTCATCTAAGACTCCTAAGATATCTCTAAATGCATGTAAAATTGTGGGCAGAAATAGAAGATAGTTCCAATCCTTATTCAACATTATGAAACAGGTCAGCTGTAAAAAGACACTGCATCCAGAACATAGTCTTGAGGAACAAAATTCAAGCAGATCAAATCCAAAACTACTTGATGCAGACATGGCATGCATAAAATTAAATAATTGCCTACATAAGGCAAGCTGAAAGGGCTTTGAAAATGTCAGCTGACAAACTGTTTTAGGAGCTTCATCTCATCATTCCATACTGGCCTGTAGATTTCAGAAAGCACAGAACAGGATGGTTAATCACACTTCTACGTGGTCTTAAATCGATGAGTTGCTATCACCATTATTATCAGCACTTTATTGGCTGCATGCACGCTAACAATGATTGCTCGATGTCACTGCCTGTCTCGTTGATTGTGCCTTTTGTAAACACAGCCCAGGCATAGGTTTGTTCACAATATTCCTACAGGTTTTTGCCACAATTTCAATTATATATGTTAATAACAGTTTTGTACTAGGACAGCCTTAAAACCTCAATTTAATTGTCATTGCTTTTTATGGTCTGGCTTAACAGCGCAGCTGTCGCCAGACAATTATGTGAGAACCACCAGGAGAGGGGCTTTGGCTCCGCCCACATGTTGGGAGACTGAGGTTGAGCATTCAGGGGCACACACATGACATTGTAATGTTATTAAAGTGTCTAAGGTAACTAGATAATTTATGTTGTTTTTCTCTGGCAGCAGCACAGATGAGAGGAGTGGAGTTTAAGTTCTGTCTTGACAGTGCAACTCTCACCTGACCTTGTAACCTACACCAGTATAATTCTACAGTTCTTATCTTTCACAAAAATACCTGTCCATTGCCATGCTATCATGTCACCATACAATATTCTTTTAAAGTCAGACCTATTGGCATTGCCAATGCTTGTCTTTATATCTATATTTTGGTTCAGTGATAGAATACAGATGCTAAAAACATCGATGTTCTAAATATCCCCCAAAAATATTGACTACAAAAATATCGACTCCAATACCTTAACAGGTAAGTACAAAAATATTGAATCAAAAATATCGAAGTTAAAAATATAGATGTAACAAATACCGATTTAAAAATATAAATACAATAAAATAATATATGTTAAATATATACAATATTAATATAATATTTAACAAAATTAATAAAATTTAATATATATTTACACTAAATATAAAAAATAAACTTAATTATAAAAATATAAACACAAAAACATAATAATTTATACATATACATATATTAACTTTAAAATAATTTATTAACTATTATCTTTATTTAATTTTTAAACTTTTAAATTGTATAAAAATAAAATATATACAGATATCAATAATTTAAAATAAAAAAATAACCATTCTATAAATAATTAAAACAAATAATTATTTAAAAAAAATTAAAACATACATTTCGCAACACAATAAATACAACAGTAGGAAAAATGTTGGATAGCAGAATAATTAAATTTACTATTCTAACTCCCGTGAGTGCAACAGTAGGGAAAGTGTTGGATAGCGAAGGGATAAAAATTACTATTCCCACTCCAGTGAGTGCAACAGTAGGGAAAGTATTGGATAGCGGAGGGGTAAAAATTACTATTCCCACTCCAAACAGTGCAACAGTAGGTAAAATTTTGGATAATGGAGGGGTAAAACTTACTATTCGCACTCCAGTGAGTGCAACAGTAGGGAAAGTGTTGGATAGCGGAGGGGTAAAAAATACTATTCCCACTCCAGTGAGTGCAACAGTAGGGAAAGTGCTGGATAGCGGAAGGTTAAAAATTACTATTCCCACTCCAGTGAGTGCAACAGTAGGGAAAGTGCTGGATAGCGGAGGAGTAAAAATTACTATTCTCACTCCAGTGAGTGCAAAAGTAGGGAAAGTTTTGGATAGCGGAGGGGTAAAAATTACTATTCCCACTCCAGTGAGTGTAACAGTAGGGAAAGTATTGGATAGCGGAGTGGTAAAAATTACTATTCCCACTCCAGTGAGTGCAACAGTAGGGAAAGTGCTGGATAGCAGAGAAACAAAAATTACTAATACCATTTAAACAATAGAATACATTTAAATAATCTTAAAAATAAACAATATTTTAAAAATATCCGATTAAATATATTAAACATTAACATTAAATAAATTAATTACATATAACAAAAAGGTACAAATATTATCTAAAATAAATTAATACATTTATAAACAATATTTATTTAAAAGAAGCAAATATTAACAAACAAAAAAATATTTAAAACATAAATGTATTTATTTTATTTCCTACCCTAAAACACCACACCAATATAAAAAAACTTCAACATGTTTATTTAAATTTATTTCCATAATTAACATAATTAATAATGAATTAAAAAATATTATTAATAAAAATAAATAAACATTCATTGAATACACATTCTTTAACACTATAATATGCACAACACACACTTAAAATGAATTACACAATTACCATAATTAATTATTTTAAACTAATTAACTAATTATTAATTCATCAATGAAAAGTAAATTACGTCCCACCCTTCCCACCAATTACACCTATAAACACCACAACACGCACATAAAATTAATTACACAATTACCATCATTAATTACTAATTAATTAAAATTAATTAACAACTAAGGGGCCGATTCTGATTCGGGCCGGAAATCTCTCCGACCGAGCCGGACCCGGAGAGATTTCCTACCGAATCGGACCCGTGCAGCCCGACCGAACAAGTACGATGCGCACGTATGCCATCGGACTCGATTCGGTCGGACTCCCATTGAAGTCAATGGGAGCCTGTCGTACAACGCGTACGCGGGCTCCCATTGACTCAATGGGTGCGAGGCGGACAAGGGCGCCCCCTACAGCGTGTACGCGGCGAAGCGACTCGCGCCGTACACGCACAGGTAGGGGGGACCCATGGGTCCCCCCTTTGTGCGACTCGCGCGGCTACGCGTACAGGGGGGTCCGACACGGACCCCCAAAGTACGGCTCCGACTGCTCTTTCGAGCCGGAGTGCGCGGCTCGGTCGGACTGCTCGCGGCGCGTATCGTACTTACCCGGCCGGGGAACGTCTCCATTGCGCGGTGCGAGTCGGGTCCGTGTGAGTCAGTCGGAGCGTGTTGAAGCCGCGTACGAGTGGGTCGGCGATTTCGCGGGCGCTTGCATCGTACTCGCTCGGCCGGACCCGCGTACGAATCGGTCGGGAAACAGGGCTCCGAATCGGATCCGGTAAAGCCGAATCCGATTCGGAGCCCTACCGGCCGAGATCGGAATCGGCCCCTTAGTATTAATTCATCATTCAAAAATAAATTACTTCCCACCATTTCCATCTATAAACACCACAACACACACCTAAAATTAATTACACAATTGACATAATTAATTGCCAATTAATTAATTAAAATTAATTAACAACTAATTATTGAATAATTAATAATACATTAATTTACACATTTAATACTATAACATCTCAATTCAACAAATATTAATAAATAGAAATTATTCAATAAATTTAATAAAATTTAAATAAACCCACAACCCGCTAGGGAACTAAGGAGCACATTACGATACCCGGCGTAAAAAAATCCGCCAGGCATGGAAGCGGCAAAAATCCGCCCGCACACACCGCCTGAACACCGACCACGCCATTATGAGTACACAAACTGAAAACCGCCATCGGCGGAAAAATCATACAAAATACCGCCCGCCATCGTCCGAGTCGGAGTCAAACCGCCCGCCACGGACGGAAACACGCACGACAACACAAAACCGCCCGCCCACACGGCCGACACACCGCACGTGAAATTACGATCGCACCGCCATGAGCGCGGAAAAACAACAAATATACCGCCCGCCAGCGCAAACAACGCCGATGAGAATCGACACGGCAGAAGCCATGGCGCCCACGTACCTGCACAGAAACCATCCGCACACAAAACCAATAGCACACAACATGGCCAACAAGTCCACACAGCAAGGCACGCACAAATACACAAGCACAGTACACATCCCGAAAACACCCCCCGGACAAACAAAAAATACAAAGGCCAGAACCCCAGACACAACACACCTGAAAACAACAGACCATGAGGACACACCCACATAGGTGAGTACAAAAGCAGCACTCCCACAGACCACAACCCCTTGCTACATTGCAAACCAGAGAGGAGAGGAGAGGACACAGTGACACAGCAAGGACAGCAGCACACCACAGAAACGCACACATCACAACCACCACCACCACCACCACCAAACACCGGCACCACAAACCCCCTGCACATTACACAACACACACCGCACCAGCACCACAAACACCATGGCACCACAAAGGATGCCCAAGTTCACGCCCATGGAGCTGACGGTCATGGTCGACGAGATCATCAAGGTGTACCCACAAATCTATGGGAACATGGTCCAGCACACACCACTAGCCACCAGAAACAGAATGTGGACCCGGATCGTAGACCAGGTCAATGCAGTCGGGACCCTGCCCAGGAACAGAACCGAGATAAACAAACGTTAGAATGACGTAAAGAGCCTGGTCAAGAAGAAGGAGGGCAAAAACAGAGAGCTGGCTGCCGTCACTGGCGGAGGGAATCCCGCGCTCTTTAAGACCTTCAAAGCGTGGGAGGAGAAGGTGCGAGTCATAATACATCCGGAGATCCTCGCCGGATTAGCAGGGGGAGTGGAGGCTGGTAAGTACAAACTAATGTATACCAGCACACCGCTATGTACACACATGCGCAACCACCATGCCACAGCTCCCAGGGACAAACACCCCCATGTCCAGCACACAATACACAACACATCACACGCACATGCAACAGACACTACCACACACAGGCCAAACCGAACAACTGTAAGATGCGTGGGGACATGTGTACACTAAGCCAGCCACGTAACCACCAACAGGTCCCCAAATATGCCAGAAGCGCCACAACGAGCACCCACCACACCCATGTGTCCGCCACAGCTGCACCAACTGACAAGTAACAGGTAAGTGGCAGGAACACAAAGTGCAGTGGGTGGGACGGTGGACAGCCCAAGTACAACACACACCAGGCCCCAGTCCCACAGCACAGCAAGGAGGAGCATCCCCCACACCCCACACCCACGTGTCAGCCACCGCAGTGCACAACGACAGCCGAAAGGCAGACATCACGGTCCACAGCAATCGGTGTCAGTGGGTGTACAGCCACCCCACGACCCACTACACCCCCCACCCCCACAGACCTGCAACATGGAGCACCCCCGCTAAGAGCCATGTGGCATCCAGTACAGTGCACGCACGAACAACTTGCAGGTGGGAAACTGGACAGGGCTGGATTACTGGAGGCATGAGGACCATAACACCACCAACACATGGGACATGTCACGTAGCACACGAACACGCAGCACCGCCCACCGTCACGAACAAGTGAACAATGTGCACACGGACATGAACAGCAGACTCACACCCCACATGACCCATCACAGACATAGCAACACCCAAGGAGCCACGTCTGCATGCACAAGCCACACTGAATATAGTCCCACACGGCAGCCACTGTGCAACTCATCACACACAACCGAAACACCATTGAAGTCCTGTCCATGTAGCCCCTACTGCCTGTCAACCACACACCCCACAACTACGCCTATGTAAGACAAACAACACTAGACGCAACAGAGCGGAACAACATAAATGCACACGAACACCACTGAACCCATCAAACACACAGACACACCATGCACATACAACATACCATCCATCCCATCCGTCAGCCCCAGTCTCATGAAAGGCATGTCATCCGCACAGCTGCCACACATACAGCAGTCACGCTAAGACACATGCCCATGACCAACCATGTGCCAGAAGTCAATTAAGCGCACGACACACTGTGAGCAACAACACACAACATGGGCCACACCCCCCGAGCACTGCAGTGATGCACATGGCACAGGGCAGCACGCACACCAAGGAGATGGGACAACTGCAATACGTTGGCTGGCACACAACTATCACTCACTCATAACGATGCGTCCAATGCCATGTCCAGTAACCACAACAGACAGCAAATATGCAGGGCATGTCAGGCATGCACACACCTCAGACCATGCACTGTCATGCTGCCACAACACATGTCACGTTCGGCACCCATGGCTCACAGCATGTACCCCAAAAGCATATACCCTCCCAAATGCGAATCTGGGGCATGGCCCCCATGTTGCCATATGCGTTCCTAAGCGTTCCATTTGAACCCCAAAAGCATATTCCCTCCCAAATGCGAATCTGGGGCATGGCCCCCATGTTGCCATATGCGTTCCTAAGCGTTCCATTTGAACCCCAAAAGCATATTCCCTCCCAAATGCGAATCTGGGGCATGGCCCCCATGTTGCCATATGCGTTCCTAAGCGTTCCATTTGAACCCCAAAAGCATATTCCCTCCCAAATGCGAATCTGGGGCATGGCCCCCATGTTGCCATATGCGTTCCTAAGCGTTCCATTTGAACCCCAAAAGCATATTCCCTCCCAAATGCGAATCTGGGGCATGGCCCCCATGTTGCCATATGCGTTCCTAAGCGTTCCATTTGAACCCCAAAAGCATATTCCATCCCAAATGCGAATCTGGGGCATGGCCCCCATGTTGCCATATGCGTTCCTAAGCGTTCCATTTGAACTCCAAAAGCAAAGTACAAACCAGACCCAGGATGGGCCAGGAGCCCGCATACACCAGAGTCACAATGAGTAGGGGCAAAGCAACACACCCATCGGCATGGCCAATCCGTCCCATGCCACATGTGCACAGCACACAGTCCCATTGCCTAGCACACACACCTACAGATGCCACAGCCACACACTCGCCTCCGGGAAACCCATGTACGAGATTGCACGAACTGCCAATGTCAGACGACTAATACATACTTCGCCAGGTGCAACACAATAACAAATCTCATTCTCTCCACAGGTGACGAACTGCTGGACGCTGGGGATGGAGACAGCAGCCAGCACAGCCAGCCTACAAGCCCCCAACGAGGACACACGGATCTGGAGGATCTGTCCACCTCTTCGGACACGGACCACCAAGCTGGCCCATCTGGCGTGGCAGGGCCCAGCCGCTCCCCAGGACCCCTCCTACCCACCAACCCATCATCCAGGGATGCTGAACAGTCCCAGTCCCCTGCTGCCACTGTCGTTGCGGCCACACCCACGGTCATTGCGGCCACTACCACTGCCGCAACCGCCACCATCGCCGCACCGACCACCACCGCCTCCACCACCACCACGTCTTCGCTGGCACCAGCCCCAGCGCAGGTGGTGGCCCGGCCGACTGGATCCACCCTGGGAGCCACAGCGAGGACCGTGGTGAGCAATGTGGCTAGTGGGCAGGCCGGTGGCAGCAGGACTGGTAGGAGGAGCAGGGTCAGGGAAACGCCAGCCTCCCTGGGAGCCATGCCCTGCCTCAAATGGCCAGAGTCCTTGGGGCCTATGAAGAGGCCCAAGGACAATGGGCCAGGTCTGCTACTGACACGCGGGAGGTGCTGGGGGTGCTGAGGTCCATGGACGCCCATATGGGCCAATTCGTGTCCCGTATGGACCAACTCGTGGACCTCATGGGCCAGCTGGTGGTGGCGGTGGGGTCACAGGCAAGGCCAGCAACACCACCTCCGCCACCACCTGCTAGGGCGCAGGCTCGGGCAGCAGTGTCCACTTCCCCTGCGTCCACAGCCAGTGAGCACACCTCACCCACCACCAGCAGGTCGCCACCACACACCCCCCTCCCAAACGTGGAAGGGGCCGTCCGAAGAGGAAACAGATCTCCCGGGAGGACTTCGCACGCTCCAGTCGCAAGTGAGGCAGCCAGCCAGCCTTCCGCCAGCCTTCCTTGACCAGCCACTGCATTGACTTGCTCTACGATCCCACTCCACACAGCCATCTGGATGGCATGTGTGTGTTGGACTATGGACATAGAACCAGTGGGTACACCCTGATCATCACGCAGCCATGACCGACAGCTCATTGTCACTGCACGCACCACTTTTGTCATCACCTTACACACAATCACATGTCACAGTTTGTAATAAATGCACCTTTTTCACTAACTGCTGTTTGTGCCCTGTGTCTTTATTGTACGGAATACAACGGCCACCTTGGGCGGAAAGGCACCTGATGCGTGGCATGGAAATGGAATCCGGAGGGCCTGTAGGGACCTAGGGGTGGGAGACAGAACAGGAGCACATTCAATGAGTGTGTCACACACCCATCACACAGTACATGTCAACAACTACAAGCAATGTACACACATCGCACAGAGCAATAGGGCACAATGCCACAGTCACCAACAGTGGCATACTACCCTGGCCATGGAGCGTTGACACACTGCACGCAGTGAACATACGGCCACCCTGACACAGCACACACACACCTGCATAGATACAGACACATCATCCGTCGTACATGGACACTCACCGTCAAGTGAAGTAGCGGGCGATGAGCTGCTGGCGCACATTCCCAGCTTCCTCCTCTCCGCTGTCCACCTCACTCGAGCTGTCCTGGTCTGCGGGCTGGGGCCCTGGTTGATCTCCGTCATCCACAATGAGGGGGATCTGCTTCCGAATGGCCAGATTGTGCAGCATGCAGCACGCCACCACTATCTGGCACACCTTCTGTGGGGAGTACGCCAGTGCACCCCGGTGCGGTCCAGGCACCTGAACCTGGACTTGAGGAGGCCAAAGGTACGCTCGACCACACGTCTGGTCCTCCCATGTGCCTCATTGTATCGATCGTCTGCTGGGGTGCGAGGATTCCTCAATGGACTGAGCAGCCATGCCCCATTCGGATACGCAGAGTCACCTGGGTGTGAGGGACACAGAGAACCGTTGCTATTCCAACTGGACAGGGGACAGCATCGCACAACCAGCACGCTACACCACTCCACATACTCACCGACAATACAGCCACGATCCTGTTGCAGATTGGCCATCAGTCGTGGCAAGATGCTGTTGCGCATTATGTGTGCGTCATGGGCCGAGCCTGGAAACTTTGCACACACGTGGGTGATCACCATGTCCGCAAGGCACACCACTTGCACATTCAGGGAGTGCGTGTGCTTCCTGTTGCGGTACAGGTGCTCAGTGGCCTGTGGTGGAACAAGGCCAACATGAGTGCAGTCAATGGCTCCCACGACGTGTGGGATTCTGCCAAGGGCATAGAATGCACCCTTCACTGCCGCCAATTCACGAGCCCTGGGGAATCTGATGTACCTGTTCCGGTACAGCATCATGGCTGCCAGTACATCCCTCAGCACCTTGCTGAACATGGGCTGGGACATCCCTCCTCCACTGCCCACTGTGTGCTGGAATGACCCAGTGGCGAAGAAATGCATGGCGGCCATCACCTTAGCCGTGGGGGTGACAGCAGTCGGATACACCCTGCGGGGACGGAGATGGGGCTCTAACATGGCACACAGTCGATGCAGAGTTGGCCTGTCCAGCCGAAACTTCCTGATTACCTCTGTATCGTCCATGTCCGCCAGCAATTGGTATGGGCGGTCAATGTTCGGTCTCCGCCTGGGTTAAATGGCAGAGGACACATGTCAAAGCAACACGGCACATAGCAATTTCGCATACACATCACTGACATGACTGAGCAAGCACATGGGCCACAGCCCAGCTGTCAAGCTGGGACGGCACGGCCACAATACACTTACACAGGTCTCCCAACAATGGCAATGGCAAGTGAGACATACCACTGCCATGTGCATGCACATGGGGATCTAGGCCCCAATGACTTGCGGGGCGTGCTGATGGGGACTGACTGCATATTCGTCAAGCGGCAACGCCACGGCAACATGAGTGTCTGCTGAGCATGGTACTGCTTCCGAGGCTGGATGAGTATGGCACACGACGACGACGATGTGGGCACGGGCTGAGCGGCCAATACAAGTGGGACCTGTGGCACGAGGGGATATGAGACAGTAGTAGGTGTCAGCACTGCACCCTATGTACAGCACTGTACGGATCACAGCTCCCGAAACATTGACTGGTGTCCACATTGACAGCCCCATGCCAAGACGGCTGTGTGCTTGCAGTCACACGTCACAGGTGAGAGGTTACATTGCACGTGCCAGGTGGCAGTCGTACATAGTGGGAGCTGGCATGTGTGTGCATGTGTCTCCTGTTCAGGATCCACCAGATGGGCGCTGACTCTGTACTGACCATTGGACACAGCATGTTCCGTGGAAGGCTTGTGTGTGTGGGATGGTG